>OY720643.1:28627527-29827527 GCA_963169105.1 Ceriagrion tenellum | reverse complement strand
CAGGTGTTGCATTGAATCGTGTATGAATATACGGGCAGTTATTCGTGCATTTATTTAAGTATTTGCCCAGGAACCTAATTACTTTCTCGTTCACACAACACAATTTTAACTGCACGTCAATTTTGTAACCGTTCTCGGTAAAGCCGCTATATAAGACATCGAAATGAGTTTAGACACGAAGATATTGGAAGATATTTCCCAATGTGGGAGCTAACAGCCAAGCAATTGTCTTTGGACCAGGGGTCCATGATAGGCTCAAGTTCTCTGTCTCAATTATTAGATCACATAAAAGTAATAACTATTCATCACGATATTTTAATTATTAAGAATTGAAATAATTTATTAGTTACTATATAGGCAAGTTAAGACATGGTCTCAGCTAAGACCATGTATCAGCTTATCCATGTATATTACACTACTTCAAGTTGTTCACTGACCCGTACAAAAAGGGTATCACAATTTTTCTCAATAAAAAGACGAAAGCAAATTTTTTAAACATCTCTCGATTTTTGAAAATAATATAAGCCAAATTCAGACGTAAATGAGAACGAATTAAAACAAGTTAATCGACGGATTCTGATCACCGTCGACACAGGATACCAGAGAAATATAGCAAAATATTGCCAGCATCAAACTCTATTGGAAGAAATTACTCCCAGCAGAATGTGACAGAAGCCCAGCAACAGGAAACTGTTCATAAGACGTAAATACGAAGATATTTTGTGCCTACGGCTGTGATTCATGGGTGATAGCTAGTGAATGTATAGTTACGCTTCGAGCAGAACAGTCGTGAGAATTTTATAGACAGAATGAGTGGCTCTAGGAGTCCTTCGAAGTGCGGACGAAGAAAAAGTCAATCGGAGATAAGGACTTAAAGAGGATCGAGACATAGATCGGGCAGAGTCTTGGGCACTGTAGATGACTCATCCCTGAGTAAAGAGGAAGAAATGCGCTCGTTAAATGGTAGTCTTTGTGAGATATTTCTCTAGTCACAATAGAGACCACGTTACAATTCAATCTAAACATTTAGCCACAGTGAGAAGCATGAGTCAATTATAATGTCATGAACTATGCAAAACCTTTCTTATTATGGATCGATTCCACAGCGATATAACTCACAGTAATGCCTACTGTTCATTAAAAAAGTCCGTTGAGTTTAGGAAGCCGTAACTTAACCCTCTATGGACGAGCGAGTCAAATTTGTTACGTTTCCAAATCATTGAAATATATGCTTTCTAAGGGGCTTTTCCATTTAGTCGCTGCAACATAGAGAATTGTAAAGCTTCGGATTAAGCGTTTGGAAAATTGCGTCTCTTTCGGCGATTTGTCAAACAACTTGAATAGATGAATGTGTGACGCTATTCATTGACGATGGAGTGCCTGGTGGAACTCTGAAATAAAAAATTTCAGCTTTCATATGAAGAAAAAATTGGGAAAGTTTAAAGAAAGGTACGTTATGAAGGTAATGTTGAAGTATACCTCGTGTAAATATTATTATGTGAAGTATTATTTTCAATTCAATACATACAATACAAATACGCCCAATTTCAAAATAAATGCTATCATCGAATAAATTGCAATTTTTTTAATTTGCTCAAATAGAACTTTTTAAAAACTAAAATAGTAGCAGTATTTTTTTCATAGTGATGTTTCATAATTCCGTCCATAGAGGGTTTAATTAGGTTCAACCGATTTGAACGAAATAAAATGCATTTGGTAGAATTATCCTTTCTACGTTTATTGATGCATGTATGATTTTTATCCTAGCCTTGTCTGCAGTTTTACGATATTTTATTTTAAAAAAGGCCCTGTCTTGAGCGCTCAAAATCCAATGGCCCGACATTATGCTATCGCCATTCTCTCAAACTTCTATATTATAGTTTAGTTAAAAAATAGCCGAGGTTTACAACTTTTACAAAAGCTAAAGTAAAAACAAACATACGAACATATTATTTCCTTTGTCACGTTGAAAACATGTTTAGCAAACATATGTCACAATCTCCAATCTCTATCCTAAATATTAAGAGAATGGCGAGAACATAAATTTGGGCCATCGGATATTTTAGCCCCGAAAACAGGGCCAGGGAATTTTTTGCATCAATAAGCGTAGAAAAGAACATTTTGCATTTTATTTCGTTATAATCATCGTACCCTACTTAAAGGTAAAGCTTCTTAACTCAACGGACTTGACTTTTTTAATGGACAGTACGCCTGAAATGAGAGAATGATGCCAAAATGTACCTAAAAAAGGGGGCTTCATTCAATAAGACCCGAAAACGCAAAGGAAAAACTTCAAATATACATACATACCAATCACGCCGTTCTCTTCCGGGGTAGGCACAGTCACAAAGTTTCACTTATCAATGCATATTTGTAGACCTAACCCTGCTTCAATAATTTCCTCCATACTGACCTATCCTTGCAAACCTCTTTTGCCTCATTTAACACCCATACATTGCTTCACACACGCCCTCCTGTTTTTTAAGACTCCTAATATTCCTCCTCCTAAGAATTTCCTCAACCACATTCAACCACAACTTTCTCGGCCAACCTATACATCTCGCACCATTCAATTCACTCATATACACTCACTGTTTTGTTATTCGACTCTCATCCATTCTCTCAACATGACCAAACCAACGAAGCACACTCCTTTCATATATGTCCATTGCTGGAGCATCTAACCCACATTCATTTATTACCCACACATTCCTGACCCTATCCATCCTACTTTTGCCGCAAACACTCCTCAGATAACTCATACCCACGGCGTTTAGTCTACTCTTATGTCTATCCTGACATACCCATGTTTCACTACCATACAAGAGAGTGGGGAGAAATGCACTTTAGTACCCGGCGATTTTCACTTCCTTAGACAGACACTCACTCCTTGATAT
Source organism: Ceriagrion tenellum (assembly GCA_963169105.1). Lineage (NCBI taxonomy): Eukaryota > Metazoa > Arthropoda > Insecta > Odonata > Coenagrionidae > Ceriagrion > Ceriagrion tenellum. Next base: position 29,824,630 of record OY720643.1, on the reverse strand, counting down.
GCTTCACATTCTACCTACTACTTTCCTGCTAGCATTCGCACGAGTTGAAAATAACAAGTTAACGAATTTTGGATTTTGAAGGATTGTTTTTATGTTAAAAATTTTTTTAGATGGGGAGGGCTTTAAAACATTCTCCTCACCTCCCACAAATTCACAACGATGATAGGCCGCTTAGACTTAGCGATAGAGCTACTTGTAAACGTAAAAGAGACAACACACGAACCACATCTCGTTATATTTCGGATGGATGACTTTGTCAGACCTCAATCCCTTCTCTCTTTATGTCTAAAGCAAGCAATCACACCCTACCCAATGGAAAAAAGGGTTTTATTTTTTTGTATTCCTCGAACTAAAATCTCAGAAATTAATTTAGTATGTTACTGAATAATGTACTGATGTAATTAGAAAGGCGAGATTTTTTTCTTTACAATGAGGACAATTTTACCGAATGCTATGCGTAGTTCCATCTGGGTTTCTATCTATTAGCGTTAAACTAATTACCATTCGAAAATATTTATAAGAGATTTATCACGCATGACACGCTTTCATGCGTCTTATGAAGGTAAATACCAAACGTAAAAATGCTTCTACTTTCCACTGGGATTTACCACGACATTATGGAATTCTAATAGTTTCTTTGGTGCTTAAAAGAAACACTTCCGAGGTAAAGTGAAACAAAATATATCGCAGGGGAAATATTAGCAAACTTTAATAATAACGATAATATTTAACAGAGCAGTTTTCGGCAGTGATATGGAGACAAAGTCATTGGTATTAGTCAGGATGCGGAGTACAAAGTTAAAGGTCATTAGATCCTTTAACTTTGTACTCCGCAGTTTCATGATAGTTTAAAGAACGTTTGGGAATTGTGACAACCGATGAGATGTCCTGTACCATTCCTCTCAGACACTTCAATCCTCCCTTTGCGAAGTCCTTTTGCTCTTTTGGCCAATTTCCTTTAGCGCTCTAGAAAAGTATCTACGCCCATCATCCTTTTGAACCCTCTTCACTTTCTTGAAAAAAGGAACATTTCACCCCGAATAATTTTAGTCGTCATCGGCCAGAGGAACTCATCTCCTTTCGTTTCCTCAGCCGAAGGCACCTAATATCGCGGCTTTATCGAGCGAAAAATTAAATTGGTCTTCTCACGAACGAGGAAAGACGTTGGGATTACCCCATGAGAAGGAGTTGAGGAATTTGTCTCCTTTTGTGAGAACTATTCTAAACCTCCGACTTTAATGAAAAATAGAATTAAATTTAGAAGAACAGGACTCAACCCAGAAAGGTCTTGTAAGACACGTCGAGCCGTGATGATACCAGAAAAGTATTCAGGACGGGAGTATATTGGATATCTTTGACCTCTAAGAAAACCTCAGAACAGAAAGATGACGGTGGGATAGCATTGACAAGGTGGCTGAAGTACTAGATTTCCATCCGAAGGACCATGAATCAAAACTCGGAAGAGGTAAGGATATTTCACGCATCCCAATTCCTATTTCTATGCCATCATTGGTCGTTCAATCCTAGGATTGGTTGACGGCAGCCCTCCACCCTTCCCCATCTAATGGTAGTTCCTTTTCCTCCTAGTTTCTCTCCCTAAGTACTTTTCGTTTTATTTGGAGCATGAACTTATTCCTTGGCCTTCCTCTGGAGGATTTTCCCTTCATTTTACCTTCAATTACGTTCTTCACAAACCATTGTGTCTCAGGGTGCGTCCAATCCAGCTTGTTCTAATTATCTCTATGGTATTACATGTGGTCCTTTCCTCTCCCACTCTTCTGTAAACCACATCATTTCTTATTTTGTCCGTCCATTTTATCTTCAGCATCCTCCTCCAGCACCAGGTTTCGAAGGATACTATTCTTTTCTGGCCAGCTTTTCCAATGACCCATGCTTCCGATCCCTAGAGTGCTACAATCCACACGAATGCTTTCACATCATGTTTCCTGGTTAGTAGTTCAATCATCTTTGAGCAAAGTAGTTGTCTTTTTCGCATAAACGTCTTCTTAGCTCGGGCTGTTTCCCGCTTTTTGCCTGTTGTACTTCTTACATCCCACGTGATGGTGTTCCGAGATTGGTGAAGGAAGCCACTTGCACTATATTCTCTCCTTTCAGGGTAAATTCTACACTCACCTTTTCTCTTCCGCAAATCAGGATTTTGGTCTTCGTCTTACTTATTTTCAAGTTGTATTCCTGGAGAACTTGGTCCATTACGTTTGGTGACCTTTGAAACTAATCGCGATTTCCAGCTATGACTGCGATATCAATTTCGATGCCATCCCGAGAATAATTCATACCCCGCGCCACATAATTTCGCTCGTCAGTCCGGCGGCGTATTCATGTCATTGCACCGCTTCAACTATATCAGCACCAACTAGGTACCCCGAAAGACCGTGAGGATTTGTGGCAGAATATGACTCTATTTCAATCATGCATTACACTTCGAACTCACTATAATATGCCTTTTGGCTTTTTACTAAATATACCATTCAACAGGCAAGGAGATTTCATGAACATTTCGGCGTCAAACTATCATTCTATTCTTTGGTAATAGACACTGCACTCATGTATCAAGGGGACAATTTGCTATGGCACTATCATACTAGCTAACGTACGTCATGTGCTAAACGCACAAACATTAAAATAATAACAATAATAGGTATTCCCAGAAAAATAGTTGCAAAATCGAGTAAAATCAATGGTTCCATTGCTTTATATCCGCTAATAAGGTAATTTCTTTGCGCTATACAAATGCAAGTGATGATAGTACAGGGGAAGCAGTGCGGGGGATATCTCGGTGGTCGTATAGCAGTTTGATGACATCATGGCCTCTCAATATTCCTCAATGCTCAAATCAAAACAGTTGGGGAAGTTTAGTAGCTTCTACAATCAGGAAAGCATTTCTGAGTATACCACGTTTCTCAGATAGAGACTGAGAATTTTGCTGGAAGAAAGATAATCGAAGAAACGGATAGACAGTGATTTCTGTAGGTATAAGTAGAATGATCTATTTGAAAAGGAGGAAAAATTTGAACAAATTGAAAATTTAAACCTCATAAACACCATTCGGAAGAGGAAATAATATTGAATCGGGCATGTATTAAGAACGGAGAGGATACTAACTACAGCGATCGAAGGTCTATTGCTGTAGTTATTATTCGTCGAATGGGAGAAAAGAAAAGGAAGGAGAAGACTGTTGCAGATATTTGAGGCTGCTAATTATCTCCCTTCGATCTCTTAGAGATCCTCACCTTGAACATAGCGTAGGAAGCCTAGAATGTAATTTCTGACGCTCCCGAACGTATTCTCAACTGTGTAACACGTATGAAGATTGAGGCATACGCGGAGAGACCAATTACATCTACCTCTGTATACTACCCGGCGAGTCGCCGCATAGGCCTGCGGCAGGGGGTGTTAGGACACCAACCGCGTCAAGGTGTAAGAGATAAGGTATTGAGAGGTGAAATGGTGACGTGCATTATGGGAATGTATTTAGTGGAGCTCAGTTTTTATTGTGGTCGCTTATTGTGCGCGGAAAGAACGAGTTTTTGTACCAATCTGTTCGGCAATGTATCTCTCTTATTTTATCGCTTCTGTCAGACCTAGAGATGTAGAAAGGCGCCATAATAAAATCCTCTGTGTTGCTCTGAAACACAGCTGTTCTGAATTTCTCAAGCAAGCGCTTAATTAATCGCAAGTAAGGATGAAATTACGCGCTGGTCACCACATGCTGTGGTGCCATGCCAAATGCCTGCCAATAGCTGTCCCCTATGGAGACGGTTACTGCAAGAGTGACTAATTGCCCTGGTAATGTCGGAGGAAGTGATCGCAGCCTCCATGTCGCCCACAGTCGGAATTTTTACATTTCTGTTGGATAGATAGGGAAGGGACTATTATCTTGGGCTTGAAATGGAGCGCGGACATTGTGTCTATCGCTCACTCATAAACACTCGCCACAAAATATTTGTCCATCCGAGAAGGAATTCCGTGAAGTGTTCATAGACTTTGAGACCGAAGATTAAAAGGGAAGATCAATTGCTCCAAATAAAAGCGAACTTTTTTCGGAGAAAAGTCAAAATTGGCAACCAAGCGAGGGTCATCGAAATTCAGGTCGCAGGTGAACCCTCGAAATGTCTTCTCAGATTGGATAAAAACTTCTTCGCGTGAACAGCGTCTATAGCCTATCCTCACTGATTCTCGGAAGGTAAATATTTTCCTCATTGTTGGTTCTCAATGACTTTCGATCGTTACCGTAGAAATTATTCGAATACTGGTGATTATTGAACGAAACCTGTGTTACTGAATTCTTACACAAGTTTTGTATGGGTTGGTTGGTTATTGAGAGAGGCAATCAGCAGCTGGGGAATTTACACCAACTAGGATAGTTTGTTTGTTTGTTCAGAAATTATAAGAAGAGGATGAGATGAAGAATGGACGGAAACCTGGTGCCGCCATGAGCTGATTCGAAATGAAATGGCAAAGGAAACCAAAATGTCAACGTCTACATTGACGAACAATCCAGCAAGTAACCACAAGCTGTTTTCAGGGGCTATGATAACCTTATCCAAAGAGTACGGAAGTGGGTAGCATGTCAACAGAGAGATATCATTTTTCGCTATTTTCGTTTAAATAACCAATGTTACGTGAATAGAAGGAATTTTTGCACCACTTGTTTGGCAGTAGATATTCATATAATTTTGTCACTACTATCGTTCCTAGAGATTCAATCGGTGATAATTTAATGCCCTCCAATTTAAAGCCACCCTGAAACTCGCTTGATTTGAAGATTCCCAGTAATGTAAGCCTAGTGTATAGTCTCCAAGTCTCCAGCTGCTCCCATTCCAGTCCTTCCATCGTCTTTGATACACTATCTGTTTCCTCAAAGTAGTTTTTAACGAAGCGCGCGGCTTTCCTTTGTCTTTTGTTTATCTCGCCAATCAGATCTTTCTGCGCAAGGTCCCAAATGCACGCGACATTTTCGAGACGTTGCTTCGCGAGAGAAAAATGACATCTCTTTTTATCTTTCTCATTATAAGACGTTACCATTACCATACAGTAGTCCTAGATTCTTTAATGCAACGCCATTAATATTTTGTAAGAGTTTCCAAGGTATTTTCCGAGTAATAGAATATTAAAAATGGAGCTAAACATTTATAATTCCATTTGCGAGGCATGCGATAGCTCCATCATTTTACGGAAACGCACCTGTGATAGGCACCATATTATTGGAAAAGTCGTTTGTTGTAAAATTAGCGTTCAGATAAGTTTAAACATTTACCCCTTTTACTTATTGCACAAATTTGACCACAGCAGTGCACCTACAGCTTAAAATGCAACAACATTACAAGGACACGTTGTTCTTTACTCAACTATTCAGATATATGGCCATGGTACGAAAAATCTTTCCCTATCCAAACTCCAAAAGCTAGTGTGGTTGTACTAATAAGTTTATTTTATTCAAATTTAACGAGTAAGCATCGTGCATTGCCAGGCAATGATATCCATTGCATTCCTCAGGCGTGAGCAAGCTTAAATAATGCTTCAAAAAGAACTGGTTCAGCGAGTGTCTGGGCTGAACAGATTGATAGAAAATCACATTTGAGCATTCAGTATCACAAGAAACACAGGCTTCTTGGAGTAGAAAACGTAAAGAGGTGAACAAATGAATCTACAATACCGAATGTGTTAACTCAAAACGTGAAAAATAGCTTCTATTCGTAATCTGCACGCATTTGAATGTATTTTCCCGTTTGTTTATCAGAAGCTCCATGATCTGTACGATAGGCCCTTTCAAGCATCGCTGGTGTGAGAGTTTTCGCTAAATACAGCCATTACATGCAATGAGAATTAGAAATATATTTCACTGCTCCAGTTCGTTAGTTCAGTATTTACTTTCATGACGGTTATGCTGGGAGACACTAAATGCCCGTTTGCACTACATTTTTCTCATGGTGGTAGGAGAATGCGGGATAACCAGCCTGCGTTATAGGAGGTAAGTAATGACCTACGTAACGAGTGGTCTGCTAGGGCCCGATAGCATTACTTACCAATCAAAACTTCCGCAGCGGAATCTCAGCCCAGTCCACGAGTGAAATATATTCATCTCTTTTAAGAGATTTAAGGTTTTCCTGACGAACTATTTGGTCAGGATTATCTTGATGACGATAGCAGTCTGCAATCGAAACGTTGATAGTATTCAAGAAAATAACCGGGTGTGATACTCGAGATATCTTTACTCATGTGCGGAACTTGCTTTCCCATTCTTGATTCATGACCCTCTTTACCTGATAGGAAGGGTCAGCCAACCGTGTTTGGAAATTCAGTCACAGTTGTCGCTGACTGGAGTTTCCGGTACGAAATGTAACCAGCGTCAAGCTTAACTAGCGTAGTGTAAGCGGGGTGTTAAAGCTCGAATTTCTCCAGGCACACTAGCAATCTCAGTTCATCCACGACGAGACGACCGGCTCTTCATTGTCAAGGCTGTCGTATTTCACGCGTTGTTTGTGTGCTCTCCCATAGCAAATACCAGTCTACTCTAAAATTATACTCGCTATCCTTAATGACCTAAACAATCTTATCGGCGCGGCAGCTTCTGAAATAACTCGGCACTCTGACGCTTGTTATCGCCATTCTCAATCCGAGTCCGCCAAAGAGGACCAAAGCAACGATGCCCTTCGTTGAAGGACGCCGCACGCAATTTAACTTCTTTTATTCCATTAATACATCTGAGTGTTCTACGAAGCGTAATACTGCATAGCGCAGATTACTGGACACGAGAGAGTCAGTATCACTTGTCATATAACCCCATATTAACCGACTTTTAGACCTCTATCCTACCGCGGCCCCTGATTGTGGTCCTTATATTTCTTTCGTCTTATATCACGTTCTAGTCGTCCTGTACATCTATCCCAGGGTCTGCCAAGGGGGACATTCCCTTCTATCTTCCTTTCATTGCAATCCTTAAAAATCAGGAACTTCGTCGTCCAGACTATGCACTATTTAGCTTCATCATAACCTATTTTTCTACAAGATTTGTTTATGATTCAGTGCTCCCATTTGATCTTCAGCACTCATCTCCAGCATTAAGTTCGAAAAACTTATGTTCTCCTTGGTTTAAACTTTCTAGTATCTATATTGATGAAACATCCATGAAAAATCCACTTTTCCCCAGAAAACCGCAGTTGTGTTTGTCAGGAATTCTTTCTTGGCTTGAGCTATTCTTATATTTGCGTCCATTGAGCTTCTTTCAGCCCATGCCATGCAGCTTGCAAGGTAAATGAAGTATTCCACTTTTTCAAGCACTTTTCATAGTAGACTAATGAATGCTTTAAACCAATGGGAAGAAATGATCAGGCTTCTCTGAGGACGTTTTAGGAGTGGGTTAGGAGGAGGATAGGGTAAGCTTAATGGACGGAATGCGGATGGATGGATGGAAGACGCACAGGGAAGTGGTGAGGTGTTTGAGGAGATGCAGCTGCTGGAGGAGACTTGAAGAAGGAGTAAGGGGCCACGAAATTTGGAGAGTGATGGAGGGAAGGATGATGGGCTCACACCAGAAGAAAGTAATGGCCTTTCTAGATGGAATGCTAGGCATTTGGAAATATACTGAATTGAGGGAGCAGGCAGTATAAAATAAGTTTTTATAGGAAGTTATCGGATAGTGGTACTTCAATATCTGTTCAAACGTATATTTTGTAGATATAGTACCATACAAATAAAGCGGAACACACAAAGTTAAAGCCGCGAAGGCATACGTAGTGATTTGAAAATTCAAATAAAACTCATCAATCAATATCAAACATCGCTGGATGATATTAAAACCTTGCAGCCATATAATGTTATTCAAGGAACTGGGGAGCAAGCCGAGTAGTAGTTTTAACGATGTCAACCGCTAATGGTCAAACAATTGTGTGAAAGGCACTGTTATTTCCACAATTATTTTATGTTATCATAAATCAGTTATCGTTTCATGATCAATTATCCATACCACTTCATTACTAAAAAGCTACTGATTCTAGAGACTATTTTAGGAGGATATATAAGTATTCCATAAGTTCATTCATTGGTCGTTCAATCCTAGGATTGGTTGACAGCAGCCCTCCACCATTCCCTATCTAATGCTAGTTCCTTTACCTCCTAGTACCTCTTCCTATGCACTTTTCTCTTTATTTGGTCTATGAACTTATTCCTCGGTCTTCCTCTGGGGGCTCTTCCCTCTATTTTGCCATCAATTACGTTCTTCACATATCCATAATTGAAGGCAAAATGGTATAGTGAATGATATAAGTATATTGTACTTAAATTTGATAGTTTCAAAATTATATTAGCCCTTCAAAAATGAGCTGATATAAAACCAAGAAGTAAGTAGTATAAATAGGTTACTACCTTCTTTGGAAGAAGCCAATGGGCAGATGGGAGTTATTCCGCAGATATCAAAAACTTCTTAAATTGGTCGAATTGCTTTAATTACAAAACTTCCGAGTAACACAAAACTGCCAACACATTCCTCACGGCTTATCTTTCTACTTTCCTTCCTTCTCGTTGTTACATAACTGGATGGATTCAAGCGTTCAAGACCACATTTTATAATCATGGTTTCTTGCAACACAGCGCTCTACACGACTTCCGCGCTCAATGTTTTTCCAGGGTTACATAAGTGACAATGTTGCACCCTCAGCTTGCTCAGCCCACTCCACCGAAAAGCGGGGGATGAACGCACGACCTTTGAACGGCTGGACCCTCGCGCCGACAGACGGTCGGTTCCTATGCAACGGAGTTGGGCGAGGGAAGTTGGATGTTTTTAAAGTTTTAAATGCGGCATCTTGCCTCTCTCGGCTCTATATCTGTCCCTGTGTTGCCCCGGAAACATTCCGACCCGACTAAATAACTTCCTCAAACGAATCTCTCACTCCCTATCCGCCAAGATTAAACATTCTGGCTTCGGCCTTCAGCTTAGAAGAAACCTCAAAATATGGTGCACTACGGGGGCAGAATAGTATGCTTATCTTAGCCTACTCTGGCTCAAAACACGCCACCGAATGATTATTAGATTACCAGAGTGGTGTCAATAAATTGAATGGAACACAAAATAATAATTTCCCTACCCAAAGAACTATCGGTCTTATCCTTCATAGGTTTCATATCAGCTACTATAATAAGTATCTCGCAAATGGAAATCGATTTAAATTTCAAACTCTATTTTCTATGAGTGCATATACTCGAGGTCTCTTTTGCCACAAAGTAACCTTGTGGCTCGAACACCTAGTTCGCTTAAACCCCCGTCAAAATTCGCCTCGCAGGAAGGTGGTGAAGTAGCTTATATACCTGACCGGCAATTGGAAGATCCGGGTTCGAATTCCAGTCAAATCAAATGAATTTTTCATTAAAAATTCCATCCCTTGGTATATTGACTAGTGGTGCGTTTGAATCCCCTAAGACAGACTCCAAATGGTCAGTTTACGACACTACTTTTCTTTGTAATCGGAAAACTAAAAGATATTGCTGAAAACATCAATGAGAGCCACTGATGTGTTACGTTCTGTAAAAAAGACTCTTTTTGGGTACTTTTAATCTGACTCTCATTGTACTGCTCCACCTTCGTAATTCGTATTCTTAAGACGACGCCGCATCGCGACTGCGTGGACCAAAACAGAAACTACATCCTGTTCAGTGGGATCTTCAAAATGTACTGGAAGTTTTCTGATGCTATGCAAGGATTATGGCAGTTTATCAGTACGACTAAAGTCTACATATTGATCGAAAGTATATTTCAATAAACAGTTTACCTAGGCAGGTACAATGTAGCTAAAAAAAAACTCATTTTGATAGGAAACTTAGTGGTTATTAGGCAGTAACCACAAATCAGAGGTGAATTGGAGCTTTGATTTTATTAAAACTCCATTTTCTTAGGTAAATCGCATCTCGATTAGTTTTTCACTCTACTATAATTGGCATTCAGTAGAAAAATAATCATTCACTCTCTAATAAACTTTGTCGTTAGACCCTTATAAACTCGAGTTTGATCTGGGGATAAACTACATACACGAAATAGTAGAATCTTCTTGGCTCTTTTAGAGAGATAATACGCTTTTTAATATTAAGCCAGGATATGGAAGAGACGAAATTAACGCCTTTCTTCTGAGGGAATTGCTTAAGCTATATTATATACGTAATGCGAAGCGATCTTCAATGCAATAAATGAACAAGACACAAGAGTCTGTAGCAGGAGAGGAGAAAATCCCATTCAATAACACGGGAAGAGATAACCCATTCAACGAACGGAGAACGGACGAACCCATTCACCAAAGAAGAGTGGAAAACTGCCCAACCCCCTTGCAAGTCCATTGAGGAGGGAAATCGTTCCTCCCTTTGCACAACAAATACTCCAATGTTGGTCCACAGCTACACGCGCCGTTCCTGTTTACATTTCACAGCCCGGTTATCGAAAACGCAAATCGATGGCGGCGACGGCGGAGATAAGACGATTCAAAAGACCGTTACGAAGATTATCGAGGAATGTTCGGCATGTATATTCGTCCCCAAATATCTCCCTTGGGTGATGCGGGAGAAAGCACAATATTTACCAATGGTTAATCGTACAGCAACCTCAAAAATACGCCGGACTTTGCTCACGAACCTAGCCAAATTTTATGTAATTAACCATTAGGTTGCTATTTAATAAGAAGAGAAGTCGCAACATACTCCTTATTGAAATTATAATAGCTAAAAAGTGAACTCAACAGATGTCAGAGATTATTCTCGCGAAGAAGTCCTACATCAACATATTACCATGAAAGCCGCCATGAGGGTTTTCTCACTGCTCCGAGAGAAGAAGGGAGAGAAGAGTTTCACAATTCCAGAAAGAGTCGGCCTTAAGCGTTGCTAATATTCTGGCAAAAGTGCAGAAGTAAAAAACATTAAAAACCAAGGTGCGTATACCAGTCATCATCAGCTAGTGCTTCGTGTTATTTAGTTATTTATAAAACGATCTTCACAAACGCAGCTGTAATTCAGAAATGGAGATGAATAGCCGCGGGATCTCTCACATTAACATGATTGTGGATCTAGATCAGACTGGAAACGTCTGTTGAACCTTGGCCCAAAAAGAGGGATTCCCAAGTTCGTCCAAATTTTATTGACCTTCGTTCGAAAAAAAGATCCAAGGATATATTAAACTACGACCCCTAAGGCGATGGGGCAGCGTAGTATTTTTTATCAGTCGACAGTAGGTGAATCATAAGAGACAAATTACTGGTAAAAGTTGGAAAAAGCATTTCTTAGGTGTCTGCCTGATCTAACATCTTTTCTAAAGGGTACATGCTGCGCAAATATTGGAAGTTGACTTGAAAAAAAATTGGTCTACAAACTATCTATCCTATCACCAAGATGATAACTCACGAGATCATACTTCACAATGAAATAATATAACGCTCGCCAGGATTCAGTTCTTCATTGCTCAAACCAACCTAGGTTTCGGCATATTATGCTATTTTCAAGACAGAATGCCGAAACCCTGGGTTAATTATAGCATTAAAGTGTGGAATACTGCAGTTTAATAGTATAATACGATATTTAAACGAAGAGTTACAAATTATAATACGAAAAATACCAATATTTTCACAGGGAATGTCGGTAACGGTGTCTTGCATTCACCAGATCATATATTAATTATCTCTATTCTCTTATTATTATCAAGTAGTATAACTTAACTGTCGGGAGAAATATTTATTACTTGATCTGGATTCAATAATCGACTCACAAGGGGAGGTTACGTACGTTAACTCGATAATTTGAATGCCGTATTTTATGTATCGTGCACATGGCCAAATGCAACGTTAATTCATCTTCATCTTGGTTTAACGTGCCCAAGTTTTTTCCTATTAAATTTATTTGTAATCTACAATATCTGTCATATGTATTACAATGCTATTGAACTGTCATATATAACATCACCTCTATGGTCTAATGGTAAGCGCTGTACGCTTTTAATGAAAAATGGCTCGATCGAGCCTGCGGGCAATTAATTTTGTTTTCCTTCCATATATGGATGGTACCGCAAGAGATTTATTTCCTTCGAGTTGCATATCCTTATCATAGGCCTTCAGCTTATTTATTTTCTCACATCACTTCCCTCAAAAACCAAACCCCAATTTGGAAACCTTAATGGCAAATATTCAAAAGTTAATGATGATGAATGATGAATGGCTCAACCCAAAGTGAATGGCGATGGACCGCTTAATGTTTAAAGTAAATCTCTGTTTAAACTCCATAATCTAACTTACGTCAGCTCAAGCTGCTTCTTTTACCAGAATTTCGGTATTTCAGCATACCCTGAGGAGTTAAATGCAACGAAAAATGAGATTCGTATTTTGATTTGCCAAGGTACGAATAAGAAAACTGAGGGACCAAATTATTCGATTTCTAGGAGAAATTATATTTCTCTCTAACTACCTTATTAGATATATAAAAGACTAATGAAATGCTTTTCTATTCCTTCGCAGGGTCCAGGGCAGATGTGCGGCGGTAAATTCAACGCGCGCGGTATGTGTGGAGAGGGTACTTTCTGCCTGTGCAACCGCTGCATCGGATGCTCCCTGCTGAAGCCAGAATGCTTCACCACCTCAAACTCTGCAAAGTGCGTCTGAAAATGGGACTGACGAGATTTAAACAAAAACCCTTTGCTCTTTCAAACATCCCACACCAACCCCCTTCCTTCACCCACCGACGATTCCTTCAAAATCTTTCAGTCACCTTATCAACCAAAAGATCACCATCACTTCTCCCCCACCAATAGCAACGCGCCAAGTTACTGAAAAAATATAAAAAAACCTCTTACTCTCCCAAAAAATGGCGCGGATTAGAAGTACGTGATGGCGGGGAGAAGGGTTCAAAGACTTTTTTTCGGTGCGCAGTCTCTGAAGCGCTCGTTAAACCAGTATTATTTATGGGATAAGTGAAAGATTGTTTCACACATCGGGAAAGTACAGAAAATGGGAAAGTATGGGAAAATTGTTGATGCCAACTACAGTATCTACTTGTGGAGATTGATGAAGAATTCATTTGCGGAAGTAATGTTCAAATCTATGTAATTTTTATGCGGATAAAGTAAGCAAGTGCTTTGATAAAAATTAGAAAAAAACAATATACTTTGGGATGAAATAATGCACTTTTTTCTCTTACAATTTGTTTTCATTTCTCCGACTCTTATTCCCTCGCTGATTCCCGGGCGTCATCATGTTTCGTTGCTGTTTCTTTTGCATTGCCAAAACGGCTCGAGAGATAAATGTGGCAACGACGCAAGGCCTCCCCACGTTGCCATGTATCTCGGAGAGAACTTTTCGCAATCTTACTCAATAGCTTTCATTTTGAATTGATCTCACCGCGAGCTTTGCCGAAGCAATCCATAGGCGTGCAACTTTGCCTAAGCACTCCGAATTTGATGTGCCCTGTTCCGCTATGCTCACCCTTTTGATACAATGCCTCTTTCCTATTTTCTTCACATCCTAATGAGTGACTCCATCAGGAGCCTTAGTTCGTTATAATACAAAGAAAGTCACGAACTCACGCGAGTATTATTTGCACATTTTTTATTGTGTAATGTTCTCTTTATTTTGTATTTTTTATTTGTTTATGTTGGCTGTAAATGCCACAGGATCGTGTCTTTCTTCAGATTCAAATCTGAGTTTTTGTCTCTTTTTTTCATGTGGTGTTGTGACGGGCAGTGTGTGTACAAGGGATAGTCCAACGATAGCCACATAGTCAATATAATTTTCAGATTTTTTTGCGGGTGACAAAAGCTTAGCATGCACTAAGCATAAGAAAATAAATATATAGTTGTATTTTGTTTTGGAAGTGGTATCGAGAGAGAAAAATGCAATGAATTGTGATAGCAGCTATGGAGTTCATCTTTTTTACGTATCATAAGCAATTATTATGTTAATTGAAATAAATCGTCCTCAGCATATACACAGTGGCTCCATACTTTGTCAATTTGTGAACTTATCCCGCGAAATGTTTGTCAAGGTCTCTCTGGAAAATTAATACTTATATGTATGTACCTACGTATATAAGCCTTTATGCCCTCATGTGACCACACAGAGAATGATAAGAACCCAGACGTGATGAAAAATAAATCTGTGAACCAATCAAGAAGTCTCCTTTATTTAATCAGTTGGCTACGTTATTCAAGAAGGCTCGTAACAACCATGGGAAACATTTTCTTTCCATTTTCACTCTGGGCTCCAGCCGTCAAATGGTAGAGGAAAATCGCTGCTGGCAGACACAAGGTAAGTTTAAGTGGGAACAGTGTACTCGGAACCATAGTTGGGATAAACAATTAAAATTAATGACTAAAATGTAGTTAACTATTTTAACTTAACCTTTACCTTTTAGAAGAGTTAAATTTTAACTTTAACCAGTTACTTTTAACAGAGCTTAACTTTAATGAGTCAATTTATTTGGTAACTTTCCCAACTACGGATACATCACATCGCATCAAAGTTGGGAATAACGATTTGAAAAATAAAAGATTAGTTAACTATTTAAAAATTTAGTTAACTATTTAACTTAAACGTTAGTTTTTGGAAGAGTTAACTTTTAACTTTAATTAGTCACAGGGATTTTTACGGGGATTAACTTTAACTTTAATCAGTTAATTCTTTTGGTAACTTTCCCAACTACGCTCGATATTGAGGCATTGTATGCTGGAGCTTAATTCACTCTGTATAAGCCGTTGAAATGGTTTTCTGGCTCCAAAACGTCGGTGGAATATCGGCTGATTGGTCAACTAATAAGTTCTCATTCGTGCGGAACTAATTTATTTTTATATCTCTTGGTAACTATCCACCTAATCGTAGTCAGATGCTTACCTAAACATTGGATGAGAATTTTTCTTACTCCAAGTCACTTTTCGGTGAAAGCAGACTGACGCAAACACCAAGTTTCCCTCCATCCTCACTTCAGCATTTTGCCCAAATAAAATAGGCAAAATAGTGCACCTCCGATCAAGAACAGACTAAGATCAATGATGAAGCACATTAAATGGTGTACGCCAAAATATGGACTGACATAGGAAATTAGAGGTTGGCTTGAACGAAACGTATGAATCAGCATCAGCTAATCGATCTATGGACTCAACTCTGCTAAAAATGTTGTGGGAAAAGGGGTTCATCTAAAAGTAAGGTATGATGCATTCCCGGCCAACGTTCCCGATATGTCGGACAACATGGACCCACTCACCCGGACGAAAGCCCGAGCACATTTTGGGGTTCATATAAACTTCAACCTTCATGAACGTATTGCAAAAGGCTACACACTGCTTGTACAGCTTTTTTCAAAGTCACATTCCCCGTCCAATGAAAAAAGATAATCATGGACCCTGAAGAAAGAAGACAGCGGAGAAGTTGAAAGGGAAAGCTCGACGCTTGGGCTAAACGTCATCTCTCATGATGCTGAAGGTGGTTGAAGCTAAACCAGCAGATTGGTAACACTTGAGGTCGAAAGGTAAAGTATCATCACAACTCCTACTTTAAGCATATGGAAAATATAAGTAACCTATACCTCCATCTGATCTGTCGCCAAGAGCATCAATATCAGTGAGCGGATCCCATAACCTATCACAAGTGACTTTCAATGCAATCTAAGATTTTAAATCTGCATAAACGCATCATTGGTCGTTCAATCCTAAGATTGGTTGACTGCAGCCCCCCACTCTTCCCTATCTAATGCTAGTTCCCTCGCCTCCTGGTATCTCTCGCAATGTAAATTCCGCTTTATTTGGTCCATGTAATAATTCCTGGGTCTTCCTCTGGAGACTTTTCGCTCTATTTTGCCTTCAATTATGTTCCTCACAACTCACTCTGTCTCAGGGTGTGTCCAATCCATCTGCTTCTTCTTTTCTCTATGGTGTCCCGTATGGTACTTTCCTCTTCTACTCTTCTGTACACTTCATCATTTCTTATTTTTTCGCTCCTTTTATCTTCAGCATCCTCCTCCAGCACCAGGTTTCGAAGGATTCTAGTATCTTTTGGTCAGCTTTTCCAATGGCCCATGCACCATAGAGTGCTACACTCCACACAAATGTTTTCCCACATCATTTCTTCGCTCGTAGTCCTATAATCATGGAACACAGCCGTTGCCATTTCACCATGAGCACTACCTTAGTTTGAGCTTTTCTTTGCCTGATGTCCGATGTACTCCTTCCGTCCCACGTGATGGTACTTCCAAGATAAGTACGTGAAGGAATACAAGGGCTTTAATTTCTCTCCTCACAGCGTGACTTCTGCATTCAGCTTCTCTCTTCCACATTGTAGGATTTTAGTCCTCGTCTTATTTATTTTCACGTTGTATTCTTGGTGAACCCGGTCCATTTCCTTTGGTGATCTTTGTAGATAATCACGATTTCCAGCTTTGACTGCGATTCATCTGCGAAGCGAAGCATGATTATCTCTTCTCTTATCTTCATCCCGTTCATTCCAATTTCTTGTGCTTCTCTTATGACCTCCTCCAAGTATACGTTGAAAAGTGCTGGTGAGAATTTGCATACCTGTCTTACTCTTTTGTTAATTTTAGCTTCTATCTGACTTCCGCCTCTCATTCGCAATGAGACGACTTGCTTCCTGCATATTTGGTAGATAATTTTTTCCGTCGTCGTAATCCATACTTAAAGGCATTTGAAGAACTATGTGTTATCGTGGTGTTGTTATTTCTGATTGGGTGTGGTTGCAATTTTTCAACAGAGTCATAATATTATAGAATTTAGTCACATTATGAACAAACCACAGACTCGCATCGAACAACAGCCGTTGAATGTATGCTAACTGAACTTGAGCACACAGCATTATGCATGGAAATAAAGATATAAAGTGAAACACAAAAACGTAAAGTATTACTTATTACATAGGAAAAAGTGAAAAAGAGCACTTCTTAAAAGCACAAAGACGTTTCAGGAAAATTCTGCCAACGAAGCCTGAATATCTTTTTTTATTTTTGGAGAGTCAACATTTTTTCAAGACCTCGGCATATGTTTATAATTTTTTATATAGTGGTTTGGAGCGTCTGCGAATTGAATCTATTAGAGCATATAGAGTGAAAAATCTCATCTCCAAATGCAAGAAACTTCCGTGTTTTTCCAGTAGTCTGATCATCTTGTTTCACTCAGCATAGCCGAAGGCTTTATCCAGGTCAACGACACATAATAGCTTCTTCACAAATATTGCTTAAACGCATAGTAACGAACAACGTCGACAATTGTCTGTGGAAGATTAGATTCATAGTAGTAAGGGAATTAAAACATAGGGTACAGCGAAACAATATTCCGATCGTCGACTGCTAATGGTGAAGTTTCTTGCATTCGGAGATGAGATTTTTCACTCTATATGCTCAAATAGATTCAATTGGCAGACGCTCCACACCGCTATATAAAAAAGTATAAACATATGCCGAGGTCTTGAAAAAATGTTGACTCTCCAAAAATAAAAAAGATATTCAGGCTGTAACGCCGTCTTCGTTGGCAGAATTTTCCTGAAACGTCTTTGTGCTTTTAAGAAGTGCTCTTTTTCACTTTTTCCTATGTAATAAGTAATACTTTACGTTTTTTTGTGTTTCACTTTATATCTTTATTTCCATGCATAATGCTGTGTGCTCAAGTTCAGTTAGCATACATTCAACGGCTGTTGTTCGATGCGAGTCTGTGGTTTGTTCATAATGTGACTAAATTCTATAATATTATGACTCTGTTGAAAAATTGCAACCACACCCAATCAGAAATAACAACACCACGATAACACATAGTTCTTCAAATGCCTTTAAGAATTACTACGTCATTAGGGAGACATTAGAATAGAAATACACGGCATGATTTTGGTAAAAAATTACAGTGCACTCTGTTAACAATGTTTCAAGGTGTCGCGTCGTATTGTTTAGAGCATTGAGGTAGATGTATAGGGCATTAGGTCACCAAAATGTTGCCTGACAACCAAAATAACAACCATATTCGTAATTCCTCCTTGTTCCTAACTTTCCTTAGGATAGCACAACGGAATGGACGGATAAGCGGATGTATAGTAAGATGACCAAACAACCCTCGATCCGATGTGGAATCACCCCGTGCCACACGCCCTAGTGGTGGCTTGCACGGTATTTCGTATAAGTAGATGTATATAAAATGATATTTCGCTCCAACTTCCTAAATTAACATAGAGTGAATCAATTACATAAAGTGACCACTCAAGTAATGTTGCAGTGGTTAAGGTTATGTCTCCTCATATTGTTTACTCCTACCCACTCATTGACCCCCTGACATCTTTCCGGGCACATCCCTTTCTCCTCGCCATTTTGGTATTCCACCGTCGACCCTGATCTTCTTGGTTGTGATTTGTGGCCGTCCGTCATGTCTCATTGCGAGAGAGGCGAATTTAAAGAGAGCGGACCCTTTCGGCTTGACCTCGACACTCTGGCACCGAGTGGGCTTTCCCACTTAACCCTCCAAAGCTAGCTCAAAAAACGTTCCCCTTCATCTTTTGTTCAAAGAGCACTCACAAAGACAAGTCATCTAATCTTCTATTTAAAAGCCAACCCGAAATGGCAGCCGCCAACAAACGGAAACCATTTACTTGATAAAATAAACTTTGATCAACATGAACATTTACTAATGTACCTGCAAGCTTCCGCCATGGGATGATCAATACAAACAAAACAATGTAACTCGCGGCGAGAGAAATTTACGTTGCTCAACGTTAAACGACGAAGAAAATAATGCGCACTATTCAACGAAACTTCAAGAAAAAAATCCGAGGTGAATTCCTAGATGAAAGCCCAAAGTCATTCTGGTCCGCAAAATTCAAACGAGAGAGTAAAGAACCTCGATGGTATAACCACGAAGTAAGGCGAGAGCTAGAGAGACAAAGGCAATTACACAACCTATATAAAAATTCTATTTAGTCTCGTAACAAAACAATGGAACTCGCAGCGAGAGAAATTTACGTTGCCCAACGCTCAAAAACGAAGAAAATTATGCACAGTAGTTTACGAAACTTCAAGAAAAAATTCTAGGTGAACTATTATATGAAAACCCCGAGTCATTCTGGTATTACGCGAGAGAGCTCCAGGGCAAATCTTCGACAGTAGAGATTATTATAGGATATTAACGGCAAAATAGTCACCAACAGCATCAATAAAGCCAGCTTGTTCAACCACTATTTCGAAAGTGTATTCACTAAGGGTGACGCAAAACACAATTTAGACATTCCGGACGTTAACGACCCGATGGCGGCCATAACAACTCAGCGTAATAAAATAATAAAACAACTGCGTTTGATTAAAAGTAACAAATCCCCAGGTCCAGATGGAATACCTCCACGCGTGCTTAAGGAGTTAGAGCCACAGATTGAACCATTCTTAGAAATTACATTTAGCAAATCATTATCCGAAGGCAAGGGGCCCCAAGACTGGAAAATATCCATGTCACACCGATATTTGAATAAGGAAATAGAAGTGACCCAGGAAATTACCGGCCCAAGTATATGGTTAACATCACTTTTATGCAAGATCCTCGAACACATTGTCGTCAGCAATATTATGGCATTCCTGGATAATCGTAACTTCTTACACAGCAGTCAGCATGGCTTTCGTAAGGGCAGGTCCTGCGAAACACATTTTTTCCGCGTACCATTCGGGACCATAACAGCTGTGATCGTCGTCATGAATAGTTCGAGTATTGACAATAGGCAGGCAGTTAATCTTTCTCATTATATTCTCCTCTTTCTTATTTATGCATGATGTAAATAATGATGTTCTTATTTATGCATGATATTTTGAATCTGTAGTAGTAGTCTTTGTATCCCTTGCATGTTAGAACGATTGGAGATAGAATGTTTCTTGGGTATTAGATTTGTAATTGGCGCTTTGCATGTGTGGTACGCGGGTTTTAATGTAATGTCGGTGTTCTACCATATCATTCATGCATGCCTGGTGCGAAAGCACCCCCTGCCACACACCCTTTGGGTGGCTTGCAGGGTATGACGTAGATGTAGATGTAGATGTAGATGAACACAGCTTGCGCTCTTCCTTCATGATATCCTAACATCAGGTGAATCGAATAAGCAAATCGACACGATATTCCTTGATTTTAAGAAGGCATTCGACAAGGTTCCTCGCAAAAAACTCATTTAAAAATTGTAATCATGCGAAGTTCATTTTAAAGATAGTAAATTGGATAAGGGACTTTCTTAGTGATCGAAAACAAAAAGTAGTTATAGACGGTTTTAGCTCTGATATGGTCGACGTCACATCCGGTGTCCCTCAAGGAAGCGTGATTGGCCCTCTTTTATTCATTATTTATATTAATGGCTTGGGTTCTCGAATTAGCAGTTATTAAGATTATTTGCAGACGATACAGTAATCTACCGTGAAATAAGGGAAGACTTTAAAGTTCTGTCATCTGACCTTAACAACGTTCATTCGTGGTGCCAGAGGTGGGGATTAGAGCTAAATATTAGTAAATACACCACAGTTCACTTCCTGCGAAAGTCATCACACAAAAGCCATACCTACACCGTGGGTGGAGTAAACATAAAATCTTCAAATACAGTAAAATATCTTGGAATTACCTTATATCTGATATATCGTGGGGATTACACATACAACACATATGCGGCGCAGCAATAAAGAAACTAGGTTTTGTAAAGCGTATAATATGAAGGCCCTGGGATGAAAAAGTAAAAGAGAGATGCTACTTCACCCTCGTTAGGCCACACCTCGAAAACGCCGCGAGCATTTGGGACCCTGGTCATAACGATTTAACCAAAAAATAAAATAAAATACAAAGAACTGCTGCACGCTTCGTTAAAAACTGCTACGAACGAACATATAGTGTACCCAACTGTTAGAGGGATGAAGGTGGGAGCCCCTAGAGACTCGGAGGCTGCACGCCAGGCTTAGGCTGCTTTAAAGAAATTCAATGCGATATGGTACTTTTTTCACAGTTTTTTATTTCAGGTCGACCGGTTTCGTCACATAGGCGACATCATCAGGTACAAAATGTTTAAATGCTGCTGAATATATACAAAATTTGGATGGGGATGGGGGGGGGGGGAAAGAGGCAGGAAAAGGGTGACGGGAAGGGGGGGGGGTGGAAGAAGGTATGTGAGAGGACGCGGGAACCATCAGGTATTATTTTGGGGGGGGGAGGGGGGGAGGCGGGGGGGGGGGGAAACGGTTGGCCGATGAGTGCGGCGTCCCCGGCGGGGGTTGGGGCGTCATCCTCAGAAGGTATTATGACTCAGGGGAATATCCAAGAGGGGGGAATGGCTGACAAAAATATTCTCGTTAGCAATTTTTCCTTCCTTAAACTGCCTTCTAATCTCCAGCTCCTCCAAACAGTCCATCCTTCTTCCCTTTTTCTCCAGGTGGAGAATCTCCGGGACAAAGTCACTCTTGTGGTCATTTTCCCATAGATGTTTAGCGAAATGGGATCTGTTTAAGTCCCCATTGCGTAGATGTCTCTTATGTTCATCTGTTCTCACTCTGAACGACCGTCCAGTCTGGCCAACGTAACAGGTTTCACATTCACCACATTTAAGTTTATAAATACCACTTCTATCATTAATGTCAATTTTGTCCTTGGTTTTGTTTAACACAGCCCTTAAGTTACACTTGTTATAATAAGCAATTTTGAATTCTTTTTTTGGAAAAAGGTTGGCAATTGCCTGAGAAATATATCCATAATAACTTAGTTTGCACCAGCGTTTATTGTTTTCACTATAGTCGGATGATTTGTAAATGAGTTTCTGTGCTCGGAGGGAGCGTTTTTTCTCGAACATTTTATTAATGACACTTTCATCGTATCCATTATTCACTGCAATGTATTTTATTACACTGATTTCCTTGGCGAGGTTCTCGGCAGACAGGGGGATGTTGAGTGATCTGTTTAGCATGGAATGAAATGCGGCCAACTTATGAGAGGGATGATGGCGGGAGTCGGAGGGGATGACATGGTCTGTGGTTGTTTCTTTCCTGTAAATTGCGAAGTCGTAGCCTTTTTCCGTGGTTGAGATGGTTATGTCCAGAAAGTTAATTTTATGGTTGATTTCTTTTTCACAGGAGAACTTAATGTTTTTGGATTGGGAATTTAACCTATTCAAAAATATGTCCAGTTGCCTCATTGTGCCAGTCCACACGGCAAACACATCGTCTACATATCTGTACCAACAATGGATTAAATTTGTGTTCACTGAACAATCACTGAATAACTTTTCTTCAAAGTCGTTCATGTATAGGTCCGCCAAAAGCGGCGATAGAGGTGACCCCATTGCTAAGCCGTACTTCTGTTGGAAGAATCTGTCATTAAATCTAAAGTAATTTTCTTCCACACACACTGTCAGAGGTGCCACAAATTCGTTGAGAAAGGGTGGTTCTGCTCCGGCTTTCCTCAGTGTTTCTTCGGCTACTAGGTGAAAAAAGTACCATATCGCATTGAATTTCTTTAGAATGGATTTTCACAAAGTTAAGCCAGAAGTAATCGAGTTTATTAGGCTGCTTGAGATATTCAGAACTGGCGTGTTTCAGAGCTACACAGAGAATATTATCATGACGCCTTACAGCATCGCTAGGTCCGTCAGATGCGATAAAATAAGAGAAATACTCCGCCGAACAGATAGGTACAAAAACTCGTTCTTTCCGCGCACAATAAGCGACCACGGTAAAAACTGATATCCTCAGAATACATTCCCATAATAAATAATAAATGTCACCATTTCACCTCCTAAAACCGTACATCTTTACACGGCTGATGACCTACCACCCCCTGCCACACGCCCATGCGGCGGCTCGCGGGGTACTATGTAGATGTAAATGTAGAGAGAGCTCAAGGACGAATCTTTGACGATGGAGTCTTTATTGGACACGAAGGGCAAAGTAGTCACCAATAGCATCGACAAAGACAACTTACTAAACCATTACTTATTTATGCATGATGTAAATATTGATGTTCTTATTTATGCATGATATTTTGAATCTGTAGTAGTAGTCTTTGTATCCCTTGCATGTTGGAACGATTGAAGATAGAATGTTTCTTGGGTATTAGATTTTTAATTGGCGCTTTGCATGTGTGGTACGCGGGTTTTAATGTGATGTCGGTGTTCGACCATATCATTCATGCATGCCTGGTGCGAAAGCACCCCCTGCCACACACCCTTTGGGTGGCTTGCAGGGTATGACGTAGATGTAGATGTAGATGTAATTACGGCCTTATATATCTGAATAATTTCGTGCAGACGAGTGGTTCCCTTTTTATTGTTCCCACGCATTTTGTCCGCAACGTTCGGATAAGAGCCTGAGTTTAAACGGCGCGTTTTGCTCTATAACGGTTTTTTATTTAAATACCCCCCAATTTGAAAGTTCAGGCTTCCTGTTGAACGTAAACCAGGAAAATGGGCTAATTTTTCTATTCCTCTTCCTTGAAGTTTTCAAAACCAGAATTTCATTCCCAAAGTCATGTGCCGGTCCGTGGTTACATTTTACATGTACATGTACTTATTACCCTGCAAGCCACCTCAATGGTCCATCCAACCATCTAGCTGCATGTGACCCTATTCTCTAGCATGTCTCCCTTAAATATCCTAGTTGCATGTCTATAGTGCATGTTTGGTGATCTTCACCCCCTGCCACACACCCTTGTGGTGGCTCGCAGGGTATTACGTAGATGTAGATGTACTTCTGTTATCAAACATAGTGTTTCACAGCTTTTGGAAGGATTAAGGTGGGAGCCCCTTAAGACTCATAGAGGCTACAAACTACGCCTAGTTTGCTTGATAAATTCAGAACTGGTGTGTTTCAGAGCGACTCGGAGAATATTATCATGGCGCCTCACTGCATCTCTAGGTCTGACAGAAGCGATAAAATGAGAGAGATTTTTGCGTTCTTGGGCGGTCGTTTCGATCATCATTTCGGATTAGGGCTTTCGATTGCCATTGGAGAAGTTGGAGGTTAATATCTTGTTTCTAATATTTTCAAATTTTTCTGTGTAAATTTAAAAATGGGAGTCAGTAGCCCAGCATGAGATTGCTCGCTCCCTTACGGCTGCGCCAAAACGGCCGCGACGAAATACCCCATTGCCGTCTATTTTCATAACGATAGTTTTTTGATGAAAATGATGGGATTTGGTACAGCTAGAGATCCTCAAGTCAGAGACTGGAATCCGGCCATGTTGGATGACCCACTCTAGGTGCTTAACTTAATCAAATAGTTAATTAGCCACTTAAATTGGTTTGACAACTCTCGCAGATACTCCACGAGATACCCGGAATTGGGCTATGAAAGTGCCAAATCTTCCAACTCCCGGATAAAGGCATTTTTATTCCACTTAAAATTTTACATCAAATGAAAAATTGGTACTCTTCAATCAATATCGCTAGTTGGGATGATTTTTTTTCTATGCCAATTTCACAAATTTCACAGAATTTGCCAATTTATCATCATTGTAAATGAAGTAACTTTGTTATTCCACATAAATTTTATTTACGACGAGAGACTGTCAACGACCCAGAATTCGACATGGCACGTCGTCATCATCACCTGGTTATCACGTGCCATGTTGAAAACCTGGTCGCCTTATATGAAATGCATTATGTGGAACAACAAAGTTATCTCATTTACAATTTACAGTAAATTGCATGAAGCCACGCCTGAGACTACTGATTATATCATCATTTCATGATTTACGACTTTGCTAAAGTAATTAATACTATGCGATCATTTTAACAGGAGCTAAGCTAAACTGATGACAAACTGTGGAATTGATAACGATCATACTTTTAAGAATACAGCGGTGAAGCAAATTTTGAATACGCTTTGGTCTTGATCTCCCGAAATCTCACCTCTTGAAACTTCTCCTGTAGTATTTCGAAGTTGCCAACCCTCATCGAACCCATAAACCTAGCATTTCTGCGACACATATTAATAATAATAGACGGGAAGGCGACGCACAAATAATGCTATTTTCACAATGGGGGAAAGGTGGTAGGTTGGTGAGGGAAGGATTAGTGGTGAGTCGCGGAAGGTTGGACAAAAATGCAGCGTCGATAATACCCCACTCTCACCGAAAGACTCCAAAAAGACCACCTTTTGACGTTACAATAGATGGACAGAGCAGTAAACTTGGAGTACTCTTGAACCCACATAAGAATCGGGCAAAAAACTTTCGCCACAAGATTCGAATGCGGGACCACGGGTTATGAGGTCATTCCTCAAGTCAACACACCAGCCCAATCAACATTCACTAATTGAATAGCTATTACATTCCCATGAAGTGAGATCAAATAAAACGCTAAAAATTTCAGGCGAATATCATGTGGGTTGCTGTAGTCTGGATCGTAATATTTAAGCATCTTATTCAACGCTACACGAGCCACTTGAGTCAAAATACAAGGCCTATGGAAAGAATTAGAACAGCCTTTACTGACGAGATATCGAAGAACAGCTTCACGAACTAATGATGAGTTAGTTGAATTTCTTACAACCAACTTATTATGAGCATACCGAATAAGTATTCGCATAGTGTGCGTTTATAAACTTTTAGAATCTTAATCAGCCACTTGGTTAGTGGTGATTTCGATGAATTGTAACGAATAATATTATGTACTACGTCGATAAGGTTTGTCTACAGCAGGAGTCTTCGTTACCCGGAAGATTTTGATGAAAAACATAAATAGGGATGCCAGGGACATTTGGTGTGAAATAAAAACGATGAAGAAAAAGTGGAAAAACAGAATCAACTGTGAGGGAGTATTTATTGCAAAAGGTTGATGGAAAAGACGCCAGATGAATAATACACCGCAAAGTAGGAGGAACTGGGCATGACATACAGTAACATAGCAACCAACTGGAAAAGTAATGATGCAACTAAACACGGAAAGAAATATAGAGGAAATTGACGGATGGCATTGAATGCAAGAGGAAAATTATGAAGGGATTAAAATGAGGATTTATGAAGGAATCAATCAGTAAGCTGACATGAGAATGGCGTGAAGTGCAGCAGGAAATCTATCTCGCGACTGATGACTGCAGATGACCTCTCGATAAGTTCAGAAGCGTCGCGTCGCGACATGTAGAAGTCTAATTGCGAGGCCAACTAAGATGACAGATGAAAGACATTATGTTCCCTCTATCCGGCGCTTTTGGCAATTACGGGAACGTTGGATTCGCCCTGATTCCCAAGCACGGCTGCGCACTCATGCCCTCTGTTGTCGAAACTAGAGAACTTCTTGATACCGACTCTAGATTAAATATCTACGATATAAGGAAACGAATCACCGCTGCGTTTTTCCATTTATCGACGTGGAAGGAAGTACTTGTTCTAACATAACCGGTTGTAGTAGCTTAAAGAGATTGATCAATTTAGAAAAATGTCATAATATCCCGCGTATCCATCACAAAATCTGGCGACTAAAAGCAAATTCATAGCACACTTCCCATTTCCTCCAGATTCGGCCACGGAAAACCTTAACTTTACTACATTGATGAGAGTACCAGGTAGTTAAAAAGTAGAATGAAGCAACAGCCAGGATATCTCCCTCGTCGTATCATGATTTTGTCTACATTTTTGCCGGCACTGCAGCTGGAGGCGTCAGGTCTGACGAAACACTGGTCAATAATATCATACGACGGGGTAGAAAACTGAAGGTCTCGTTGCTTCATAAATACCATTCCCTGGATGCCTCTAAATTATGGCAGTAATATTGGATTGCAATGATTTCGCAGTAATAAATCAAGAAAAAGTATGCTTAGCTTGTATTTTCAATTGATAATAATTAAATATAATTATTCTTACTCTTTTCTTCTACTAACTTTCTCATTGTGCCACAAAAAAATTTGCATGTGCTCGATTTTCACTTTGTAATTTCTATCGCTGGGGCAGCAAATAATGGGCCGACTTAGGTGGCTAAAAACTGTATCTGCGCACACCTCCGGTAATCCTTTCTTTGGTGATACGTACAATGATATTAATAATAACTAATGGAAGCCTATCTGCTTTGATCTAGAGTATATATACGCATCATCCAATACATTAAGGTGGTTCGAGGGCGAATCATGAATCATTGAATGCATACTTTGATAACTTTTCTAGTAAGTAGAACAAAATTCTTAATACCACACTTCGCTTAAGTGCATCTACTTATAAGTTGGAAATAACCATAGGTACATGCTGTAATGTAATTTGACGCAAGTATATTTTAAAATGTATGTATCCATTAAAGCATTGTTATGACTTGGATTTACGGCGCAGTATTCGAAATTTAATCGAAAATTGTATGTAAATATGTGTTCTTTATTCGGCATGATACCTTGATATTTATTAGGAGCCATTATGACAATATGAATAATATGTTTTCACGCTTAACATGAAATCTGCGCGCATGTCGCCGAATTATTACGAAATATATGTCAAGTGCCATAAACTTACGTATTAAAATACAGGGTGACTCAAAAATCTTGTCATGATTACAGAAAATAAGATTTTTATTTTTCAACATAATTACATGAAACAAAGATGAAAATGTCACTAAATGCATCATGTTTCAAATGGAGGTCACATTGAACATTTGTAGCGATAACAAATAAAACTTGATGTATATAGTAACATTTTCATCATTACGTAAAAAAATTCTTTTTTGGGTATATTTCCGCGTATTTTTAAAATTTATCCTAATGTTTCCCCTCCCCTTCTGGAGGCTTCATCAGAGTATCAATTTATCCAGCAGGGGAGGGGAAACATTAGGATTAATTTAAAAAACGCTGAAATATACCCAAAAAAAGAACTTTTACGTATTCAATGGTCCGCGAAAGTTTCAATCAGTTATTTTCATCTTTGTTTCATCTATCTATGTTGAAAAATAAAATAGTTCTGTTTTTCCGAAATCATAACAAGACTTTTGAATCACCCTGTAGTATTAATTGCCAAAAAACTTAACTGGAAACATACAATTTTTATAACTTCTATCAATGCGTATTACTAATTAGTACACGCGTCCAAATTTTTACGCAAATCTGTACATAAACCAAAACCGCCCCTACCACCCTCTATGTTGCTGAGAGCAAAGGCTCGCCTTTGCTCTCAGCAACAGTCTTTCCGTCCAAAATCCCGAGATATTTCCCCGTCGACATTCGACTGGTTCTTTTCCCGCCCGGCCCATCACTCAATTCCTTCGTGACCACATATGTCACTCGCCGACAAATGGAGCCATTTTGGTTTCCCCTTTTCGAATTTGTTTACCGCCGACAGAGTAGACGAGAGTTGAACGACCTGAGGCTGCCCGTCGCCTCTGAGGATAACACGATCGGAAGATTAAAGCCGGCACTTTTCGCACTTCCTCTATTCTTCTCGCTTTCGCCATTCTCTTCCCTGCACCGTTTCAAGTCGACCGCTCTCGGCTCCCATATCTCCATTAATACGTTGTCGTTTTCCCTTAACTTCCGGATGTGCCGAAATATAGCATCGCCGCGTCTGAGATCAACAAAAGTATCCGTACGTGCATTATACAACTTAAAAATATCCACATCCGATTTTCCAATATGACTTGAGCGCTAATCGTGGTTCATTGAGAGCTCATTTTTCATAGTGATTCAAAGTCGAGGTGAAATAATGCAAGGGCCATATTTAATTTGAGTAGATCTACTTATGCGGTGAAGTTCACCATACTTGTAGAAATGGAAACGACAATGTTTTACATTATGACAATTAAAGTGCGTTGGGATTTCAGCTTGATTGATAGTTTCCAGCCTGCCCTTCAAATTTTGGACAAATTATTCGAAAATATGGTTTTCGGATATTTGACTCGGCGTGACGCCCTGGTATTTCTAACCAATTATAAAAATACGATGATGCGAGTTATTTTGCGTTTAAAATAATCTGTGCACATGCAATCGAATGAATACGTAATACATCTCAGGTTGTTACGATGGTTTTCGCGGTTTTATTGCAATTCACATTTGATCGGATTCTTCCCGCGCCCTATCATATTGATGGACCTGATGATGCCGAGTGGGTTGCTGGATGTCCACCTATATACTGGAACGCGAGGAGAACCTGAAAAGTTCTGAACTATATCTAATGCTCCATTACGCTTCATGCCACAATGGCAATAAATTACTAAAAACAATTGGTAAAATGCAATTTCTTCACTTTTAACTATTTAAATTAGTAAGAATAGCACAGTATACCCTGGCTTATCTTTCTCAAATCACTGCTAAAGACGCAAGGTAAACCACAGTGAACAGCATAGCAACCAAATTGAGCGCGTGATTCGACAATATATTGTCATCACACGTATTATCGTCATACATACAACCAATCCTTTATTTTTAGCGTATCATAGGAAAGTCCTCGGATGAAAAAGTAAAAGAGAGGTGCTACTTCGCACCGAATAGGCCACACCACAAATATGTCGCGAGGATTTGGGACCCTGGTCATAAAGATTTATTTAAAAAATTAACAAAATACAAAGTAAAGCTGCGCGATTCGTCAAGAAATGCTACGAGAGAACAGATAGTGTTTCACAGCTTTTGGGGTATTAAAGTGGGAGCCCCTAGAAACTCGGAGGCTGCACGCTAGGATTAGTTTGCTAGAGAAATTCAGAACTGGTGTGTTTCAGAGAGACACAGGGAAAATTATCATGGCGCCACACTACATCTCTATGTCTGACAGAGGAGATAAAATAAGAGAGATACATTGCCGAACAGATAGGTATAAAAACGCGTTATTTCCGCTCACAATATACGATCACAATTAAAACTGAGCTCCACTAAATATACTCCCTTAATACACGTCAACATTTTACCTAAAAACTCAAACCTTAAATTTTTACCTGGCTGTTGTCCTAACACCCTCTGCCACACGCCAATGTGGCGGCTCGCTGGGTAATATGTAGATGAATGCATGCGTTGGAGATGTAATCGTGGGGAAGTGCTATGGATGGAAGAGCATATGAACGAGGAATTGCTCGGGAAGGTGAATGATGAGTGGATCCGCTGAAGGAAATAAGTAGAAGGCAAAGTAGGTGGTTTGAGCCGTTAACAAGATATCAAGAGATGCTTGAAGACGTAGTTTAATGGAGGATAGTGGGTGTGCGGGGAATGGGAAGAAAGAGAACAGACTTGTATAAAATGAACTGCTAGGATTTATCCCGAGCTGTATAAGGAAAAAAGTACTGAGGCAATGACTCCAGGCAACAAAATTTTATTTCAGTTAAACTTTTCACCTTCAGGCGTCACTTCGAGGAAATAATTTACATTTGTATCCACATAGAAAATAACAAATTCACTTTCCCACAGTTATTTTCATACAACGCGTTTCACCTTCTCAGCGTAAGGGTACTAAGGTAATAATCAATAAATAAAAGATAAACAATTGTAGTAGCTGAAGATGCAGCAAGCGAAACGTGTTGTACGATTACAATAAATAACTGTGGAAAAGTAAATACATGTTTTCAATATAGATTCGAATTATTGCAATTAATCATACTTCCATGTAAACCAATCAATACTGGTAGATCACCTTTCGTGAGCTACATAAAAGAGATGGTGACCGATGAATGCATCACGTAAGCAATTCATCACAAAGCAGACAAACCAATCACGAGGAATGATTTGAGAACAGATGAAGTTGCGTGGATATTGTCCTAAAATGGCGGATTCAACGTGAGTCACAGATAAATGTTTAACCACAGCATATGTCATAGTAGCATTTAATATGCAGCACTTACATGGCTGTAGCGTTGAAACTAGTAAGCCTCGAACTAAAAAAGATATACTATTTTCGATTTCTCTCTTTTCTATTAAATAAAAGTTTTTTAACGGCTTCCCACTACAGATATCTGACACTGAAAACTTAAAAATATTTCGACAAAGGGTATTGGGGCAAGGGTGGATTAATAAACTACTATGAAGAATGTGACAGACAGTCTTCTTCAGAACAAATTACCAGTAAATGGTCACACAAGCGATTTCAATTCCAAATTTCGGTGATCAATTTCACAGAATCGACAATACCCTCGCGATCTTTCATGAGCGCACGAAACTCTTCGGTGCTCGATATAAAATTGCATGTAGATCTCTCACTTCAAAGAGTATTCACTAATAAAAGATAAATGAACTTTGTACTTACCCAGACGAAATGAAGCACTAGCTGTTTCATCCATCCTGTAGCGAACTGTTTGACTTCATTGAACAAGCACTGATCTTCCAAACCACTTTAAGTAACAATTATCCGACACCTTCCTTTTCTTTCCATGATATTTTATATTTTAAATTATTATTTTCCTTTTGGCTTTAATTTTGAGATACAGGCTTCCGTTGATCTGAGATACTTCTTTAATTTTCCTGTTCACCAGCGTCATTTGCTCAGCAGGTCTACGACGACCCATCCCGTCCATTGTCGCATAAGTAGGGTTGTAAAATGTTTCTTGAATATTACTCCGCAATTAACTTTTTCACAAAATTGCCTGTTTTCACTCACTGTCACACCAACGTAATTCTATATTGCAATTAGATACTATTCCTTTCAATTTAAATGCGAATGAAAAACACTTGTCTTTATGATTTGACCCACGGAGTACGAAACTCACTCAGGAACAAATATTATAAGCACAAGACTCAAGAACACAGAGCCAACGGCAATTGTTTGCGCTCACAAAGAATTCGTATCTCATTTGTTTCTTTCAAAACGCATTCGGGCGAACTGAGCGCGGATCGGCTCCTGCGGCGTTAATTCTTTCGTGAGTCCCGTGGTAAGTAAATTCTGTTGTGAGCTTGTTGTTAGTCGGATGTGGACTTATACTAAGTACTCATAAGGGATAATCACTTCATTTGTTTTCATCACCTCATTCTATCTTTGCATTTCCAATAACATTAACCTTCTCACTGCTCTCAACATACACTCCTTGACCTTCTGAATACTTTCCGTTCCTCGTGTCTTATTCTCATTCCCCTGTTTCCTCTTCACGAATTCTTCATAATACATGCAATAAACCATTATCTTTGCTCTGAAACAATCCTTGTTATTAAATTCGCGTCGTGGGGGTTTTCTGTGCTTGGAGTGTTTTTTTTAACATGGATGGCGAGGCCGCGAAGTTTACGCTGAGGAACACAACCGAAGCGAAACTTTTGAGTGCCACTGTGCACGTTTAAGGAAAACTCAACGTTAATAAGTCTTTTCTTCAGATGGATAGGTTGTGTTCGTTAGGATTAAATGAAATACTTTGGAGAAATCTGACTGGATGAACGCAGTAAAGTTCCTGTGGATTTTGGAGCTGTTGACGAAGAACGCGTGTGTGCTCACGTCATTTACTGAATTTGGATAGAGTACTCCCAGGTGATGCATACTTGCTGAATTCACTTTTTTGTTCTTTTTTACAGTATTAAATGGACATATTTCCTTCGTAAACATTTTATACAACCCGGAAAAGCATATGTGTTTAGAGAAGACTCCCTATCCATCGTTCAACGTAGTCATCACTTCATGTGAGGACAGAATCGCTGCAAGAGAGCTGGACTCGGGGAGGGAACGAGGACCAAAGAAACATGTGAGTGAAATCACGGCCTAATTTATGTGTGCACGTATAAAAATTGAATTATGAAAGTTTCAGATCTTGCAGTAGATTGCCCTCAGTCGGTATTATAGATATTGTTTTTCCTGTTTGTGAAAAGTTCCTGCATGGTTCATATTTTTTAAGTAAATTAATTACATCCCCATGTTCTGAAATTAAAAGGACGTACTTACATAATAGTAATTAACGGTCTATGGCAAACAGTGTTAGTTCTCAACAGATAGAAGTTTATTTTTAATCGTAAAATTATATTCCAAGTGAAAATTTTAATTTACTCGCTGAAAGCTAATGATATCTCTGCATGTATGCTTTTTTCCACCGTTTAATAGTATCAGTTAATAGTGAACAATGGTTGATTTTCATGGATAATATGCACTACGTGTAACTATTTTCTCCATTGATTAGAGAAATGACTAAGCACTAAAATTTATTTCGAACTACAGCACCTGCACGTTACTTCTGGTTAATAGCTCTGCCAAGTCAGCGCACGAATCAATTATGGTTAGTTTCAATTTATATTCACTGATTATTCTTTTGAAAAGATTATTTGATTGGATGTAATTCTGAGCATTAGTACATCTAGAGACGTGAGAAACATTTCCCTCTGGTCATTTTCTTCTCTTCAATGTTTCTCATCCGCTCATCACTTTTTTTTCGGAATTTCTCCTATACAGATACGATTTATCCATTTAATTATTTTCTTAGTCCTTGGATGCGCATATTTTTTGTTTCAATTTGTAAAAGGGAATGATACTTTGTACTATAGCCCTCTAGAATCATACTTGATGGTAAAAAAATATCATAACCTACATTTAGTTTTCCAGGCTACACGCCATATTATTTAATCTTGCGGTTGTAATTTCTATGCGATGAGAGTTGCTTCGGTGATATTAATATAAAATTATGATTTGTTATTAGTTTTAGAGCAACTTTATAGATTTCGAGAAAATTGAACTCAGTTCCACAAAATGAGATAGCCTGAGTATAATTCCAAAAACCATTATAAAGCCAGTTCAACAGTCCCAGGTTTTAACCATGCCTTTATTGTTTGGCTGGATTTTTATTTTTCCTTTGGTCACCAACCTAAGCTAGATGTCGGAGTAAATTTGTAGCTGGAACTGAAACCTGTTACAAAATTATTCATTCATTCATTGGTCGTTCAATCCTAAGATTGGTTGACTGCCACCCTCCGTTCTTCCCTTTCTAATGCTAGTTCCTTTACTCCCTGGTAGCCATTCATATGTACTGTCTACTTTATTTTTATTATGTATTTATGCATGGGTCTTCCTCTGGTGAGTTTTCTCTGTATTTTTTCTTTCAATTACATTCTTCCCAAACCCAGTTTACCCCAGGGTGTACCCAATCCAACTGGTTATTCTTATATGCATTGTGCTCCATACGGTCCATTCTACTTATACTCTTCCGTGAAGTTCATCATTCCTTATTTTGTCCATCAAAATCATCAGCATCCTCCCTCAGCATGAAGTATCGAAATCGTCTGGCCTTTTTTGGTCTGTTTTTCCAATGGTCCTTGCATTTGATCCCTAGAGCGCCACACTCCACGCGAATGTTTTCACATACTATGTCTTCGTTCATAGTCCTTTAATCTTGCAACTCAGCTGTTGCCATTTCACCATGAACGGTATATTAGTTTTGGCTATTCTTTGTTCGTTGTACTTCTTCCGTCCCATTTGATTGTATGTGCTTCTTAGGTAGGTGAAGGAATCTGCTTGATCTAATTTCTCTCCTCTCACTGTGACTTCTGCATTCAGCTTCTCTCTTCCGTGCACTTGGATTTTGGTCTTCGTCTAATTTATTTTCATGTTTTATTCTTAAAGAACTTGGTCCATTTCGTTTTGTGACATTTGTAGATCACCGTGGTTTCTAACTATGTCTACTTTGTCTTCTGCAGAGCGGAGGATGTTTATTTCTTCTCCGTTTAACTTAATTCCGCTCAGTCTATTACCTTGTGCTTTTCTTATTGCCTCCTCGAGGTGCATGTTGAACAGTGCCGGTGAGAGGTTGCATCCTTGTCTTATTCCTTTATTAATTTTTGCTTCTACATATTTGTCTTCCGTGTCTCATTCAAATTGTGACGACTTGCTTCTTGTTTAGTTGGTAGATTATCCTTATGCCGTTATAATCCATACCGAGTTTTTCCGGCAGTCTGAACATCTTGTTCCATTCTACATTGTCGAAGGCTTTCTCCAGATCCACGAATGTGACACACAATGGCTTTTTCGCATGTATCGTTTTCTCTACCATTACCCTCACGTAGAGTTGGCCTCCATGGTTTCTCTGTTCCTCTAAAATCCTAATTGGTTTTTCCTGGTGCTGTATTTAATATTCCTTTCCAACCTATGGCTTATAATTCGCGTAAGTATTTTTGAAAGCATTTGACATTAGACACTAGGTTCGGTGTTCCTCATGTTTTTAGCCCTTGTCTTCTTCGATATCGCTATCCTTACTCTCCTTTCAAATTTCTCTGGAAGTGTTACGCTTTGAAAGCGATCTTCGGTCATTTCGTTCAGGTTAGCCTTGGCTTTACTTCCGAACGCTTTGTGATTTCTCCGTTGCTGTTGTCTGCTTCTAGCACATCGTTGTTTTCACAATCTTCCCCTGTTCTATCAAATCTCTCAGGGCCCCTAGCCATGGTATCGCCCTAAAAGAATCATCCACCTAGTTTTTCCTCTAAGGATTTCGCAGGTAATTGGACACATCCACCGTTTTTTCATCTTTACTTTCATTAAGCGATGAGATTTACCGATTAGTTGGTGTACTGAAGTCAGTTCTCCATTTTTTTCCCAGATAAGTCACCTTTTGGAAGAATGAAATTGATTGCTTGTTTGCCATTCACGATGACCTCAACAATGACAAAATATTTTTATTATTTTCATATAGTGATGAATACAAGATTTAGTTTGGTCGAGGGGAAGCTTTTGTAAGTAAAAAAATGAAGCGATAAAGAATAAGTCGCGACGAGAAGGAGAATATTAACTTCGAAAAGACATTCAACCCATAGCTTGAGCCTTTGGCATAATTTCAGCTGTTTTATGACTAACTTACAGTATTAGGGAGAGGTTTAAATGTATATTCTACCTTATGTTCTTTGTATTGAACGAACTCTTCACGAACCCTTTGTGTCTCAGGGTGTGTCCAATCCATCTGGTTCTTCTTTTCTGTATCGTGTCCCATGTAATCTATTCCTCTTCTACTGATCTGCACACCTAATCATTTCTTATTTGGTCCGTCCATGTTATCTTCAGCATCCTCCTATATCACCAGGTTTCGAAGGACACTATTCTTCCCTGGTCAGCTTTTCCAATGGTCCATGCTTCCGATCCATAGAGTGCTACCCTCCACACGAAGGTTTTCACATACTGTTTCCTGGTTCGTAGTCCTATCTTCTTCCAGCAAAGCGGTTGTCTTTCTCCC
This sequence comes from Ceriagrion tenellum, assembly GCA_963169105.1. Lineage (NCBI taxonomy): Eukaryota > Metazoa > Arthropoda > Insecta > Odonata > Coenagrionidae > Ceriagrion > Ceriagrion tenellum. The sequence goes on along the minus strand of OY720643.1, from coordinate 29,788,598 downwards.
ATGAACGCCTTCTTCTTAGCTTGGGATATTCTCCGTTTGATGTCCGTTGAGCTTCTTCCGTCCCACGTGATGATACTTCCAAGATAGGTGAAGGAATCCACTTGCTCCTATTTCTCTCCTCTCCAATACAATCAGCATAAATTCCCAAAATCGTATTTCCTGGAGTTACGTGGTTTATTGATTTCGTCATGGTACGAGATTGGTTCAATAATTATCCGCATCAGAAATGAATTGGTCATTTTTTACAATATAAAAGTTTTTTTTCCTCACAGTCCTCTAATTTTGAGTAAACCCTTTCACAGCGTCCCTGCCATTTTTGTGAGCCCCCAAAAAGTAAGAATTTCGAGCCCTCCAGAAAAAGCTGTTGTTTCCATGATGGTTACCTCATTTGAGCCTAATTTTTTTCCAGCGAACCATTTCTTCAATTTTAGAAAGAAACATTCACTAGGTATGTCAAATACGTGGGGTGCTTCAGCGATTCAAATCGCAATTCGTGCAGTTTGGCGGCGACAACTCCTGATGAATGTGCTACTGTGTTGTCGTGGTGAAATGCATTTTCTTCATCGCCATTCGGGGTCGCAATTTCTTCAATTTCTGGTACTAAAAGTTAAATAATTCACTGTAGCATTTCTCAATGTTTGTTTTTCCTTTTTATAAGAATATTATTTGTATAACGCCTTTTGCATCCCAAAAAATCGGCACCATAGCTTTTCCGGCCGATGATACCTTCGCCTCCTGTGGAGCAGATTCACCGGAACCTACCCAATGTCATGATAGCTGCTTGGTTTCCGTTGTATTGTGATGAATCCAGGTCTTAACGACGGTGACAACTCGATGCAAAGAGTCCTTCGGATTTGGCTCAGATATTCCAAAGTTTAGTCCACCGGCTTGTTGTCCACCGTGACCACTCTTTTTCTCCTCATAGTCTCCTTCTAGTTATATTGCCTTGCTCCAGCGATTTACTGGGGCCTGTATTCCCTGACGGCACCAGTCCTCGCTCTCGTTATGGAGCCAGGTCTCCACTGCGCTAATCATATGTCCATTGTTCAAATTAGTACTGATGAAATTCTGAAAATGACTCATCGTCATTATTCAATATATATTAGAAAAGAAGAGAAATTACGTAGCCATTTCTATTTTTCACAACTTGAATTTGTGCCAGACTGGTGTTTGCGACCCTAATCTAGCAGTCTGTTCGGTGCAGAGTCCACAAAATTGGTGAGAGCAGTAAAATGTAAGATACGGTAGCGTTGTGATAGCCTGATAAGGCTTTGCAATCAATGGAGATGTGCCTCTAGATGACCGTTCCAACTCGCTGATTTCTGTTTTAAGGGAGTTTGAGAAAATGTGGAGCATTACTTTTTGGGCATCCCTCGTATTTATTGGAATCTTAATCGCAAAGGACACCTTTTTCAGGCATAAGATGATTATTTTGTCTTTATAATAATATTCACAAGGTAATGATGCTTCTATTGGGCTATATGATGCGTTAGCGACATTTCAAAAAGTCCCGTCCGTCGCGAATAATCTTAATCTCCGGTTGGATGCGGAGTAAACGCTCGCTCTGATATCTTCCCTCCGCGACCATTAATAGACCAGATGTTTTGCCTCAAATGTGTGTACAGAGGAAGTTGATGTGCAGCTGACCCCTAGATCGTTAAATATCGATTGTATTCTTCTTTCGATATAGGTCTTCTGAACGTATAGAAATCCGCCATTAATATGTTTATTTTTTTGGGTTCTTCATTAGCATAGTATAGAATATTCCACGTTTTTTATGCTTTGTTAGTGCTTTTGTATTCGAAATGACAACTTGTGCCGCATATTCGCAGTTTTCATTGGGTGTGTAATGGCAGTACATGCTAAAAAGGACATTAATGGCGAACATGTGTTGGAAACGACTGCAAAGACCTATATCGAAGGAAGAATATAATCGATATCGAACGACCTTGGATGACACAAGACCCAGTAATACGATAACTAATACGTTATTCTAAGATTACTCAGATACCAGTGTTTTATTTACAGTTATCGTTGGACAACCTTCGCAAAAGATACTTTGTGATGAGGACTTAACTGAACTTCTGAGGACAATGCGCATGTCAGAAGAAGACCTCAACACGGTTTTATTGAATGGTGTGTCTGACACTCTTTCAGGAGATGCACTTGTTAAATTGCCGACACGCGCACTGGATGTCGAAAGGGTAGCGAAGGAAGTGGCAAATGCATTCATACCCAAAGATTGTCATAAAATGAAAAGAGACCATTCGATCTCGATTTTGACTAGTAGATCTGACCAGAATACGAAATGGTAAAGCAGTTTAAGTAATAATTGTATCGTGCTCCCATGGAAGGGTTGTTGGGGGGGGGGAGGGACGGGTGGTACTCGACATTCAGCCAACTTCTCGAGGTGAGTTCTAGGTAGTTCTAATGAACTAGCGAAGGGCTATATTTTGTATAGTGATGACTTAATAGTGCATCAGCTGAATCAACTATCGGAGAATATCAAAAAAGAGATGATTATGCGCCAAAAAAGGACTAAAATCTTGTAACAGCGTCCACACACTGTGGTTTCCGTCAATTACGAAAGAGACGGATTTTTGTGAAGCTTATAATCGTAAAGCATTAAAGCTGTTTGGCTGTACGCGCAGACTGAAGATGTATTTTTTATTAGCTGATTGAGAGTCTTCCTTTTTCGACAACGTATTTACAGTGTTCTTTTTGATACCTGGTGTTAGTGCAGCTAAAAACACTTATTTTAAAAATGTTGAAATTTTGTTTTCCTCGTAAAAATCATATTTTTAGACGATTTGCGCAGAATAAAGATGATAATTTTGTTCATTATCTTCGTTTTACATCCGTACTCTACGTAATAACAGTGTTTTTGTTGGCGTCCAATCTTTCTGCAACGACAAGAATGTTTGGAAAAAAAATATCTTGTTTTTTCGTAAAAATTCAAAACTTACGGTCAGTTGCACAGACTAGAGATATTATTTCACAGGATGTATATTTCATGCCATTCTTCTCACACCAGTGAGACATACCCGTTTTTGGATGGATAAAGTCGAGTTTTATGTCCCACCCAACTCGGCATCATAAGCCTAGGTAAAATCCCTTTTGTTGAATGAAGAGTATGTTACTAGTGATTTTGTCATCCAAAGCGAATTTGTTTTCCCGTAAATTACCTAAGATTGATTGATCAGGAAAAAATATAAGTTATGGCGTCTTTTTTTGCATTTCGGGCGATATCTGGAGTGGTCATAACTTTATGCGACCATTGGAGAACCATATTTCATGCTTTAATGCATTAAAAAACGTAGACCTCGTCGTCATGTTTGTGCAGTAAGTGGCTAGTATTTTGCATCATTTAAAGGGTGAGATACGATGGGACCTAATACATTGGATTCTATGAGCTCTTACCTTATCTTCTTAATCTTAAAAAATTATGGATACTCATTGTGTCTTTCAAGGAAGTGGAAAAATAATTTAGGATCATTTAATTTGAGTGTATCTGATTATGCGGGGTAACTCATCTTGCATGGAGTGATCGAAATGATATTAGAATAACACGAATAAATGTTTACATTATTATGGGATCTCTTACTTAAGTGTTCAAGGCGATGTTCGAAACTTGTTCCTAAAGTATATTGCTTCTTTTAACCTTTTTTTCCTTGCGTGACACCTCGATATATGTCGACAACCGTATTAACCGTGGGGGACGCATAATCTCCCGTTTAGAAGAAAATGTGCAAATGTGTTATCTAATAATTATGAATTATTTTGATGTTTACTACCGTTAAAGTAGCAGTCAATTTTCGAGAATCTAGTCACTAGAATGTAATTTATTCACTTTAATCAAAATACATAATTATGTTCATTACTCCAACCGACTAAAGGTCTTTCTGCGGTTAAAAGACGAGAACGAATTTCGTGCATATTCCAGATTTTAGAGGGAAACGTTACCTTTTTGTGCTATGAGCAATAACATTTTATCTTTCTACGCTATTATCCTCGTAAATGTAACGTATTGTATTATATTACCTGTTGCTCAGGCGACAAGGAGAGATACACCGGGAAAATTTTTATTTTTAATTCCACTATACATGCATTTGTGACGGAGAACTGACAAGAAAAGCATAAACTATGTACTGGAGAACAACTATAAAATAATGCCTCGCTTTTTAAGTTATCAGAAAATTTCAGTGATTGTTGAAGTGAAAATGTGACAACTCCATGGAAATTTATTTATTAATTTATTTACTAGCCGAAGGTGCCCGTTGAAATTCAACGGGTGTGAAAATAATGAACTTAATTTATAAGAAAACCACAAACCCTGAAGAATACAGTCAGTGTGGTCATTTGAGGAGTTCATAACATGTCTTATACGTTGTGTTCGTTGTAGTAGTGGTGCTGACTGTTTCTCAGGTGCACGCAGAGATGAGTGACTGCTGGAGTTAAGTGAGTTCTGCTTTTTGTTTAAAGTGATAGTGGTTCTTATTCGGAAATGTCGTATATGACGCATCGTGAGCTCTTTGATACATTCAAGGAAAACGGAGGGAAGACCAGGTCTATCGGGAGGCAAAAGTTGGAGAACTACTTGATGAGCAAGTTATGCGTAAAAGAAGACGAAACAGTGTTTCGTACAGTAATATTTAAATCGCTAAAAGTGTGTTTGAGAAAACTGCACATTAAATTGGAGTCTTGCCATAGGGTTCATGAAAGGTTTGAAAGTCACAACTCAGATTGGCTCGCACAGACTCCGTCCTCGCCTGAAGCGTCTGCACTTGAATTCGACCCCCGCGCACGGGCGTCCCTCTAAATATTTTACGTGATCGGGAAAGTCACAGTTACGGATACCACAGCGGAGGTAAAACTTCAGGCATTTCTGAACCATACGTGCCAAAAAATTGTTGAAATTCAGGAACTAGTTACAGCCGTGGCGTGAAGTTGAAGCCCGAAAGAAGCGAGGGCAATAACACGCTGTGTGATTAGAGCCACTAAGTCGCGAGTATCGCATACTAATTTATAGCTCGTGTGAATTAAAGTCGCTATCCTCTGCGGTAAAAGAATTTTATGAGAATGAGTATAGTAAATCGAAAGTTACAGTTAGTTATGCATATTTACCGTTGTTTACTCTTAATTTTCAGGTATTTGGAGAGCTTTACGAGTACTTTTCTGTAGAAGGATGAATTTGAACTGTATACTTGTTTACGCGCTAAAACAATGGATGAGATGATTTGAGATAACTATTGCATGACAATCCTCCAACAAGTTTTGGAATTGTTTTAAATAAACAAATAATAATTACAAACGTTGTTCAAGTTGAATTAGAAGATGCAATTCACCCAGTGTCAACTTCATCTGCATTTCATCAAATTCATCGCATCCTATAGTATGAACCGAATATAAGTGTAACCATTTCTAGGATTTCCACCGTCGAAACTTCATTTTATTCTAATCAAGTTCACTGAGCAATATCACCTGAACCAAGACAACCATTTTGTTAATAATACAGATATTGACTTATAATAACAAGATACATTAGATGCCAATTCAAGTAAGTCTCTTATGTTCTATAAATATAGTGCTACAATAGATTTTGGTTTACATAAGTTAATATATATTTAATTAATGTAGCTGTGTAGACTGAAGATAAGGATTGATTCTTAGGATAAGAAGTTAACAGAAACAATTTTAGTAACCAGCTATCATTTAAGTTTGGTATAATTCAATTTATATTCAGATGCCAAAATATAACATGAACTATGCACTTAACTGTGATTACAATAAATTATGCTTCTAGTAAACAATAGTCAATTACTCGGCGTTACTTAAGTGAAGTCTTGTGGGATAATGAACCTGTCGTCAGCACAGTGCAATAATGGACTACTTATGCCCAGGAATATCGTGACTTACGATAGTATGAGCGAGATGGAACCCTAATCATAATGGAGACACTACTCGAGTTGTACGCTTTAATTTCTGCAGCTTTAGGACGCATGAATGAAATATTGTATTTTTAATTTTGCAATAATATACTTCAATATGACTGAAATTTCAAGTAATTAAATAAGAATTACCAAATAAGTCTTTAACTTGATTCATATTTTTCGCGCGGTGCGTTTGAAACTCCTTCACAACGGAAGGTTTCTTGTGATCCTGAAAAAATTACGACGGTGAAAATATGATTTATTTTAAAAAATAGTCGAGAAAACATATTTAATACACATTGTTAGTTTTGTGACGAGATCTAAGCGTTAGAAATTCCTCATTTGTTAAATAATATCTCTCTGGAGTGTATACACTTACCATTTCCCAAGTAAAAGTGCTGGTATATTTCGTCAAAAATCTCAGTAAGTAGTGCGGTAAGGGGCCGTTATTTTGATATCCTCGAAAGGGTGAGGTATTTTTCTTTCAAACGAGACCAACTTCATTGATTTCTAGGTGAAATCACATTTCGCTCAAGATACCTTGAGTGCCAATTTAAGTCTCGTAGTGTTATAAAATCAGTTTAATTAAATGTTGGCCTTTGATATTCAGGTTTGTTTTCCGTATTTTGCATTTACTATTTTCACAGTCGCGGTTAAAACCTTCTCAAGGCAGAGGATGGGAGTAATAAGCTGGTCCAGAGGTGATTGTGGACGGCTGAAATAGAGGCTTTCCAATTTGGAGCCTCCCGCTGTCCATCCAGCCTCTCCCCTTCCTACATGGGGCTCCGAGTGAGAGACCCTTTCAACTCAGCGGGCTGTAAACAGAATCCTCCGCGGCGTCAGGCGTATTCGTCGTCGTCGGATATATTTTTAGAGACGCCTTGCACATTGGCAATGTTAACTTAAACATCTAAATTGTCGTTTTTTTATCCTCTCCTCACTCCCTTTCTGCGCCTCACGTCTGTCTCCTTTTAGCCTAAGTTTCCCATTTCATTTTAAAAAGTCCTCTGCTCGCCAAGAAATGGAGAAATCGACCCCATCGCGTACAAGACCACGTGGAGATGGATTTTTAAGCAAGGAGTTAAAATATTTCTTCGCAAAAGCATCAAAGTTTTCCTGAAAACCCTCCAAAATTTAGTGTTGGCTTGTTATGTTATAATGAAAATTGATTCATTTGTTATTTTTAAAAGATAGCGACAAAGAATTGTGCGAAAACTTATAACGTATTTAAATCACGTATTAAATCGTACGTTTATGTACCAAAACTCAAAACTCATCCAAAATTTAGTTTTAAATTAAGCACATTTTTGGGACATGGAATTCCTTTTTCAATCTCCATTTTAGTACATCGATCTTTTTCATAAGTGCATGATGATGGGAAATGGACCAAGATATTTTGAAAAAAAGTTTCATATTATCGGTTTCACCTTCCTTAAAAGATATCAAGGTAAACGCAATCAAAGCTGTTTATCATGTGATAGTGTTACTAAGATGTTCTGTCGTTGAAAATTTATTCATCACTCGCGAAGCATTGTAACCGCTAATTGGTAGTCTTATATGAATCCGGTTTTATTAGCAGCTAGGTAAATTTTATGCATATAAAAACCTCAATTTCATACTTATGAGTAAGAGACTAGTATGAACCCGAGCGTTTCGTACTTTACTCTATTAAATTTGGACGATTTACCCTCATTGCAACATAAAACGTGTGGGTTTTTATGTACTCGTTACATACGATACGCATAACGGCATCCGTTTCTAAGGGAGGTATTAATGGTAAAATAAAGTGGGAGAGATATTTTATGCCCTTGAGGTAGTGTGAGCGAGATAGTTTCCTAATTATAATGGAGACCATATTCGAATTATACGTTTTAATTTCAGTAGCTGTAGGAAGCATGAATTAAATATCTTATTAATGGCACAATAATACATTTTAATACGGCTGAAATTCTAAGTAATTAAATAAAAATAATCGCACAAGTCTTAAACTTGACTCAATTTTTTTCGCGCGGTACTCAAATTTCTTCACAACGGAAAGTTTCTTGTGATTCTGAAAATTTACGGCGGTGATATTATGATTTAATTTCAACAATAGTTTGGGGAATATACAAACTACACACTCAGTTTCTTGGCGAGATGTAGGTGTTAGAAATTCCTCATATTTTAAATGCTTCTCTTTTGTGCATATCTGTACCATTTTCTATGCAAAAGAGCGGTTTTTTTTCGTCAAAAATCTCGGAAAGTTGTGCGTTAAGGGGATGATATTTTGATATCTTCGGAAGGGTGATATATTAATCATTAGAACGAGACCAACTTCATTGATTTCTAGGTGAAATGATATTTCGCTCGAACTATCCTAACTAACTACTAACTAACCTTTAAAAAAAACATATATGAGATTAAGTGCATTCAGAGATCTTTGTATTAATTGAAGTAAGCATACTCAATTTACTATGCCGGGTGAAAATCTGTTATGGCCAATGCAATCTGCTCTATTTATGCTGAACGACTACCCTAAAGTAGAACTTTTGAACCTCCTTGGCGGTGATCAATCTCTAATCTGATTAAGACACGAACACAATAAAACATTTGCAAAATGTTTTTGGCAAAGCGTTAGAACGGCCACTGCCAAGCGCCAAGAGACTGCCTGGTACCAGCCTCAGTGCCAGGAACACGTGATTCAACTGACGTCATCGAGAAAGCTGTTAGGAAATACCTGTTCACATATTCCTTCACCTGGCCATCTATTTATCTCTGGCAGCTGTTGGCCAGTGTGGGTGGAGGCATGTTTCCTTGGATACTCTCTACACCGGTGCTCTTGATGTTATGTACGCCAGTTATCGCATCACAGAATCATCCTCGCCCGATGTTCACAGCGTACCAGAATGCTGTGTTGATTCGGGGCTGATATAGTATAATGTTCCGTATTGTTTACGCAGAGTAGCCATTTTTCACTTATTGAAAATATTTTCCAAATGACTATGAACTACATTGGTGCATTTCTTTAGTGAAGGCGAGAAGAAATGTTGAGTGACATGGTTAAAAAGATCACCCTCACGAAAACTATGCATTTGTGTTTTTATATGGACCTCTATGGTGATATTTATTCTTCAGAATTTGGAATATCTGTAATAAGATACACCTATTCTCTAAACGTTACGTTACATTACGTAGATGTAGTTGTAAACGACTATGAACTACTTTGGTGCATTATTTAAGTGTAGGCGAGAAGAAATCTATATATCTTTTATAAGATACGCCTATTGTCTAAACGACTATGAACTACAGTGGCGCATTATTTAAGGCGAGTAGAAATTTTTAGTGACATGGCTAAAAAGATCACCCTCAAGAAAACTGCACATTTGCATTTCTATATGGACCCCTATGGTGATATTTATTCTGGAAAAGTTGAATATCTTTATTAAGATACCCCTTCATTTGTTCCTCATAGTTGGAACGTAAATTGTCTCAAATACTATCGCGATGAAACAAAGAATAGACGTTCCCCATAGTTTCGATTTTTATAAATTTGAAATTTCGGAGTTCTCACTGTTTTCTTGGCATTCCTGATATTTGTGGACCTCTTGACTATGCTGACTGCTTTTCTTTGTGTAACGGTCACTTGTAATACAGTTAAAATGTTCCATTTGGAATATCTTAAATTTCAGCCCCCGACTTGCGGTCCAGAGAGAGATTCGCGCCAACAGTCGAATCTATCAATTCAGCTGCCGAGTTTCTCATTGACTTTCCCCGAAATGTCCTGATTAATTTGCAGTTCCGCGCATCAATGAAACTACTTTATGTATCCGTGTTAGATAATAGGGTGATTGACGTTTATAAACGTAGCCATATAGAAAATGCGTTTGATGGGTCCATGGGTCAGCTTCGGGTACCACCGGATTGGTCGGGGTTTTCGCGCCTCCTTTCCCTTCTAACATTTTTTATTTTGTGAAGATCCTGATTCAGAGTGTTGCTTAGGATGTATCCTGTATCCCAGTTGAATTTTTTCTTCTATTCTTCTTTAAGTGGCCTCTTTCGTCAGCCGATGTCAGTAACCATTAGTAACCAGTAGCCCTGCTGATTAACTAGGTTTCATCGTAGACAATGGCGCACCGTTGTCTGAGGTCATTTAAGCGGTCAAAAGTTGATTTTTCCAAAGACTTGATTTCATATACTAGATATTTTTACAGTAAAGAGATGTGATCGATTCATTATAAACCACATGAAATTTCATCCTTTGACCCATGTCCGACTAGTACAGACGGACATCTGGGGGTCAGCGCCACCACTTAAAAATCATTTTCTCGCGCTCGAAAAGGAAGCCAAATATGACTCGACGCAGGCATTTTTCCGCCAAAAAATTACAAGATTCACTCATTTCGAAACCTATAATACGTTACTACTCTGTCAAATGACCTCTTTTGGCCGTTTTTAAGTGACAACGGTAAGATATTCTTAAATGGCGCTATGCCAAGAACTTTATCGGCATCAATTAGGCGTTCAAAAAAGATCTTGCATTTTCTGTTGATGAGGCAATAAGCTAGGGCTAGTGAAAGCCTTTGTCTAAAGGTGGGAATGAGAGTTTTGAGCTTTCAAGTGCCAATTTTTAAGCTATCGGCACTTTTATCCCGGGGCACGGGCACGGTGCTGCTGCTCATTCTCGCGCTCCACCTGAGCATTCCGTGCTGAGAAATAGCGATATTTTACCATTCTCAAAGAGCTCAAGAGGCTTTGAATTAAGTCGATTCATAGTGATGCACTCTAAATAAAATAATACATATCAGTAGGCATATTACATTTTATAAATATTAGTGTTAAGGACTTGGTGCAGTTGAAAATAGACACACTCCCATTTGCAATCTTAACCAAAACTACTTTAGTATATGGGTTCACGAACATAAGGATAGGGTATTTGGGATTGGATACTTGGAGAGGCGACCGACGGCTAAGGTTTTTGCGCCATAGGGGATAGGTAAGGGAGAAAGGGTGGACAGAAAATCGGCGTCGGCAATATCCTGCTTTTGACGATAGGCGCCAAGGGGACCACGGTTTAATGTCTCATCCGACAGACTGAGTACTTGACTTGAAGTGCCCTCCAAAATACACTCGAGTAGGGATCGGGTTCCTCTGGAAAACATCCGCCACTGCAGGGATTTGAACCCTGGCCGCCCGTGTGGTAGGCGAGTACTCTAACCACCACACCAACCCGATCCCCTTTCATGGATATAAATCTGATTTGCGGTACTTTCCTGGCAGTATAACACCACTGAGGTTCAGAGGTTACATGTCATTTTTTTCTAAAGTGCTGCTAAAGTGAATCTTACGTGAAGAAATTTAGAAGTTGTTACATTAGCATTACACTGCGACCTTCTGTTCGTCGCAACTTCCTCAGTAGCTCTGTGCTGCTTGTTACGAAGGGCTTTGTCGTAAATTTATTTACATGTACACTTATTTTTACTTTTTCTTTGCTGAAAGTCATAAGCAAACACATCTTGTTATGAAGATGTCATGTTAAGAAGAATGTATTGTGTTTGGTAAGTACTGGTTTTCTGCTGGCCCTGCATATATTTACAGTTAAGGAAGCTAATGGCAAATATTAATTTGCTTAAAAAGACAAATGCTATAATTGATCACTGCATAATTGAAAGATTAATTTACTCTCTCTCCTCTTCGTCGTTTGAATCAAATTCCATAATCGGTTCCATGTACGGAAAAAGTAGAATTCCCAATATATCTTAGGGATAGAGGTTTTTATTTCTTCTGAGGCAGTTTACGTAGCTTAAATAGAAGCGTATCTAAAGACTGAAGAAGGATGTGGAGGAGGTCTTCGTTTATCAGTTCCCTGTTCATTTTCCGGGTGTGAAGTTCCCTGTGCCTTTTGTAAACCTGGATTCTTGGGATTCCTCGGAAAGTTAGCCAATTAGAAGGATGCTCCCTTACTTCCTGGTAGCTCTACCTATGTACTTTAATTTTTATTTGGTCCTTGAACTTATTCCTGGGCTTTCATCTGGGGACATTTCCTTCTAATTTACCTTCACTTTTGTTCTTGACAAACGCATTGAGCCTCAAGGTGTGTCCAATTCAGTTCTTCTTTTCTGTATGTTGTTCCATATAGTCCCCACCTCTTCTAAAGTTCAGTAAACTTCATCACTTTTTATTTGTTCGTCCATTTTATCGTCAGCATCCTCCTCCAGCACTAGGTTTTGAAGGGTTCTAGTCTGCTCTAGTCATCTTTTCCAATGGTCCATGATTCCGATCCATAGAGTGCCACGCTCCACACGAATGTTTTCTCATACTGTTTCCTTGTTTGTACTCCTATCTTCTTTGAACACAGGAGTTGTCTCTTCACCATGAAGGCCTTAATTTAGTGACTATAGTGTGCATTTTTGTACGCATGTGGTCGCGCGAAACGGGGAATTATAAAACAGGCAAGTATCGCTCAAATTAGAGGCTCAGGACGAGCCGACATTTGGAGCTCCAGTTTCATCTGTATCTCTATGGTTACCCCAGTTTGTACTGCTATAGCGGACACGGAACATCAGGGAGTACTCTCGCTGTTCGACGCCTTGCCGCAGGCATCCTCAGGCTGTCACTCCAGTCGGTGGCGTGATATCACGCTCCAGGAGTTTGTTGCAACCGTGGTGATGTTTATGGGCGTGGAATGCCGGTGGAGAGAGTGGGGGGGAGGCCTTCTTTCCTCCGACTGAGGCTGCTTTGTCTATTCCTGGGTGAGGCACTCGGCAGCCGGCCCTGTTCACTCAATCAACGCTGGACCCCTTAAGGCGGGGATGCCCTGCAACGTCCACACATCATCACCTTTTCGAGAGCGGAAGTCCTCAGGGAACTTTAAACCCTCGCGTACACATCATCTCGTGAGGCGTTCCATGAGATTGTTAGGATGCATCTCCTCACTGCAGGTTACACATCTTGTCGTTTAACCAATATTTGTTATTGCTGTCACAATGACGGCTCCGAAGGCGCACGTGTATGCCAATATTGATAAATAAGTGGTTTATTGATACATAAGTTTGGTTTGGTTGAAGGGAATATGTAAAGGATATAAATGATATTTTTACCTGTCTCTAAACACATCTCTGTAATATATAAAAATGAATGTTTATTCATCTTCTATGCCTTCCAATACCATTCATCATTTTCGATGAAACTTTGGTGAGTTGTTGTGGGCGCATCCGCGAAAGTTGCTGAATTATTAAATCCATTGTATAACTGGTGGAGCGCGAGTCGTTACAACAAAATTAGTGATGGCACGCAAGCTTCTCAAACAAGCGAGGAACCTCAAGCAAGCAACGAAGTAGATCGTGTACGAGTTGCTCAATCACGTGCATCAGAAACGTATCATTGAGTCATAATTTCGAATTTTCCTAAAATTGGATTTTTAAGCTCGAAAAATCTTGAAATTTTGCACTACTTCAACAATAGAATATTTTATTTACTCTGAAACCACAGCATAGGCATGGAATGGAAACTAATGCCATCATTTGTGCGTTACGAATTCCTATGTAGGTACGAGGAATTCATTGGACTAGGTCTCAAATTCGCTTAGGAACCGATTTTTAACCCAGAAAAAGGTATTGCAACGCATGCCGGGCACATCTAGTCTAACATATAAAGCAAGAAACGACGAGGTCAATCGCTTCAATTGTGTGGATTAAATCTGGAAATACCATGCTTTTTACGTGGTCTGTTGTATTTTGCATGCTCACGAGTGGGACATCCGAAAAATTTGCTTTTGCAGAGGGTGGAAAGACCAAAAATATTGTATATCCTTAAGAAATTGATTTTTTTTCTAATTTAATTAAATGCACAAAAAATCATCGTCTTTCATTTATTTTGTACATATAAATATGTCTGATTTGTATATATGTGCCTAATTTGCTGAAAAAGATGCATTGCAATGCATGCCGGGCACAGCTAGTTATTATATAGTAAAAAAGTTTGTTTTTTGTTCCCTGACGCAATACTCTTCCCTATGCATTCTCTCCTTTAATTTTTTAGCTTTGCTTCATCATCAATTGGAATTTTAGAAAGTCCTAAGCAGTGAGTGGTTTTGGTATCTAGTAATGAGCCATTTTTTTTTACCTAGAATGGGTATCATTTGAGAGAAAGTTAAATAAATCCCCTTGGTATACATGAAAATTATTCTACTATATTCCATTCTACTTTAATATACTTAACTATTTCTGGCTTTATTTCGTGGAAGATTTGAATGTTAGTTTTCATTCTTAAATAAAATATTTAGTGCCTCTCCATATATTAAGTTTCAAACTGTGGAAAAGTACAAATTATTTTATTTTGCAGTGAATGCCGCCTTTCTCTCCCGAGTAATGCCTTTCAAAATTGTCTGATGTCTGCGCAATCAATGTATTCAGACTATAAATTCGCCTAAAGGTGCAGACACAATGTTTACAAATCCTACTTCTCAAAAATCGATTGTTATTCATCTTACGCTAGTTATTATTATTATAGCCATGAATGTGCAAAAATACATCTGCGAAGCGTTGGCAAGTGGCACATAAATTTTTATTATTCAAGACCAATCCCGTAGAAGCAACTTTTGTCATAAAATTAAAAAATTTGTGCCTCATAAAGCTACCGACGGTTACCTTGCGTTAGTGTTAAAATTTTCTATTTTCCTAATGTGTAAGTTGTCCTTAACAGTTGCTGACAACATATCCGTGAATATAATAAATGTTTTTTTATTCGAATCAATAACTTTTAGCTTTTGTTTTTGACTTTTTTACCGGGAGCTAGGAATATGCTTATTTGTACCTTGAGAGCATCAAGTCAGAGACTGGTAACCTCGGTTCAAGTTTTGATTAGTGGGTCATGGAATTTAGCGGAACCAAGGAGAATCGCTCATTTTGAACGAAGAATGGCACAAATATTTGTAAACATTGCTCAGTAAAAAAAGTAGCAGCTTAATTTCTACTTTCATGCGAGTGTTATTTGTTATTGACCGTTAAATTAAATATTTAATGATTTAAGATAATGCATTAATAAAATTATGATTTATTTGTCAGTTATTTTAGTGGCTAATTAACTATTTGATTAAGTTAAGCACCTAGCGTGGGTCATCCAATACGGCCGGATTCCAGTCTCTGACTTGAGGGTCTCTAGCTGTACCTAATCCCATTATTTTCATCGAAAAACTATCGTTTTGCAAATAATTATAGCCTTGTGGGAAAATGCGGATACACACATTAGTGAATCACAATCTGGAAATCATTGATTGCTGAGTGGATGGAAGATTTTGTACATTTGGTTAAATCTCTTAATAACGGATACGAAACTACTGAAATTAATGTGATGAAAAAAATAGCATAATCACTTTACAAGTTGAAACAAGAGCCGCATCTTGAAACGATCTGCTCGTCAATTCAAGTTTTGGATTCAGCAATGTTCATTTACGTGTTAAAGACTCGTCATAATAGTGGAAAAAATATTGCAGGTCTTTTGTAGCATTATTTTAATTCTATAATAATTATGTGAGTTACCGCGTAATATTTGTGCTGTAAGAAGTGGCAACGTACGTAATGAGACACAATCAGGTGAACAGAATAAGAATGATCTGACGCTATTAAAATGAATAAAAATAAAAGCTTCGTGGTGAGACCTGGGAAGGCTTTTGGTGATCCGCCGGGTTGGTTGTCTTTACTTCACTACAGCTTCGCCCTCGTTCCAGAGGTCGAAGTGATACTGTTGTCAAGTAAAGAAACAACACAATCGCTCTCCGGAAGCCTCTCAGATCTCATATCATGAAGCACCGCGGAAGCTGTTGTCAGAATACTTCGTTGTGTTGCTATTTTACAATTTTCCCAGGACCAGAAAGAAGAATACAGCTAGAAAAAGCAGAGATATTGCCGAAGATATCATCCTTATGGTCAAACTTCGAGCCGTTCCGCATTTCTTCCCCTAAATGTTTAGTTTAAAATTGCAGTTTTGGTTCAGTTTTATAAACTCGTCTCGTGATGTAATTATGAATCCCCATATAAACCATATATGTATGTAAGGCCTTTCATCAACGTAATTGGACGACGTCATCTGGCAAAGGTTAGGCAGCGACGTCTTACGGGACATTAATCAGGAGAATAAGCAGCTGTTGACGACCTGGAAAACTGCCAGGTTTGAAAAATGACGGACAAGAAAACTAAATTTCGTTGACAGCAGTTTTAAATGATCCCCATTACAGCTAACGCATTCTTAGATAAGTGGGCCTCCCTGTATCAAGCATTCACACTCCGCTGGAAGTAATTACTCATTACGGCCACAGTTTTCTAACCTTTAAGATGAGGTTACATGGTAAACAATAGTCATGGAATGACACTTTCTTAGGCCCGGACATTAGTTGGTTGGGAAGTGCTACCTTTTCACTCCAAGACGTATATGTTTATTGTAATACCGACTAGATGACTTGGATTTTAGGGTCGCGACTTTTCCATACGATATTTAAACACAGAAATTTTAAAAATGAATAACAGAATATGGTATCCTTATAAAAAAACTTAGATACATTTTCGAATAGCAATTACGTGTTATCGGTTGGTGGCCAAAGAGGCCAGGTTGGAATGAATTTTTTCTCTTATCATATTTGCCTTGATGTCCTTGATATTATTTTGGTGACCGTCGAACGTGAGATGAAATGGTGACATGAATTATAGGAATGTATTTAGTGAGCTTAATTTTTATTGTGATCGCTTATCGTTCGCGGTAAGAACGAGTTCTTGTACCTATCTGTTTGGCAGTGTATCTCTATTATTTTATCGCGTTTCTGTCAGACCTAGAGGTGTAGTGAGGAGTGATAATAATATTCTCTGTGTCACTCTGAAACACACCAGTTCTGAATTTATCAAGCAACCTAAGCCTAGCGTGTAGATTCTGAGTCTCTAGGGGCTCCCACTTTAATCCCTCTAAAAGTTGTGAGACACTATATGTACGCTCGAAGAAGGTTTTAACGAAGCGCGCTGCTTTCCTTTGTATTTTAGTAATTTTTTTGGTTAAATCTATTTGACCAGGGTCCCAAATGCTCGCGGCGTATTCGAGGTGTGGCCTAACCAGAGCGAAGTAGCAACTCTCTGACTTTTTTATCCGAGAACCTTCCTATTATACGTTTAACAAAATCTAGTTGCTTTAATGCTGCGCTACATTTGTTTTGTATTCGTAATCCCCACGATATATCAGATGTTAAGGTAATTCCAAGATATTTTTTCTGTATCTAAAGATTTTATGTTTACTCCACCCAGAGTATAGGTATGGCATTTTTTACTCATAGACCGTTCCAGTGTCTAGCAGTTTTTCCCTCCAACGGAAACTCAAAGCAAGACATACTCATCTGCGAATACCATTTTTATGCTGATAAAGTTTATCATTTTGAATACTTGCCGATTTCAGCTCGGTTAACAAATGGTTTATATTGACACAGCAACGTGGCAAAATTCAATAGCAAATGATTTTTATTTTTTTAATTTTTTTGGATAAGTTTTTCTTTCGTTCTTTCACTGTAAATTGATTAGTATTTGAATGCCATGACTAATGTTTAGAAAATATGAACACCTATTCTAAGGTCAGACGACGTCGACGGTGACAGGTTGGTTGCTGTGCAAATTGGTCCCATGAGGCTAACAATTTTCAGCTAAGGCGTGTTTATTTTTTCAATTTAAAAATAATCTGGGTCGAAAATGAAAATTCGAAGATATTTTTAAGTTTATGTGTGATCATATATGAAAAATATTTCACCAAAACCAACTTAATATGTTCAGCCGTATTCTCCATCATTACCATCGCATCCCCTCTTACCCTGGACGTTGGCTGTCATCAGCATATATTGTTTCATCAATTCTATTTTGTATGGGGAAGCACTCCTCAGAACGATAATTTGAGTACACAGGGCATGGATGGAGGGTATTGTTCCTAACAGTTTGGGCGGAAAAAGAGTTCTCAGTTCCCAATTGGCCGAAAATTTTTTAACTGTTCTTGGCTTCCTACGCCTCCTCCTGCGTCTCCAACCTTGGATCTCTTCGTCCATAAATAAATCCGGGCCATGAAGACGTCGCGATCGCTACAGTTAGGGCCTGTCTGCTTGTCTCATAACGCAAGAAATTCATGCCTCGAGGAAGCGTTCTCTTCTTCAAGAAGATTAGCGAAGGAAGGAATGTCAGCTGTCTTCAATGACTGCCGGAATATTATCTAAGTGAAGTTTACTATCTCCCATCTACTAATAGGTTTATTGGCAATGACAATTCCATTAAGTTAAATCAAAATCAAGGCTTGTTGAGGCTTGAGCTGCGCACATTTTTAACTAAATATATGGTTAACTTTCTCATGACTGCAGTAATGTACCTATGAACGGCTATAATAAACGTAGAGAAACGTAAATTGTTGCATAAACAATTTACGTTTCTCTACGTTTATTATAGCTGTTCATAGGTACATTACTGCAGTCATGAGAAAGCATTACGTACCATTTTAATCGAAGCACTATTTTAGTTTTATGTTCTTTTATAATTGGCTAGTTCCTCTTCTGTGTGCCTATTGTGATGTTCTTCATTCCATCTATATTTTCTTAATGATTTTATTATTGTAAGACTTCAGTGGTAAAGGTTATTCAAGAATTATATTAAAAACAATTTTCACATCACCCACAGTCATCACAGTGGTTTAATTATTCAATCATTATATTAAAACAATATTCACATCACCCACGAGGCGATTCATCCTTCTCCATGTGATATCTTACTTTTTAAAAACTTTCGATTAAAATTACGACCTAAAATACTATACTATACTATATCTATACTAAAATACTATACGTATACTAATTAGTTGCTCTAAGCTTATTGGTTGTTCATAGATATTTAACTCTATCGAATACCAGCAAAACAGTGAGCAGAGTAGTGCTCTTAGATCTTCATATTGTCTTTGTTTACCGTTCTGAATTGGTGTGCTCCCTCAATGTGCTTATAGTTGTCACAGCAATAACTTCACCAAGGCTACTAAAACAGTGGTTTTCAACCTTCCTTATGCCCTTGGATACAATTCCTCATGTTGTGGTGACCCCCCACCATAAAGATATTCTCTTTGCTACTTCATAAGACCATCGGAAATATGTTTTCAGATGGCCTTAGGCGACCCCTATGAAAGGAAAGGACACCCAAAGGGGTCACGACCCACAGGTTGAGAACCGCTGTACTAGAGGCATACCCAGTAATAATGCTACAGCCCGAGAGCAGTGGTAACGGAATTAGATTCCACAGCAGAATCCAAGTAGTCAATAGTGTTATCAACTGAATGACAACGTTTGTTTGCTGAGCGGTACTGCCAGTCGATTAGGAATCGCTTTGGAAACACTTGGAGTGAATTTTAGAAGCTGCCTATGGTATACTATTTCTCTCAGATTCTATCTTGAACCTTGAATGAATATTTTTCATCGACTATCTATTCGTGCATACACCATAGCTTTAGAATATGATAAAGAAAAACGGACGCGTTCACATTTTTAAGAGGCAGTTGTGGTAGTGTCTCGAGCCTAATATGTGGACAACAACCAGGAAATTTTCCTTCGCGCGCGCAAATTCAACTTGGCAGCGAGAACAACAATGGGATAAATATAAATGCGCAATCTTCCCCTTCGGTTGTCTGCGAGCAACACGTCACTCCAACCGCGAATTGCCGAGTCGTATATTATTTTTGAAGCGGTCGCATTCTTTTATGGACGCCCTCCTGCGTGGTCTGTGCATGCTACGGGCTTTATAAGCCCTCCGCGCCCGGAATCTCACCGGCATTTGGTGCGCAAACACTTCAGGTTCTAAAATTACTCTCCGCCTCCCTCCGTTGGGGGAATTTCACTCGCCCGCCCCCAACCGCCACCCCCGCTCTCTATCTCCGAGGGGGTGGCACTTCGGGCCCTCCAACCAGAAACTCCTTTCCTCCCGGGGGCAACAAAGCCCCTTTAAATCCCTTCTTGTCCCATCAGTATTGGGGGCAAAACTGGTGATAACACAGTTGCAACCAATTTTATTGTTGTCTCGAGAACGTTGCTCATGTTTTTCAAGCCTTCGAGAATGTTCCCAAGTGTGGAAGACTTTGAGGAATTCGCATTCAATAGACTAAAGAAGAGAATTAGATGGAACTTCTTTGTACGACAGAGCTGGGAAATATTGAAGCCATTAAAATTGTGCAATCGACTCTATTGAATGGATCAGTTGAACAGTAAATTCGTCGCGATCATTTGTATTAAGCATTGGAATTTTCGCCTAACCGTAATATTTTATATGAAACAAATGATGAGTAGGTATAATTACCGAAAGAGCACAACATTGTTAATCAAATTTTTGACAAATTCCAGAAAACATTTAGTTATGCTAGGATTTAGTTATGTTAGTTATTTAGTTGTGTAAGTTAGGATTCCTTAGTGTATTTGGCATTCAACAGCAATGTGAGGGAACAAGATGCCTCAAACACTCTTCTTTTATGAATTAATTTCTCGCGTTGTAAATTATTAACGAGAAAAAATTATTTCACGCAATTTTTTACCGTTTGATAGTACCTGAAACTATATATATACTTGTAATACTTATTAGATACTTATTATACTATACTTATTATATACTTGCATTCTTATTTAACGCCTGCATTGGTGTGGTGCCCGTTATACCTGTTGCCCATTCCGAATGACTAATTAAATCCCCTGCAGTGATAAAATATTTTACTTCCTCTGTACGACGGAACGATTAATTGCGGCCCACTTGGCGCCTTTCGTTGAAAGTGGGCGAATTCCGACGCAGAGTACCTTGCCACCATTACTTTGATTCATTTAATCCGAACCTCTACATTTTGTCATTTCACACCTTTAAAGTGCATATGATTTCATTTATTGGCCCTCTCCCAAAATCAACAATCAACTAATGAATGTAAAACAATGTGAATAATTTTAGTTGGAAAAATGAACTCCTAATTTTCCCTTGGGTAATATTTAGTGAAGCTTCATCGGTACATAAATTTCTCAGAATAATTTTTTATTAATTTTTAAAAATTTCATTAATATCTGCTAAATCACGTGTTTTTCAATATTCATTCTCTCTTTAACCTTTTGGCTTCTTATAATTTCCCGTTTCGTGTGGTTATCAAGCACGGAGTAGTAGAATTCTGTTACTGTTTAATGGTTCTCACCTTATTTTTATAATGGGTGGTATGTGATAAAATATGAAAATCTGTTTCAACCAGCCAGCAGTAACCTCTATGACTAAAACACTTCTCAGCTCAACCCTTGACATAGTTGAATCTAATCTCGTTTTTATTACGACATAAAATTGGCTCTTACATCGTTGTGCAGTCTTTTACAATAATAATTTCAACTCTCAACTCACCCTTTCCATCAACTTAGCGATACATTCCTACGTGTTTGACTTGAACACTCTTTATAATTTGCTTTATTTATTCCATACATGGTCTAAATCTTCCTAAATTCCTAAGAATTTTTATTTTAAATTTAAAATTTCAGCTTTTTCCTCTTGTTATTCCTTTTTTTAACGACTCAGAAGCCTCTTCCCCAAATGTTTATAAAGCTTGGAAAAATCCATCAATATTTTGTGAAAATGCAATGCTGTTGGGTCTTAGTTCAGTTGACAAATATTTTTGAAAAGGTTTTTTTGAGTTTCACGCATGTGTCAGGGTAAAATCGAGTGATTGAAATTTAACCTACTTTCTGATGTCATAGAGCTCTGAAATATGGTCCTTAGATCCATTTTTGGTGACAATAAAATAATCAATATAAATAATGATAATAAATTATTAATTACACATTTATTAATGGGCGTCGATGAGAATGTATTGTTTGTCTACGTCAAACCCGGTAACGAAAATTTAACCAACTTCCTGATGTCTTGGATTGGATGTCTTGGGGAGGCGAAGGACAACTAAGGTCATATAGGTCATAGGGGACTGGTAAGATAGGAATGGAGAGAAAATCGGCGTCGGCATTCGCCTGCTCTTAACTAATGGCGCTAAGGGGACCACAGTTTAAAGCCTCATCCGACAGACGGAGTACTGCAGCTGAAGTGCCCTCCTCAAGACACTGAAGTAGGGACCGAAAAATTTCCTCTTCTGCAGGGATTTGCACCCTGGCCGTCCGTATGGTTTGCCAGTATTCTAGCTACCACACCAACCCTATCTCCCCGATGTCTCAGAGCTTTGAAACTTTGTCCATAGACCCACTTTCGATAATAACGTCCTGACAATACATTAATCGATTAATTTTAACACTAATTAATTAACTACGTATTTTTATTCGAGACGAACCGTCAATTTCGGCTCCCATATTCTCCTCGATTGTTGCTCTCATTCACGGACTGATCCGTTTCAAGATCCCCTCCATGAGACCATCACTTACCTACACTTGCGGAAAAGAGAAAAAAATACATATTGTGGGGTTGGATTCATTACAAAAAGCATACATGTAATTTCTTAAGTTAAAATATCGTTACATATAATTGAAAACTAAAAAGTGAAAAATATAAAGTCACATCTTCATAACAAACTCATGTAAATTTCATTTTTATTCCCATCAGGCTTTGTTTATTTTGCCCAGCTTAATTGAAAATAATCATGAAGCCAACTCGTGAGAAGAGAAATGAAAGAATATTGAATTTAATTGCTTAGGATAATTTGATTTAAATTTCTATTCAAAATTGCGAGGAATTTTGCAAAATCCACCCGCAGACTTTATTTATACCTTTATTTTTATTGACAGACCTTGTTTAGCTGTCTATCTTTGTTTCACACGGACAGTTGGACACGTAGACAATTGCAGCACATTCGAAATGTTAATAAAAGACTTTTGACAAAAATTTTGCTCACCTTTTCTATGCAGATGTTCCCAGGCCTTCTGAGCTGGAGCCTGCGAACTAGTGTATCTCTTGGAGGGAGTAAAGTTGGTAACAGAATAGTAATAAAATATCCCAAAAATAAATTAAGCTCGCAGGTTTTATACATATATTTTTATTTTCTTCACATAAAAATAACCGGAAAAATACTCTTTTTACAGTAGGAGTTGAAACAATCCCATCATGTTTCCCCGGAGATGTCGCAGGATCAGACAGAATAGATATGCAAACACAATGAATTACCCTTAACAGGGCCTTTTATTTGGCGTGGGTGATGTCACCTCGGCCAAGTTTTAAAAAATGTACGCAATTCTCACTCCAAGTTTGATTCATTCATACATTACGCGTAAATATGATTGATTCTTCCGCTGATTGTAAAAGAGGAATTAAAAGAAACAACTTTACACCATCATCCACATGCTGAACAGACAGAAAAGATTCCCAAGTCAACATAGTGATAATTTTGATCACCGTGGCAACGCCATTCGACCAATCCCTTTCAAATTCTCTCTCACCTATGGACAACAACAAAGCTTAGCACCACAATGTGCGTGTTGAAATGCCAGGACTTTTCACTAATCGTTTTATGGACTGCTTCGGTTCCTGTGCTGCGAAATTTGAGCTCCCATACGAGGAGGTCCGATCTTTCACCCATATTTATTTATCAAACAAGGTGCAGCCAAAGGCCGGCTTGTCTGCTATTTACATAGTTACCTGCAGTGCAAGTCTTGCCATGAGTAAGGAAGAATACGAAAATGTGAACGTCTAATTGATTTGGCCCTCAACGAATTTTCTGATCCAAATATAGGAACAGCGAGAGGCATAGGTAACTTTTGGCCCCAGACTGTTAGTTCAGCCACCTTATTTTCCGTTTACGGGAAGTTTGTGGGAAATAACAAATTCACTTCGATCAACAAAGGTCTGCGAAAATTTGGACACCATTAGTTTCGTCAAAGGCTCTGTTCTCCCGAAACATCTTAGCACGCTTTCCTGACAGTTCACGTCCTCAGCAGTATTTCACTGGAGTTGAAGAACTTCATTGATTGACATTTATATAAATACCTTTTTTGCATTTTCACTCCTGCTTCCGTGGAGGTATAATAATGCATTTTAGCCTCTTCATTGAGTACCGAATATATTAAGGGAGATATCTTCCCATCCGTTCAGCACCTGAGGCGTACATTGGGAGAATTGGCCGGTGAATGTCTCTTCACTCGGAAAAATGCAGCCTTCGTTCGTGGGCAAGGGAGCTTTGCGAAAATTGTCGCATCATAACCCCAACGAAAGCCTTTAACTTTAGAATTTTTTCATTTCTGGAGGAGAATCCGGATACTTCTTTTGGGGAAGCATCTGATATTAGTTGTTAAGCTACAGATCCTGCAAATTTTATCAAAATGACGCAAATATTTCTTAAAAATATGAAAAAATCACTCATCCATTCCTTGTTAAGGCAAAATAAAACTAATGGCGTGCCATAAATGTGACGTATCATTGATCAATATCGATGAAGAATAAGTATAAACGTTTAAAATGTTTAAATGTTATTAAAAAGAATAAGATTGCGGAGCTTGGTTCGTATCCGTTGTTGAACGGTCTGGTTGCGATTCACCTTTCACGAGATAGGCGGAAGGTACCGCTGTGAAGCACTCCTTAAATGTTATCAAAATCTAGCACCCGTTCCCATGAAGATACCGTTCTATAACATGGCAGGAAGGTTAATTAGATTTTCTCATTGACGAAATTTGAGGTCAAAGGTCAGCCTGCTGACGCTTTTGCCGTCAGCTGGTCAGGTTGAATCAATTTCTCCCGTGTCCCAATCACTCCAATTATTCATATTTTTTCTCTCGTTTCTTATTTTTTGACGTATATTCCGACGAAATAAAAAAAAAACACTTTAAAAAGCACATATCAATTCACTCATCGAATAAATTCGCGCCCTCATACACATATATATGTATATATATTTTTTTTTCTCTCTCTCACATGAGTCTCTCTTTCTTTGGTTCGAGTGACGTTTCCACTCCGAAAGACGTTTCGGTCGATTGTTCACTTGACCTCCTTCTTGCCGTCCTGCTGCCTCCGGGCCTTGGCCTTCTGCCGCCCTTTGTATCCGCGGAATCCCGCCTGGATCTTCACGACGGCCTTTTCCACCTCCTCTGAATGCCCATCCGCCCCCGGTTCGCCCCCGCCCACCCCCTGGTTCTCGCAGTCGTCCTCCCGCCTCCGCTTCAGCCTCCTCCGCGTGAGGAACCCGCGGACTCCCGCCTGGATCTTGGTCGCCGCCTCGCCTTCCTTGCCGTTGCTCATGTCAGTCTGACCATTCGGTGAACCTGGAGGAGAAAGAAGAAACATTCCCCTGGTTAATTGACTTAAGGAGGAACCTATCTTCAGCATTCCCGAAAATCTACCTTGATTTAATCCTATACCATTAAACGAGCAATTCTTGTAAAAATGTATGTTTATGTAAAACTCTTGCGAATTTTTCACGAACGTGGCAAACAAAATATAGCTTTGTCACAGGGTCACAAGAAAAACGCAGAACACATAAAAAAATACACTCACGATTTTGGATGTTTCGGTGGGTCGTCCGCACCTTCATCAGAGATAGAATCCATCTTCATTCCATCTCTGATGAAGGTGTGGGCGACCCGCCGAAATATCTAAAATCGTGTGTTCTTTTTTATATGTTCTGTGTTTTTACTGTCACCCTGTGACAAAGCTATATTTTGTACGTTTATATATATTTATATAGGTATGTAAATATTTTCTCAAAAACTACCCAACCGATTCTCCTGAAAGTCGGAATATATGGGGTTTATGTTACGAGGAATCAATTGAAACAAGGATCTCAGGGCCCCAAAGGCCGCAAGTGCCCCAAAATGGGCCCCTATTTTACTCTGAATTAGTGCAGAGGTTTCTTATTTTGCTGTTTTAAATTACTTACAATCCAGATATTGGGTTAAAATTTTCACTTTCGATTGGCAGAAAGAATGGAGTTAAAAATTTTTGCAATGAATTTTGTTATACACTTCGTTTTCGCTTAAAAATCACATTTTCAATGCAAAATTATAAATTTTTCCAGTTTCAACAAAAGCATATTTCCTTGGCAACCTGAGCAATGGCTATGAACGTGAAATTTGGCCCGCGCGATTTTTGCCTTATAATACACGTGACCCAAAAAATACGGAATCTGAGAGAGGGTATTAAGGGATTCTAGGGCGCGAGAAATTCATTGGCCAAGTTTTACTACCGTAAAAGGGCTGTTGTCAAAGAAATTACCAATTATGTAGGGATTGTCTCGGACTGGAAAAAAAAGGAATTGTGATTCCTGCAGCCCTGGTATTGAAATTTTCGAGAAAAACCTATGTCGGCCGTTATTACTGAGATAATCTCATCATGATGAATTATATAAAGGTTAAAATATTGGATTGAATAATAAACATCCTTTTTATTATTTTATTTTTATAATAATTAATATATTCAGTATTCCGAGCAAAGCTCGGTCCCCCGGTGCTATACATTATGAAGCAAGGTTTTTACTAGGGAAAAGCATCAAAATATCACTAGGCCATCGGTCATTAAACGAAGATATATCAGTTTAAAAATAATATTCTCCACCTTAATACACTGTGTCAATGTTCGTTGTCGTCGTTCAACATCGAACGTACCAACTGGCAACATTCCTCTACTTCGTAATTCCTATCTTCCATAAAAAGCAACCTGAATACCTCCTAAACCTCATCCCAGTCTCACCATTCACTCTTACAATAGTCACAACTTCCTCATCTCAGTATCTATACTACGCAGGACACCGCACCGTAATCTTTCAATAGTCGTTCCGAGTTTCCGGTGCAAAACTGTGGAACTCCCTACCTGAAGAATTAAAGAAGCTGAATCAATTTACAAAACCGTCTTTTTAGTATGTTATTTGGCAAATGAGTTTTCCTTTCTCCGCTACATGTACGCATATCTATCACCCAATTTGAAATACCAGCGTGTAAGTTTTAAAAATATTTTTTCATGCTCAAAAAAATAAATATCCTATTGCTGTCGTATTGGAGCCTCTGCAAACTGTTTTGTAGTGTTTCTGTTGTACTCAAGGGACAATGTCTCAGTCCAAAATAAATTATCTATCAATGGCAGTGCGATTGTATCTCTTAACATAACTTTTTTTCTCAATTTATACCAGAATACTATTTTGTTAAAAAACTTATATAACATGTTGGCAGGGAATATTTTTTCTGAGCCACGGAATATTTTTTTAGCTTAGGTCATCGATAATAAAACGCATTAATTTAGGTTGAAATAACTGACTTCCGTCGGAGAACGTAGCCGATATAATGTGACGAGTTATACGACATTGCCAAGGGAAACTTCTGTTGTTTACCTTGTTTACCAAATTTCTGAGTAAAATACTTAAAAATTTGGAATTTAAAATACATTACTAAATGTTTTAAGGCTGAAGATAATTATACCATTCCCTCAGTTTCTTATAAAAATCATGATATGAAATCCTATCGAAAGGAAATAGAGACTGAAGCCAGTAAGGATATTAGTTTTCGTCAATAGGTGAAAGCTTCGTTTTAACACTTTGTCTCATAATATTTTACCCTAAGAAGTACTAGAATTAAACTTAAAAACCATACAAGGCAATACTACACCAACATTTACACGTTACAACAAATTTGGTACATCTTAAGAATACAGTATTTCTGAGCGCAGATTCCTCCTTAAGGTGGTTGGAGCATTTTTGGTCTATTAACAGATTTTGCGTGATACTTCGCAAGGATGTATTTATGAGTAATATGTATTGATAAATCTGAAAAAAAACTACGTTTCAGATTTGGTTTTTGAAAATTTATTTCTATTTTAACACGCAGACTTATGACACCTGACATGGATTTCGAAATAATTTGAAGGTGTTTATAAAGATTTTCTCCTAAACTCGAAACTGTACGTATCGTATTATAGTAACAATAGGTAACGAATACCAAGGTAGTGATTCCAAGTAGCCACGCGTATTAATCAATAATTTTTGCTGAAATTTCGAGTTCAGCGTCGTAAAACCAAGTCGTAATGCAGTAATTAAGGCTAAATTGATAAAATGCAAATTACGGATGATATATTATTACATGAATAGTGATTTTCATTCTATAAAGAGACACCAGTAAAATGTGGCCCAAGACTTTGTTTTCGAATTACTAGAAAAGTTATGCATATAAGATAGAAATGTGCATTCAAATGCGATTACTGCTCCAGTAACCTAAAGGTGGTTTGGCCAATAAATTTAAACAAACACTATGTTCCAACTCATTATTTAATAGGTTTAAAACATCCTGTTTTTGCTGACAGGATGCTTTGATTATTGGAAACCAAAATAAAGGTTCCTAATATGTAGCGTACCCAAAGTATGTTTTTTATGAACCATTTATTAAAGCTTTATAACTTGAGTGCACCGCTATTTCGATGCAAATTCATTTTAACTTTAGTTATCGCTGTAGTTGGCTAATTATTTAAAAATACAAGTTGCTGAGATGCGTCTAATTAATTTTTTGTCGATTTCTTGGGAGTTTTCGGGTCTTAGAAACAGTTTTTCGTGAAAGTGGCATTTGTGGTTGGTTGTGCGATATCATTTTTCCGCGCGTTTCTTTGTTGCATTTAAAATCGAGTAATTTCAAGTTCAATTTTTACTTTTAAAAACATGGTAATAACATGTTGCCTTTTACTACCGTGAGTGCCACAGAGCTTGAATGTATCTTCTCTTTCTTTTTCTGGCATTTTTTAATGTTTTACCTTTTCGAATATTCTTTAAGATTAAAAGAAGTCATTACTGTTTTTTCCATTGGAATTGTATTTGCAATATTAAAAGTACAAAGAGTACAAAAAAAGAACAAAATTGCTACTTGCGACAAATAATAATAATAACAATTGGCAATGATAGCAGAAAAAAATACATGTAAATAAGTTACAATGTGTTTTTTTTTAATTTTTAATACAATTTTATTTTCAAATCTTGGTCCTGCCAAGCCAATGGCTTGTCAGCAGGTGCCATCGTTATAGTGATCGGATATTTCAAATGTGTGTTTTAATGTTACAAAGAGACATAGTTATTCATTTTCCAACCAATCCTTTATCCTTATTTTTACTTCTCTTTTTGTACTTAATGTTTTTAACTCTTCTGGAGTTTTATTAAAAAGTTTAGGCACAATTACCGCAAAGGTATCATTACCCGATCTAGTATTTTTCAGTGGTACCATATACTTTCTATAAGCCCTTAACCTTTCAGAGTTCTGTATGGGACGGATGTTTTTATATGTATTGCAAAAATAATTATCTTGAATGATAATAAATCTGTATAATTTATCTAGTCTTAATACACCTAAATATTTATTAATATCTTCCTTGCTTATATCTTTTTATCTATCTTTCCATAAAGAGCTTTAATAAGCTTATTTGCTTTTTTATTAATAATCTATAGTATACACTATTTGCATTACCCCATATTGCAAGATCATACCTTAGTAAACTCTCGACTAATCCACAATATATTAATTTTAGTACAGAAAAGGGTAATAGACTTTTGAGGTAGTACATTTGGTATACAATCCCTCTTAATCAATCATATGGTTTTTAAATCTAAAGGAATCATCAATTATGACACCCAGATATTTATAAATGGTAACCTGCTCTATTATGGGACATTTACAATTCATTAAGTTTACATGTAGGCATTTATGTATATGTTTAGCAATTTTTAGTATTTTTTTCCCAGACCTCTTTGGAACAACATGCATAACCTTAGATTTCTTTTCATTGACAGCTAAATTATTGTCATGTGTCCGGTATCAAAGTTTTAAAAATCCTTTTCCAGCTTCATTTTTGTTTCCTTAAAATTCATATGGTTAGAGATCAGCAATGCATCGTCTGCATATAATAACAAGGTACAGTGTTTAATGACACTAAATATATCATTAATATAAATTAAGAGTAGCAATGGTCCCAGGATTGAACCTTGGGGAACACCCGTGATAATAAAGGCCGGTTCACTAACGTAATTAAGTCTAATTTTTATTGTAATACTCCTTTCTTTTAAGAGCTAGAAAACTATTCATAAACTATGTTATATAACTTACTCAGTAGAATCTTATGATCGACGGTATCAAATGCTTTTTTTAAGTCAATAAACAATAAAACCACCGACATTCTCCTTTCCAATGCATTTATTACAGTTTCAGAGAGTTTTTCAAGTGCTTATATAGTTCCTTTATTTTGTTGAAAGCCATACTGATACTTTGATATTACACCATTTTTTTCCATGAATTTTAGCAAAGTATTTGCAATATATTTTTCCATTACCTTATGCATAGAGGGCAATATAGATATAGGTATGTAGTTATTTGGATCCCTGTGTGCACCATCTTTATAAATCGGACTTACAATAGCAGTTTTCATATTGTCAGGTACTTTACCCTTCCCTAAAGTCAAATTGATTACTTTCGCCAGGATATCATGGAATATTTCATGATATTTTTATATCGGTCATTCTGATACCGTCCACTCCTGGAATTTTGATTTTTATGGAAGTTAATTATTGTTTCACTTCACTTGTTGTTATCTCAGGTACATAAATACTACTTTGCATAACACTATCAGGGGCGCGTATAATTTTTTTAGTGCAATTTACTTTGATTTTTTCAATCTCATCGGTAAACTGTTTAAGGAATATTTTTCCTAGTTCATCATCAGATATTCCTTAGATACCCTTCAAATTTCTATCAGCCCTTATGGTACTTTTCCTACCAGTGATTTCATTTACAATGGACCATATTTTTCATGGGTCATTTGCGATAGCTGACACCCTGTTCATATAAAAATTCCATTTTTGATTCCTTATTGCTGTCACTACTTTATTTCTTTGACTTTGATAATTACTTTTATGGTGGGGATTAGATGGATCCTTCTTCAGTTTTCTAAACAATGAATCCCTAATTTTTATCTTTTCTAGTAATTCCTCTGTCATCCATTATTTTTTCTTTTTTGCTGTCTTGGAAACATATTTAATGACAGTAGCTTTATCATATATATTTTGCATATTCAAACACAAAGCATTATATAACCTATCAGGCTCATTACAATCCAAAAATTTACACCAATTATTATTGTTCATAAGGGTGTTCATTTTAGTTTTACTAATATATCAAATATGGCTGTTGTTTTCAGGTCTGTCCTCTAGCATTTTATGGTTATAGCAAGAGAATCCAGCAGAAATGATATAGTGATAAGATATTTTTGTTTTTATGACAATACCTTCACATTGGAAGAATTTTCCTTTATAATTGATATGATTAATACATGATCTAGAAATTTTGTTACTGAACACCTCTTCTCTAGTATACTCTGTAATGATTGAGAGAAAATCTTTTGGCCAAAAGAAAATCTTTTTACCTAATTGCATCTGAACTTTTGTTATTTTTTATGTCAATATTTGTCACCAATTAGTATACATTCTCCTTTACAAAAAACATCTACCAATGTCTTCATTTCTTTGATGAACTCAGATACTTTGTTTTGAGGTGGTCGGTAGGCACAAAGTATACACATTTCCATACCATCAATAGTCAGTGTGCCCAAAATGGATTCAAATTGTTTTGTACTGTTCTAAATAATGTACCTAAGAATGCATATTATAATTGAAAACTTGAGGGAAAGCAGCTCATAAAGTGTAGGGACGTATCCAGTTGCCTCAGTATCCAAATAGAGACGTTAAAGTCAGTTCAGTTAGCCCAAAATCATAGGATTTTCGCCGTTGCAGTCATTTTTCGCATGTAGCAAGTTTCTTGGAATACAAATTGTAGTCTGTGCAGATTAATAATCTTACAAAGCATAAAAGCTAATTTTACAAGGAAATTATGGTGATTCGGTGTCAAAAGTAAAGGGTATACACCTTTAATCTCTATCCGGATTCAAATTACGTGTCTTGATTTTTAGGAAACCAGCCTCTCAGCAAATGTAGAGCTACATATTCAGCAAAGTTTCAAGGAATGATTTGACTGTCAGATGCTAGAAGTTTTTATTACAAGCCTAAAGATACTATTTTCAATGCTCAGGATTCATATCCATGCTGAAAATTTAACATCTTTCCCCAGAAAACTTCCACTCACATAAAATATTGAGATTCATTTAAGCGAACCTATCCTGCTGCGCCACGTTGGAGGAATTTTGTACATTTGTCATGAGCACCCGGAAAATTTAATGCTTTTGTGTTGGTAAAATTCTACTTCTTGATTTAAATATTTGCTGCTCAATTTTATCGGCTCTGCCGTGTCATTGACTTAAAGATTTCCGCGATTGAGTCACAGGAACGCTTTGTTGGATTCTCTGTCGAATGACACTTTTCGTGACATCTTGGCTCCTGTAAGGGACTGGCTCTACTTGTTTCCGGTGCGCGACTCGGGTTAGTCATCAAGCCCAAAAGAGACAAGGAACGCGCGACTAATATGGGTACCATTGTTGGCTCGTACTCAGCTTAATTAGTCTCAGACAGGCGTTCGTATTCTAGGTGCCAATATTTTTTCTGCCCATCTTAAGGAAAAGCTAATGGAAAAAATTTTTACGATATATTATTCTCGTTTGAAAGCGATATGAATAATACTTTGTATCCCAAGATGGTAGGGCCTGTTTTGGGATTTTATCGGGTGTTAGGGGATTCAGTGTGTACTCGAGGGTCTCTTCAAATAAAAATTAATGAGATGAACTTTGAATATGAATATGCCAAGAAAAAACAAATAATAAATTAATTATGATTCAATCAGACTTGGTGAAAAAATTGTACGCATTGTAGAGGAAATATCAAATTTAGGACTTCTAAGATGTCGATCAGTCTAATCCGACAACCCTTCAGTAGATACATGCTAGTAAGGTCAGTTCTATTATAGAAAATGAATTTCGTGTTCCCGAAGAAAATAATTACGCGCCAATTTTTCTATATATATCTACAGAAAACTAAGTTTGATGACACTTAATATCAATATTGGAAAAGTATTGGAATCATGACCAAACTATTTTCATTCAAGCATTCTGCCAGCTGATTGGATGGTTATTGGACAATGCTTATCTAAATCCGTTTGAACTCCTATGCCCGCTATTAGATCCTTCTTGAATTCCTCACATCGTCTGTGACTTTCAATTGAACTTATGTAAATATGAAAAAGAATAAGATGGGCCTTTTAGGAAAGACATCTAGGATCATATATTACTTAAAGAATAAGTGTGAACGACAAGGACAAAATGGTGGGTTTATGGTCTAGAAGACAAGAGATTAAATGTAATGGTAAATAATTATATTTTAATGACACGGTGCCCTCCAGGTAAAGGAAAATACTGTAAAGAGACCCAATATGACTGTTCGCCGTTGCATTAAAAATTAATCAATCGAAGGACGATAGAACTGAAAATTGCTATTCGCCGATCGAATATCAAAAGTATTCAGCATATAAAGATAGTTTTCGAAATTTTTAGAGGGATGTTTTGGTTTATTTAAACTTTTTTTCATTGAAACTATTTCCACGAATCAACCTGTGGAAGCGCTTGTTAAAGCAAGCACCAATCGTACAGTGTACCGAACTTTCGCAGGTTTGCCAACCTGCGAAAGTTCGGTACATGGTACGAGAAAAATTATTATCCAGTCTTCCATCGAATTAATATCCCAATCTTGGCTCAATGTTAAAGTAAAAATAGGAGGAAATGGATCACTATCATCCTTACTGAGTGACTTTTTACATATAAAGCTTTAGATTATCTTATACATTAGTTCCCAAGCAGTACGGAGGTAACCATCGTTATATACAGAATTTCCTCTGGATATCTTATGCCCCTAACTCCGAGCTAGTACTATTCAACGATCTTTCAAGGTTGCTGTGGTGGATGTTTGGAAACGTATTTCTCAAGAGGTGAAGGATTCCCAATACTAGTCTATTTCAAAATTAAACACCCCACATTTCGTTTCAATGAACACTAGCAAATTTTAATTCACAGCCAGGTAGTTTTCTGTGAAATATACGTGTATATTATATTTAAAAGTGAACTTTCATTTACGATTGAACCTTTTGAATTTTTCCTGGCATGTGGATGAATTCCTTATAACGCTTATTTCATTGAGTGTTGACCACTTTTTCATGCTTGTATTTTTTTCTTCAGATGTATTCAAATTCATCTAGAATTTGAATTACAAGTTTAATTTAACTATTACGTCAATATTTTTGTTTACAATTGCCTTATGTAAGCATAATTCAAATTCTATACTTCCGTTAGTTCGTTTGAAATCCTATTGCATTATAATGAATAAGAGTAAAGACAACAATCAGGCCTGATGATGATATGACGAAAAATATATCTTAGTATAGTCTACACTTAGAAGTTTATTGCCGACCCAGTTTTCGACTGCACAGGTGTAAATATACATTTGCAGCTGTGCAGTCGAAAACCGGGTCGTCAATATAACTTTCAAGTGTGGAATACGCTAAGGTTTTTCCGTCATGTCTGTGACAATTTTCCACAAATTTACGCTTTCAACCATTAATTTTACTGATGATGTAGTACATCGAAACCTAGGTCGATTAAAAATTTATCTAAGTGGAGATTTCCTTTACTCTTAGTCATAATGAATAATTATGTCCACTTCATCAAGCCTGATACTTCTCTTATTGCATTTTTTCATTTCTGAACATTTGTAATGAAAATATCTTCCGTAAGGAATAAAAATGTTTCTTCTCTATTGTACTCTATCGCGATCCGCGATTAGAGTCACGGTATGCCCTCCGAGGGAAATATATCATTCGTTGGTTGAAGCCAGTCGCCAGAGCCTATGTTTTATCGCGCGATTCAACGCTCGTCACATATAGAACGTCAATGCTCCACAAAAGATCCTGGCCGGCTTCGGAGGCTTGGCCACTAAAAGTACCCGCTGGAGTGGAAATAGCCCTGGCCCTGCACTTACTTCCCCTTCCTGCCCTTGCATCTTATCCCTTGCTCAATTTCCGTTCAACACCCACTGCCTCCCCCTTGTGTTCCTTGGCTGGTCTCCTTCCTCTAGACAGGCGCTGCCAACATTGTTATTTTAGGTGCAGTATCTTCTAACGAACCCATTCAATGGCTTTTAGCGATAGCAGCTTGTAATTATATAAATTATGGCAGTTGTTACGAGAGGCAACCGAAGGCTTGGGCTATTTGAGCCATTAAAGAAAGGAGGAGAAATTAGTTCTAGTCTGCGGTCTGTCCAAACACTATAAGAAAAACTAAAAAGAGGTAATAGATAACCTAGATAATGGAAAGTGTAAAAGAAAATTAATGTTTTATAACCTAACTTTTAGGAACTGTGCCTTGAAAATATAAATGAATAATCAAGTATATCCATATAAAATGTTTTATTCACAACTAAGGTTTCACTGTCAACAGCATCATTCCATGTTCTTCCTCAACCATTCTATCCCACGCTGGGGTAATGTTTTGCTTCAAAACCTTGGTTCGTGAATAAAGCATTTCATGTTGCCATGTTATAAAATTTTTATCAAAAATGAAACAGTTGCTTTTAGGCCATCAAAACCTTTTCAAGAGTAAAATTACTATGCAGGAGACTAAATAGAAACTATATAAAAACATGGTGTCATCTGTAGACTTTCACGGTTTAGAAATATGAATCATGACCAAACTATTTTCATTCAAGCATTCTGCCAGCTGATTGGATGGTTATTGGACAATGCTTATCCAAATCCGTTTGAACTCCTATGGATGGCCCGCTATTAGATCCCTCTTGAATTCCTCACATCGTCTCCCTCATCAAATTGCATCCAGAATTCCTATTCTTTTCCTTCCTCTTCCACGCTTCTCCAGTTTTCTTCCCTCTATTGCCCTCTTCAACCATCCCTTTTCTTTCAATAAGTCCTCCATCCATCTCCTCTGCCTCCTCCGAACTTCCGATACTAGCTCCCTCTCCTCTCCAAACCATATCGAATAATTCCTCTTTTGTCATTCATGCCACCCCTATTACTTTCTCCATCCTTCTCTACATCCACATATCAAATGCCTCAAGTCTACGTACATCCTCCCTCCGCAGTGGCCAAGTCTCCGACCCTTACGATCCATATTAGTGTTTTCACCAGCCTTTTCTTTCCGTCTCTACTCAGACCCTCCATTATTACTTCCCTCCCCTTAGAAACTGCTTCCTTAACCATGGTATGTTAAAAGAAACAGAAAAAAAACAACACGATAGGCTTCCAAAACGAAATCCTCGATTCTATTTACGGACCCACACATGAAGACAACTTTTGGAGAATAATAGAACAGACAAAGAATTGACAAAACAGAAAGAGAATTAAAATCACCAGTAAAAAGTTGTGTTTTATTTGGCCACATTTGCGCATATTATATACGTCTCCAATGCAAAAAGGGAATTTTTCGCCAGCATTGTCTACCTTGCGAATGTACGAATTACCTTAGTCACGAGGGAGATCCCTGTCCTTGGACTACAAACTTGACCGTGTGGAAGGGCTAGAAAGCTCCACCAAAACCTAAAATTGGACTGGTAGTAGCAATTACCATTGCTCCTGGTAGGGCAACTCGTGTCACCTAGGTCGAAGGGCAGTAGTCAGGAGGAAGGTAGTTGATGTGATGGTGTCACGTAAATCACACTTTTCAAAATGGTAAAGGGCAATGGTCAACCTACTTTATACCCTGAGAATGGAAGTCATCAGGTATATGTTCCAGTTAATCTCTGCTATCTTTGGCATAATATAAAATCCGAGCTTTGGATTGCTAGCTCAAATGTTATTCTTCATTTTCCATTATCGATAGTTTACAGATGGAGGTATCCGATAGTTTGGGCACCATGGCGGAAACTACTAATTTATGAACAAATTTGTATATAATGACGTATTAGCCACGGTTTGCCTTCCCGGAGTCGTCTAAACTGTCTTAAGCACTCGGCGCGAAATTGAGGGATCCGAATTTGGGTTCCGGTCTAGAGGAAAGATTTATCCTGTGGGTAATTTCGTACTTATCAATTATTTTATTGTATACTGTATGTTCCTCTTACTTTACAGTTTCTACCCTCGACTACATCTACATACTACCCTGTGAGCCGTCACATGGGC
Source organism: Ceriagrion tenellum (assembly GCA_963169105.1). Classification (NCBI taxonomy): domain Eukaryota; kingdom Metazoa; phylum Arthropoda; class Insecta; order Odonata; family Coenagrionidae; genus Ceriagrion; species Ceriagrion tenellum. The sequence goes on along the minus strand of OY720643.1, from coordinate 29,751,623 downwards.
GTGTGACAGGGGGTTTTAGGTCACCAGTCGTGTAAAGATATAAGGTTTTGGCAGGTAAAATGGTGACGTGTATTATGGGAGTGTATTTAGAGGAGCTCAGTTTTTATTGTGGTCGCTTATTGTGCGCGGAAAGAACGAGTTCTCGTGCCTATCCTTTTGGCAGTGTATCTCTCTTATTTTATCGCATCTGTCAGACCTAGAGATATAGTGAGGAGTCATGATAATATTCTTTATGTCGCTCTGAAAAATGTCAGTTCTGAATTTATCAAGCAACCTAAGCCTAGCGTGTAGCCTCCGAGTCTCTAGGGGCTCCCAGCTTAATCCCTCTAAAAGTTGTGAGACACTATAGGTTCGCTCGTAGCAGTTTTTAACGAAGCGTGTTGCTTTTCTTTGTCATTTGTTAATTTTTTTGGTTAAATCTTTATGACCAGGGTTCTATATGCTCGCGGCGTATTCGAGTTGTGGCCTAACCAGAGCGAAGTAGCATCCCTCTTTTACTTTTTCATCCGAGGGCCTTCCTATTATACGCTTAACAGTTTCTTTAATGTTGTGCCGAATATGTTTTGTATGTGTGTTCCTCACGATATATAAGAAGTTAAGGTAATATCAAGATATTTAACTTTATCTGAAGATGTTATGTTTACTCCACCCACAGTATAGGTATGGCATTTGTGCGATGACTGTCGCTAGGAAGTGAACTTTGGTGCTCATACTAAGTTTGGGCATTTCTCAGACCTCTTCATCCCCTTTGATATATCTATCCGTAACCTCCTTCCTTCTCTCTTTACAATGGCTTTCCCTAAACCATTTCCTGATTCACTGACTTCTTAATATACATATGTCGCATTTTGCAGATTATATTACAGCGTTTAATAATGGTAATGGAATTCAAATCATTTGCCACTAGGTTTATGTATGCACAACGCGTATTGGTGTTACTATGTAATATTCAAGAACTGGGATTGTACTCCATTACACTATTAAGTGTGATGTTCTGGCGTCGAAAAGCTTTGTATTTCAAGTACTGGACTTCTTCGTTATTTGTAGTGAGTCCCATCGCTTATCGTCTGAAATTGCGTGTCTTTCCATAACTTTTTTTCTTCTTCCAATCGTTCATAGGGACGTCGTACCGTTAAACTCCCAAGGATATCACTTAAAGTATCGACGCCCAGTACTTCTGCTCCCGATTCCCATCACCGTTTACTGCTGAAACAAATCAAAGCACCCACTTTAACGATGTAAATTTCCAGTCTTGCCGATCCCCTTCCCATTTGACCTAACAAAAAAACTTTTTTCTTTCATTAAAAGTTTTTATGCTAAGTACACTGTCGATCTCTCGCCTCTTTTCATACTTTCCGTGTTCCCCTCCAGGACCAAAAGATTAAGTCTTTCCTTTTGGCTTTCTTTAGTAGGAAAATTGACAGAATTTCATTTTATAATGAACCTCTATCTAGTCTCTCCTTCAACTGCCATATTATTACCTCAAATGAAGATGATTGCTTGCGAAATGGAGTTATATTTTAAAGAATTTTGCAATAATTATAACCTTAATATTACACACTTTAAGTGACCTAGCCGCTTTTACTGCATCATTCTTAAGACAACGACGAAGATATCTGTGACAAGGTCATCTTATTTATCTCGGATTCTACTTACATCCTGAAGTACTGGCTTATCTCCGATTGTGACCTAAAATCCTTCCTGGTCCTCTAAAAGCGACCCCTTCACCCAATATCTAAAGGAAAGCCAGAGTATATAAGATATTGGAAGAAATTTCTTACTAGACCTCTTTTAAGGGGACAGGCAGAGCGCCCAAACCAGAAGAAGTTCCTAAAAGTCTGGAATATACGATGAAGTTTCCTTTTTATAAAAGTCTTACTGCAAAGGCCAAGTTTTGGAACATCCTACGCCATTATCTGATCTTCACTTAACTTTTCAAAAGGGTTTCGGAGTTTGATTATCTCCGATTCGCGAGTGCTCAGCAATGAAGCTCTACTTCCAGTGTCCTCGCTGAGACTTTTCTTTGCCACTGTTTACGTCTCATAACTCAAAGACAGTGTGCGGCAGAAAATTATGAGGTGTGGACAGCCAAGGCTTTGGGGATTGCCTAAGGAGTTTAGCATCCCTTGGCTCGAATAATAACTTTTGAGGCCCTCCTATTTGGCTTGGAGTCCGAAGGGTACTAAATTCTATGTTTATCTCACTGTGCGCAATGGGGTGGGGTGCTGAAACATAACTTATTCGCTTGTGTCCAAGATGGCTTTGAGGAGAACAAGCACATATATTTGTTTTTTCCAAGGGGTTCTTGTATTTGGTTGGGGACGACAAAGAAGATGATTACTCGAAAAGAAGTAGTGCACCCATAATAAGGTCCCCCCCAGCTAGGATACCTCACCCGTAACACACAACATCCACATAGTATCTTGCGAGACGCCGAATGGTCGTGTGGCTGGGGGTGTTTCGGACACCAGTCATGTAAATGTGTAAAGGATATCAGGGGGGGTGCAACGGTGAAGTGTATTATGGGTATGTTTTGAGTCGAGCTCAATTTTTATTATGGTCACTGTTGTTCGTGGAAATAAGGAACTTTTGTACTTTTTGTTCGACAATGTATCTCTCTTATTTTATCGCTTCTGTCAGACATAGAGATGTAGTGTGGCGTCAAAATGATATTCTCTGTGTCACCCTGAAACACACCTGTTCTGTATTTCTCAAACAAGTTAAGCCTAGCGTGTAGCATCCGAGTTTATAACGGCTAACAACCCAATCCCTCAAAAAGCTGAGAAACACTGTATGTTAACTTGTAACACTATTTAACAAAGCGCGCAGCATTCCTTTGTATTTAATTTATTTTTTTCAGTCTAGGTAGTGCGAGTGAGAAAGTTCCCTAGTCATAATGGAGACCATATTCGATGTGTACGTTTTAATTTCATCCGCTGCAGGACACACGAATTAAATATTGCATAATTAATGGTTCAATAATATAGTTTTATATGACAGAAATTGTAAGTAATCAAATGAAAATATCTAAATAAGTCTTTAACTTGACTCATTTTTTTCGCGCTGTACGCTGTTTGAAACTCCATAAAAACGGAAGGTTTATTGTGATCCCGAAGAATTTTCTGCGGTGACAATATGATTTATTTCCAAAAATATTTGTGAAAACACACAAACTACTCACTGCTGATTTTTCGACGACAACTAGGTGTTAGAAATTGCTCATTTTTTTAAAATAATGTCTCTACTGAGTGCCTACACGTACCAATTCTCATGTAAAAGGGCTGGTATTTTTTGGAAAATATCTCGGGAAGTAATATGGTAAGGGATTGAAATTATGGTGTCAAAGGAAGGGTGGTATAATTTTATTTGAAATGAGATCACATTCATCGATTTCGAGGTAAAATGATGTTCCGCTCGAACTACCTTAAATCTTTCTATCCAGGGTCCCAAATGCTCACGGCGTATTTGAGGTGCGGTGTAACAAGAGTAAAGTAGCACTTTCACTGGCAACTTTTTCATCCAAGGACCTTTCAATTAATATTAATATCATTCTGTTTCTCTTGGAGCAACAATGCGTTCCTTCCGTTCGTTAACGGTCCTTTTGAAGCCATGGTAGGGCATTTGACTGACGAAATGAGCTTTGCTTTTGAAGTTGGTGCATCAGGTTTATTTTTTAGCACGAACGTTTTAATTTCAAATATTTTTAGGAAACAATCCGAATCGTGGCCAAATAATACTTGATAAATTCTCTGAAAAAAAAAGAAAGTTTGGACACAGTAGGCCATCTAACCAGGTATTTTTCCGAGTATATTACGGAGTCGAAATTCCCAAAAGAGGGACCGTTTGTTTCGTAATCGTTTGTGAGACCTTTATTCCAGATGTCTCCATAGTTAGGAAAAGGCACCTTGTCCTGATACTACGTGACATTTTGACGGTAGTGACGGGCAAAGTTTTTTAGTGTCAGTAAAAAGTGACATTTTCTCAGTCCCGATAAGGCAGATAACCTAAAAAAATTTATCATAATCTCCTGAACAATCAGAATTTTTCTAATGAAATAAAGATTAATATTTACTGTTAATTAATGTTTGAATAGTGATTTTTAATACTAAAGCCAAACTATCAATATTGAAGAACTGGATGACTTCAAAACTCTTATGGACTTCTACTGAGTTCAAACATATCAAAATCCGCTTTTAGAACTCGTGCTTGGGCAGTAAATGAATAAAGATCCTTATACCGTGGCTTTCAAACCTTCTTCATGCCCTACCTTTTTTACATTCATTACAAATGCATAGTGATTCGCAACAAAAATAATCTTTTGTCTTGACCTTTGTTTACAACAGTATTTAATGGTAGCAGTCCATCTCAATGCACAGTGAGCTTCCGAGGTATTTTCGTGTTAAGTTATGGCATTCCTTTATTAGTTTTCCAAATAATATTTGAGCTGTTTTTACATATGGAATGGACAACATGAATAACAAAACATTTATTATTATTTAGGGTCAAATGCTACCTAAGGAAAGCACCAAATCGTTAACCAAGGGCACGAGGTCGATTACTTCGCTTAGCTGCTGAAAAAATCCCCCAGATCGACCCGAAGGATTGTCACGAAACAAGATTTAGTGCCACGACTTTAAAGAATTGTGCCCGGTAACCAATCCCGAGACCTTGGTTTATTTAAGTCGAGGCTCTCGTCGTACTGCCGGAATCAACTCATAGATCAATATGAAGGACTTGTGGTCTATAACTTTGGTTAAATAAATTTCTGCTGGAGCCATTCAACCGGACCCAACCGGCTGATTGCCGCTGATCATGGAAGTTTCAGTCTGTCATCCTACAACCCCGAGCTCGGAAATAAATCGGAGATCTCGGATAATTTAATTCAGGGGCTTTCTTCGAGGGGACTTTGATTGATATTGCCTTCCTCAAAGGAGAATAAATGACAAACAGAGAGCGTGGCAAGTGCATTGCATGGCTACGCCCCTGGCACACATCCGGGGGCGTCCAAAAGGAAAGAACAAAATAGCAGCAACTCACCAACCCTCGGAGGGAACTATCCCTTCGCGGCGACATTGAAAGATTTCCTTCTTCGACTTGCCAAACACGAAAAAGCAAGGATGGCATCGCGAACAGGGGCGTTTGCCAAGATTGATTTAGTGCCAAGCGTATTCTCTTGCACATACCCAAAAGACTTCTGATAGGAGGGACGTGTTGTCTTCTGCTAAAACTACAAGGAACGGTGGAAAGGAAGGGACGCGAACTTGCCACTCACTTAGTGGATGAATTAGCGGCCCGCCGTCGGCAAAGCGCGAGGTTCGGGTCATTGTCCTACCCCGCCCACCGTCCCGTTTGCTGCTTTCACTTAAATGAGATAAAAGGTGGAAAATATCAGTTGTGGTTCTCCCCGAAAGGCAGCCGTGGATTTCACATGATCACGTTTTCCTAAAAGCCCTCTCATATGATGCTTACTTCAACGTTGAAAATCGAACTGATTCAGTAGGCTTTAAATCGGCGAGGTGTCATTAAAATTAAGGAACTGTCCTCCTGACTGCAGCGCCGTCAAACTAAAGTCCAGTGATATAAAGGGTGCTATGGCAGAAAAAGGCAAGATGCGATGAAGTTCATTAATATTTCGTGGTTAACGAAGTGAATTTAGTACTATTTTCAACGAATGGAGACTGATACTTGCCAGCTTCGTTTGCACCGTATGGCTCAACACATATCAGTATGTTAAATGTTTAGAAATTTCATTTTTCAAGTAAGAAAGTATACCGCACGATTTGTATGCATTTGAGGACAAGAATCTCAAAGAGAGCAACGGGAGAAAGTACCTTCCAGAAGTAAATGTTTTAGGGAATACGATTAAGCTAGCTGTAAGTAATCATTGCCTAAGTTTCAAAAACAGGATTGGGTCTTGACACTTCGGATAAAACGAGGGATTTAAGTTTTACTAAGCAAAGTACTGAAAAACTATGTAATGTAAAAAATAACTAAATAGTTAACAAAAGAGGATGGCAAATCTTAAGTCAGCCAAGATTTATATTTTAATATTACAGTTGGCATTGCGACACCGTTAATATACCCCATATTAAAGAAACAATCACGATTAGTGTTTAAGTGTTATTTTGTCCCATGTCTAGAAAAATACGTACTTCGCTTAAATAAGCTTCGATGTAAGAGACCGAACTGTTGTTTCATTCAGACCGAACATTGCGGCTGATTTGCCATTTTTTTGTCATGGCATCGTCTAAACCAAATGGCTTCAAATATGGTGGGTGATTTTTCCTCTATGTTTACTTAAGCTCCTCCATGAATATCACACCATGTGTTCACTCACCAGGCTTCATAGATAAAATAGACATCTTTGGAAGTAGCGAGTGTGGTGATGTTATGATTTGTTTGACTACTTGCTAGATATCTCCCTGCTAACGTATTGCATGCGTTTTTTTCCTAAGGAATGAGTTACGGAAGTAAACACTGAACATGATAATTCCTAAATTCGCCTCAATTCGGAAATATCTACCATTTTCCATCCATCTATTTTCGATCTATCACCAGAATAGCCATAAACCTTACCTTTGCGTTCTCTTAAGCAAATAAATACCTTTCTTAGTACAAATAAATGTTGACGAATGTAGCAGTAAGTCATATCCCTGCTCATTTAAATAATAAGTCGATGCTTACAGTATTAATCTCCGCTTGAAGTCTTATGACTAAATATGTGTTACGCATAAAAATCGAAACGTTTCAAACGCTTAAATTTGTTGAAAAAAACTATTTTTTTCCATTGATTCGAAAAAACGTGTAAAAAAACGGTCATTTCATTGAAGTGAGCGGTTGCGTTCTTCATAGTAGATTCGATTTATTCTATATCACGAGTGGTTCCATTTACCAAAGACCTGCCCATGTGACTTTTATCGCCTGTTGTACTCTAATTTATTGAAATATTCCCAAAGAAACAAGTTGTACCTACATGTTTGCTGAGCAAATGTCTGGGTTCAGGCCGTGGGAAGTTTCTCCACGGGGTGCTCATGAGACTTGTAAACGTTGTTTACTGGAGCTTGTTCAGAATATTTTGTAAACAATACTGCTTAGATGCCAAATATCAAAAGCGAGTTTTTTCCAGGTTTCGTAGTTCAGCGAACGTTCAGGCAGCGCCTCGGCGCACTGAAATTAGCATCGGGTAAACACACACTTAGAGGCATCGAATTCAATTTATTTTGCAAACTAAGTACCAAATTTTAACTCTCTGATTTCGATTCAGATATCAATGCTGACGTAAGTTCCGTGTAAAACATCCTGTATTCTAGCATCTGTTTGCGAAGTTGTGGGGCCACGTGAGAAATAGCAAACTTATGGAAATACGAAGATACCTGAAGTGTTGTAGTTGGTGCCTTAGGAATTATATCCAGGAAGAGGTGAGTCTTTCAAGGCTCAGGTTTGATCTCACTCTCATTCGGCTCAGTATCACGCATGGATTAATCATCTCAAGTGTATCGTGCCATTAAATGTGGAGGGTTTCATGATGAAACGTCAAAAACTTTGTTACACTCGTTTTTACCCTGCAATAATGTTGTCATCGTAATGGACCGACAAAATGAGAAATGAAGAAGTGTACAGAAGAGTAGAAGAGGGAAGGACCATATGGAACACCATAGAGAAAATAAGAACCAGATTGATTGGACACACCCTGAGACTATGGGTTTGTGAAGAACATAATTGAAGGCGAAATAGAGAGAAAAGTCCACAGAGGAAGACCCAGGAATAATTTCATGGACCAAATAAAGAGGGAAGTACATAAGAAGAGATACCAGGAAGTAAGGGAACTAGCATTAGATAGGGAAGGGTGGAGGGCTGCAGTCAACCAATCTTAGGATTGAACGACAAATGAATGTTGTAAATGTTTATCGTCTTGTATGATTAGAATTTTTTTTATCTATCACTTTGCATTGCGCATTACGCAATTCTGATATTTTGTATGAAAACTTATGGCCGTAATATTATTTAAAGATATAGCTCACTTTCCTTGAGCATGTGCTGACTTTTTCCTTTAATTTTATTCCATTTACAATCAAGTAAATTCGCATTTATATATTGAAGGCGAATTACCAGATTAAACCCAATACGAAAAATTTATTGAAAACTGCGGATGATTTTTAACTTTTATGTTAACCCAAAATAGTTTCCTGACACGAAGTGTTTCAAGACCTCAGCCGTAATATAAAGCATTCCTCTACACTATTCTAAAGCCCGATTTACACGGGGCACGAAATTGCATAAGCTGATGAATTGCAAGAATTCGTGCGCGAATGCATGAACGCGAGATGGGAAAATAGCCCCTGCTCTACATTCGATTGGTATTGCACGCTAGATGGAGGAAAAAATGCTGTTTATAATGGTGCCAGTTTGTGCCCCGTGTTAAACGGGCTTAACGGTGATAGTGCCTTAATATTCATCCTATCCTTTATAAAGACAACCAAATGATTGAATTGCATCAAGGGTATTTTATTGAGAGGAAGTCCGCTTTTTAGTTTTGAATTACTTTGGACGAAAGTAGACCTGGTGTCATAATATAAAGAAGAATATTCTCAAGCGAAAGAGGTATGGGCTTAGAGGAGATATTTGATAGCAGTGAGGTTGAGTAAAGACGCCAAGAAGAGTTGGTTAAGAATTTGATATGGACCACGGTGTTGCCTGGGTTGAAAAATTGTACTTTGAGGAAAGGGAATAAAATTAGATTTGGGTGTAGTTTGCGACGGAATGCAACCAAATGAATATAGTGAGATGGACAAAGCGAAAGGTGAAAGAAGACGTTCTACCATGATAGGAATGGTAGATGTTAGAGAAATCCCACTACGGCTTTGATAGGAACTTTGAGGGGTGTTTAAAGAAAGTTGTAGAAATATTTTACAAAAAAATGGTGTCATTTATTAGTTTTTACGAAATTTTATACAAAGAAACCTTGAAACTTAAAACCTAAAAGTCCAAAATATACCATTGACTGAAAATCTTTCTTGAGAATTCGGCGATTCGCATACTCCTTGGTACACTCCTTGGGAAATTTAAAGAAAACTAGTAGATTTAGCGTGGTAAAAAAGTCTTTTAAATTACCTATTCGGATTCTTTAAGGTAGTTTTTGTGAGGTAGAACCCTAATCATAATGGAGACCATTTTTTAATTATAATTTTACATTCTGCAGCAGTAGGAAGCATGAATAATTGATCGAATTATTGATGGCGCAATAATATACTTTAATATAACTGAAATTCTAAGTAACTAAATAAAAATAATCACATAAGTCATGAACTTGACTCAATTTTTTTCGCGCACTACTTTTGAAACTTCTTCACAACGGAAGGCTTCTTGTGATACTGAAAAAATTACGGCGCTGACAATATGATTTATTTGCAAACATAGTTGAGAAAACATAATAACTACTCACTGTTAGTTTTTTTACGAGATCTAGGTGTTAGAAATTCCTTGTTTTAAATAATGTCTCTCTGTGGTGCATTCACGTACCATTTCAAATGTAAACGGTCTGTTATTTGTCGTCAAATACCTCGGAAAGCAGTGCAGTAAGGGGTTGATGTTTTGATATCTTCGGAAGGGTGAGGTATTTTTCTTTAAAACGAGACCAACTTCATTGATTTTTAAGTGAAATGATATTTTGCTCAAACTGCCTTAAGCAGAGATGATGTATAATGAACCAGACGTCTCATCAGGTTAATTAAGCGCATCCAAGACATCGGATGCTGAAAATAAAATTTCAGTCGGGGAGGTGCCAGTCTTCCTGGCACAAGCGAGCCTCCTTAATATAAATCCCCCATAATAGCCGTATTATGTGCACCCTGTAACGCCGCCAGCGGTAAGATCAGAAGATGAGTCGTCGGTGTTTTAAAATATTATAATCACCAAAGCTGACAGGGATATTCGATGACGAGGGCGCGGGCGTTCTTTATGGTGGAGCTCAAAGATGTCCAAATATCCTAAAATGACCTTCAAAAATCGTATATGACGCAGAAGAAGTCATCTCGTTCGTCCACCGTCCCAGCCCTCCGCAACTTCGTTTTGCTTTGACGAAGGAACGCGATCTGTATCTTGTGCAGTAGTAGAGCAGCTAGGCGTCATATGAGTGTAGTTGGACTCTTTTTCAACTTTTACTGCGGGGTGGTGAAATAATTCGCTTTTTCCATGGGCGAGCTTCTATATCGTAACGAAGACGTTCATTCAAAAGGTTGTCGCTCCACGCTTTTATTTGGCAATGTAAGACAGTACTCGCACCTTTTTAAATTACTGGCAATCGGAAAAAGCGGAGGAAGCTGCAGGGAAAATCCGTTTGAGTTAATAATTATTCTCACGTGAAAAACTCACAATCATGATTATAGAAAATTTGAAGACCTAATCATCATTAGCAAATGTAAGCAATCCGATGATTGGTTTGCAGCGACAGCACTCCATTCCACTTTTTTCCCTGCCAACCGCTTCATTCCCTTGGGTTTATTTACTTAAACGTCATACGCTATTCACTTGATGTATTCCATTCTTGGCCTTCCACCGCAATTCTTTCCATTTTCCCCTTCCATTATCCACAATATCATCTATATCAATATCAATAAATCTGCTACGAGAAAAAATATCGTGTTTCACAACTTTAAGAGGGATTTAGGTGGGAGCCCTTAGAGACTAGGAGGCTACACGCTAGGCTTAGTTTACTTGAGAAATTCAGAACCTGTGTGTTTCAGAGCAACGCAGAGAACATTATCATGACGACTCACCACATCTCTACGTCTGACAGAAGGGAAAAAAATAAGAGAGATATTCTGCCGAATAGATAGGTACAAGAACTCCTTTCCGCGCACAATGAGCGATCACAATAAAAACTGAGCTCCACTAAATACACTCCCATAATACACGTCACCTTCGTCAATCTTTACACGGCTGGTATCTTAACACCCCTGCCACACACCCATGCGGCGGCTCGAAGAGTAGTATGTAGATGTAGATCATAATGGCATCAACAATACCGTTTTTTTTGCTATTGTGTCGAAAAATTGGTCCGACAAGTTTCTCTCCTTTTACGCAAAGTTTTCATTATGCTTCTTTTCCTCGGTCCCTCTCGGAACTCATGTGTATCACAGTAAAGAAGACAAGGTCAAGATGGAAAGGGCTTACTTTGAAACAGTGGATTTTTGAATGAGTAATAGGTAGATGGAAACAGAGAAGGAAAACTCAATGAAAAAGATCATGGATCAGAGGCATGGGGCAACTACTTCGGAATAAGAAGCAAATGAGAAACAAGGGCATGAAGAATGTAGCAAGAGGCAAGGGAAAATGAAGGTATGTGGTCATAAAATATTAGGATGGAATACCTGATGATGATAATCCCTATTTTGCACATATTGATGATTACGACCCTGAGAACTGCTATTTAACTGGCTCCCCAGTTCCTACTACCATATCGTTAGTGACCTGATCGTTAAAGATGGAAAATTGTGCAAAAAATATGAATCATTTCAACCAACACAAATCTCTGTACCATCACGTCCGCGTAGGAAATCCTATGCCTTAAAGAAAAAGTATCACAGCATCTTACCTTAAAGGTGGTGGTTCTCCTAGCTTTATTACATCTTTAGTTGGCATGAAACATTGAAAGATGTTTAATATTCTTGACGAAACAGCCTCTTCATTTTCGTATGAATAAAATGCAAATCAAACCGTCATAACGTAATCACCCGTGATTCTTTCCAAAAAAGTGACAACTTTTGATATTTTGTGTTTCGTTTCCTCCTGCTCAGAAGTTGATATCAATACTTCCATTCTGTTTTTCGGAGACACTTCAAGAGGGCTAAAGAATGCTCTTCCGTATTCATTCCGTATTCTGGAACGCTCCAGAATCGGGGACCGGCGGCCTCGTCTCTTTATCGCTCTCCACGTGCGGCGTCAAGGGGAACCTCAGCCATTAGCCGAGCATAAATATCTCCTCGCGCTAGCCAATTAGGAAATTTTCCATCGCTTGGTCTCACTTCGTTAGGAGCTCATTCTTAGAGAGATACACTGCCGAACTGATGGGTACTGAAATTATTTCTTCCCACTCGTTGCTAACGACTACAATAATTATGGAGCTTAAAAATTATACGTCCCGACAAAAGAGGGTTTTTTTGTTCCAATCCGTCTCGTACTTGGCTTGAATGAATATACTTTATTGATGAACGCAAATGTATGACACCGTGAAGTGACAATGTTAGCTTAACTGCAAAAAGAGAATGTATGGTTTTGCTAAAGAATGGTTTGCATTTAAATTTATAAATTTGCCGTTTCCACGCTTAGTCGTCACCTTATCATCATAACTTGAACCTGAAATAATAGTGTTTTAAAGATTCAACGTTTCTCTCTCTTGCTTAGAAAATGAATTTCCGTATAGTTGACTCTTTAACTTTCGAATATGCAATAATGCTGATTATTACGTATCCAAGGAAGGCATGTACGTTGGGATCCAAACATAAGGGGCTCATAACCGCAAATTTGAAGAAAAATCCATCTCCCTATCCCGCCTGAGAACGCATTTGTGTGATGCATCAAACAATTTGATCATGTTGAGCTTTAATGTCTTGTCAGAAGATCCTAGTTAGTTCTTGTGGTAATATCAGACATTTTATAATTACATAGTATCAATACTGTGTATCGTAGTTATAATCTCTGTACACGCCAGTAATACACACTTACAAAGCATATTCATGCATATAGTGATACCTGCCGCCGCGACCTCCACCGTCAAGCAGTCACCTATTTAATCAACCGATTTGTTCGAGAACAGAATGAATTACCTGTACATAAAATCAGTGTAAAATTTTCCTCCCTTCAGCGGTCACCTTAAGTGGCCATTTTCCATTGCGTCCAGTGATGGCTGCTTAAAGCAGGTTTCACGGTATATGCTAAAACTAATGTGCCATGCTAATTCAGTTCCGAGTATGCATACCCTTTTTCCGTGTTCTCTTCCGTCATCAAAGCTGGCTTCCCAGCGTCCATCGCTTCCGGAAAGATAGTATGCAGATGTGGCTATTAGTAAGCGGGCCCTGCGCACACTTACGAGGAAAGAGCTATCTGCCTTACTCCATAATGCATTATACTCTGTGAGGAGTCACAGAGGTGTGTTGCTTGGGTTTCCGCGTCTTACTGAATCTCGCCCGATCTGAGTTTTTCTACCGATTTAAGCCCTACGTGCAGCCTTCCGTGTCTCTTACGGTTTCCAACCTAATTCTTTCATCAGCAGTATGACATTTAATGCTCGACCGTAGTAGATTATAATGGAGCGAGCTGGTTTTCTTATCATTCGATCTGCTTCGCGAAATAAATCCTGCTCAGGGACCCAATCGCTCGCGGCTAGTTCTTGACGTGATTTATCAAGACCAGATGTATGGTTGCTGGAGAATATTGGCCCAAAGGTTAAAAACGTCATGATGGTGATACATTTGCGTACTTATATAACGTTGCAGGGAATATCAGTTATGTTTGTTAAAGAGTAAGGAATGCTCATCCCTAGGTTCTAGAGTTATAGGCCAGAAATGGTTGTTGTTATCCGTAGTAATCCCCATTTGTGTTTTGATGTGTTGAGTAGAATACTTCAAATTGGAAAAGATGTGATGATGTGTACCTACCTCTAAAAAGTTATATTAAAATATTTAGCGAAATTTCACTTAGCCCTTCCTACGATATCCAGTCAGCCCACCAAACTGTGGCGTAAATTAACTCAGCATCCATAATTGCAGTGCAGAGGGAGTTTCAATCTTCAAATATTGCTCTCAATGAAATTTTATTTGTATTATCATAAACTAGGAATCGATCTTTGTACTTTCCAGGCCTGACACGTGGCTGCAGAATAGATGAACGTCGATAATAGTTCATTGATTTTTTTTAGGGGGTCCAATCCCAAAACTTAAGCTATTAATTATTATTATAAGCTATTTTTATAGCAATTATCTCATGGAACGTTTACTGATGTTGACAGAAATATATATTTTTCCGCATTGCTACCTCCCAGTATACCCTTATTGCGCTTGATGTTGCATAATCTGGCGAACAGGAAGATTTTTGCTCTCTAAACAATGTGCTTTTTTCCTAACAACTGACATGAAATAATTGCTGAAGTTAAGTTGCACTCAAATAAACATTCCATTCATTAACATTCGAAATATAAAACATAAACGAAATCCACTATTGTATAGAGAAAACTTGTTTCAAAAATATTCATACTGAATAATCCTCATTGTTACCCTATATTTCATCTTACTAGTCCATGCCTGGGGAGAGCTAATGGCGATGGGTTTACTTTCAACAGCATGAGTGGTAAAGTGGGATTACAGGTTTGTTTTGACTGGATCAACTGCGAGCTAATATCTCCAAGAAAGTAGACCTGGATCAATAGAATGAAATATGGTTACAAAGTTTATTGATATTGCGCCATAACTCGACCGTGTGTAGGTCCAATTCAGCTTATTACGGCGTACTCGAGAGAAACTTCGGTGTAAGCTCGCTGATCTATAGAAATCGCCAAGAAACACCAAAATTAATTTTTAAAACGCGAAATAAAAGGGAGGAAAGTGTGTATAAAGCCAATAACACGGGAATGGCTGAGGCTAGAGTAAATTTCCTTCAAAAAAAGACGAAGGAAAACAAACAAATTGAGGTGTTTCCTTTTTTGGACTTTTTTGGATCTCTCGAAGGTACAAATTATCAAAGGATGCAGAAAGGGAAGAAGTGCAGGCAGGGCGAGGTCAGCTTACAGTGAACGAGTGATGGTAGGAAACACCGTGATTTATCATGAAAGATTCAACAGACCTTTGAACGTTGAAAGAGGCTCTAACAGGCTACAGAGCATGTTGAGAGTCTAATCCCACACTTTTCGCGATTGCTAGGACTAGATCAATATGCTGTTGCCTTAGGCACTCATTGGAGAAAAAACTGGAGAAATGTGAACATTTTGGGCTCCTATAACCGCTAGAATACGTTAGTTCAACATTAGGATAACTCGAGAAAGTCATTAGATCTTCCAGAACCTTTGATTTAGACTATCCAGTGTTAACGCATGGTGGTTAGACTCTAACGATTCGATCAATTGTAATTAATTTTAAAAAAGAGAATGACGTTCATTCATGAATCGTCGCCTTTTAGCGCTTGATTTTCTCATTCATTATTTAATTAATAGCTTTATGCTCACACTACGTTTTGACAAGAACGATTAAACTCTTGCTATAATTGAAGAAAGGAACATGTGCCTGAAAGGCATCATTATGACTGTAAAGCAATACATAAGTGAAACAGAAGGGGAAAAGAGAGGGTATTGGCACAAACTTTGTGGAACCTATGAATTTCCATTTTGGAAAATTAACTCCTGTTCAATTTTCACACTTTTTGTGGGATAAAGTGTGGAAACTGTACAAGTGTTAAGTTTCGCAAATAGAAGGGTAGAATTTATGTCAAAATAAGGCAATGTGGAGGAAATTACTGAAGTAACATGCGTTTAGCAGGTGTTTCACGAGAATTAAATGTTTTAGACTGTAATTGCCAAGGAAGGGAGGAATTTGATGGGTATTTGTGTATTTATTTGACTTCTGTATAGGTAATGCCATATGATTGGGGTTTTTGCGGATCAGGAGTCGAAGAACGGACCTTAAGGTCTCTATGTTAATGCACTGGTCATCCCTCATCCAAGCATGTTCAAATTCTGATTGTTTACAATTAAAGACACCTAATGCACCTTCTACAGTGTAAGCTGCATGTGAGAGTCTAATCTGCCCTGGAGAAACTCGCCTCGTATTGGTAGTGTCAGAGGCTAGTTCCACCGATGAACAGTTGGAAGTAAAGGGCTTGGATTTCGGTCAGGATTATTGTAGTTTACATATATAGTTGCTGTGTTTTCTGTCCGGGTGGATGTGATAAAAAGAAGTTAATTAGTGGTTTCCGATCGAGGAAACTGCCCCTTTTTTGATAAATTGTTTTATTTACCCTTGTCCTTGGTCATCTCTTTCCCTACATTCATAAACTGATGTATAAACCCTCCCTTATTGTTTAGGCTGCTAATACTCCTCTTCAGAGCCTCATATACTCCTTCATACATGATTTTCTTGTCCACCTCTTCCTTTTAAATGACCTTTTTTCAAGAAATTTCACTTTTTAGTCCAAGCAAATCCCTTTTTCATAGATACATACATTCACGGGCAGGATGTTATTCACTATGTTGTATACAATTATATGGCAATTACGAGAATGTCAATCCAAGGCTTGTGCTGTTTGTTCTCTAAGATCAGTCATTCAGACCACCGAGTACGCGTTCCATATTCTCTGAAATGTGATTCGCATTCAGTTATTTATTCCAAGTTGTACCCGAGAGGGCTCTCGGGTACAACTTGGAATACTTCAACTTCTAAGGACAATCTGCTGTGGTTTAGTTACAGCTTGAATATTTACTTATTTTTCAGTATAATTTGCCAGATGTGAGCATTCCACTAGACATAGACATGCTAGAGAATACGAACGAGTTCATTTAGGACTATGCGCGACAAAACAAACGAAGAGAATATAGGCTAAATTGAGCCGTGGTATATTCGTACCTACTGCAGAAGATCATCTAGGACAGGCATGTCAAACAATCGGCCCGCGGGCCGCTGGCGGCCCCTTTGAAGCTCATCTGCGGCCCACTTAAAAGATACACCAGGCAGAAATTCATTCCAGTTTTTTACCGTTGATTTTTAATGCATTTGTTATTGTTGCATAAAAGTTTTGTTGCCATAAAAGTTTTCTTTTTTGATTATGTCAAACTACTTCCTATGCCTGTGTATGGTTAGCCACTAAACCACTTGCATTCACATTTAATGTTTCTAAGTTTAAATAATTAAAATATAAACCAATGATTTTTATTAAATGAATTAAATTTACTTTAATATTTGGCCTTCAAGACAACGCACTAGCGACATATATGGCCCTTGGGGTACTCTTAGTTTGTCTTGCTTAATCCAGAAAGACTCCGACGGAGTTTGGACGGAGTTTCGCGCGTCTTGCACACCCGTACGTTGTTTTCTTGGTCAATTGGAGAGGAGATTGGCTTGTCGACATCAACCGGTAGCATGATCACATCGTGCCATTGAGCCCTCCACGAGTATAACTTAGTGACTCTCTGGGGGAGTGGCTACTCGGAGTATTTTTTTCTTTTTGAGAGGCGTGGAAGTGGCTTGTTCGGAGAGTGAACGTCTGGCGTGCAGCGGCGGCGCGGGCGGTCGACACGCGGAGTCGAAAATAGCCCACGGACGGAGGAGGAGCAGGTGCAAGCGGGCGGGACGAGTCTTTCTTAGGCGGCCAGAACACGCGTCCTAGACGGGCGTGGTAGTGCGTCGTGATTCTCGAACGGGAATATTTGGAGCTTCCTTTGGAACGACTGCACTATGAATCCAGACGCAGGTACACATGTGTAGGAACGTATGTCGACAGTTAATTCCTCAATCCAATTGCTGCGAGGTTCGTATACGGAAGAACTGTTCGCTCGTATACTAATACATCCGAAGTAATATTATCACTGGCGTACAGCGGTGTTCACCCCACACGGTCATAAATGTTTTCCCTAAACTGTGGAAATCTAAATTATCCCCGGAAGAATCTATAACGGTAAATATACTGCCATTACCAAACGGTTGAAGCAATAATTTTACAATTTCTGCTCGAACCAATAAGCATTGTTAATATTTAACACCGAAATTAGCGACAATATTTTGACGGATGCATGAAATCCATTTTGAGGATGACCAGTAACATTTAACAATGTAATGGTTAATATTATAAAATCTTTCGATATTTGTTCACTTGTTTGAAATTTACATCATACCTTCCTGGTGTACGTTTTCCACAAATTACGCATATATTTACCCAGACCGTAGGAGGAGAAGACTCTCCTTTAACTCACAAGAAATGGAAAGATTCATCACACATGAAATAACCAAAAACCATGCTAGCAGATTGAAGAGAATATTTTACATTTCGTAACTTGAAATAGCTTATAGATGTCACCATTTTAAGTATCATTTAAGTCTTTAAATAATATAAAACGGATCTCAAAATATTTTACTTATGTAGTCTCTGTTCAACACGTTAACGCTGGGAACCATACCCACGACTGACGATACAGTTTTGTGAAGCATGAAGTTTATATGAAGAATGTTAACGCAAACCATTTTCTACGCCATCTCTGGCACCAGTTATGTTGCCGTGTGTACTGGACAGATCAAGTTAGAGAGAGAGAAGTCTAAATAAATAATAGGGACTATATTAAAATTTTTTCCAGCCGTAAGAATATCGAAGTAAGTAAACTAATATTAATTACGCAAATTTTTGTTATTATGACTAAATATCGTCGTTATTAACTTCATGTGCATAATTGATAATACAAGCTGGGCTTCTTTGTTTCACGTAACGAGCTAAAAACATCTTCATCATCGAAAGCGTTATTTTTGCGATTTTTACTCCTTCGGTGAGAAGTAAATTTTTCTGTTCAACATGATCGAGATCACATACAAAATATGAACCATTCAATTTTTTACGCGACATTACATGAGAATTTATTCATTTTTCAAAAATCTCTGTAGCGCAACTCCGGACCAAATTCCATGGACAAAGGGATCTTTTTTGTGGCAAAATAATGGAAAAGTGTAGCCATAAGCGGTAAATGTTTACGTATTACAAGAAACGTAAGATATATTTTTAAAATGTGAATAGACTGACTTCAATAAATTATGTACGTAGCATATATTATTCCGCTCATGGCTTCTAAAACTGAGTTGTGGACGAATAAGGTGGTAGAATTTGCTCACCACAATCCTCTAAGGTAGGTCTTGTGCCACTTTGACCTTAGCGAGTAGCTATTTTTACTCAAATCTGTTAATTTGACCTTCAAGTTGTTGACTGCGGATGTCTGATGGCTATATCGGTTGAGGCAACTTATTTCAACTACCGATGACTTACTAAACAAATTGAAGGGATTCCGCCCCATGTTCAAGGTTCATGGATCGTTGCTCATATCATTGGAGAGTCAAATAGACATTAAATGTTTACACTGAATCAGATTTGGGTGCAGGTCTGACATCACTGGGAAAAAGATGGGTGCAAAACCTACAAACGGAGGGACTTGCGCGTAGATGAAAGTCCTCTCTCGGATATTCGAGAGGGGAAGGGACGTGTTTTGGTTCAATTCAATATATTTTTGGGCTCCTTTCCGTTGTGACGAGGCGAGCGCTGCATATTGGGTGGTTGCCCAACGAGTTAATCCGATCCGTTGGATCTACTCAACGGACATACTAATGTAAATACTGACGCTTTGAATGAGGACACAAGTTTCAGCCTTTCTCTAGCATAAGTATTGTACTGCTAATAGTAACGAGTGTCACTCACCATTCTCGAAGACATTCTTTCCTAACTACTCATTAGATGTTAAACGCTCCTCTAAGATAAAGTTTACAATTTCTGTGCTATTAATTTGGAAACTGTTTAGGATGGTTGCTTTGGATCTAAACCACGTCCCCACCTTAAGAACAATTGAAAAATAAAGTAGTTGCTATGATAGCTGCTTGAGACCTATTTTAATGACAGCGGTTACCAATATTCATTGAAGTACAATCAAAACCAAAATTCATCATCAATATCTATGCCAAAACATAGGATAATCTATAAAAAGCTGTTCGTAAGCTATTTTGTTTTTCCATCCAAAGTCTAATTATAAGAATTTATGGAACTTTGAGTGATTGCTATCGTCCTCCTCCATTATTCAATTGTTCAACACCTTCCAACTTGTTCCTCTGCTGAGTACGATCTCAGCACTTCCAAAATTGACACTTTTTCAAATAAATTTAAATGCAAACATTACGAAGAGCATCATTGTACCTCTTCCCTAGCCCTTCATTAAGTGCAGACGATTACTCTTTCAAAATTGTACAGTGTTTTGATTAGAAGCCAGAGATTTTATGGGGCACCTTGAGTTAAGAACAATGCTTTAATGTTCAATTGAATCGCTCTGAATTCGCACTATTGTATTGTATTGTTATTGTGTAATATTATAGACTTGTTTCTAAAAATATTATAAGCGTAAGTAGTTGTGATGTAACATGGCGATGTGTCGTTGGGAAAAGGGGCGTGTCCGACTCAGGACGTCCAATATGAATCATTTGCAACAGAAACCGTGAGAGAAAAAACGTTCCATATCACCTGATAAATTAGTTAAATAAATCCTTGCCATTTTTGGTTTAGATACCTCAAAAATTGTGCCAATCTAAGTGCAAAGCGTGATGAAATAAAATGTGTTGCTGGGGTAAAAATGGTAGAATGGGGTAAGCCTTAGATAGAGTTAACCAATTAAAATTCCCCCAAAAACTTGTTCAATTAACTGGTCACTTGTTGTTGGTGTATATTAATGTGCCCATTTGACAATAATGAGAACAGTTCGCAAAAACCAGGTTTTGAATTTAGGACCTCGAATTTGCACTGAATGATTGACCTAATTAAACTACCCTGGCATCCTCATAGATGATTAATTGTCGATAATAAAAACGAAGCGCCTCCAAATCTCCCAAAACTATTCGCCAACTGAAAGGTCGAGAAACAATTTTATTGCCAGCTCTATTTTCATCAACGGTAAATCTTGAAAGTGCAATAATTATTTTCGTGGGTCAGGATTATGATGTCCACTAAATCCATCAAAGGTTATCTCCATGGACCCCGTTCGTGAAGTGTTGAGACCAGTAATAATAGCGGTTCATACATATGTATGGTCTAATTTCCAAAAACTGTTGCTAAGAGAAATTTCTGGTTCCCTACGCGGTATTCTAAAAAAACAATTTGCTCTTGACTTTGGTCAACATAGAACGATAGTACGAAGATGACTTAATGGCGAGAAAGCAATCCTAGTCGCTCCCAGGAATTTTTCTCTGGCTAGAATTTCCCTCAAATGCTCCAATTTCGCTAACAGTAATGATGCCCTGAGAAATAAGATTATTCTAAGAAATAAGACTATTCTATAAGAGATAATTACTAAGAAAATATAGTATGTGCACGCATTGTACTCAGATCTTTTAACGGGTCAAGGGATGAAGTGCATCGGCGGACAAACCTGACAGGAGAATTGAAACGTCAGCAAGTTTCTTCTCTTCCCCCGGTTGATGAATCAAGAATTCGATCTTCAGTATTATGTAATATGAACCCAAGAGTTTTCGTGGTCACTATGGGCGATCAAGGATCACTAGCATTCCTTTGGGTGCCAATCAGCAATAATTTATTAAGTAACTAGTTCATTGAAAATCGTCAGAGGGAAAAGGGTTTCCTGAATTGAACCACGAACTCATATGTCTATTGCGATAGACCGTATCCCCAACCTAAAAAGAAATTGTTTGAGAATCCATTATTGCTAGCTTATGTGTGCTATTACTATCAATCTTAGGTGGAACTTGCTAGGCAGATCTAAGCTTTGAAGAAGCCACTGTCCACGAGAATGGGTCGTATAAACTATCACACCGACTATTGGAAGATCAACCTATCAACCGACTTGATCAACCGACTATTGGCAGAGTTTCTTCACATCCGCGTCAAAAATGATTGGTTCTCTATCTTCGAGACCCTTTTTCTCTCTGTAGTTCTCAACGTGTTATTTGTTATTTATCTACAACTACAATTTAACACTTGGACTACTGCAATAGCTTAAGGGAGTAAAAGAATTAATGCTTGAGACTTTCTGTTGCACATTGAATCTTTCTTACTTAATCGCTTTTGTTGGCGACCTGCAAATAACATATCCTGTATCCTCTTGCTATCGTTTTACCTTTATCTCCGTTACGCCTCTGACCCTGGTCCTTCCGTTAGCTTTGTTACGTCTATTATTGCCGTCGCGACTGTTTAAGATAATCTTGATTGATAATTATGAAAATAATCGGAGGAAAGACCAGCCATATTGGTAACGCCAGTTCCCGCTCAATCATCGGTGTTAGTGTTGAGTTCAGCTTAATTTTGGAAATGTGATCCTATTTCTGGTAATCATATTGCTGTCTTGTTCGCGAGCGGAAGAAAGTTAGGACAAAACGACCGTAGTCGTAGATGCACTTAAGACCAAAATACTGCTATTGCTACAGGCATTGTAATTCAGGTATAACTCACCCCTGTGGTCGTTTGTCCCGTTGTTCTGGACCTCCCTCAGCCTCTTGCGCACCCTGTACCCCCGGTATCCCGCCTGTATCCTGGCGGCTGCGGAATCCATCAGCCCCCGCGCTCCCGAGTCCCCCTGGGGTCCCTCGGACCCGTCAGCGGGCACCCCGCACCCCTGCCTCATCCCACCCGTCTCTCCGGCCAAGATGTCCGCTGAAACGATCGGTGGCAGCACCACGTGGTCGTGGAACTCCCCTGAAGGGAAGGAGGAAGATGACCCTGGTGCTTCGCAGGAAGAGGACGTCGTGCGGTCCTGTAAGGCGTCCTCCCTCCGCAGCCTCTTGGCACCGCCGGCCGACTCCCTGAACTCTCGGAATCCTTTCTGTATGCAAGAGGCGGCCTGGTCTCGCCTCTCCTCCTCCAACCGCTCCCACACCTTCCTGTCTTCTTCTTCTTCTCGTCCGTCTGGCAAGGATTCTCTGAGGTCCGCTTCGGATGACTTCGGGACGTCTGACTGAGCCCGCGTGCTCACGTCGACTACCGTCTCTGAAGGCTCGCCGCCTCCTCCTTCTGCCGCTCCGGCACCCCCGCCGCCTCCCGCCCCTCCGCTCCCTTCCCCTTCCGCCCCCTTCCCAATCCTCCCGGCGTCCCGGCGGATCGCGTAGCCTCGGAAGGTAGACTGTATCTTGATGGCGGCCGCCTCCTCCTCCTCCGACCTCGCCGCTTCAATTGCCTCGTCCGCGGGCGATCCGGCCTCTCCTGATTGGGCCGCTGACCTCCTCGTCCCCTGCTTTCGAGACGGAAGAACAAAAGAAGTGGGAGGGGAATATGGAGGGCGTCAAGGGGTTGGAGGGTAGGCGTTTTGGAAGGGTTGGAGTCGTGACATTTTGCGCGTGATGGAAGCGTGACCCGTTCATTCGCGTGAGTGTATGCATGTGTGATAACATGGTCCTTTTGAGTGGAGGTCACAAGGACTTTTCAAGTCTCTCTCCAGAGAAAATTTGGAGGGATTCGGGAGTCAAAATATTGAAGCAATTTCACGGCTGTTAGTTTCAACGTGGTGGGAGTGAAAATGGATCATTTCAGCTGTATTGCAACGGAATTGTGGCACTTTTGATGACCTAGGCAAATGGTGTTCCATACATAATCGATCAAAGAATATTAAAATGGAAAATCAATTCAGCGCACATCGTTTTATTTACTGTAGTATTTTTTCTTGAAAATACGTTTTATACGTCATATTCAAACAAGTATTTATGTAAGGATAAGAAAACAACATTTTTATGATGTAGAATAGTATTTTGGAATTGGTTCTAAATTACACTGGAAGTGCCTTGATAGATATTAACTTTCGGCCATTCATATTAGATTCACTACATGGCAAGATTTTCAGAATATTCAATGCAATATTGTTTGCTTCGCGGCGTGTAAATAAGCTTAACAGAAACATGAATGAAGCATGTGCTTGTCAATTAGCCCATATCACCAGGGTATATCTTACGCGAAATACCTTAACTTCGAAGTATTATTAAGGTAAGAACATTATGCAAAAAATGCCAGAATGGGCAAAAAAACTACGTGTACTTGAACGCATAATATGATTTAATAATTATATAAATGAAAATTCAGAGAACTTCTTCATGTTAAGTTCTTGATGGTACTTCTTATGCAAAAATTCTTGATTACTATAGCTTTGAAAATGCGAAAGCAGTAGACGGAACGAAATAAATAGTATTTTCGTCAACTGTTTAGCGAATAAATATCAAACAATACAAAATAAATTTTGTTTTTTAAGCAAATGAGATTTTTTCATCGTGTGTAATTGATTTTTCCATTTTAGTTGAGACACTTGCATGCTTAGGGATATTTCATTATTTTGACACCGAAAACGAAATTACTTCATGTCTACCAGTGATTGTAATTTGCTTTTTACAGAAATATTTTATTTTTTGTTATTGCTGATTATTTGAATTTTTTATTTGCTATTTCATGATATCTCTATAATTTTTCTCGTATTTCGATAATAAATCCTAGTAAATTTTCCGTGACCTCTGTGAAGAGAAAACTGGAGCTTATCACTGAGGAGCGGTGAAAAGGAATTTACTCGCCCAAAATGTAATACTTGTAAACATTAGTACATTTTAGATTTATTTTCTTTTTTTTTCTACATAGGTGCTCAAGCATTCAGCCGGAAGAATAAAAGTAAGCACCAATTTCTTGCCTTTTATGGAACCGAAACGGATTGACAGAAATATGCCTCAAAACGTACTTAGTATGTTCAATTCCTTACAATCTCTCGCGAGGAGCAAAAAATATATGCAGCTGCTCTGATGCCAGTTCATTTAGGATATTCACTTTTCAGTTTAATTTCAGCATGGTAACATTTTCATATTGTGAATCTATATTTTTTGTTCATCTTAATTTGATAAAAAGTCAATCCTGTAAGGATCTAACGTATGTACAGAGCAATAGACTTTTTATGGCAGGTGTTCATATCGTAATGAGTAAAAAGGAGTCAGCTCGGATTATCCCTTCCATAAAATACTGTACAGTTATCTCATATCTCTTGAAAATGAAACTGGACTATTTTTTATAATGAAGAAAATTGAGTGTTTTTGGATTTTATTGCAATTATATGTCAATGTATCCGAGCTGAACCCCAATGATTGGTGAAAAGCAATTCGCATAAAATGCAAACGTGAAGGCTTAACGATAATGGTAAAGAAATTAAGTGAGGACAGAAATTATAGCATCCCCATTCCGGAGTATTCTCAATTAATTTCTTGGTTTTGTAATTAGACGACTTGAATAGCAGATTACATTACAGAAAGAGTGACAGATTGCATGCTCCAAGAAGCATGTTGACAATAGGTGAGTGAACAATGCTTTCGTATCGCTTCGTGCATAACAGCTACAGTCCCTGAGGAGTTTTAAATATTGAGTTTTCGAAACGACAAGCAAAGTGGTTGGCTTTGGCTGCATGCATTGTTTTTTTCTAACGACAACAGTTTTTGTTACAAATACACAAAGATATCGTGCATTGAAGACAGTTGTTAGTGAGGTGTATTCACATCAAGTAGATAGAGTGAACGGTATAATAAGAAGTAATGCAGAAAAACAAGCATCGTT
Source organism: Ceriagrion tenellum (assembly GCA_963169105.1). NCBI lineage: Eukaryota > Metazoa > Arthropoda > Insecta > Odonata > Coenagrionidae > Ceriagrion > Ceriagrion tenellum. The sequence goes on along the minus strand of OY720643.1, from coordinate 29,726,327 downwards.
TAGTGATCTTGACATTTACATATATGTTATTGCAGACTACATGAGTGTTTAATGAAATACATAATTGATTGTCTTAGGATGATTTAAATGAAGCAATTACTAAATGAAAGGTGTAGACTTTACTGTGGGATATATATATATATATATATATATATATATATATATATATATATATATATATATATATATATATATATATATATATATATATATATATATATATATATATATATATATATATATATTTTTTTTTTTTTTTTTAATTTAGCTCAAATGAGAGTACAAATCATGGCAATGATTAATTGGTTAACATTTTTCAATTTCATCCAGTGAGTTTCGCGGCAGTCACCAAAATTAATCCATTAAGTCACCAATAGAATTTTAAATAGTTAATTTCATAAAAAAGTCGAATAAGGTTTTATGAACGTAACATGTTCCCATTTGATGCCGAAGAAAGATAGAAGCCTAGGTTGATAACTCGTCTTGCTGATTACAGAGTGTACCATACACACGATGGAAACTTGGTATTTAATGATACCATTCCTCCAAGTAAAACTCTTCATTTAAAGTACTACCTTTTTTTAGGTTCTCCCAGCGACATTCTTCAGTACTCACGACTGTTGTGTCTGCAATGCACCATCCATAAATGACGTCGCTCTCTTTCCGGTCAATTTCATGAAATTTTCCTCGTTCACCTTCAGTGCGTTGGCTTGAAAGGATAGGATATAGGAATGGGGTTTGTGGATGGTTCAACTAAAAAGCCCATCATCCCACGAAAAATTCGGAACATCAACTGATGGAAGAGTTGTGGGACTTCGAAGAACTATGAGAAAGTTTTCAGAGTGAATTAAAGAATAACTGTGCAACATGAAAAAAAAACGTTCGGTTGTATACCGACAAATTCAGCGTAACAACTTCATTGTCATGGTTGGATTACAAACCAGAGTGAGCTGTATATTTTAAATTTACTTTTTCGTCAACGAGAACTAAATTGTACGAATCAGTCGCAGTACGAACGGAAACTACAAGCTTTTGAAATTTTCAGAGACCCCTAAAACCTCTTGCAATTAGTTAACTTGATGTATTTTCTTTTGGTTTGAAAGAAATTTTAAATTTTCTGATTTATATTATCATTTCTCTAACATCCTAAATCTGAACGACGGATAGATGATGGAAGAGCTTTCTGAGTACTAAGTCTTGCGGCAGGTGAAATTCTTCCATCAACGTTTGGAAAATGAGTCAGTCACCACCTGCGCCACCTGAGACTTAAATCAACCATCTGCTACGTGAAAACTACATCGATTGGGTTTCATACTCAAATGAGATTATCCTTAATCAGGACACTGTTTAGAAATAAGTGATCTGTTCAATGCTAAGCAAAACAAATATGCAGCTGCTCTGAAGTCAGGTCTTGAATACAATTCGAAGAGCCAAATTTTTCTGACGTCACTTGTACTCTACTGTGTCAACTCTGAACGAGGCCTCGAGGGTGATCCTTAATTTCAGAGCCTTGTGCTTGTGTTTCAGGTAAAATGGACGTTTGTCACTGCTCTTCGATTTAAAAATAATTGATAAGCCTTTCATTTAAAAAAATTCAGATCAAAGATAACTTTCTTTCGTTACTTATTTTCCGTTTGAAATGTTATTATTTTCTAATGCTGAAGCACATTGATGTATCCCTTTAAATATCTGTTTTTTCCCCATTTTTAATACTTTCTTGGTCCTTTTTGGAGAGAACTTATTGAATTTTTGTACATGAATAAATAACATGAAACATATTCCATATTTAGAGATTTGGTAGCTTTTAGAGTAGATGTAGCTGCACGAACTTACGAGAGACTTCCGACAGCTGAGGTCTTTGTGGATGTGTGAATGACGTGTTTAGTGTTATAAATCTATGCGTCTAGTGGTCCAGGTCCAGATTTTGCATTCCTTTTGACGGACATAGTGCACAACCGCCATTTGAACTCCACTCCATGTTGTACCAAAGATATGGAGCCGGATCCCACTTACAGATTCTTAAAGTTGTTCGAGAGCTAAGTGGTACCCCAGAGACAAACCCAGAACTCTCGTCACTTCCAGAGACCCCTAGGTATCCGTAACTCTGTGAAAATAAAATTTTCTTCCAAGACTTCCTCGTTAAGAAATCATGGCTCATCATCGTCGTATTTATGTTTGTTCTCCTCAATTTTCTCTCTGAAAAATGCTGCTTCATCGCACCACCCATAATTCGCTCGATACAGTTTAAGTTCCTTATTGCCCGCACAAGACGGAGGTAGGTCACCCACTCTCGTACAAGTCAAGAGAAAGAACCAACGGTTCCGAGAGAGCAAACTTTTCGCAACAATTTGGAGTACTGAGCGTAGTGAGAACTCCAAGAAAAACTAGGTTGCTATTTGACCTGTTGAGCAAAGTAACATTTGCAACGCCACGGACAGTTGCCGAGCAAGGTGATAGATTTCTTTCAGTCGTGCCTTCCGAGGCGTAAAGAATCGCTGCACCTTTTCCTCTCCCAAAAGTCCCTTAGCGTCATGGTGGTATAAACATCTACACCCTCAAAGAGCCAAATTTTTGTGACGTCACTTGTGGCAAAATCCCAAGAAGCATCCGCTGATGTGAATTGCAATGAATAACCCTCTGGCAAGCTCTTTCTACGAGGTCTCGAGGATGATCTTTAATTTCAGAGCCTTGCGCTTGTGTTTCAGCCAGAATGGATGCTTGTCACAGCTCTTCGAATTTTTAAAAATCGAAAAGCGTCTAATTTTTTCAAAATCAGATAAAAGATAACTTTCTTTTGTTTCACATTTCCCGTGTAAAATGGCATTACTTTCGGATAGTGAGGCACATCGATGAATCCCTTCCAAAAAATAACTGTTATTCCCCTACTTGAATACTTTCTTGATCATTCTTTTAAGGCTATTTATTGAATGTATGTAATTGATAAAATAAATAGCATGAATAGCATTTGAGATGAAATCTATGAAATCTATCTTAATTCATCAAAGAGTAATATATAGCAGATAATATATTGAAAAGGCTATCATTTTCATTGCTTCGATTAAAAAAATTATTTAATTTTAATATTTTAATTTGGACGTGATTATTTAAACTCATAAATTTATATATAGCAAAATCGCGCGCAAAAGCTTGGGACGTCTTTAAATCAAAATCATGAGAAAAGTAACTCGAGGCTAAAGTTTTAAAATTTCCTTTTTGTCTAAATATTGTGTAAAATATATTCAATGCGAGAAGTTTTTGTGTTGCTACAAAGGCTTCCTAGCTAGGACCTGATGAAACCGACTGGAATGTCGGCGAAACGCTCGTCCATAAAAATGGTTTAACGCTGGGAGAACGCGAAAATTACCGATACATTTTTTGGGTTATTTAGAAAGATGTTCTTGAAATAAAGGCCTGTTTTGAGCATTGTAAAGGAATCCTTTCATCTTTCTCAGTATAAATGGCGACGGAACTATCAAATGAGGTTGGATTGCCAGCAATGGGCAAGTCGAAAGGCCCGTAGTAGAGAATTGAAGAATAAATTTACTGTAGATTATTAAATATGAAATTATTTAGCCTCAATTTTTCGAATAAGGATGCGTGGAAATATCGTTCCTTATGCCTTGGGGCCGAGAGAAGGCGCCGTTTCATTGAATATAGAGAGCAGTCAAGTACAACAGGTCAGATAAGGCGTGTTCAAATTACCGTTTCCGTTTCAATTAGGGAAAGAAAAAATTCTCGAAGGACTCACGAATCTTGGAAAGGATAGAGCGCTGACGTCGTTCCCATAGTGACTGTGGAGGGCGACGGTATATGGTTGACGCTCGATGGATGGCATACGCTTTCCCCTTAACGTGTGGATGTGGAACGCATTTCTGACGCACGCCGGGAATAGATCCCTGTTTACAGTATCGAGTTAGAGAGAGGGAGAGAGACACGCACACATGTGCCTGCCGTATTTATTTTAAACACCGGAGCGCAGGAATGCGCCCGAAAGATATAGAAACAGCGTCAAAAACCTGAAAAATTAAGCTTAAACGTAAGGGTCAACTCATCCAGCTTAACGCCTGATTTTTCTCGGGATTAATTTATAAATTATGCCAAAAGGCGGGCTTACACATCAGTATTGACTTTATATAGTTTTCATCGTCATCAGACGCACGGGCTAGTAAAACATCCCTTAGGTTTGGCGAAATACTTTGGAAAACTTAAAAAAAATATTTCTATAGCACTTCAATTTTGTCTACGGTGAAACTAAGAGTCGATCTTTTGCAGAATAATGTTAAAGTATACAGGAAATTGACATGACCTGGGATTTATCCAAGCTTTTCATTTACTTACGCACAATTGTGAGACTCGTTCTATGTGAATATCAATGAATATACGCTCAAAGAAATTACCAGTATGCATTGTTGCTATAAATGTGACAACTAACAACTGTTACAGTGATATTCCAACCTTTATACATAGATTTAAACTTTCCCAAATTCCGATGGTATGGCTTTGGCACCTTGTAACCGAAAGCACATTGCTGGTAGTCTTAAGGACCAAATCTGACCTTCACTTTTACTATATACTAAATGTCGAGCGATTTCTTTTTGATGCTATCTGGGGAGAAAGTGCGTCATTATAAGCCGGAACATTCAGCAGTTATCTCCAGGTGATGGCTAAATTTTCAAAATTAACTGATATTCAAGATTGAGGGGTTGTAATGAGAACTGGAAGTGCTAACAACAAATCAAGCTGGTACCGTTATTTACCGCTATGCTTCCATTTAAATAAGTTTCTGTGGTCATGTTTTATTTAAGATGGTATGTTTACAGGTGTTTTTTTAGGGTGGCCTGATGGTTAAAAAAATCCATAGAAAGTCAGTAACGATAATTTAGTGTATTACATATGCCTAGCCAGACTCCTATGTTTAGATAAAAGTGCACTTAAATAAAGAGGTGAAAGAAAAAATTTCTGAATATATTTTTAGCGCTTATTGCGGCCATTTTTCTCTATCTCGACGAAATATAGATTTATGCGCAATATTTTTCTCTGTTAACAATTGACTCTGAAAGCAACGTTAATTTAGGATAATGGACGCATAAGAATGAAGTACCTTTGTATAAATCATCTGTTTTTGCAAAACTACGCGAGATACTATCTTTACAAAAAGATATGGGGTAATATTAAGCCACCAACGTGGTTCAGTTTTTAGCCATTAGCAAAGAAAAACAAAAGCAAGACCAGTCGTCTTTTTTCACGAAGCGTAAACTCATAAAGTCCATCCGAGATTTAATCTACGATATAATAACCTTAAGATTGTCAAAGAATTCATCCAAAAGTGGAAAAAATGAATAGAATGTATTTTTCTATTCCCTGAATGAGGTATTTTCAAAACCAACCAGCTGAATTATATGTAAATTAAACTTTGCAAGAACGAGCTGAATTCACAGTTCTTCCTTTTCCATCAATGAGTTATATCCTGCTATAGTTTATATATATAAACGCTCTTCATCTATGAAGATTTGCGAGTAATGAGTAATATTTCTATTGCGATAGGTACGATGAAACTTAAAAATAAAACAGCCGAGCCAAAAATATCCCCTTTTCTGGTGCTATTCGTCGGCGAGGTGTTCGACCTTACCGTCATCAGGTCCTAAATTTTGTCCCTAGTTCTCCTGCATCTTAAGACGCTTAAATTTTGAAGGCAGTGAAAATAAAAGTAAAACCATTTGTGTCAAAGGTTTGCAATATTAACATTGCGTCATCCATTCCGTCTTCGTCAATCACTAAATAGTTTACCAACATCACGTCAATCCCTGCACGCAATACGTTGGGGATTTCTGGTTCCGCAGTTCTGTGATTGTTAATAAGTCTCAATTAAAAGCGAAAGGTACATTAGCACGAGCCATCAAGTTGAACATATGATCGTCGCTTTTTCCGTCCGATGTTCCACTCACTCCTTCGCAGGGATTTTTTTGACCGTGTGTGACGCTGCTTGGAGATTAAACCCCGACGCACATTCCATTCATCCTCCTCCTCTCACTCCCCGACTCTCCTCACTCCAAGCAACTTGGTCCGCTTCCAAGGGGCGTGGCGTGCCTAAGTGTGACGTCACCTACCCATTTGGTATGTGTGATGGAGGGGGGGTTTTGTCGGGAATTCGGAAGGCGCAAGGACGCAACCAGCGACGAAGGATCGCGTGTTTGAATTGCATAAGCCCCGGGCGCCGAGTTGAGCAGTGAATACGCCTGGGCAAGGAATAAACACAAGTCTTTAGGTTTGGGGTAACCGTCAGTTTTACGCCCGCCATATCCTGGACCAATTCCGTAGTTGACGTGTTTTTACTGATTGAGGCCGTGAGACCAAAGGAATTCCGCGTCAATGCTACGACACTGTATACAGACCAGAAGCCCTCCTTTTGGACCACATTTTCGCTCGACCTCCATACCTTTCCTCTCTGTAAATAAGCGGTCGAAAATTCAACATCCCGGGGCTTTAAGAATATTCCGGTCCATGGCCGCAAGTGGTACGGTTATCGTCATTAATCCACAGCAATGATAAATGTACTCTTCGAGTGATGTTTATAGGTCAGTATCAATGGAAATTTAAAGCAATAAAATAAAACGGAATGGATTTTAAACCAATTCGTAGAAAAGGAAATATTATTTACCCTAAATGAAACTATATTGGTGTTGATGAGAGCATTCTAATAAATTAATTCAGAGAAATATCAAGATTGGCTAATTATCTCTGGTTTCCTGGCTATGAAACGATCGCAGTAGAAAGTGACTTAAACCTTTTTTACATCTATATAATGGCATTTTATCATCAGAAGTAAGATAGCGTACCCATACCCGTCAAATCGATGTAAACGCAGAGTTTAGAATTCGTCAATTTGTCAATAACATGAGAGTATCTTTTACTAAATGTGTGCAATACTGATATGAGAACTCATTAATACAAGATTTCATCACGTAAAAATATCTAACCTGTGTGTAAAAACCCCTCATGTTTAGTACAAGCATCGTGAAACACGTGGATCTAAATATGTATGTTAGCGATTAAAAAAACATCATCCTTCCACTTCTCCTCTCTTATTTTGCTGCGATTACATATGATCGCTTGATATGAATCACGGACCTACTGATCCAAACTTTAAAAATCAGGAGAGTGACTCTCGAAATATAAAAGGATCACTAGAAGCACACTGCTCCGAAACGACTGGGGCGACCGAAAACTCCTCTAACGCGGAGTGGATTAATTCAAACATTGCTTTTCACGCAACTGTAATTTCCCTGGTTAACGCTTACTTTAAATAGAATGTCATTGCTTTCAGATGAACAAAGAATCTTCCGTAAGTGCTAAATATGCATAAAATAGCCGCGTAGTATATAATGCGTTGTTGTCGATGTCGTTCATTACATCTGGTATTCACTTAAAAATTTGCGTAACTAAATAATATTCAGCCATGTTTATGCACTACTGCAATCAGATGCACCAAAATTAAGCAAACAACAGCGGTTTATCTTAAATCCTTATTAGACCATTATCATATGCGTATGGTTGAAAACGCTCAAGAACTGAGTAATAAATGAAATGTTTTAACGGAACTCTTTGGTGTCTCTGTTGTAGTAATAGCTCTCTATCAGGGGGGCCTGGGGTACCGTCAGTTGCGTTTTTGTTTTAGCAAAGTCCCGAACAGTACTTTGACGACAGCGTCTTCAGATAAATTAGTCGGTCGGAAGGAACGTAAAACTGCAGGACACTGGATCTTGTAAGCTTTATTTCATTACCGGTAGTGATCAAGTAGACATAAATGGTAACTAAAATAAAACTTTGTATACTCCACTGTAGGTTTAATAAAAGGACCCAGGTTTTGACACTTCGTGTCATCATCAGGTGCAAATACAACATCTGTCACTCTATATATACAGGTTCGTGGTAGGGGAGGGGGAGGAATCTGGGAGAGGAGGGGTGAGGGGGTGTGGGAAGCGGGCGTGGGGGGGGGGGGGAATGCTTGGAGGTAGGAAAGGGTTAGGGGGTGGAGAGGGGAAAAAAATCATAGTTTGTGTTTTGGGAAAGTCAACTACAATTTACACTGTGGAAGGTATGGTTTGGGTATATGGTGTGGAGTCATTTCACCTTTACAAAGTACATGAATTATTTTGTTCACTTGCCCTTGAAGCCGGGTTTTCAGGGGGATGGAGAATATGGGAGAGTGGGAGGGGAGCACTTGTTCGTTAGCCAGGGGGTAGTTATTTAACGAATGTTGGACAATTTATAGCGACTCTAGGGCGTCTAATCTTCTTCCGTCTTTTTCAAAGTGGAGGATATTTGGCACAAAACTGCTTTGGGGGTCGTTGACACTGAGATGGTTTGCGAACATGGAATCCTGTTTCGATTTCTCATGGCACTTTTTTTAAAATGATATTTATTAAACCTATAGTGGAGTATACAAAGTTTTATTTAAGTTATTATGAATTACTTCCACAAAGTCAAACCTAGAAACATTTCCTTTGTGAAAAGTTTTAGACATAAATGATTGAAATTTAGCTTACTTTCATTGTTTGTAGGAATAGTGAGACTCTTCCTTGCTGTAACACACGTGTCATGAAAGGAAAAATACCAAAATACCCGCGCTTTTTTAAAACCCCAAGCCGGTAAGGATATCACGTACATGTTTTTGGGCTTGCTAAGTAATAACAAATTTCATGTCATATGAATTTCTTTATTCATGCATATTTAAAATACGTTTCCCTAGTTACCAGAAGATTTTCTTTAAATTTGTGGCAGTAGGAGCACCAGAGATAAAATTAAACTAGCTATAAATTTGAGTGCATTGTTCTTTTTAAAAATTTTAAGCAAATAGTTTCACAAAATTCAAACGAGTTTCACAAATTAGATTTTCAAGTCCAGTTTTTTTCATTTGTCGCACCACTTAGAGCTGAACAAAACAATTGACTCCATTAGGGCAGCCAGAGTTAAAATTCACCACCCCATACAATTATAAAATACGCTGTTATTCTGTTGATTCAATCGTTGAGGTATTAGTGTTTTGCATTGGTGTCCATTTCTTGTAGTTTAAAGAAAACACGATCATTATGTAGAGTCGTTTTACTAAAATGGCAGTTTATTGTTATTTGAATCATTCTCCTTGCCTCTTGGAACATAGCTACTGTTTCTGAGTGTGTTGGGACACTTCGGTCAGCCAATGGTAATCACTTGACGTTTTGAATCTAGCAATTTACAGCATGCAAAGCCAAAGATATGATGATATGTAAATATTTACAATTTAAAGCTATCATTTCTAATTTTACCGTCATGATCGTATTACTGACAATGAAAACAAGACCGATGCACGAGCAAGCAGAGAATTTTGCAGCGAAAAAGGAACCGCGTCCACCATTTCAGGAAAGCCAAAATTGATGATTCCTTTTTTTGTAGGAAGGTTATACTCGCGCAATGCGGTGTATGTACAGATGATATTTCAATGTTGCAAGTGTCAGTAAATAACCCATGTTCGATATTTATGCCTTCGCTTTGTATTTTTTCCCGTATGCCCTGGCCCAAGCTTGTGTGTTAACAGGCCATTCCGGAACACAAGCTTAATCAAATTCAGCCGATTACAGTAGTTAGCTGGTAGTTCTGGATGGTTTTAATGACCCTGTCGCGAAGAATCTCCTATCTTTAGTGCTGAAATTTCACCAATGGCCTAGATTTCACCAAAGGTTTGGCCTTCCCTAGAACGCATTTTTTTTGGCTGAAACGAAGTGTCCCTCAGGAAAATCTGGGTTTCGTTCCGTAGACAAGTTTTATGTGTACATATTACGAACGGAGTCAATGGAATTCATTTCTGTCCGTGCACTTAAAATATTTTTGACGAGAATACACCTACGTTTTAAGTAGAAGGTATTTACATGAAAAATTTCCCACGATAAAAAGGCTAACCTAGCCCTCATTTTTTATACATAAAAACATTTGTGTCATTTTAAATTGCTTCGCGGAATATGATAGTAGTAATAATTGTGTTTTCCTCGTATCATTAACGGTTTCATGAGTTGTCCCCGTCCCTCTCTCTGTACAACTGCCGCGGAGCATTTTAATGATTTCATCCCTCCATGTTCTTTTAAAAGTTGAGCATAAAGTTATACTTCTTGAGCAGCAATCCGTTATCGAAACCTTAACTTTCACACTTTCACAACATTTGAAAAAATCTCCACCGGTGTATCACCCAACCTGGTGGGAAATAATTATTTGAAAAGTGTCCAAAATGTTTGTCTTCGTCTGCTGTCTCCTTCACGAATCCGCTTCTTCAATGCTCACTGCACTCGTTACGGACCGTGTTCCACTGTGGTCACCTTCTGCAAAACCATCGGGGTTGAGGATCGGATTTTCGGGGATCGGGTTAGGAACAGGTTTAAGGGATGTAAATTCATGATATTTTAACTACTCACATGGAGCACCTCTAGTTTCAATGGCATCACTTTCAAACCCTTTCCAGAGGGCTCTAGGTATGAATAAAAATTTATCTGGTTCTGCCTAAATTAATTACATTCTAAAATTAGTTTGCCTCTTAACAAAAATAAATGGTTAATGGCATGAGTTGACTATTTTTTGATAACGTGTGCAGCACAATTTTATTAAATTTCATGTTACAGTTTTAAAAGTATAGCAAAGCTTTGACGGATATCGTTAATTTTATATACCGTTCAAAATATTTTTAGTGATATTTGGGGGCAAAATATTATAAAAGTTAAATAACTGTGACGATAAGCCCTTGTTCTTAACACAAAAATTTTTATGTGTTGACACATCTTAACTACCATATTTAAACCTCTAGTGATACTTAACCAATTCAGTTAACTCATCAAGGAGCGGCCAAAGAAAGCATAAGCCAACGCAATCAGCGCATCTCATGTTACGAACCATTTTTAGCATACAATTGACGCGCGGAGCTTTAATTAATCGATGTCCTATTATTTTGTTGCGTAACGTTTGAAGAAACGGTACTGTAGATTATTTTCTTTTAATGACATGGATTCATATGAGCATGATTAATGGGAATAACTAAAAGAGAGCAAAATGAAATAAAAGTAAACTAAATCGGGAAAGTTGAAAAGGAATAATGTGCATTACTATTCACTACGTGTTGCAGGGCATGCGCATTTAGGGTGTGGATAAAGCAAGCGAAGCGACAAAGCCAAAGCGATTGACAAAATGCGTATTTTGTGAATTGCGTTGCATGAGACAATTTAATTAATGTTAAGAATTTCTCCGTGCATGAAGTCACACGCAAAACAAATGAAGAGGAAGCCCTTAATATCATGTAAGACTGATAAAGGGCCCATTTAGCGTAGGGATAGATCTAAGGAAGTGTAATCTTAGGTGGATAAGATCAAGGTAAAAAATAATCGTCTACGCGTCAGCAGTAACGTTATCAGTGGAATGGTTCAAAGGGTCTGTACCCCTCTCCAGAAATATTTAATTTGTTTAATAAAAGGGAATTAAACCATGAAGATCTATTTCATTTTATCCGAAATTTTTTAATAGTTCTTTAATTCTTATGTTATAAGAAACATTTGAAGTGAATATGCTTGCAAATGAATGGGCAAACGGTGGGATATATATTATTTCAGATTTGTCCACAGCTAAAATACTTAAACGTCGGCGGTTTGCCCACAGTCGCAATAGAATCCCTAAATCCCCCTCCGCTTAAACTCAACTTGGGTCTGCTGCCCCCTCCCCCCTCACTGGTAGTGCAAGCTTGGCGCCATTGGCACTACACCATATTAGTTAAATTCTATCGTTCTTTTGCTTGTGAAGATCAAGATGATTCATTTCACTGCTAGTTATATAGATCAACACCGAAGTAGTGGATTTTGAATGAGTTCCGTAATTTGAAAGGGCATTATATCCTTGACTTTCCTCTGAAAGGAAATATTATGGAGAGAATTTTAAAGAACAGAGTGGGACAGCATAGATTAAAATTAAGAATTGGTAAAAAAAATCGTCAATCGTGTGACTTCATGCATGAAGTGGACAGGTCCTGAGAGAAGATGTGATAAGATATTCCACAAACCTCGGTTTCAGCCTCTCCGTTAACCTCACCCTCAGCCTTCGTCTTGACAGGCGTCTTCACCTTTGTTACCACCGCTGGGTCTTCTGATACCTCGCTGGACCCATTCACCCCATTTGTCTTCTCCTCGCGGAGTTTGTGAACGGTATCGTTCTTCACCTCTGGAGATTCATTCCCTGCTTTCTCGACTGGTTTGTCGGCTTCGGGTGACTCAACCTTCTGCGAATTACCATCTACGGCTTTAGAAGCATCATTGGAAACTTCAACGGTCTCGGTATGGTTTTCGGATTTGACAGCCTCGTGGTCAGCCACTTCATTCGCCTCCCCGCTGACTTGGGTCGCCGATGGACCTTCAGGAGATGTTACATTCTTCTCCCCTTTGTCTTCCTCTATTGGAGCGCCATTGTGACCGTTCGTTGCTGCCTCAACAACGATTGTGTCCTCGTCCAGCACCTCACCGGACATTTTCGATTCTCTGTCACGCCTCTCCGCCTCTACCACGGCCTTCTTGATGACTTCTTCAACCTCAATCCTGCCCACCTCCTCAACTTCCTTCCTTACTTCCTCAGAACTCTTAGCTCTCTCTTCCTTATCATTCTCCTGCACTTCCTCCAAGACCTCAGGAGGAGGACCTTGGTTGGTCACGGCGCACTCTGGGACCTCAATGTCTCCTGGAATTCTCTTGCCTTCCTCAACCACAATTACATCTTCGTCTGGTGCGCTGGGAACTGGCGGCTCTTCCGCCTCGACTTTTATCGTCGGTGATATTTTAACTTCTTCGGCATTTACCTTTGCTTCTACCTTAACGATTTCTTTGAATTCCTCTGCGGTTGCGGCCTGGGCGGGGCTTTTCTCCTCCTTCGCTTCCGCTCTTGGACTGGCGACTTCGGAGATACCTTCAAGACTCCCAGATGCTGCGTCCTTTATCAGCTTCGGCCCAGCTCCTTCTTCCTCAGACTGCTTTGACTCTGGGGTCACCGAAGGCGTGGCCGTAGCCTCTGGTGAAATTGAGGCCCGCTCTTCTTCCTCGTCTTCTTCCTCTTGGTTCGGTGGCCAGTCGGTGTTGACCGGTGTTGGCACTCTCTTGACCAGTCCCCTACCCTCCCTCAATTCCCCACCCGCGCCCGCCCCCTCTTCTCCCTCCTCTAGCGAACCACCCAGGTTCAAGACCTCCACCAACTCGAAGGAAGCGGACCTGGTTCGCCCATCAACATCCGCAGGGGACTGAATTTCTACGTCCTCCGTCATATCGGGTGGCGGAGGCGGGAAATCTTCCTCCGTGTTGCCGTCTTGTGCCGCTGGGGGAGGTGGTGGTAGGTCCTTCTGCTCTTCCTCTTGTTTGACTGTCTCTTCCTTCTTCGTGTCCTCAGTCGCTGAGTTCTGTCCTAGGAGGATGGATGCGACCTCTTCTTCTGTTGCAGACAGTGGTCTCTCTTGCGACTTTGGTTCTTCTGTCTGTGGAACCTCAGTTGAGGCCGCAACCATGTCCTCCGGGGGTGGAGGTGGAGGCATGGCTTCACTAATTGACTGCTCGGACTCCTTCTCCGCCTCCGGAGGCGGCGGTGGAGGCAACTCTTCACTGCTGGCTTCCGATTTGTCCTTGGGGGACTCTGGTGCGGTATCTTCTTTGACCACGGGCTTCTCCTCCATCTGAGGGACATCTTGCACCGCTGGTACCGATTCCTCTTTTACCTCTTTCGATGGAGATGCAGGACCTTGTTCTTCCGGTGGCACTGAAGCATTCTCGACAACGGAGGGTGGCGGAGATATTTCTGGTTCTTTCTTAGGGGATAGTGGAGGTAATTCTTCCTCCTTCACTTCGGTGCTCGCAGACTCGTCAGGCGGCGAAACCGGTGCTTCTTTCACTGGGGATGCAGGAGGAGGCTCTTCCGGAGGAACTGAGGCGGTGAAAGTTTCGGCTTGAGATGGAGACGATTCGGGTTCATGTGGAACGGGCGAATTCGTCTGTTCTTTCTCAAAAGCGGCAGCATTTTCTTCCCCGGCTTGAGCAGGAGGTTTATCTTTCGTGGGAGATGGCAGAGGTTGCTCGTCTTGAGACGTCGGGGGGCTCATCACAGGGGATGTTGGTAATGGTGCTTCTGTTTCTTTTGTTGGTGATTGAGGAGCTTGCTCAGCCTGTGTTTCCAGAGCTATTGGCTCGGACGGTTGCGAGGACACTTCAGGCGTCTTCTTCACTTCTTCTGTGGCTTCCTTCACCTCTGGTGAAGGTGCTACAATAGCCTCTTTCACCTCCTCCTTAGCACCCTCTTCTGGCACCGACATGTCTTCTACGGATTTCTGGCTTGTCTCGTGTTGTTCTTGAGGAGATGCTACCTTCTCTTGCGACAAAACGTTGGGTATCTCCGTGGAACCTTCCGTTTTAACGTGCACAACCGTATCCTGGCTGGCGGAGTCTCCGAAACCGAAAGATTTTTCTTTCCCTATTTTATCCCCATCCACATCGTCGTCCGCGCCACCTGTAAGTCTTTCGTTCCCTTCGTTTGAGTCTCCGACCACCACGTTCCCGCACTCATCCACGGAAGCCGGTTTCTCGTCCGTCTTCTCCACGACTGCGGACGCTGGCCGACTGACACTTCGTGCCTCGTCGGACTCAGTTTTGTTTACTTCCTCTGAAACTTGTACGGCTGCCGGAGAATCGCCGGTATGTACATCTCTGGCTTCGCCCGTCTCGGTGGCTGGACCTTGTGCGGGATCATCCGCCTGCGCGACCGCCATCGGAGTGCTTCCTTCGTCGGACGACAGCCCCGAGTCGCGTCCCTTGGGCGTCTCCTTACCCTCCGTAGACGCTACCGCTCCCTCCTTCTCGCCCACCACTGACCTCCTTACGGCGGCTTCAGACGGAGATTCTTTGTCCTCGGCTATCGCAGAATCCGTAACAATGCTACCCGACACCACGGACGTACTTTCCATTTCTTTTGAAACGACGGAACTGGGTCGCGGGGCGTCGTCCTTGGCCTCATCGACAGGCTTGTCTTCTGGGGGCGTGATGGAGACCTCTGGAGGGTTTGCATTGGACTGTGGGCGACTCTTCGGGGTGTCCCGCGACACCTCTTGCACTTCGGTGCTTGGTGTCGTCGGTGGTTCCTCCAAAGGAGAGATCCTCTCTCCGAGAGACCCACCCTCGTCATCAGGGGGTGAGATTACCACCGATGTAGGCGTGAGGGTCTCCATTGGTCCGGGAGTGGACATCTGGCTCCCGTCCTGGGCTTCACCCGTACCGGGCGACTTGGTTTCTTCTCCCTTTGAGTTTTCTTCCCCTCCGGCGATCGGGGAAGTCATGACCTCGTCCTTCTTGAGAGGTGACACGGCGTCCGAGGAGTTGGTGCCCCCTGGAGTATCCGTCGCCTCGGAAACCAGGGTGTCGTTCTGAGGCGGCGTGGAGGTGACCGCTTCGGTAGGGCTGGCTGCTTCTTTGGACGCAGGCTGTGACATCGCTGAACTGTCTTGGCTATCCGACTTAGCAGGTGCTGGGCTCCCATCTGTAACAGTGCTGCCATCCGATTTGGTCGAGGTAGTCCCCCCTGGCTCCACTCCCGGTTGTGGTTCTACCTTAACCGACTGCGACCCCGAGGATGCTTTGGAGTGCCTCTTTGGGGGAAGGGCAGGGGGTTGGGAGGGGTCAGTCTCCTCCGCCGCGGCCGCCGCAGCTGCCGCTGCCTGGGCCTTGGCCTCGTGCGACTTCTTTGGTGGAGGTCTAGGTGGTGGAGAATCTTCTTCCACACCCTCGGGCGCGTGCCCATTGCTGCCCGGAGGCGTGGTGGGCTTGGCAGAGGTTACTGCGGCGGCAGCTGCCGAAGACGGCGAAGGCGACAGGCCAGTGCTGTGAGCTGGAAAGATAGAAGCGACACAAAATCGGGGGATGAGTCACGTATTTGTTTATTTTGGAATACTGGCACTTTTTTCATAAAAATGGGAGGGTTAAAAATGTTTTTGAAGCAAAATAGAAAAATACCCTTTCTTTTAGAATGGACAGAGAACTTGGTGCCAGAATGAAGTGGAGTTAAGACGCTCTTAAATGCGAGAGACCGTATTTTGTTTTGGGTATCACTTATCTCATTTTTTGTATCTAGCGTCAAGAAAACCTCGGGGATCATATATTAAGGTATTATTTGGGCCTTAGGCACAGTATTCAGGAGAAGAAACTTGGTAGGATGGACTTGAAAAAGAGGTTAATGAGGTTATGAATTAAAAAATGCAACGAGAGAATATAATTGTTTCCACTTTTGCTCTTCATAATGACTGTTTACCATAAAAACAACTTCCCCTCTCACGGTAATAATGCGTTTAGTTTAGGGTTTGGTTTAGTGTATTCTTTCGGATATTAAAGTGCTATTAATATTAGAAAGTGAATAGAATGGAAGTGTAGCGATTTCATATGTATATCTCAGCTGAATTTAACAAATATGATCTAGAATATTTTGTATTTAATTAAAGAATAGTTTTCGGCGGCAATTTTTTCATTTTCTCAATGCAGTTTTCCTTTTCCGTTTTGTTTTTACACCTAAAATGTTTGAAAATAAGCCAAAAAATTAAGATATAAAAAGCCGGCTCGTAATTTATGAGTCAGTCGTAAATATTTACTCCTGGCTAATTATCTGTTATGTAATCGGGAAAAAATCTCCAGGGACATCAATCCTAGACGATTTTCATCTAGCTTTGAACAGAATTTTCGTGACAGTATAATCACCACTTTTAGTGAATAGAGAATTATTTTATCAGTAAGTATGTTCAAAAACTACTACTTTGAAATAGGACTACTAGTCGAAAAGTGCATAAATCATATTGATGAGGACAGAAATACCTTTTTATCATGGAGCTTCAGAAAACAACTATTCGTTTCGTTCGCAATTACTAGGGTCAAAAAAGGCAAAAACTATTTCTCCCAAGGGAAAATTTGAGCAGAAATATTCCATAAGATCAGAGACCGTGGGTATCTGATAAGCTTGCACTAAGCACTAATCTGACCGCCCCGAGGCTAATCAGGCACGCAGGTTCTTAAGAAAGGGAGAAAGAAGCCCCGAAGGGCACAATTGCTGGGAGCTCTTAGTAATTCCATGTTAAGAAGATTAAGAGCTTTAAAACGAGAATAGAAGAGGTACGAGAGGTAGGTATCTAAAGCAGGGTATATTACCGTGCAGTTAATATTTTATTTTTATGAGTGTTGATCACGCGAATATATGGATCCAGTGAAAAGATGTTCTTAAAGGAAGAAATCAATTCTTGTGATAAAAGTAGATCATTATCGACCCATATTATTATGTATATTCAAAAGATAATGTACGATAACAAAGAGTTTATCTTGCTCCAGGTGGAATAGAAGTTTGAAAAGCGCACAGTGGAAATATCGTCTGTTTCTTTTCACTCCGTTTAATCGAATAAAATACGTGACCTCTTGAGTTAGCTGAGGCAACTTTTTTAATTTTTAATTTAAAAAATTTATAATATAATTTAATAATATAAGATCGAAGTTTTATAATTTTCCTCAATGGTTGATTTTTTGACACTAAGAGAGTTGGATAGAATTTTTTGTTGAGTGATAAATAATATGACAATATTGCTACTATCTAAACATTGACTATAGTTATCGCTACTCGCTAATATCTTCGTTGCTGACACATGCCGACGATTAGACCCTTATAACTAAGCTGTCTACTTGCAAAAAATTTATCCAATAATCGCAGATTTGCATAATTCACAGAAGATACTGGATAGTAAAGCGCTCACGTATAATAACTTATCGGCTTAATAAACTGTTGTGTGTTTCCAAGAGTGTGCAACTATGTCCAAAGCATAGAAAATGGTATAGATACCTTCAGGATTATTGTATTTTTTCTTGGGTTACAATATTTGAGGTGAATAGATGGATTTAGTGCTTCAGAATCACGTACTTAAGCACTAATGGTCTTGATTTTTCATCGTGTGAAGACGGCTATATGAATTGAACTACTTTCAAGCATATTGCAAAACGAAAGGGTAAAGTCGAAGCATATTAATTTTATACCCTGAACCGTTTTGCTTCCAGATTTAGAGACGCAAAACAGAAACCTTCCTCATGGAGTTCACATCGCCATACCTACCACTCAATTGTCATTCAAGGTAAACAAACGCCGCGAAGGTAACTGTGGTGGGTTGAAATTGCGGTCAATGAGTTTTGTTTTTACGTAATAAATCCTGACAAAAGCGCTTGAGCTCCAGGATTACTTCACGTTATGTTACCTTTTGGCGTTGTGCTGCAGATAAACTCGCAAATAATGATTCGGACCATTACCTGCGTCAGAATTGTGTTCGTAGCTGCTCGAAGACTCCGAAAACATTAGATGTTAAAAATGGATTTTTCATTTTTTTGTCAGTACATCTCCTCCAAATAACAGCCTATTGTAGAAAAATCACTCGATAAATTAATAAGCTTTTTATATGCATAGTACGTAAATTAATAAGCATTTCCATTCAAGAATAATTTATGACAGTATAAGTCCCGAGATTCATGCTCTTTGCGCTACATAATGATTTATAATGCGTCTGGATTTTGATCCTGCGTCAAAACATGCTTTTTAATTATTTCTCCTTGTCTAGTTTTTACGTGATACATCCTGACAAAAGCGCTTGAGTTTCAGGATTACTCTTGTTATGCATGATTTTTATGTGCTGACCATGAATTTTACCTCATCTATTACGTATCAAAAATGTATGTGTCATTTTCCGCGGGAATAAACTCATCCTGGCCTAGGTTGTGATGCAACGCATAATTTTAGATATGATGTTACACCTCGAATGCTATTGAGCTGATTGAGCCGACCAAAAATTGCGAATATTTTTGTAATCTATTGAGTCACAGTTCCACCTTATCATTCCAGGTAATGGACTTTTATTTTTTCACTTAAAATGGCTTATATTGGTGAATTATTCTAGGATTGCCTCCAATTTTTCAGGGTGAGTTTTGCGACAAATGTTTGTAATTTTTTGCGCAAACAAGTTGCACACACATGTAACTATTTGAGCCTAGATCAATAATAATTGCAAAATCTACTTCTGGAAATATTCAGAGCGCTTGCATTGTCATCACTTCCATGGCTTCAGATGCCCTTCGTACTTCAGGGGATAAAAAGAAGGGGGAGGAAACGGGTAGGAGTGGAGAGATGGCATTGCTCAGTTCTCTCCTTCCCCCGCGCTCTCAGGAGACGATCTCAAGGACAGGGCTGTGTCGTCGGAGCGCTCCCGGGGCGGTCAACAATCAATTGTGCACAGGGCCAAGACTGCGGTCAAGTGGAAGGCATGTATCGTATATTGGGATTAGCCTCCCATCAACCCTCAAGGGAGATGATATCCGATACCCAGCCATATTGATCCCCTGATTGGAAATCGGAAAAGTAAACGCAATATTCTCCGAAGCGGGGTTATTCCACATCATAACCATTCAAAGCCCATGTTCACCTCCCCAGCCTTTCAAAGCAATCACCTATATTGTCATGCGGATGGAGGATTCTTTTGTGTCTTTCTTACTTGCCTCCGCAACTTGAATGCACTTGTAACGTAAGATAAATCATGTACCCTAACGTGTGAATACGAGTAGTGGATGTCAACAAGTTTGCGAATTCAAACAGGACCAGACGGTGTTACAGTCGTAAAGAGCGACAGGTGAGGTAATACTCACTGCTATGTGACGGTATAAAATATGTGACGGTTATTAAGGGAAGAAATATGTGGATTATGGAGGAGTAGTGGTATGATAAATGCGCATTCTTTAACTCTAACATGTGGAGTGGTGTACTGCAGGCTACTGTGAGAGTGTGTTGCTGACTTCGGAATGCCTAGTCTCTCATTCAGATTCCCATAAAATATCTCTGCAATCCATCGCCTAAAATACCCACTGTAGCATTAAATGGTAGGCTAAAAATTTGAATGAAATCTTAGGCTAAACTGTGGACGATTCTGACGCACTTTCCCTTGACTCGTTAATTGCCTACATGGCTAATGACCATGTAGATGCTACCTTCGCGTAATGAGAGAAATTTGCGGTCGGTCAATAAATATGTGAATGCATTCGGATATTCTTTAAGCATCTATTAAACGTCAATTTTATTGATGAGCTTATATTGATCACCTTTGAAAACCTTATTTCTGCCTGAGAGTCATATTTACCTCTTTCTCATTTTTCAAATAGAGTTATCTATTTCCACTTGGAATTCTCTCTTATTAAAAGTATTAATGCAAAAAATACATTAACTTTTTGAAATAAAATTACCCAAAAATTATTATAAAACTGCACAATTACATCCCTGATCTAGATTCAAGAATGCATGCGGGAAAATCTTAGTCGAAAATACATTGAAAATTACAAATTTATATTAACATTCTTCTTTTTCAGGTCAATATTCTCCTCGCGTGTTTATACTGGTTTCCTTCTAAAACTGATCGCAAATTAGGCCCATCTAATTCTATAAAACTCTTCCACTCTGTAGATATTTATGATTAGCTGCAGCCAGCTATGCGTCTAGTACTAAAATATTTGTGAGGAGAAGTGATTCGATAGCGATATTAGCTCCTCTCCCAAAGTAGCCGAGAATTAGGCATCACAACTTTCGATACTCCACCAATGAACATAAGTTGCAAACAGGAACGTGTCAAATGCCGCAAGGTATTGAAGTCAATAACTATCAACCAATAGTAATATCAATAGCAATAATATCTTTCTGGGTTGGCTGTCCTTAGGTTAGATAGTTGTAAATTCAGGCCATAAGCGCCAAGATGCTTATGTTAATCTGGTTGGAATCAGGTGGTAACTGTAGGAAGAGTGGGAAAGGGGCAATGTGGTCATCGACAAAGAAGCAAATATTAAAACGAACGCTTATGTACTGGCTCTGGAGATGTAGAGCAGAAACATTTAATTGTTATTTAATCCAGAACTGAGCCAATTTCTAACAAAATACGCGTACCACGCTATGAACTGCGAAGACCGAAAAATGTGTCCCT
The DNA here is from genome assembly GCA_963169105.1 of Ceriagrion tenellum. NCBI lineage: Eukaryota > Metazoa > Arthropoda > Insecta > Odonata > Coenagrionidae > Ceriagrion > Ceriagrion tenellum. The sequence continues at coordinate 29,705,272 of OY720643.1, read as the reverse complement.
CATCTTAGGAATCGGAACTTCCCGAGAACAGCTATATTGTCGTGCCTTCGGTGTCACAAAGCAAAATATACTGTTTATTGTACAACTGAATTTTTAATAAGCAATTTTTCTGGATAAAGATGAAGACTGCAGCACTATTTCTATTGAACGAACACATTTTGGACTTCAACCATTGAATTGTCTAGGTTTTCCGCTGCGTAGTTCCATTTTTTAGACGTTATTTTTCCCGCAATTCTGCAAGCTTCCCTGGGTCCATTTCACTTGGAAAATCTGGAGACCAGAATATAAATTCTCCCTTTCAAAGCCTATATCACAATTATTGTATAAATTTACGATTACATGAACAAATAATATGAACAGTTGCCTTAAGTTGATTAACATATGGGAGAACGCACATCTTATAAAAACTTGTTCTCAAGGATATTTATTATTAAGAAAAATACTATTTCCCCTTATTCGCATGTAAAGATCCTTTAACTACGATGCTCATCTTGGTGCTATAAATTGAACCTGAAATATAATTCTTGAAAGAAAATGAGTGACTCATTAATATTCGATGATAAAATGGAATTCAATTCGCAGTATTCAAAACATAACTAGGTAGATTCTTGTTTTCAGTATAATTCCTGGACCCAACGGCAGAACTCAGGCAAGCAGACGAGTCGAATGGTTTGATGGTGATGGCACCGGTGATGGAGATGGAATCTACCAAAATAACTGTCGGTGGAATTGTTATAACTGTAATCAGGAAAATGTGCTCTTGAGATTTGCAGAATTTGTTTCCAAGGGCTTGTATAAAATACTTTAAAAATAGTGTAACACATGTGCTGAAGCAATATTGCGCAGTTTATTTTGGCTTCGTGGTTCAACAAATGCTCGGGATATTCCCCTAAACACTCATGTAAACATCGTGCATAGAGTTTTGGTCTGAGATATTGAATTCCATTAAAGATCCGATTTTTCGGCGCCAATTTCAGTGATGTGTTTCTTTACGTGGCTCTTGGATCAGGTCTTATCACTCATTAATTTCATGTTCAAGTTGCAGAATATAGATGGGTAGGTTTTGTTTTCAACGCAAAATAAATGGCCCATTTTTCCATAAAGAGTTCATTTCATAATAAAAAAGACGTCATTTTCCGGCGGAGCTGCCTTTAATAAAACAATTTCATCCCGTGAAAGAAATACGTATTTCTGAATTTATTTCTAAAGGTACAAGCTCGAATATTGACCTTGTTTCTCCGAGAGCCATCAAAATTTTCTCTCAGACCACCGATTGGCGACCACTCATAGAATGTTCGTCGGAAATCAGAATATCGAAAAAATTGACGTCCTTGCGGCGTCGCCGGGCGTTGGAGGAGGTTGGAAACGAATCAAAAAAACAAACAAACCTTGTGCTAAGCCCGAGAGGGCCGTACTTCTTCCCAGAGACGCGACAGAAGGGTTCAACGAGGCGTAAATGTTCTTTAAATCTCTAGATCGATTTCCAGCCACTCCAACCCATCCCTTTGTCTTCCCCCATCCTGTTTTTTCCCCCCTTCCTTCTGTTTACTCCACAAACCCCCAAGCCGTCGCTGTTCGAGTAAACAGCCAATCGGTCCACTGCTTGGCCAACATCGAGGAGTCACGCGAATCGTGAAGCCAGACATGCAGAGAAGTGGATGTATGCCCGTATCTGACATAGGTCGTGGGAGTGAGCACTTTACGTGCAATTACGAGTGAGATAGCTCCATGCACGACACGTGAGCGATTTGAGAACCCCCCTGATCGAAGAGAGAACATAAAAATACTGGTTCCTCGTGTCAATAAATAAATTGGAGTTCGGAAAGAAATAATACCTGATGCACCTGATGATAACATCCAAGCGAGGACCATGGACGTACCGTAATCATTTTGTTCGAAAATACATTGTGTTTTAGGTTCGATTAAATTAAGTCTGTTTGTTTCTCTACATTTTTGCAATAGTAGTCCCCATCATTGGTTGTTCAATCCTAAGGTTGTTTGACTGTAGCCCTCCATCCTTCCCTATCTAATGCTAGTTCCCTTACCACCTAGTATCTCTTCCTAAGTACCAACCTCTTTATTTGGTCCATGAAATAATTTCTGGGTCTTCCTCTGCGTTCTTTTACCTTGAGCGCACTTCAGGGCACATTGACTCTGAATCTGATCTGTTATGTAGGGCGCTTCCATGTGCTAGCGTTTGAAACGATGGATAAGTTACTGGAATATATTTTTTTCGACGTAAGTAGCGTAATTACGCTCACCATCATTGGTTATTCAACCCTAAGATTAGTTAACTGCAGACCTCCATCCCTCCCTATCTAATGCTAGTTCCCTTACCTCCTGGCATATATTTCTCTGTACCTTCCTCTTTTTTGGTCCATGAACTAACTTCTGGGTCTTCCTCTAGGGACTTTTCCTTCTATTTTACCTTCAATTATGTTCTTCACAAACCTATTGTGTCTCAGGGGCTGTCCAATCTATCTTGTTCTCCTTTTCTCTGCGGTGTTCCATATGGTTATCTCCTTTTCTACTCTTCTGTACACTTCATAATTTCTTATTTTGTCTGTCAATGTTATCTTCACCATCGTCTTCCGGCACCAGGTTTCGAATTCTTCTAGTCTTCGAAACCTGGTGCTGGAAGAGGATGCTGTATATAAAATAAATGGACGAAATAAGAAATGATGAAGCACACAGAAGAGTAAAAGAAGTTGGCCTGCTGAGGACACATAGCTATTCAGAAGATTGGGTTGAATACCCCTTGAAATTAGCGGCTGCTCTTAAACGATATGTACATCATCAGCCTCGATGATTATAGGAAAGTCTCCGATCGATACGTCGGCCAACGTACAGACATGATCCCTGGGGGAAAGCCGGAGATTAATGCACCTGGATAATTCGCTGGAAAAGCCTGAAAATGTTCTCATTAATAATGCATGTGTTTTTGCACGTCGGAAATATTGAGGAAAAGAATTTCCTGCGCCGAAAATCGAACCACGAACAGCCGAATTTACTTTTCAATGGAAAGTTCATGCATTTGATCCACCTAGTTTCCTGCGTTCATCCTGACGGATTATAGCATTTTGTCTCGGAGTAGTCTCTTTATTCCAAATAAAATCTCCTCTCCATAATGCTGAGTAAAATTAAGCGACTTTCCACAAAGAACTTATCAAAAATTACTGCAATTGTTACCTTTTGTAGAAATATTGAAACCCGGGTCATATAAAAAAATGTAGTATATTTTATCTTTGTGGAAAATTGCTCACTTTATTTGCTACATTTTGCAAAATTTTGCTCAATTTTGCAAGAATCTTCAGAGTTTTATAATCTTCTTTCCATTCTTCTCCCTTAAAATAGACGTTCCCTATTAAATACGAATCGAGAACCAGACGTTACTTTTGATATCCGATTAGCATAACACAATTCGGGCGAAAACCGTGGTTAAAAAATCGGTGGTGATTTGAAATTTGATGCAAAATAACGTGGCATCGGCGGGTTATTCTGCATCACATTTCAAATCGCCGCCGGATTCTTTCGAATGATCGAGAGTCCTTTTGGAAGCGGGCAACCGGTGGGCGGATACCGCGCTGCGCATCTCGCGGGGCCATTATGAAACACTTGCTCTCAATGGCGCTCCTATGGCGTCTGCAGCCGGTGTAAAGGGCCAGGAATAATATCACGGCCGTCCACTCTCGCACGCATGCCTTCCATTGACGTCAGAGCTTGCGTGGATCCCGCAAAGAGTCTTTGAAGGTGAATTGAGGGGAATTCACCATTTATAGACGGTGCCGTGGGGATAGGTAGTACAAAACACCACCATGTCTTTCACTTCCGTTTATTGTGCGGTGTTTTTCATTCAAGATTTGAATAAAGAGAAAATATATACCAACAATGGACTTTATTTCAGAAGATTAAGTTTGGTAGTTAAATTAGAGAAAGGACGGGTAGAATGACAATTCTTCTTCGTGTAACTATACGGGTTGTGGAAAACATTGATGAATGACATTTTCCTTTTGTCCAACTCTTTAGCAGGGATGGAGTGCATTCAAGCGTTGAATAAGTGTGTTGGTCAGCTAAAAATCAATTTTAAGATAACCACAGCCTTTCACTCTAGATATCCGCGCATGAGTCGTTTCCTGTCGCAATGAACGGCTGCTTTTTTCCTTTCTGCTATTTAATATAATTCTATGTTCATCTGCAGTTCTTCGTTAAAGTCTGTACTGCATTGTACGTTGTTGAAAATCATCACCCTGAATGTACATTGTGAACGCAGCTTGTGAAAAGGCTAGCCAATGGAGGCTTAGCCTGAAAACCCTCCTCAAGAGATGGCAAGCGGGGATGTATGTGTCTGAATTAACTACTGGTTAGAAACACTACTCGTGTAAACACATATGCCCATATTTCAGTTGTGAGCCACTATAATTGTAGGATACTGGGACTATCCACGATATTACCAATATTACCCTTGCGGAGTGACCCGTAAGTTCAATCAACTGCGTAATTCCACGGAGGGAAAAACCATTCGCCTTGACCAGGACTCGATTCCCGACCTCTCTATTTCACGGCGAGTGCTGTAGGCATTGTAGATACGGAGTGATTATTTTCAGTGATTATTTTTTTGGTGCTAATGTAACGAAAAATTCACGGTGGGTCAAATGAAATGAAAGCTTATATACTTTATTTGCAGTTGAAGTATGGATTGGGAATGTCGACACAACTGAAACGTCACCTCATGAACATATTCCTCCCTATCAATGGGGCGACGTGACGGCACGCGAAATTTTTGAATCGGTAAAACACTCTATCGATATCCCGAGTTGAACGGATGTGGCACGCTGCCGGACGCAATTTCGGTGGCGGTGATTTCAACTTCTCCCTGTGCCCGACACACGAATGAGAAGCAAGGTGACATACGCTGCCTAAGTCAGCTGGTCAAAGCCGAAGCCGTGCGCGAGGTGTGGCCTGAAGCCTGCGAAAAGTAAAAGGAATACATACATACACCAACCCGTCACTAATATCGCGTAGCGACACGACCGCGTCTGAATTCAGCGGCTTACACCGGACTCAACATGCTCGGCCCACATTTTACCCTCCTTTTCGGACAAGTACGCAGTGAAGGTAAGGTTCATTGTTGGGAGCAACGAAAAGAGTATATCGCCGTATGGGGGATTAAAAAATCTCATGGAAAATGACGAATGAGTTAATTTTACAGAAATAATAACTGAAGAACTAGCTATAAAAATGATGCATGAAACCTGAATCCTTGGTAACATTCTTAAAAGGTATGAATTTTAACGACGTAAAAATTTAAGCTTTGCATTATCCATTTTGGCAACCGTATTGGAAATCAAGTCACAAACAATCATCACTATTGGGCACTCAATCTTAATACTGGTTGACAGCAGTCTCCCATTTTCTCGTTTCCCTTGATAACTCCAGTCCTTTTAGCTCCTCTGTTTCGTGTCTCGTTTGTCCTGATCAATGCATTTGCACCTTGATCCTCCCCGTGGGGTGTTCCCTTTTATTTCCCATTGTATTATATTCCTTAAAAATTCCTTCTCTCTCACGGTGTAGCCTATCCATCTGAACCCTGTCTTACTGATAGCTCACTTAGGTTTTCTTCGTCCTTATTCTTCCGGGCACTTCCTGTTTCATTGTCCTTCTGTAGACATTGGTCTTCAGCATCCATCTCCATCACCAAGTACCGAAAGCCTCTATTTTTTTCTGGTCTAGATTTCCAACTGGTGATGTCTTCGAGCTATCACCAAGATTCCTGAGTAGTGAATCTGCAGCTGAAGAAGGGTCCGTACCCGATAGCTTCTAAGGCAGTGGACACCGGTGTCGGCATGGATCATCTGTCTGTGAGTATCCTCTGATATACCTATCTATCCTTCCCCAAATATGAAAATGCATACTAGCAACGCCATGTTGCTGGCATGCATTTTCATATTTATTTCCTTTCCTATATTATACTTACATTATTATAATTACACACAAGACTTCAGCCTGGCCTGAGGATGCCTATGGCATTGTGGTGAAATGTCGCCATCAAGTGTGATGCCAACGCGGATGAAACTCGGAAACTGCCAAACTGCGAGCCTGAACGCCGCGAAAACCTACGTCAGAAACATAAGATAATGCTTTTCACGGACATCAGTAGCGAAGTTCTTTTTATTATAATCTCCAAACTGTAATATCAAATTCTACAAAATTTGCTACCCCCATAATTTATAATAGAATTTACTACTGTTTTCGACTTTTATACTACCATCAAGTGAATCCTTTCCCGTTTACCTGATGATGAAATTACAGCCAAAAACGGTAGTACATTCTGTAATAAATTGTGGGAGTAACAAATTTTGGGTCATTACAATGTTTATCTTCCACTATGTGAGACCGCCAACATTTGAAGTTCTTTTACCTTGAGCGCACTTCAGGGCACGTCGACTCTGAATCTGATCTGTTATGTAGGGCGCTGCCATGTGCCAGCGTTTAAAACGATGGGTAAGTTACTGCAATTTATTTTTTTCGACGTAAGTAGCGTAATAACGCTCACCATCATTGGTTGTTCAACCCTAAGATTAGTTAACTGCAGACTTCCACCCCTCCCTATCTAATGCTAGTTCCCTTACCTCCTGGCATCCATTTCTCTGTACCTTCCTCTTTTTTGGTCCATGAACTAACTTCTGGGTCTTCCTCTAGGGACTTTTCTTCTATTTTTCCTTCAGTTGTGTTCTTCACAAACCCATTGCGTCTCAGGGCAATCACGTAAACACAAGCTAAATATATTTCAAAATTTGCCTAAGAAAAAGTTTCACAGTGATTGGAAATCAAACCGCGGGTGTGAAATTTTGCTGTCAAGATTCCGATTCTTTTGACCATGTTTTTAACTTTCTAGGGCATTTTATGAAGAGAGCGGTGATACACACTCTTTAAAATTCTCTCTGTGTATTACCGTGGTGCATCCAAGGCTCGGAAATCAAGACCAGTTAGCGACCTCCCGACATATGCGCATCAAGAAAGGGGATTTTAACCCCACTGGTCTCTGTATTCTGCGTGGATGTTAATCGGTGATTGGCTGGAGGTCAAATTCCCTCAGAAATATTACTTCGGGCAGAGGTTACAGTCGCAATTACCTACTATACGAGGCAATGTGGACTGAGGGAAGTTCGGATCATCGAAATGCAACATCAAATGGCGAAGGGTCGATTGTGGTCTCAGACTATCGAAGCCGGTCCTCTGTGGAACAACAATCTTATCTAGTTTTCATTTAATAATTTATTTTTTGTCTTATATCTTATTTAACCTTTTTTCGAATTTTATTTTCTAATTGCCAAGTCTTTCTATCAGTGGAAACGTATTTATTTTAATAAAAAGAAGGAAAATGTGAAATTTAGTAAAAGTTTTGACTCGCATAGTCATGTTAAAACCGCCTTAACAATTATAGTGGCGACACAAGTTACAATTTTGCCTTAATTATGCTCTCAATGATACATTTTATTGTACAAACGAATGTATGGAGTCTTTTATGAGGAAAATTCAACCGTTGAAAGAGGCAAATTTTATGATTGTCTGAATAACTGAACGGTAAATAGAACCTGAAATTTTAATGATAACACTTACGACACCACATATTTAACACACGGTTCGGGTATCAAAGCTTAAGCGTAATCTTCAGGTATTTTTACCGGGTTTTCAATGTCTAAGATACAAGGTTATTGAGGGGCTGGGTAATACAAGTTTTTTTGTAACTTTTTGGCATTCCATATTTCAGAAAATTTATTGATAACGTTTACTATACCACATACTTAACAAACACATGACCAGGGTTTCAACGCTTAAGCGTCAATTTCAGGTGTTTTTACCGGGTTCACAATGTCTTATATACAAGCTTGATATTATTTTATAACCATATTTATTATTTTATTAAAAGATTATTTTAAAATAAAAACATAAGAATTTGAAAACCCGGTAAAAATACATGAAGATGACGCTTAAGCGTTGAAACCCGGGTCGTGTGTTTTTTATGTATGTGGTATTATAAATGTTATCGTTTGATTTTCTGAAGTATGGAATACCACAAAGTTGCCAAGAAACTTGTATTATTTATTAAATAGAACCTGTATAGAAGCTCGAATTTAATATATTTTCTTTTACAATCTATGATACAATCGTGTGTGCAATAAAATGTTGTAAAGCGATCTTTACAGACATGGGTTCAAATTGAAAACTCGCGGACGCCATTGATATTTTGATCTTTCGCAAATGCGTCTCTTTTCTCGCGACCTATAAGCGCCCTATCCTCACGACTACTTATGGCTTTCTTCCGGATTCTGAGGAGTGATCGCTGTCAGTGACGCACCATGCCTTTTATCTCATCTTTATGAAAGCTCTCTCTCCCGAGGTCCAGAGTGAACCTCCTTCCTACTCAACATCACGTTTGTTCTAAAATCGGAAATCTCTCAGCCAACCGCCTCCACCTCCTCCGCGCCTCACAAACGCTTCCCTCCGCCAGACCACTCCTTAAAGACCGCCAAGTCTCAATCCTTGCTTTACAAGAAACCCACACGCTTCCGTCTCTCTCAGTCCACTCTCTCATCTTCCCAATTGACCATGATCTAGGCCAGGCGTGTCCATCACCTCGGCCACCGGGTCGGATTGCGTGACCCCCGGGGAACAGCCTCTCGCCAGCCGGGCCGTCAATGTCGAGCATAAATTTAGTGCACTTACGGCCGTATATGGTTCTTTTATGTGGTCATCCCACGAGTGTCAAAGTACCTCTTATGAACTCTCAGGCAGTAAGGGCGTATAACTCTCGGTGAGGGCATGCGAGATGTTTCTGATGTGACGATGTAGAGCTCCACATAAAAATTGATTGTAGTAACTAAAGGGAATCGACATTTCAATGAGAATCGATTACACTTTGAACCCATCTAGTTAAGGGGTGGAACTTAACGTTCATTATGATTAAGATAAATTTTGTGACTTCCACAGTTAATTTAAAAGTTACCGACCGGTTTCGGCTGCCAAGCCATCTTCAGTTACAAAATATCTGGTGTCAGTCATTTATATATGTTTCAGAGGATCAGGGGAAACACTCAGTTTGAGGGGGAGATAATCGGGGGAGGAGTGCACAATTGTTGGTGGAACAAGGTGAAGGTCAGCTGTGGGATGAATCATTAAATAAATTTCGGAGGCCACAAACTTTATCTTAATCATTATGAAGTCCTTCCACCAAGTGAAAGCTTCCCTTTTCGATATTATTAACGTGCATTCTCATTCTTGAAGCAGTGACTCGGCAAAATTATGTTAACAATTTACGCAATTGGGTAATGTATTGGAAGAATGTGGCTTTATCGGTAGGGACATCTGATAGCTTAGGAATAGTTTCGAAGAGAATAGAGTAGATGAGGAAGAATTTCAATAGCTTAGTTAACTGCACTTATGAGATTTAATAATCATGACCCTGGTTCTAATTTTTAAAAGGCAAAAAATTCTCACAAGTGGAGTTAAAAGTTATTTCCGTGATGGATAAACTTCACCAAGTAAAGCCTGCGACCGTTTCCTTTGGGAGTTGATGAGGATCATCCGAGGGGAGATGTAAAGAAAAGATGGGTGAAATATCTATTGAGGAGCACTGCGCTGTGAGAGTCAATGTGGTAGGTACAGAGGGAGCGCCTATGTAGCCTGCAGGCAATTAGAGATGTAGGTTTATAAATGAATGGAGAGGGTGAGCTGGCTAGGTACGAAGATGAACCAGGAAAGTTCGGGTATAGTGGAAGAGGAGAGGAGCCAGATGGCAACGAGGAAGAGAAGAAAGACGGAGGAAGTGTTGAGAGATAAGAGCATGTGGTAAGGAGTGATACATCTACATCTGCATACTACCTTGCGAGCCGTCGCATGGGCGTGTGGTAGAAGGCGTTAGGATACCAGCCGTGTAAAGGTGTGAAGGATAAGGGTTTGGGAGGTGAAGTTGTGAAGTGTGTTATGGTAGTGTTTGAAGTGGAGGACAGATTGAATTACAGTCACGTATTGTACGTGGAATGAATGAGTTTTTGCACATTTCCGTTCTGCAATGTGTCTCACTTATTCAATTCATTCTGTCGGACCTAGAAATGTAGTGTGGCGTCAAAATGATATTCTTTGTGTAGCTCTGAAATGTATTTGTTCTGAATTTATCAGGCAAACTAAGCCCAGTGCGCAACCTCCGAGTCCGTAGTGGCTCCCAATCTATTGCATCGAAAAGCTTTGTTACGCCGTATGTTCGCTCTTAGCGGTTTTTAACGAAGTGCACAGCTTTACTTTTCCGTTTATTCATTTTGTTGGTTAAATATTTCTGCCCAGGGTCCTAAATGCTCGCGGCGTGTTTGAGGAATGGCCTAACCAGAGCAAAGTGCCATTGTTCTTTTACTTTTATACCCCAGGACCATATATTTGTACGCTTGAAGTAAAGAAAAGGCATTATGTATGACGTTCAATACTTGTGGTGGTACTAAATTGTCGGGAATTGGAAGGATGATAGCAATTACGAACAACGTTAGGAGAGGCAGGAAGTGTGAAGAACTTGAGAGAGACCTGATGGTGAGCAAGTATGTGCAGGATAGTAAATGGATGTGCCAGAAATGATAAAATTTTGGAAAAAAGTGCAATATCCTACTATTTACCTGATATGAGGATAGACCAATGATGATTGTCTAATCATAGCTTCTTGAATCTCGGAGTCTATTCCTTTAATTTTGCTTTAGGATGGCAAGTTTTTACTGACACTTTGATCGTTTTTTCTACGAGGTGAGTGAAAATTTGCTTTAGAATTACACAGGATTGAAATATGCTCACTTTATCAAGTTCGGCGTAATGACGAGGTATTTTTCGGATAGAAATTTTTATCAGATTTGAATCATATTTGTAGTATTGTTACGACTTTATTCAAACAGTGACAGAAAAAAATCATCGTCAGTGGTCATTAATCCGTTGATCGTTTTTCAGCAGTTATTTACTCAACCACACCCACCTCTACGTTATGTCTTTGTCATTGTGTTGCGTTCCTCAATATTTCCCTATTGCATATTATCTTGATCTGCCGCAATACGTCTCTCAATTGTTTTTCCAATAACTATTAAGACTATCACGACGCAGAATGTGTCTACTAAGTTCGTTTCATCAGCCTTACGAAGCTTTTGGTGCGCATAGTTTCTCCCCATCTCTTCCCAGGAATTGTTCATAATTGATTCTCTCTAACCATTTGACCTTCATTTTGCTTTGATAATACCAAATTTCCATTGTTATCAATCTCCTTTCTATTACTACAGTTACCGAGCAATCTCTCTACATAGTAATAGATGGTTTTATTTATATGTTTCAGCCAAAAATACTCTTACGCATATGCAAATTAAACAATCGGAATAAAGTTTTTAGTTTAAGCTCGCCTCTTTATTTCATTTCCCTCGGGTTAGCCTGGATAACTTTTAAAAATATACACTTCTTCCAAGTGGAGTGCGACGTGTATATATATGCCAACGCTTGATCAATGCTCTCTCCCTCTGCGTAAATCATTTTTTTCCTTCGCTACAGTACATTTCGGATGAAGAACTACTTCCCACTCATCTATTAAGCTTTCTTCGCATTTCCACGATATTCATTCCGTTTCAGTGAGCGATATGGTTTCCCAACGCCGCACGTCCCACATCAACATCTTCAACCCACTTAATGTCTATAAATGAATATGAGTGGTCTCTTGAATATTTATTTACATACCCTCTTACTCTCTGGCACAGGAATATCAAGCGGGCACAGCGCTAGGACGTAGCACTGGTATGTCCGAGTAACCTATTGACACACTTTTCATGATTTTGCTTCATAGAACTAAAAATTGGTTTCTTTCATTTTTCACTTGTAGCAGCGGTAAAAATATCCCCGTCACGTCAAATTCACATCAACAGAAACCTTTTAACTACTTCCATAACAAAGGACGCAGGAATACCCCAAGGCAATCTGGCGAGAACGTGAACTATGTATTAAATATGACGTAAAGCACATCTTTTTTGCGAAATACTTGAGATAATTTGTTCATTGCTTTAGATAATGAAGGTTTGATAAAAAAAGTAAACTGACCAATTTTAATTTTCGAGTGGTATTGCGGACTTGGGATCTTGATGACTGGAGAATACAATGAGTATGACGCATACGTGTCCACATGACCCCCTACTACAATGAACTTAGATGGCTCGATGTTAAAACCCGAAGGAAATATTTCCTCGGATTCTACTTGTATTGCTTATTTCAAGAAAAATCCCCTGAATATTTATTCGACATGTTTTCCGTGAAACCTTCCACTAGGGATATGTGCACTAGATGTGATCCTGAGTATCTTTACATTCCTAGTCATCGCACAACGAAGTTCCAAAATTCTTTCTTGGTCACTGCGTATCATCTCTGGAACACCCTGCCCAAAAACATAAAAAATTGTTCTTCTGTTGCTAGTTTTAAGATGAAATATTATAATATGTTACTTTCTGACCATTAAATGTTGTTATTATTTTGATATTGTTGTAATTGTGCATATTGTTGTAATTAATGTAAATCCAGAAATGTATGCAGATGAATTTGTTATATGATATGATTTCCAAAAAACTTTGCATTCAGCATTGTAAAATGGTATTAATTTATACTTAATTTTTTCATTATGTTCCTGTCCAAATTGTTGATTTTGCTCTTTATGTTGCTCAAAAAATGTAAATTGCTTTTGTTCTTAAGGGGTATATCCCCAGGACAATTAATAAATTATTCATTCATTCATACGAACGTGATGAAAAACGGAGAAACAAAAATTTTATTCTTCGACTAATTTTCAGTTTATTTTTACACTTTTTTTCAATAACGCCGTGAGTGTACATGTTGTTTGTTTTAGGTATAGTTAAGATGGGCATTTCTCATTATTTTGAACCATTATTAAACTGATTTGATTGGAGTTACATCTAGATTTTTTAGAACTGACAGGGAAAAGAGAAACAAGGTAACTCAGTAAATGGTGAGGAATCTAGGCGTAATATCTCGGGGTTTCAGAACTCGCAATTGGTTTCACATTTAATGCAACAAAAAAAGCCATATAATTTTTTTTTAATTTTACTGGCTAACACTGATAGAACAGATAAATCGGCCCAGAAAAACTCCGCGTCACCCTCAAGTGGAGGGTTTGGATTCATTTAGTGTTCAAGCGTTGATGATGGGACAGAGGCACGGAAAAACTGGCTGAATGGGGAACCTCGGTCTCTTTGTCTCGCATCAAGTGCAATATTTCCTCTCCTCCATGTGTTTCACAAGCAAATACCATCATGTCTTGCTTCCCCTATACTGATTTTCCTAGTTATAGAGCTAGTAACACCTGCTGCCAGCATATCAGCGGCGAAAGCAGCAAAACTTAAATGAGTCCCGCAGGACTTCGATTGTTCGCTTGTTGGTACCATAACTTATACGAGGGAATACGCTAGCTAAGCCATCGGCAACACATGGCACGCATACCACCAGGTGGCCGTAGGGTTTGTTGATGCCACGCCAAGAAAGCGGCGATCAAATGAACTTTTCAAGATTTTATCCTAATAGACAGTGATGATACCCGCACAACTTTAAGGGAAACTTTTTATAAAATGTGGCTCGGGTAAACATAACGGTAGCCCACTGGGGTGTTAACATTTGCTCCAAAAACCCATCGCTCGCGTCACTAATGCTTCCAAACGAGCGCTGCCGGGCAGCATTCCACTGAAAATTTCGAACGTGATTCCAATCTCTCCCGACGTCGGCGCTCCCGCCGGCGTTAAGAGACCAGCCGATTCGCCCGCTCCCCGCCAGAGGACTCCACAGCCCACTCACGCACTTCCGCACCCAGAAACCTGGCCGCACACAAGTTCCTCCCCCCTGTGCTTTGACGCGCTCGTCGCAATGGCTCCCTGCTTGCCCCATCGCCAATGCCCTGGTGCCAGGGAACCAGAGAGGTGGTAGCTGTGGAGCACACCGGGGGTGGACCGCAAATCCTCTTTGCGAAGCCTTTCTGAACCTAAATGCTTGGGATGCATCACATTCGGCCAATCTCTATCTTTCTCGACCATTTCTTTTTATCGGCAATGATTTCCTTCCCGACATACAATGGCCTGTAATTTATCAATATTGCTAATACTGTGACTTCATCTACATAATACCCTGCGAGCCGCCGCATGGGCGTGTGGAAGGGGGTGTTAGGTCACCAGCCGTGTGAAGATTTTAAACACTGCTTTATTGCAGTTGAAAATACAGCAATCTATTATAAATACTCCATTACGTATATTGATAAACTATCGCTTCAATGTTTCAAAAGCGTCATCATGAAGGCGAGAGTATGGGGTAATATATACTCTACGCATTATACACGCTGGTGTGAGAAATGCACCTAATACCCTTACATAGAAAGTTCAAGTAAACTGCCTCACAGTTTCATGTAGTGTTCTTCTTTTCTAAGGGTAATGAGGTTGATTGGTTCTCAAAGGAACTAAAAAGTATAAATGCACTGTTTTATTCATTACCTACGGTATGCTCCTAAATTCTCCTATTAAAGCTGTAAATAATTTATTTTTAACTTTTAAATAAGTTCTTATGTTAACTGTAAATGAGTAATTTTGCTAAGATTTATGTCCATGGACGATAAATAATAGTCAAATATAGGGAACATCGCCCAGAAAGTGTATCATAAAGGAAATATTTCGGTTATCGCGCTGCGTTCAATGGGTCGTGATTACGGAATTTGGAGAACTTGTTACATTCTAGCATTCCCCATACCATGGCGCTGATGAATCTTTACGGAATCCTCGCACCAAGTCGAGGTGTATAATCGATGGAGGGGGTTACAGATAGTTGGCAGATTCGGTGGGTGCTAGTGCTACCCCAAGTAAATTTCTCCATGCTTTCTAGCCCCTACTAATGGGACTCGCTGAGAAAGTCATAAGCGTTGATTTATGTGGGTAGGGAATGAGGATGTACGGCATTCATCTCATGAAAGACGTACCCCACGGATTCAAATCTTGGCTCGGTAAATGGCTGAGCCGATGTTTTCCCATCCCTATTGCTCATGTGTCACAAAATGCAAACCCATTTCGTGAGCCAATGCATGTGAAAAAACTAATACGCCTCTCTGATTCTAAGACCATAGATGCATTTTCCCAAGAATTCGAATCAGAGACCTATCGGAATAAAACGGATCACGCATGAAAAAATTAAATACATGAGTGTTATGAAGACACCTTACGAAACACTTAGTAAGGCGATATGAGAGGCGTAAAACGACAATCTGTTTCTATGTCAGACGTCACCAATGCCTAATTGCTGTGGCCCCACGAACAATATATTGAAAGGATAACTGACGCACCCTCTATTGTGTATATATTATTGTAATTTCGATTATGCGAGTAAAAAATTGGTAAGTGGGTGGTTGATTATTGGTGGTTGAGCTTGAACGGAGTATGATTATTGTGTAAGGTCGAGGATATTCTCATCATGATGGGGGATGCCATAAGTCTAAAGAATACTGTCCAGCCTCTTAACCATTATTTTCACAGATAACATCTTTTTCTCTCTCTGTGTCTGTTTTTAATAGGTCTAAATGGAACTGTTGTCTCCAGGCATTTCTGTTTCGGCCGAGGTTCTTTATTACCCTTTGTGTTCCCTCTCTCATCATATCTGTTATCAAAATTTCTCCCATCCTCTCCCTCTCTTTCCATTATTATTCCATCTATTATGAATTTCTGCTAGCAGTCTCTTCGTAATATACGCCCTATCCTAATTGCCTCTTTCTTCTTCACACTTATTAATTTAGATTGCTCCTATCCAATCCTTCTCAGTATTTCCTTATTAGTAAGCTTATCCTTTAATTAAATTTTTAGATTACCACGTTAGCCGTGGGGAGTTAAAACTAATATGACAACAAAGATTTTTTTGATGAATGCATTTTACATAATTTAACACTCATCAGATCGAGGATAAACCTTCAGCACCGTTCTCTTCCAATTATGCATTATACCAACGTTGATTGAAATATATCTAAACTGCTGGAAAAGTGGATAGTTTAGTTCATTATAATTCGCCTCCCAAACATTTTGCCGCCATTACTATCGTGAAGCCGTCACTCTCTGCCTTGGATCCTTAAGCCCGGCTTCATGATATTTGTTAAGGTTTCTGCAGGATAACGTAGTCATTTCATTGACTCGACGTTAAGTGACTGTTTTAGGCTTGCAAAGTACGTCTCATCACCAATCAGTTGACGTGAGTTTAACCTTTGGTAGAACGTGCTTACTTTGGTTTTTCACCACGAACAAATGCTTGACCAAAGGCAATAAATCTGTACCATAATGAATCATATTTCAACTTTTACTCATAAACAGAAAAAATGAATATTGAATAGTCACTGTGAGCGATAAAATTATAATTTTCCACCATTTTCAGTTTCACGCGCAATGCCTTTCGATGTTTTATATCAACTTCAAGTTCCTAATATAGGATGCTCTTGGTGCAAGGTACTATTTATAACGTATTTATGACGTAAAACAGCGAAAAGCTTAAAAAATGAAATTTGTGAAAATATAGAAATTTCCTTCCCCATCTTTCCTTCAATTACGACTTTCTGCAATCATTCTCTCCGTGATATGTGGCCTATCCAATTTGTCAATCTCTTCCTAACATCTTTCGATGTAGTTTGCTCCCCTCCAATCCTTCTCAGTTCCCCTAATTTTTAACCTTAACCTTTACATAACATTTTAAAGCTAAAAAGTAAGGAGTGGCCGCATCCAGGGATTTAACCCGGCGTAAAACCGGGATTATTTCACACATATTATTCGCTGGGAAAATTGCAAATCTTTGATAACTATTTTATTGTTCAGCACGAAACCATATCTGTATAACCCTCGGCTATTATCCTGGAAGAGAATCGCGTGTGGTAGACCTGTTTAATCGTAAAGACGAGAAGAGAGCGAAGTTTTCACATTGCTCTGTTAAGATGGGCATAAAAGTGCAACAAATTTGAACTAGATGGAGGTGACAAATTTTAAGCTATCCGGGACTAGCCACGGAGTTCCACTTTTACGGAGTCACCCGCAATGCACAAATGTGCGAATTTCCACAGAGAAAAAATCATCCGCCTTGACCGGGATTCGAACCCGGATCCCTCGATTTCCGGCCGAGTGCTTTAGCCAGTTAAGCTACCGAGGCGTCCTCTTTCCTAAAAATCCAGAGGGAAAGAGGACGCCTCGGTAGCTTAACTGGCTAAAGCACTCGGCCGGAAATCGAGGGATCCGGGTTCGAATTCCGGTCAAGGCGGATGATTTTTTCTAGATGGAGGTTTTGAGAATTGAATTTGCTGGAGGATTTGACTGTTGGTTTAATCGCTTCAGCATGTGAAGGGGGTTCCTTGAAATGCTTCTCTGTAGAATCTCGTGGAATGAATTATTGTTTAAGCAAGTAAAAACTACAGTACTCAAAAGCGTTCCCACCCCTACTTCATGCCAAAACTTATGTGAGAATAAGTGTTGTCTAAATGCAATCACGCTAGACTTCTTAAGAAATGTGAGCGGAGTAAGGAGAAAGGACAGGGTTGTAAATGAATGGATCATGATAGATTGAGGATTGGAATGTTCTAAAAATGGACATGAATGAAAGGAGTGTAATTCGTAGGCTAGGCTATGTTGAGGGAACGAGTAAAGATAGGTACATGATAGGAAATTAGATAGTGTTCAGGGGATAGGTACATTGAGAAAGTAATGGATAAGCGGCAGAAAAAAAGCCCTGACTAATACTCGAAGCCGGTTCCCCACATATTTCGCCGAGTTCCCAGATAAGCCGTCGAGGCGCCCTTCTACCCATTGTATCTTTGAGAGCTTTAAAGGAGCGAGGTGATGAAAACTGCTGGTTCATTGAAGCAGTCCAAAGCGTGCGCTTGGCGTCTCCATCCACGAGGTTAAAGTCAAACATGGAACATAGTGAAGTGTTTTCTCTTTTTACGAATTTTGAGGATTCCGGAGCTAGCTACGGAAATAACTGTACGGGGACACTCAAAAGTGCTCATAGGTGTGAAATTCCACAGAGGAAATATCATATCTCTTGAAGTATTCAGCGCGATATCAAGAGATCAGGATTCTAGTACCAGCCAAGGGGAATGGTTTTTCCTCCAAGTGGACTTTCCCACTCATTAGCACTTGCGGGTGGCTGCGTAGAGGTAATACCGTAGCTAGTACTGCTATCCTCAAAAGTTGTAGAAAGGACTTGTTCGGGCAACGCTGCTCAGCTGTCCTGTCGTTAGCGCCACTGTCAGGTGCTTGGACGGCAGGTGAGACAGCCCAGTCTACTTGCTTGACGCAGAAGGTTGCGAACAGAGTGTCCAAAGCAAGGTGGCCACGACCGTTCTTGCGAAAAGGCGTCGACTTTGCTCACCAAAATCACTTTGTTATTATTGTTTCATTTATTGTAGAGACCAACAGTGAATACAGTGGTAGTTGAATTTTGTTGATACGAAATTCTTTTCTTTTAAAATCACCCTAAACCACCAATTCATCGACATTCTCAAGCGCCAACCGATATAATGGCTCCATTAGCAGAGTGGCAGAATCGCCGTGCACAGGACTGGAGATAAAGAAGGACCTATATGGGGCGATAGTACACCACGGGAATGTATAGGAATTGATTCTTGAATGCGAATGGAGTGAAATAGTAATAGAAGGAAAGGGAATCATGGACAAATTTATTGTTATTATCAACCAAGAGAGTTATAATTGGCAATTTTCCAGGTGGTGACAATAATATAATGCAGTACAGGCGTCTATATGGTCAATTACCAACAAAATGGAATAAAAGAAATCAATTTAACAAATGAAAAAAAAAACGTATCCAAAATTAATTTTTGGCACCTTTTCTTAAAAAAATTCATCACCAATAATGGACTGAAAAATAGTTTACAAGAAGACTGTTCGAGTCCACAGTAGTTCTGTTGAGGAACGAAATTTTTTTACATTGGAGCTTTGAAACCGACATTTCTCCTTGTAATGGTGCTCACTTCTACCTATGTAGTCAGGGTTTTACACTTTCTGTCGGAGTTGCTTCCATGCTTTTTCGCCATGATTTATTAGTAAGAGAGTCACTTTTATTAGTCCAACAGCAATGGCTTAGCTCCTTGACTATGTCTACCACGAAAGCGATTGGCGTGACGAGTGTGCATGTATATTAATCCTACGTTCCCACCTCCTTTGACCGCCTACGGTTAAAACACTCTGATTCACCTCTCTCATCATAGGGCACATTTTATTTCGTCCTTCCTGACTTATTCAACGTATGGGATCTCGGGTCTCCCGTGGTCTGCGGGCGGAGCGGTCTTTATCGGAGTGGAGGGAAGGGGCGACGGCCGCGGCGGCGGTCGGATATGGACCCGGGAAGCAAACTTGGCATCTCTCTTTTGCCCCCTTGCCTTCCTCTCCCCGCTCCGAAATCCCCCTAACCGCCCTCTCTCCCTGTGGTTCAGCCCCTCCCCCCCTCTTTCCCACCCGTGGGATGAATTAAAGCGAGGGTCCTTCCGTGGATGCGATGCAACGGAAGTAGTAGCAGCGGCGTGTGCTCTTATCGATCTTACCGCGGCGGCACCGAGGAGAAATTGGATGAAACAATACTTCGCCGCCGCCGACGACGAAGTTTTGCATCCTCGAGGGGGCCTGCCCTGGCGGAGAAACACATACCTACGTTGTACATGAGAGGGGCATCCTCGAATTGAAAATAGGGCCCATTACTCAAGCGCAAGGGGTGGAAACGTGAGATTCGAAGTACAAAAACTGGTGAATTATACTTAACGGAGAAACACCAGTCAAGCTACACCCTATTTTAACAAATCGGCAATCATTTTGATGTGTAGATTCGTTCTAACCTATCAGTGAAACTATCGAAAGCATACGTGGTTGGTATTTTTTCAAATATTGTGAAGATTTATACTATGCGATCTATTACAATTAGAGAAAGAAAGCATTTCCGCCATGTTAAGGGTGACTCTCTCTCTCACTCTAAACTGCCATAAAAATGATAATCGACCTTTAGGGACACAGGATTACCATTGATGATAGAAGGAAGGATATGGTTGGTACAGTTACCAGTTAATGCACGGAATACATTATAAAGAAGAGTAAATTAACAATAAGTATAACTAGCTTGAATCAAAGGAAGTGCTCTATGACAACAAATGTATGGAACACAAATTGATTCAGGACAGTAACAGCGGCAGAATAGAGACTAGTGGAAGGATTTGACTGAGACAATATTATGTGATAGTGCTGATGGTCAAATGGACGTAGGTTGGCAGATATGATGAAGTCCTAAGAGAATGAAGAAGACAACTCTGTTGATAAAACTGAAAATAAAACGATTACGCGAGTTGAAGCCCTCCGAGAACTTTTTTCCGAACGAATAACCATATATATTGCCTAAACTTCATTTTAAAAGTAATACGTCCCTTGCGACCTCATGATCGTAAATCTTTCTCGTAGATCATTTTAATAACGTGCATTAGTTCGACCTTGAACTGATCTCAGCATCTATCATTTTAATTTTCGGGAAGTCATTGGTATTAAGAAAGAGTCATAAATCACAAATGATTGAAGCTACTGCTGGAGACCCCTTTGGTCTGCCTGCTAAAAAAATTAAGAGCAAAACTCAATTTGACACCAGCAATCAGCTCATAATTTGTAATGAATAGACGGTGGCAATACCTTTTTATTGCTTTGTCAGTTTTAAGTCTAATTGAATTGACGAAGCGAGTTGAATAAGACCTCAGTTTGCGGAGAATAAGGTGACAGTTGTGATGGATACAGTTGTGCGCAGTACTGTGTTGATTTCAATTTAACTATAGGCAACATCGCATCTACAGCCATAAATCTCGCAAAGAGCCCATTCTGTTGACTATATTTAGTACCCCGTTGATGTTCAAAAAAACGGGGAAAAAGGGAAATCGGGTGTTTTTGATGGCTAAATTACTGTCTGCCTATCCCAAGAATGCGGATTTTAATCCTGGTAGAGGTGAGGATATCGCATCAGAACCCAAAATCTTAGTTGGCTGCTTATTATACGCTGTATCGTTGCACCTTGTCAAGTTTCCGCGCTTTTGTATTATTTTCAAAGGGTATTGCTGTAAAGTTCATCCACTTTCCTTACTCTACGAATTGACATCTTACTACCGGGTCGGATACATCGTTTGGAATTATTCAAGAGGAGAAAAAGTTCTTTTTTTCAGGTAATTAATCGAAGAGTTTCCACACTTATTTTTAATGATAGTTCATATTCAAGCGGCTTGAGCAAACAGATTTACCTTAAGGCAATTTGAGCGAAATATCATTTCACTCAGAAATCTATAAATTTGGTCTCATGTTAAAGAAAAATATCTCACCCTTCGAAAGATACCAAAATGCCAGGCCCTTACCGAACTACTTTCCGAGATTTTTGACGAAATACACCAGCCCTATTGCGCTATTAATTATTCACTATTAAATTCATGCTTCATACATCTGCTGAAATTAAAGCGTGTAATTCGAATACGAGCTCCATCATTAAATGGGAACTATCTCACTCTAACTACCTTAAGTAACAGAGCAGAGTCGAAAAAAACAAAGCCGAAGTCTCTCCGGAAGCGAATTTTGCCGTGGTACCTTCTTTAATGGAACGATCTTACTACGGTTAGTATGATCTAAAAGATTCACTTTAAAATTAAAGTTTCACTTAGGTTTCTCAATTCAGTGATCGGTTTGAACGTCCATTACATCATTTTAAAGGTATTATTGAAAAATATGACTTATAAATTGATTCAAGAGACGCTGAGAAAAATTGTGCCGAGTGATATCTTTTCATCAAGCGTCTATAATTCCGCGGTGGAATGACGTAAATATTACGTGTGACAAGATTCTTGAATTGTAGTTACTTATGTATTTCTCTCATAGCCAACGTTGCACCAATTATTTTGGGATCATCAGGGCTTTGCAATAAGAAAATAGACATTTGCAACTAGTTATTTACATAGATATGGACACAAAATTTGTGGTTTAAGGAATTTACCTACCGTTGAGATTAGTAACATTGAAACAACTCTAAGCAGTGAAGAAATATGTAAACAGTTCCGGTAGACAAGAATTAAATGAGCATAAATAAACCATTCACAAATTTTGCAAAAAATATGTTATTAGAGTTAAGAAATCACAATTTTGCACATGAAAACAAATATGAAAACCACGTTTCTATTAGTGTTAATTATTAATTTTTTAAATATTGTAGTTATATATTAGTATATAATAACTGGTCCAGAACATTACGATTGATTAGTAAAAATTACGGGCAGAGATGTATCAATATTGGAAACTGGGTTGACTGAGTAGTCAAGGTGATGAGTCACGCCCAAAGATTGTCATTCGTTTCCGAATGGGGACTTTTAATGTTGTTTACCTCTTTTATGTTTTTTTATCCCCAAACGTCTCGCGGAATGCGAGTTTTAGAGTTTACCCCCTCGAGAACCCAAATTGAGGTTATGAGGAGCTGAATTACAGATGGCGTCCGGGCGTCGGTTAAGCAAGGTTTATTGCTCTGCCGTTTGTTTACGCCCACGTGTCTCGTAAAACCTGTCGGGGATATTTCCAAACATGAAAACTTACGTCCTGTGAGAAGCTATGGGCCACGCGTTGCATTTCGCTTTTGTTTCTGCTTCCGCCGCCAACTACTCCAGAACACTTATTGCGAGAGATTTCCAGGGAGCATTCCGACAGTTAGTTCACTGATCAGCCCCCAGCCAGTAGTTATTTAGGTCGAGTATGGAGAGGATGTGGAGATGGAATATTAAAAATAAATATCCAAATTTCCCTGCTAAAGCGCCATTCTCGTGTTTCCTCTCTGTGAAGTGTCCTTAGCTGGTTTCTCCTCAGGGAGGGGACCCTCGTATTAAGTCATTTGCATCTTTTCCGAATGGATGGGTAGATTTTTATTGACTGTATTACACGCCCCCGAGTTCAGCGATGAAATCTGCGTCGCAAACTTAGAAGCAAATTCAAATCTTCCATTCTATTCACTATCTCTGGGTCAGTGTTTACACGATGTAGTCCTGCACAATGGTCCATGTGTGGGCATTAATATTGCAACTCGACCTCAAGAAAGTGCACTACATTGTTTTGGCTTTTATTTAAAGTATTCTACCGGTTAAGGTAGATTTTGTTGAATGTCAGAGAATCTCCTCCCAGTTTTCTGCACTTTCAGCGGCCTATCTCGCTCAAGTATATCCTTTAATCCTCAGCATATAATCTACCCATTTTGATTTTGTCCATGAAACTTATTCTCTTTCTTCCTCTTCCCCGTTTGCCCAACATCCTTCCCTCAATCACATTCTTGAGCAACTTCTCGCCCCTTATTATATCCTCCAGCCACCTACTCTGCCGATCTCAAATTTCATTAAGAAAATTCCTTTCTTCGCTCACCATCTCAAGCACTTCCTCGTTAGTCTTTCTCTCCATCCACCTCACCTTCTCCATCCTTCTTCACACCCACTCTCAAAACCTGCAGCCTATTCTCGTCCTCCTCTCTGAGGGTCCACGATTATGCTCCATACAACACTACGCTCCATATCAAACTCTTCTCCACCCTCTTCAGCACATCCCTACCCGAAGTCACCGTCGTTAGCTCCCTTATATTACTAAATGCCTCCTTAGCTAGAGCTATTCTCCTCCGAATGACTTTGCTTCTATGTCCGTTTTCTTATAGCGTACTACCTAAGTAAATTAAAATGATCTACTTGCTCGAGTTTTTATCCACTAACTGTAGTGACTTGCCTCGTTTTCTTTGTCATAGCTTACGTATTATTATTATTATTATTATTATTAGGTGAGATACCAGTTAAGGATGATTTAAATTAATGTAGGTACGTGAAACTTCTCCAGATTTTTACATTTGCTGGGCCCTGACAACCATTCTTTCTTGTATCATCTCAGCAAATTCACTGTACTTTTTCATACCGTCCTTAAAACTAATTCTCATGCTTTCCCATCCACGCTAACCCAGCCTCCTCTGTTCTGTTATATCCTGAAGTAACGCTGAGCCCCTCATTGCCTTATTCATCCATCCACCTACCGTACCTTTTCCTAATCTCATCCAGAGGTTTCTTTACCTCACCTACCAAATCAATCTGCCCTTGTCTTCCTTTCCGTCCACTGCATCTTCTCCATCCTCCTCCATAACCATATCTTGCGCGCACGTAGCTTATTCTCGTCTTTTTTTCTCGGAATCCACGTTTCTGTCCATCCTGTGCGACACTGCCAATAAAGTTCTTCACCAGCTTGATCCTTCCTAATGTCTACATAGCGTTTCAAACTACATAGCGTTCCAACAAACCAGTACTGTTGAACTGCTATTATTAGCCAGTTCTATTAAGACGTTGAGTAACAAATGGATGTCAACAACAACAAAATGTCATTTATGAGTATGAGTATACGATTGTACTGTGGTGTCAGGAAGAAAAAAGTGTTTACTGCCACGCTTTTCAGATACCAGTGGCTTAGCGAGTTAGAGAACAGCGCCACCGAGTCCCGCGCTCCACCGCCTTGGGGCAGATAGCTAAGCAATCCATTACCCCCATAACAAAACCTTAACAAGCTCTTTTAACCGCCCCTATGGCCCCTCCTTCTAAACCTCGCCCATCGCTTTGCACTGTTCCCTTCTCGCTGGACCCGGAAGTGTTTGCTGCCCTCTGGGAGCTGGGTTGGAAACGGGAGGATGGCATTATTTTAAAGAGCACCTCTCCTGCTGTGTGTTTACAGAAATTCCGATTTCACACTTTCCTCTCGGCTTCTTTCCGTCCTTTTCATCCCAAATCCGTTCATCCCTTTAGGCTGTATTCAACATATTTTGCCTGAGCCAACGCATTACGGTAAAAAAGATCTCAAGCATCAGCATGAACTTATATTAAGATCCTGTACTAAGTTCTTGAGCATACTTAAAATGGAAAAAAACCCAGAACCGATAGATTTAGTGTCATCATTTTCTATGGACTATAATGGACGTTAATAGCTGTGATCGACCTTTTCTATAAAATGTCCACCATCGCAAACTTAAGTAGGGTTTGTATAATTGTTCGTGTAGAATAAAGTACCATTAATGTCTCACCCCGCGTAAAGTGTCTTGTATGATTTTGTTCTCTTTTTTGAAGAATTAGTATCTAATAATACCCATGAATCAGTGGTATTAATAATGCTAATCATTAGAATTGCCTAGCAAGCGAACCTGCTTACTGCATGATAGCACATTTGCTAGTGTGGCAAAGCACTAGTTTCTAGTTTACCTGTCTCTCTCCTGATTGCTAAGTGTCGCTTGCTAGCCTGGCAGAGATTCGTGTGGGGTTCGACCTTGAACTGAGACGAATATTAGCCTTCTAGGTGAGTAAGCATCTCGTGCCTCAAAATCTGGAAATGGCTTTCTGGGTACTAGTTTACCTGTCTCTCTCCTGATTGCTAACTGTCGCTTACTAGCCTAGCAGAGATTCTTGTGGGGTTCGACCTTGAACTGAGACGAATATTAGCCTCCTAGGTGAGTATGCACCTCGTGCCTCAAAATCTGGAAATGGCTTTCTGGGTACTACGTGCGTGTAGATCACCCCTCCCCCAATCCTCATTCCTTAGATGAAGAATAGTGTCAAACTAAACGAGAAATATTTAGGACTGCTTGGTGCTACCTCTTAGGTCAAATAAAGACAAAGAGGTAGCAAAAAAGGTGGTAATTACGCTGGAGGCCATTCTCAGAGGAAGAGCCCTTTCCATTCGAATTGGCTTCGCAGGGGGAGTAAGGTAGTCTCTCCTTTCTAAAGCTCTCAATCCAATTGCTTAGACGGTCTTCTCGTCTCAGTATCGAACATTATCAGAGTGCTTTCACCTAGCTTTATTTGGATTGAAAGCGTTGCGCTAAAACTTGCTGCAGAAACTTTCCTTCCCTTTGTAGGTAAATGTAGCTATGATGGTGGAATTTTCTAGCTTGTGCTGTATTCTCATTTCCTCGTCTTGGCTGACCCCTTATTCAGGACCGTCCCCCGTAGTGTCGCACTTCGCACTGGCGACTGCTACTGTGTTTCACTGCTATTATATCACCAGTACCTTTAACGATTCTATCATTATCGGCCCCGGTGGCGGCGGGGTAAAGTCCCCGCATGGGACCCGATAATCTGAGGGTAGCGGGTTCGAGTCCCGCCTGGGTAGAAAATTATTTGCCCAGGAAGTGGGTGTTTGTGTAATGAGTTATATATAAGGGAGGACTTGATATCGCTCAGAAATAAAGGCGACAGTATTATTATTACAACTTTTTGTCATCTTTTCGATACCGTAACGTTCTCAATGGTTAATGACCATCCCATAAATGTTGAGGATGAGTAGAATAGCGATGGATACGATAATGTAATATTGTTATAATAGTGAAGCATGCATGAAATAAAAAATGAGATTCTTCCAACGGAGTTCAGAACTACGAGACCGGTAGAAATAGTGTTCATTTCATCATTGGTTGTTCAATCCTAAGATTTGTTGACTGCAGCCCTCCACCCTTCCCTAATCTAATGCTAATTCCCTTACCTCTCATTACTTTCTCATTACCTTCATCAGAATGAAATACTCCTGTGCAGTGGGGGTTTTTATAAGGTATTTAGCTTTTTCACTCCTGAATCCGAGTAAGTTTTCATCTCTGACGTTCAATCAGTTTAAACGATGAAGTGAGCTTCATTTGGAATTAAGCTATGAACTTCTCTCGCCGACTTTCCCTTCTTCCCAATCATTACTTGAAAAGGAAAATATGTGTTTATTTACGTGATGCATTCAATAACGCGTCACTTCTACTAATAGTCTATTAAATCCTTATTCTCATTAATGTTGTTTACCTTTTAAAACTATCGGTTGAGTTTCATACTATTTTCCGTTGTCTGCCTTTCAAGGCTCAGTAGATTGGGTAGTAGTGTTCTCCAATTAATTGCAAGAATTCTCACGTCTGACGACTTCTTTCGCTCACTAGACTCATTACATCGCTCGCACTGGAAAATTTCCTGGGTATTTTATTACTCAGACTTCTCTGAATAGAGTTCCTTCATCATTTTCGTATCACGCTGCCTTCTTTGATCTGCCCGAAAGAGGCGAGGGTGTATTTCCAAACCCCGTGCTTGAGAGAAAAAAATATAATCCACGCACGAGGATAACTAGTTGGGTCCACATTAAGAGCAGAACTTTTTAGCCCTTGAGCACTATCCAAAACCCTTCCCCACTCGACCTTACCCCTTCCTTTCGCTTGCGCCGCCACCAATCGCTAACACCCTGCCCCCACCCCATTACGCCGGCCCTATCGAGTGGACCCTCTCCTCGGCTTCCGCCAGATGCCACTGCTATTACGTCCCGACTCAGGGACGCAAAACTTATACGAATCAATAAGGGATGTTTATGTTGAGCGTAAACACACTGGTTTGCGTCCAGGATGTCGATATATAGCGTAGGAGACCGTTTAATTTTCGCAAAATACCTCCGGATTCCGAGGGGATATTTAAAATTAGGCATATATCGTGCTGAGAGATTTTAAATGGCCATCACGGAGTGATGCCATTTCCAAATATAACCGAGGACGCACCGCAGGAGGAAATGGAGTATTTGCGCGCTAATCATGTGCCGCGAGTCACAGCCAAGGTGAATGGTTCTCCGCGGGGCGTTTTAAAATACTTATGCGCAAAAAATAACAAGAAAATGGATAGTAGTAGCAGTAGAATTGGGTTGTTTGGTGCGTCGACGGCAGGGGTCATTTGCACCATTCTCAGCCCACTTGACGTATTACAAATTAGTTCTCCACAAAATGAGAAGTGAAACTGTAATTACAGATATTTTACATTTCTGTTTTATGAGTAATTCATGTAACTAAACGTGTGTATATGCAAACTATATTAAATTTCTTTATTTTTAAAAATTTATTTATTTATATATATATAAATTTATATAATATAATATATATATATATAATATAATAAATAAAAAAATAAAATATTTATATATATATATATATATATATATAATTATTTATATTTAAAAAAGAATTTAAAAACCTATTTCTTTCTAATACAATAAAATTCGGCTTAGGCTATCCGTATCGTCTCCTAGAAGAGTATCTAGGCTACCCGTGATGGCATTTCTGTTGCGTATAACCCGGTATTTAGTACATGCTGTCAGTAGGTGATTCACAGTAAGAGAGAGGCTTCACAGTCATTGCACTGTGGTGGGGTCTTGTCGACAGTAAATAGAAATGAATGTGTAAAATGACAGCGCCCAATTCTCAAACGGGTGATTGCGACCTCATCCCTACGTTTGCTCCTGCAAGAAGTAGGCCTATATGAAATATAGGTGTGAAAGGGTGAAATATCAGGTTTGAGGCTACGCAGCTTGTTATTTTGCAGATTCCGCCATGATTCTCTCCAGTCCTCCAGGACTACAGGTCGTAGCGAAGCTTTCAGGTCATCCACGAGGACCACCGTAAAATGGATCGTCGAGGTCTCGTTACACACGATAAGTCAATGCACTAACCGTTAGCGGTCAGTCATATACCGACGGTCATAAATTACTGAAGTACTCGTCATTGGTGTAACATTTATAGTGTGGACGTATTGAGTCCAAATTGTTTTCCGCTTTGAGTAAATGGTTCCACTTATTCGTTGAAGTTATTAGCGTTAAGAGTTAACTGTCGACTTCAACAACTTAAGGTAGTTTGAGCGAAATATCATTTCACATAGAAAACAATGAATTAGGACTCATTTTTAAGAAAAATATCTTACTCTTCCAACGATACCAAAAATTCAACTCCATACCGAACAACATGCCGAGATTTTCGACTAATAATACCGGCCCTTTTATATGAGAAATGGTAGAATTCGCTCTCCAGAGAGACCTCATTTAAACAATGAGGCATTGCTAACACATAGATCTCGTTAAAAAAGTAACAGAATGTGGTTTGTATGTTTTCGCGTGAACAAAAGAGTCAAATCAAAGACTTATATGGATATTTTTATTTGATTACTAAGAATTTCAGTCATATACACGTTCATTTGTGGTGCCAGGAGTGGGGGTTAGAATTAAATATCAGCAAATGCACCACAGTTCACTTCCTGCGAAAGTCATCACACAAATTCCATACCTATACTGTGGGTGGAGAAAACATAAAATCTTCAAATACAGTAAAATATCTAGGAATTACTTTAACTCCTGATACCGTGGGGATTACACGTAAAAAAACATATGCGGCACAGCATTAAAAGAACTGGGTTTTGTTAAATGTATAATATGAAGGTCTTCGGATGAAAAAGTAAAAGGGATATGCTACTTCGCTCTGGTTAGGCCACACCTCGAATACGTCGCGAGCATTTGGGACCCTGGTCATAAAGAGTTAACCAAAAAAACAAAAAAATACAAAGGAAAACAGCGCGTTTCGTTAAAAACTGCGATGTGCGTACGTATAATGTCTCACAACTTTTAGAGGGATTAAGGTGGGAGCCCCTAGAAACTCGGAGGCTACACGCTAGACTTAGGCTAATTGAGACATTCAGAACTGATGTTTTTCTGAGCGACACATAGAATATTATCATGACTCCTCACTACATCTCAAGTTCTGATAGATGCGACAAAATAAGAGAGATACATTGTCGAACAGATAGGTGCAAAAACTCGTTCTTTCCGCTCACAATATGTGACCACAATAAAAATTGAGCTCCACTAAACACTCCCAAAATAATGTTACCATTTCATCTATCAAAAACTTACATCCTTATACGGCTGGTGACCTAACACCCCCTGCCACACTCCCAATCGGCGGCTCGTGGGTTATTGTGTAGATATAGATTATAGCACTATTACTAATATAGTATTTACTTCATACTTCCTACAGCTGTTTAGATAAAATCGCATAATTCGTATATATTATGATTAGGGAACTATCTCGCTGAAACTACCTTAAGGAGGAACCTTTATTTATGGCATGTTTGATAACCTACCTTGATGTTAACATATTATAAAGTAAGAGTTCTACAATTGAATGGTGTAAATATATTACTAGGTCATCGGTCATTTAGTGAAATACATAAAAATGATGAATTTTTACGCTGAAAATCTCTGTCTTAATCACTGCGTTTACCAATCGAACTCAGATCGATATGATCTCGGACCGATCTGAACATTCAAAGCCAGCCGACTGGGATCGCCTGGTTTACCTATTCGAAATCCACTGAAATATCGATTTGAATCGGCTCATAGCGATTTAAAATCTCAGACTGGCAGAGAAAGCGGGGCCGAGTTAGCTCGCATCTCATACCGATCTCGCAAGCCCGTTGCGTTTACCATACCTAGCTAAACCGGCCACCGGCCAAATCGATCTGAGTGATATAAAAACTTCGGTTAAACTCTTCGGCCCGTAAGATTTTGCCCTCAGGAGTATTTATATGGAATTATTAAAATTCATACAAGGCAGCACTAAGTACCTATAAATTAACTCATAGCATAATCTATGGTTTCAGGCCTGATTGAGTGGAAACGAAACGTTACTGCACTTTGAAAAAAAAGCAACTTTCACTTTGATAATATCTCATTAATCATAGCTTTTTTTTATTCAACTCATTGCGCTAGGATATCTTAATTTTAAAAGAAATTATCAATCTATTTTTCTAGTGATTGCCAAACTCTTTGCGGAAGGCTCGAATTTTACTTTGTACCGACAGGGAAACTCATACTTATTCAGGCAGAAGATCCAGAATAAGAGTGGCTAGAAATATAAAATATGGAAAATTTATTAATTTTTATAGCTTCACGTAATTAATCTTCCGAAGAAGGTTTTTTTTTACTAATAAAGTCATTAGTATGGCTTAAGTATGCCTTAATAGCGACTTAGTAAGTTGAAACCTTGGTCGACAAGATAAATGTAATTTTGTCGAGGACTATACAAACCAAAACTTTACCTTGTTTCGAGAAATAGGATAGCTTGAAACCATAATTGGCTCGAAAGTTTGCTTCTATGGAGTAGCCATGAGAACATAGAAAATGTAATGATTAGTTTTTATTCATCATTTTCAGAAATCGGGCCGGACCAGCTGTGTAGCCCATGCAATTAAAAAAACAATGTATATAGTCCCATACGCACCTTTTGAGATGCCAGAACGGATATTAGGTCTCTTTGTCGGAAAAAAGCGGTTCGTACAAAGGAATACCAATTATTTTTTGAGCTACACATGTGTTGAACAAGATTACTCCGACCCAACGCGTTGGAGTTGAAAAACTTAAGTAGGTGGAGAAGAAGCTGTGCATGTGCATACCAGTCTCAAAGGTTTGCGCACTTGATTCTCAAGTCCCATAACACTCAAGGGACATTGTTGGGAGTCATATGGTATTAACTTAAACCGAAACCAAACAACGGTTTGTGCATTAACGCTTACAACGTCTCTGCGCCATTTCTAGCATGAGGTTGCATAGAGTAACTTTAAAGGAAATATTAGTTGTACCCAGGTAACCGAGTTTTCCAGTGAGGATTTGCTCCTGTTATTTTTTAATACACGTCCATTAGCCAAGAACATGGTAAGCATGTAGTCATTAGAGATAAAAAACTGATATGCGTTAGAAAGCATAGGATTTAGCAAGACATAGCTCAGCAAATGTTGCTCTTAAAAAAGAATTATGGGTCTCAAGAAGTCTTATTTGTTCAATTTATTGATGAATAAATATTTTAATAGGTTCTTCCGACACAAATGATAGAATTTGAGGCATAGAAAATGCATCGACGTTTTTCTTTCACAAGACAATAATTAATATATTGCATTGAATTTTCTCTGAAATGAATTCTCTGAAAATATAGGATCTTGGAAAAAGCAAAAAAAAGAAGGGGAAATTTGTTTAATTATTGCTGCTGAACGAGAAGCGCCGTTCAAGTACAAGATTTCTTAGAATAAATTTGAGGAAAGATAGATATTTTTTACGGCAGTTATATGAGGAAATTATTACACAGGATAGAAGCATCTAATAATACTATAAAGTTCGTTCTAAAATGACGTTGTAATGCAAAACGTTACAACTAAATTTTTTTGAGCCGTTCTACTTATTACTGCTAGAAATACGTGCATGTGACAATATAAATCCAAAAATGGTCGTGCCAAATCCTTCCCGGCCATTATTCTCAAATTGAGCTGGGATCACGACTGAGTAGTTCAATCCAAATAATTAATTTATACTTATTATCTCTACCTATAAAATACCTTTTTTTTCTTGCCAAAGAAATAAAAGGACAAAAAGCGAAAGATTTGTAAAGTTGGACTTTTTCGTGATTAATGAAATTCGCCTGATGAATCCGTATCAAAGTGCAGGATAATTTTTTTTAATACTTGTAGAACAAAGGCTCCAAAATATTCTTTTTGATTAAGGTTTTTTTTAATTAAGCATATGTGACCAATTGTTTCGCAAAAATTACATTATCATAAGTTAATTAAGACTCCATTTCCCGAAATTATATTAACGTATTCCCATCTTCGATATAATTAGAAGCATATTTTGCGGACTAAAATACCTCCCGGAAAATCTATCGAACGTATAAGCTGTGATAAGCTAGATATTTATTTAAGGTATTTTTTTTTGGCATGGGTATTTTTTCCGCCAAGAAAACGAAACGTAAAAAGGTATACATGTCCTTGAGTTTTCAATCAATTGTTTCCTAAAACTTGAATTTTTCGAAGTGTAGTTTATTTTTTACTTCAGTTAAAGTCGTATCCCTCTCCGGCCGTGGGTGTAGAGAAGGTGTACCGAACGGAAGTTTACAGCATGCACGACCCATTTCCTTTGCAAGGATAATGAAGGAATTTGGGTTATCGATCGAGGAGCACGCCAAGGATGGGTATGTACACGAACATGGTCACGGCGGACGGGCGTCTCTCCGTCAGTAAGGCTTCCATGCCCCTCGCACACTCTTTGTGCACGATATATTTCGCCAAATCCTCTGCAAGCAATAATTGCTACAATAGGATCAGGGGATGAAAATTTGTCTAACAAATTTGAGGCAGTGCAATACTTAAAAAAACAGCCGGGCACCTATGTTTCGCCTCGTTACTGAAGGCATAAAATACTCAATCATTACGTTGTATATTTTTTTATCGGTTGAGTCAAAGCAAGTCTTTAACTGGTGGTCTTAGCGACTTGTTCCAGTTCAATAAGTCTTTAAATCCACACGTTCTCAAATAAACACTATCCAATCGTAGCAGGTTTTCATTTACTGTGACATTGGTATTTCATCTTTCACGCTTCCTTGCTCTTCAAAGACCTTATCTTTGCTCCCCATGTTTCTCCTTCGTGTAACCTCTAGCCATAAAATGTTAAGGCCTACAAATTTGATGATGGCATGTATTACTTCTTACCGCATATGTGGAACTTTAGTGAGACATATTTACATCTTGAATCAGGCTCTCATACAGATGAAAAGTACACTTTCACTTACATTACAACATTTAGAATTCTTTTTATAAATAATGTTTATTTCACATTATTTGTGGGCAGGGTATATGATCTACACCTCAGATAACCTAGATTATGATATTAGTAGGTACCAAAAACTTGATTTCTGGTTGGAAAAATCTGGTATCCTTAAATTTGTTTAGCATGTTACGTTGCAAGTCTTCGTTTCCATTTTGAAAACACATATTCTCAGGTGTTCTATTGACTTGCGTCAGCTCTTCGTCAGAATTGTTCCATCACATACCAGGCAAAAGAACTCTTACATCTGTTGTAAACGGTAAAATATTTGCAAATGCTGTCATAAACCTGCATATGTTTACTACTATGATTACTTTAAGCAGAAGATTTTTCTTAAAATGTTTTAGGCATTGTGTTTTTGACGATTTTTGCAGATTACAGTTAAATCAAACTTAAGATTTCAAATTAGACGATGACTTGCGGTATTCCTGACAGATGTAGAAAAAAAGATGAAGGAAATCTCATGGTGGCTTTGGATACAGTTTTTAATATTACCCAATAATGTATGTAGACAATCCGAGTCGATATAAATGTAACACTAGTTTAGTAGGGGATATAAGTAACACTGGTTATTTTGGACACTGACGAAAACTGCGAAACGTGGAAAAAATCCTTCTCGTTTTTCGGATCATTTTATCCATAACCGCACGTGAGCGTTCTAATGTCGGATTTTAATAGTTTTTATGCTAAAACGTATGATTTTAATGTATTTTTATTATTATTTTTCCATGGTTACCATGATTTAGGATTCTCTTATAAATTGATTTTATATCCGATTAATTTTCTACCCAAATCCCTCAAATGCTTGTGCAGTTTACAAACGTTGGCTAATAAAAAAATACGCATACTTTCTCCATATTTTTGATTTCCAGTATTTTAAAATCCGGAGATTAGAAGTTTCCTCGTAGTAATGTAGCTCAATCGTAGACATTCTCCTCGAGTGGATCGCTCTCGGGAATGCTTCTTGATATGCTGGACTCCTCTCTGTTTGCTCAAATTAATCTTCGTCCCTCAGTACCTGTCGTTCTGATTCCGTGATTGCTATCGACTATGACTGCCCTTTCCGGGAGCTATGTTTGTTCGGAAGCGTTTCAATTCCCATAGGCAAATTAAAGTCTCTGGCTGCAGTTCAAAGGTGTGTGCGTAGGGCTCTGTGCCCCGCCTCCCCCCAGCCATGAGAGCTGACGGATCGGTCTTCGTAAACATGCAGCTCTTGCCAAAGACGCACGTTGGCAGCTCGCTGATGTCCCCTAAACGAGTAGGTGGCACGGTTGGTCAGCGCTATGAATCACGCCCCCTTGACTCGCGCTACGTGTGGCCATCGACTGTCTATTATCAAGTGTTGAGCACTATCATCCGATCTCATAGGGGTACGGCTGTGTGGCTCAAGTTGAATTGATTGGTTTTGTCTCACCCCTCAGGATCATGCTGGACAGGTGCCAACTGCAGCCCATTGAAGGATTATGGGTTTGGTAGCGTCAACCAATATTTTGCTCAGACTCTGGGAGCTTTTGATTCGCTCTAGTGCAAAATTCACCTTGCAAAACAGCTCAATTTGCCTTCCATTCGTTACAGATCCTTTCGCACTAGTTAGCGCGCTTCGAAACAGGTCGAGAACAAATATTTTGTACGCTCAAAATAAAAGAACGTTGATAATTGCACTCGTAACTGCTCTCACGCTTGTTGATTTTCAGTTACGGCGTCAAACATTTATATTGAAAAGTTTTAAATTACTCTACGAGTAGACGCTTGCGATTTTAAACGCTTATTTTGAACGAATTCGACAACTTTCACAAAATATTCGGTCGTGTATGTTTATTACTCCCACAATACTAGACCCCACTTGGAATATATGTTACATCTCACTTGGAATGCGCTGATAGTATTTGGGATGCTCTTAAGGTAGGCTTAAAAACAAGGAACTTGTGCAGAGAACATCAGGAAGACACCTAAAAGGCCGGTATGATACTCTCGTTACCGTTACTGATCTCTTGCAATAACTGGAATGGGAAACGCCTTCAGACCGCTGATTAAAAATTTGATTTAATCTTTTATATAAATGTTAGAGCAATTTATTATCCGACGAAGTAATTAGTATCTTAAGAACTCAAACATACTACGGTAGATCAGACCATGAGAATATTATTGGGGAAACTGACTGCAGAACAGAGGGGTTTAATGTCTTTTTTTCCGCAATGGATAAGAGACAATAATGGCGACTAATGTGATTTTGAAGTAGGTTAGTCATCAGGTAATCCAGCTGATTAGATGATTTGCCCTCTCTTGCTTGTTTAGGAATCTACCGCGTAGTATTAACATCACCTTTCCAATGATCCCTACGCGACTCTTGTATCTCGTTTACATAATTCCATTATTTATTACTTAAATAGTTTTTGTAGCATTGGTAACATACCTATAGATTAGTGCATGTTGGTAAAATTTACATATATTCATTATTGTGCATTTGGTGATTATTCACCCATTTCCATTTACCCTTGAGGTGGCTTTTAGGATAATATCTAGGAGTAGATTTGTTCCTCCATCCTCTGTCGACAGATTAAGAATAGTGTCATACTAAACAAGAAATACGATTAGATGTTTCTAAAGAATTCTCATTCTTGATGCGTGACCATTGGTCAAGGGCTGCTTATTGCTTCCTCTCAAACGAAATTGAGGTAAAAAGGTAGCAAAGCATAGTGGCGATTACGCAGGAGGCCATTCTCAGTGGAAGAGCCCTTTCCCTGCGAACTGGTTCCGGACGGAGGAGTAAGGTAGTCTTTGCGTTGACTTCTACAGTTTCCAAGGTCGGCAATATTCTTAGTCGACTTTGAAATCCTCTGTCTAAGAATCACAAAAATTCACTTCAAGTTCTTTATAGCAATCAAATCGATTGGATGGTCTTCTCCTTTGGGTATCGAACAATATCAGCGTGCTTTGACCTTGCCATATTTGCATTGAAAGCTTTGTCCTAAAACTTGCTGCATACACTTTCCCTTCATTTGCAGGTAAATGTTGCTATGTTTGTGGTATTTCCTAGCAAGTGCTGTATTCTCTTATCCTTCTAGATGTTACTAAACATTTTGTCAGCGCGCATCGTCCCATTCAACGTCGTTCGTGGACTCTAGGGTGCGCGGATGTGTTCCGATCTGAGCTAACATTCAACCCCTTGAATCTTGAATGGGAAACCTCCCATTTGTATAAGCTTGTAGTATTTAGATAAATTATGCTCGTGCCTCAATGAGATATTTAGACAACTGGTGCATTGTCGCCGTGCGCCGATCATAAACGACAGTTCACCTCGGGAACTTTCTGGAACTCGTGGGCTTGAATCCCGTGATTCCAGGTATATTTTTTTAATACTGGACAAGTAAGCATGTCTCGCCATATTTATAAAGACTGAATACTTTAGAAGTGGATAATTATAGAAAGTGCCATATAGTCGTATTTATGTCATAACGAGTGTAAAGATGTCAAACGTCCTATCTTGGTGGATATACGATTCTGAAGAGAAACAAAAAGGATAACTCGTGTCACTGAAAATTCATGAATATAATGTCACCCAGCAGTCACATTTGGCAAATAAATCATTTCTTAAAAAGGTATGACTTGTGAAAAAAATTAGAAACAGCTTTTAAAAATATATTTTAAAATTGGTAAATTTGTTAAAAAACTATTTCTAGAGTTCATCATTACAAATTAAAAATTTTTTAAAAAGTTTTTATGCACATTTAAGCTTTTTAAATATATTTGTATATCTATAACTGTAAATATATATGCATATCTATAACTGTAAATATATATGTATATAACTATAACTAATGAATAATTCCCGCGGTGGGTTTTCACTGTGCGCCAGTCATAAACAACAGTTCATCTCGGGAACTTTCTGGAACTCTCTCGTCGCTTCCCAAACATTCGGCCAGTTTCTACTTCGACCCATGGTTATGCAACAAGTGTGTGCCTATGTTAAAGTGTGCCTTTTTAAAAACTAGAAATGTTGAAGCGTGCCTCTGTAAAAACTTTAACTAAAAACGTCGCCCTCGGGAAAAGCTTTGCTTTCGACGAGGGAGAGAGGGCGACGGGGTAAAGCCCTCGCATGCAAACCAGAGGGTCGTGGGCTCGAATCCCGCCTAGGTGGAAATATCCCAACTCAGGGTATGGCTGTTTGTGTTCGTCTGTCGCTGCTATTATTCACCGGATGTAAATTAGCCAAATGCGCTGGCCGTTCATGGTAGTGAACATAAAATAAAATATAAATAAGCCTTGACCGATATTACACGACCAATTGCGGATTAGTACCCCTCGATTTTCAAGTTCGCCGTAAAATGAAAGACAGACAGTTGTCGTGTCGCGGTTTTTTTTCCCTCTAAAGCAACGAAGGTTCCGTAACGATATTTAATTCAAGGCTTCGCCGTTGAGAGGTGGGGGTGGCAGCACCATCCAAAGTAAAAGGAAAAAAAATGCTACGTGTGAAAAAAATCGGCGCATCCTTTTTAGATTTTAGAACCCCTCAGCCCAAAGCGTCCTATTCCCCTTACTTCCCATTTCCTCCCAAAAAAAATATCCCCCGACCCTTCCCTCCAAATTGCGGTTATCCTTCTCTCATTTTCCCCTCTTTTGATCCCTCCCCCACCCTTCGGCGCCATCTCCCACGGCAACCCAATTTCCTCCAGACCCGAACCATCAAAAATGCCCGGGGTACCCGTGGGAATCTGATTGCGCTCGTCCGCCATGTTGGTTCGGTCTGCCCCCTCACCCAGCGCCCTCCCCTGTCCTACTTTGCGGGTGCGACTAATAAAGCAAGAGAAGAGAGATGAATTCATAACTGCTCCATCCGATGTTTTAGCCGACAACCCTTCGGATGTTAGGGTGCCAATGAGCTCATGCGTGCTTACTCTGGTAAAAATTAGTATATTTATTGTATCCTACCAGCTGATTGGTAGGTTTTTTGAAAGTACTTATCCTAACCCGTATTCACTAATGTGAATGGCCCACCAATAGATCACTCTTGAATTCATCATATCGTCTCCCTCCTCTCATTTCGTCCAGAATTCCTATCCTCTTCCACTCTTCCCCAGTGTTCTCCCCTATAATACCCTCTTCAGCATTCCCTCTCCTTTCAATACGTCCTCCATTCATCTCTTCTGCTTCCTCTGGACCACGGACACTAGCTTCCTCTTCCTCGTTCCAACCATGTCCACTACTTCCTCGTTCGTACTTCTCGCCACCCAACTAACCCTCTCCATTCTTCTCCTCACCCACATCTCAAACGCCGCAAGTCTAGATATATCCTCCCTTCGCTACGAGTAAGACTCCGATCCATACACCCCCACGCTCTGTATAAGGATTTTCTCCACCATTTTCTTTACGCCTCTACTCAGACCCTCCCTTATCAATTCCCTCCTCTGTGAAAATGTCTCCTTAGCCAATAAGAATGTAAAATCACCTAATGTGTATTTCTCTCCCAATCAATTCTGATTAAGGTTTCAAGTGTGATTTCTAGAAAGTGACTGATATCCATCCTAATAACCCAACTCTTTAGCACTTAAGACGTGTTTGTATTTAGCTTAAATGAAAATTGCCAAATTTATTTGTTGCTCTAAGGGATATAACCAATGGGGAGCATACTTTAAATTATCACATTTTATCTTGAAAACAGCCATGTAGGCAGTTACTTCGGAAACTTTAGGAATGGGACGTTTCGGCGTTTAGGCGCGAGCCGGTTTGGTGGAGGGACGCTTGGGCGATATTAACACAATGGATATATAATGCAAATGATCACCAATACTAGAGGTCAGCAGAGAACCTGTTTACTCAAAGTACTTGATAATTAATAAAAGTCACGAAATGTTTTTTCTGTAATCGAAAATGTGAATATGAGAAAAAAAAACTTTTACTTCAGGCATGGCAGGTAACAGGCGAGCTCGCACAGTCGTACCGGGAGGAGAAGAGATTTGTTTACGAAACTTCGCAAAATTGATGCTTTGAATCCAACCCATGTTTCAGCTATTTAAAATCATTTGACCTCCATGGCTTTTTGAATTAGTCAGTTGAAATATGGGACGTAATAAAATCTTCTACGTGGATTTCACGTAGTGATTTCAAATATAATTACTATTAGCATGCTAAATAATGCGAATTTTACTCTCAATTCCTTCGCTTGAATGTGTGAGTATAACTTGCCGTTGCACTGCAATCAAGAAAATGATGATCTCTTATTTGATATGGAAACCGTGGTATGGAGTACCCACTTACACCGAATTGCCATTCCCTCTACAACCTGAGCCACGAGATTTATCATTGTAGGTACATGCTCAGGGAACGAGATAGAAGGAATGGAATCTGTCGAGTCTTTGCGTATATAATTTCATTCCACTCAGTTCGGGGAATATATGAAACGAGAAATTCGTTTGATGGGGAGTGGTGTTGGAGAAAGACGCTGACGTCGTCAACGTGGATACAAATGGCGTGAGAAATGGAATGCTCGCGCTGTGCGGTGAGGCGTTCGTTTCATTTTAAGGCCTTTGTGATGCGTGCACCATCGTAATATAGCATCCACGTCAAGGAAAAAACACCGCTCGTCAAATGCGGCGCTACTACACTAAGTTATGGCTCTACGCCATCGTCCTCCTTATTGTCCGGATATATATATTTTTTAAATTCTGGATACCGTGAGCATGTCTCGCCATATTTCTAAAGACTGAATATTTTAGAAGTGGATAGACAGTGCCATATGGTCGTATTTTCGTCACAACGGGTGAAAAGAGGTCAAACGTCCTACCTTGGTGGATATACGGTTCTGGAGAGAATCGAAAAAGGATAACACGTTTCACTGAAAATTTATGCATGCAATGTCACCCAGCTATCACGTTTAGCAAGTTGTTTCTTGAAAAAATATGACTTGTGTATAAAAAAATAGAATCAGTATTTATATTGTAATTAAAACTGGTAAATTTGTTTTAAAAACTATTTATAGAATTCATCATTACAAATAAAAACTTTAGTTAATAGTTATAACGCACATTTAAACTTTAAAAATTATATAGATTAGTAGCTGTAACTGATAAATAATTGCCGCTTAAGTTAAGAGATTGCTACGCTGCGTCAAAATTATATCAAAAGTTTAAATCGTACATGTTACTAGTATTTATGTTTCTGATTTATATAATAGATTTAGTCCAGTGATTATACCGATTCACATTGCTTGTAGTATAAAAGTAATGCATATTATTAATTTTTTCTCAGCGCTCCCCAACCTCATGTTTTGTTTGAAAAAATCGAAAAAAGTATTAACTCTTGTGTATGTATTCTTGTGCTAAAGGAAAAAATCCCAATGGAGGGTATATCTTTTGCTAAGTCTAATTATTGTGGAAGCCTGATATCGATCGTCATCCTGAAAAATTGCCGAGTTTGCAAATGTTAACGGGAGGCTCGCTTTAATCCGGAGTTATCTCCTCTTCTTTCCCGAAAATCAATCCTCTACGTGAGGTAGCATTGAACAATTACCATGATTTTTCTCATCGAATCAATTCTTAAGTTGTGATTTGCCAAATATCACCGTCCTCACAGTTAAAAATTTCCATATTTGCGCCTGAGGAACTTGCTAACCTACATGGTGAGTACGCGGATCAATCATTCACATGGAATAAAACACGGTGCAACCGATTAGTTCCCCTCGTTCATACGCTGTGAAAAAGCTCAATCGGCTTTAAACTTGTGTTTCTTCGCGTCACCTGGCATTCGCGACCTCTTTTCCCACGCTAGTGAATCTCCTTCGAAAAGACAGGAGGCATGGAATCGCAGCATCTTTTCTCTCATGACTGATATAGATGCTTGAATATGAAAAAAATGAAGAACGTGATGTAGCGATAGTGAAAGCTATCCAGTACATGACAAATGAGCAAAAAATACTTCCATATTATTCTTTACTCTCGTACGTACGTATAACCTTCCTTTTAGTTTAATCCAAGAGGAACTGATGCCTACCAATTAACAGATCCATTCAATATGGATTATTAGATCGTGCAAGAAAAGCTTACGAGAGTATTTATACTATGTGGGGGTTATCTATTGAAGATAATAGCATGCTTTCATTTCAATCACTAAATGTTTGCCTAAAAGTTATACTTTCACGGGATTGATCCACGTGTGTGCGAAATTTAGAGTGAATATCATAATTCACCAGTGTTAAGGCCCAGTACACACCCAGGGTGAACAGTTTTGATTGCGAGGTTTTAACGCTTTGCTCAAAAAAATAGCAGATGATGCCTGAGTTCCTTCCAGTTCTTTCCCTTATTCTCGACTGACTATTGATACTGACGCTTATTTCCTACCAAATGAATGCCCTCATTACGAGCTTAACGTTTCGAATACAACGGAAGTGAAACCTTGATCACCCATATGGACTAAATGGATCGCCCAAATGGAATACACAGACAGATCAATTTTGTGTTCTCCATTTACTTTCTTTCCATTGAGTGGGTGCGGAAGAGCTGGCAGATGAGTAGATCAGACCATGCGTGATAGATGGGAGACCAAATTGGCGGCCAAGTAGGTTAGCTGTAGGTAATCTAGCTGATTGTGGATGTTCTCCCTAATACTTGTTTTTTAATCTCCCACTTAGGACTAACATCACGTTTTGCATAATCCCTGCCTGAACCTTGTAGCTCGAAAGTGGGATAGTTGCATTACATATCAATTCATTGGCTCCCGTAGCACAGGTAATTGGCATTAACAACGTTCGTTCATGGTGCCAGGAGTGGAGGCTAGCATTAAATTTTAGTAAATACACCACAGTTTACTTCCTGCGAAAGTCATCTCACAAAATCCGTAATTATACTGTGGGTGGAGTAAACATAAAATCTTCAGATACAGTAAAATATCTTGGTATTACCTTAACTTCTGATATATCGTGGGGAACATACATACAAAACATATGCGGCACAGTATTAAAGAACTAGGTTTGTTTTGTTGGTTTCGTATAATAAGAAGGTCCTCGGATGAAAAAGTATAAGAGAGATGCTACTTCAACCTGGTTAGACGATACCTCAAATACGCCGTAATCATTTGGGACCTTGGTCATAAAGGTTTAACCAAAACTACATAGTACACAAATAAAAGCTGCACATTTCGTTAAAAACTGCTGCGAGCGAACATGATAGTGTTTCACAACTTTAAAAGGGATAAAGGTGGGAGCTCCTAGAGAGTCGGAGGCTACACGCTGGGCTTAGGTTGCTTGAGAAATTCAGAACTGCTGTGTTTCAGAGCGACACAGAGAATATTATCATGAGGCCTCACTACATCTCTAGGTCTGACAAGAGCGATGAAATGGGAGAGATACATTTTCGAACAGATAGGTACAAAAACTCGTTCTTTCCTCGCACAATAAGCGACCGCAATAAAAATTGAGCTCCATTATATACACTCCCATAATACACGTCACCATTTCTCCTCCCAAAACCTTATCCCTTACATCTTTACACGACTGGTGTCCTAACACCCCCAGCTACACACTCATGCGGCGACTCGCAGCGTAGTACGTAGATGAAGATGGCAGCTTATCTATTGTGTAGTGCATGCTGATGAAAGTTACATGTACATTATACTGCATGTTGGTTTTTATTCACCACTTGCCAAACTCCCTTGAGCTGGCTTGTAGGGTAATATGTAGTTGTAGATGTTTTCCACCATCCTTGGAGAGGGATGAAACTTTTTTTTTTCATTTTCATTCAACGAACGGGAATGGGGGAACACACGACACGACATTGACCATTTGTGTGAAAACGAAACGACATTCGCTCGCGCCGTCGCTCAGTCAACAGTGGTTTGAAATGAGATACTGAATCAAAAGGGTTGCCGGGATTGCACTCTACAGAGTCACTCCTCCCCTCCCCCCCGATGTTGACATTGACCCGTCATTCCGAACCGGCTTTCCTTCTCTTTTTCAAGGCCTTTGTTTGGTGTTTTGAGGACACACAATTGCCGCTTCCAAACGAGTCAATATGCGAGGGGTCGATGAAGACGATAAATTGTACCGTTTTCCCTCTTTCCCGATCGCGTCGATTTGTCGCTAATTCTTCATGATCCCCGTATCCCGAAGATTTACTTCTCAAATGTATTTGCGTAAACCCTTGGGGAAGCGTCATGTACCTACCCACTTTTGTCCTCAAGCATTTTTTTTTACTCTCGCTATAAAATCAAATAAAGTAGGTACTTCGAATGGACTTTAAGAATGAAAGCTGTCGCAAACTTTTCCTTTATTGCAAACGTGAAATGCCAGTTGACGGCAGTCACAATGTCACGAGTTTATAAATCTCGTAAATTGTTGGCATTCATAGCGAGATTGTCCAAAACAAATTGGCTGGCGATTTAGTTTTAATTTTTCCAGTGCAGTAGTATACAGGCAAAGCGAAAGCCAGAATTATGAGCAGGTGTTAAATAGGAACTAATCGAAAAACAACTGACCTACGCCCAACTAACTCATGACTATAGGGGCTTAGTTTGAAAAAAGAATGCGAAGCGATAAATATTTGGAGTTAGAATATTATGTCCGTCTTCATTTAGTGAAAGAAGTAAAGGAAAGTGTAAAATATTAAAATACGATGCTTATGCTAGGTTCATGGGCAGTATGTCCTTTTAGTTAAATTGCTCCTCTAAGTATTTATATTAGTACATTAACCCTTTGAGCGCGACATGAAGTGAAAGTTCCCTAGTGAAAGCTGGAACACTCACGTTACCCTTGACGTGATATCACGTCATGCCACACTCAAAGGGTTAACCACGAAAATTAAACACACGCATATAGTGCCTGATTTACTCTCTAAATTCCAATATCCTTCATTCATGTAATTACGTATGAGTCAAATCTTCAAACTCGTAAATGAAAATCTTGCTTCTCTAATTTCATTGTGTGAATGTGTTGCATATCAGGATGAAGTTCACCCCCCGCCACACTCTCTCTAGGTTACTCTTAGGGGTCCGTCCAACTGGACGTAAAAGTCCACTTTCTCCGGCGAGATATTGTAGACCCGCATATGTAACAATGATACTCAAACAATATCGTACTATCTACCAAATTTATTTCAAACTCTTACAACACGTGTTTCAACTGTCTAGCAGTCATCATCAGGTAAGACTTAGGCGCAGCGAGTTTTACCTGATGACTGCTAGACAGTTGAAACACGTGTTGTAAGAGTTTGAAATAAATTTGGTAGACAGTACGATATCGTTTGAGTATCATTGTACATAAAAGGTTTGCCAACACTGATCCATTTCGCCCTCGAAATTGAGAAACACTGAATGAAGGGTAGAAGAGAGGGACTGGAGGCTACGCACTCACCCCACTCGTGGTGAT
Organism: Ceriagrion tenellum; assembly: GCA_963169105.1. NCBI lineage: Eukaryota > Metazoa > Arthropoda > Insecta > Odonata > Coenagrionidae > Ceriagrion > Ceriagrion tenellum. The sequence continues at coordinate 29,660,350 of OY720643.1, read as the reverse complement.
AAACTCAAAGTGACACCGAGGTTGTCGCTTCTTTCGGCGATGGTAAAGCAATAACGGACACCACATCTTTCGATCCTCTTCATCTTATTCCCCAGTTTTTTTTCCTTAACGGGATGAGAAAGAGTATGGAAAGGGGACTTTTTCGACGAGAGGAAAGGGAGGTATCAAAGGAAAAAGGGAGCTGAATGGTGAAGTTCCAAACGAGGCAGGGGAAAGTGGGAAAAGTTTTAGAGAGGATTTTCGAAGAAATGGGCGGCCAAGTTATCAAGAGGCAGCGGAACATCGAAAAGTGTGAGGAATGCGGGAGGAACTTTAGACAAACGAACTTTGCGGAAGAAAGTAATAGAAACAATGGGCACGACGCGTAAAAAAGGGAAAAGGATCTGATTAAAGGCCGCTTAACACGGTACTATTTATTGTACAAACGAATGTACAAATTCCTTTATGAAGGAAATTGTACCGTGTAAAGTGGCAAATTGTATGATTGTCTGAATGACTTAATGGGAAATAGAACATGCTCTAATTCCATTCAGTTTTTTGTACATTCTATGATAATTTGTTTGTACAATAATATGTACCGTGTAAAGCGGCCTTAAGAAAATGAAAATATTATTTTTCCTTAGGCGTACTTTTCCAGATAAAACGGAGTTGAGGCTTAAAAGCTCATTTTTACATGCTCAAAATTAAAGTTGTGTGCTCAATCTTTATTTAACGAACGAAACTAGGCAATCAATTTCACCTAATGCTCTAATTTTAATAAATTTGTTGTACTCGCCAAACGACGCGGACATGCGGTACACTACGAAAGAGTGGGTCCTTGCCCTTGGTGTCGAGTAACGAATAATGACAAAGAGGTGCATCACGAGGCCATTCTGAGCTCTGCCAAATAACAGTACAGACATATGCGAAGAGAAATCCAGCGAATACACGATTAAGAACTGAGAAAAAAAACTATTTCCACCTGGAAGAGATGGGATCTTGACCTTTAATATCCTGGTCAACATAAATTGACAGATTACTGATTCTCGCCATGGCTGTTATCTGTTTCACATTCTGACACCGCCACGCTTCCCAAATGTCCATTGAACTCGTGCCGTCCACTGTAGTCACCACTTGACCCTCAATTGTGTTCATCCTTACCTTTATTCCCTGATTTCAAACGAAACTCCCTCCCCGCTACAGGCCAATAGACCCCCTCCTCCACTCAATCCTCATCTAGGGTATAAAAGGAACTTGAAAGACTTTTTGTTGGTCTATGTTACCTTAGAAATGACATGATATACGTTGAAATCGATCGGTGAAATGAAGACGATGAGTCGAACTATACAGCGTGTTTTATTTTCTCCATGCATAATGCCACGAATTATCCTCACCTCCATCGATTTTATTTTGCAACCGCTAAATTTATAGTTTTCATTTCATTTACGTTTTTTGGACTTTCCCGGGTTTACCTGAATTCAATGAGGATGAAAATAGGGGAATCAGCCAGCTTAAAAAAAGAACCAGTGAATTCCCGGATATTTAACGAATTAGACTTTATTCCACCGAATACTTTCATGCTCTAGCATGAATAACATAACTAAATGGTGACTTATTTCAATTGTAGTCACATTTAAGAGTTAAGGGGTATTATATTCGTTTCAGCTCGAACGCTCCATTCCCGCAAAAATACACATTTATTCTATGCAAAATCAGATACGTTTGACTGTTGCGTAATCCCAGATTAACCCCAATTTACTTCTTTCCAATCGGCAGAGTTTGCAGCAGCCTTTAACTGTCGAAGACCGCGAAGTTAAATAACGTACGTGAGAGAAGGCTTTCTACATTATCCAATTTCCAGCCCTAATTTCCTTTCCAGCCCTAGCCCTAATTTCCTAGCATATTTTTAGATTTCTTTAATTCCGTGCTTCATACACCAACTGTCTTTCAGTAAGTTGACGCTTCGACGCCATCTGCCCACGCCATCTACGCAGCAGTACAAAAACTAAAGGCGTGTCCTTAGTTGTTTTCAAAATACAGGGTGCGGCAGCATGATTTGCTGACTTGAATTGTAGTACTGTACTTTATGTTGCATATGTGTGTGTACTGTATGATGCATGTACTGTATGACCCTTATGCTGTAAGTATTGCTGTACCTATATGTTATGGAGAAAAAAGCTAGAACTATACCTATAACATCTTGTTTTATTTACCCTTTCAAATCAGTAAATTATGCTGCCGCACCCTGTATTTATGGTACTTCAATCGAGGCTGGGCTCCATCCAGAATAAAGTAAGAAGATTCCGGGATTCAATAGTTTAAGAGGCGTTCTCTTTGCGCTAATCGGGTTACATATTGAGTTTACTACTGGTTTTTGATTGATTTAAAAAAGTAAAACAATCACGTGAACTAAATATAATGTAAATAAAGCCGCACGCTCTATTATAAACTGCGCTTTGCGCGTTTAGAGTGTAACAGAGCTGTAAGGACTACGTTGGACACAGGCTATCCTTAATTAATCATAAAAAATAGTAGCATTTAATGTAGCGTGTAATGTTGAAAATTCATCCCATTCCATACGCCTTTGAGGTGACCTGCAGGCACTCGGTTGATGTGAATTCTCCGAATGATGACTACCTTGCGGCACTGACTTGTATGGGGACAGTAGGTATTGTAGTTAGAGACTGCAAGCAAATTTAACCACCGAAAAGAGCAAGGGAGTGATGTACACCTTTTTTGAGAAGGAACAATTAATCAAGCCAAACTTAACCATTTTCGAGCGGTTCTTTATTTATATGGGTCCAAAAGTTGATAATATATGTTTCCTGTTTTTATAAAAATGGGAAAAGTTGTAAAGCATTTCTTCAGTTAGCTAAGTTTTGGATATTGGCTGAGGAAGATATTGTTATATTTTTCTGAAATATTATATACTATTCTTTTCTTAAACTTATTGCTACTCTGTAAAATGTATGGCACTATCATTATTGCATTTTCAATTCAATCACGTTTTATGATGTATAAGATGATTATGTTAAATATTATGTACCATATCATGTTTTATGTTGTCAATGTTTATGTTCTTCATGAGGGTTGCCTCAGCACAGGTATTCCTTAGAGGCAACCAAGCTTTCATGTGGATGAAATGTAAATTCAACGTTTAAAGTTATTGTTCTTGAAAGCAATAAATGTACTTTATTTTGAATGGGGGCCTAAACAATACCCGTGACAGTGATTGGCTGAACATTCGGAGAAGGATTGGATGAAGGACAGGCGGCAGACAAGTGACGGACTGCGTTCAAAATGGCGCGGAGAAAGAGGATAAGGCATGACTAGGGCCAAGGATACGTCGGTAGTCTGGTTATTTACGGACGTGACCGACAACCGAGGTCATAAAACTACGCAATAGAGGATTAATGGATGGATTGATAATGAAAGGATTTCAATGGGAACGACGGGAGGGTGGAGAGAAACCTGTCGTCGGTAACAGCCAACTCATCACTGAAGGTGCCAAGGACAACAGAACTGTAACAGTAACGAGACCTCGAGTAGAAATTGCAGAGGAAATGAAGTGACGACGATTTGGCCCATGTAGGTATAAATATATCGAACAAAATGTTCAATATAGGCATCCTGGAAGAAGAACTGACACATAGTGAAGGCGGAAGGATGGTGGAAGACAGTGGAAGTCGAAATTCCGAAGAAATGCGCCAATGTGGGGAAGGCTTAAGTGAATGCTGTCAATAAAGGAGCGTAGAAGAAAGGACATCTCGTGGTAGTCGACGGTATCAACATAATTGCATTCACCTTGAGAGGGCGGGGTAGTGTCAGCTGTGCATTTTACGACAATGTATATGTTCCTAACAAAGATTGTTAAACAACGCTATTATTGTTTGCAACTCATCGGAGAAGCCAGTCTAAACAATGTGATTGAAAGCAATAAAGAGGAAGAATGTTCCATCGTAAGTTTCCGTGGGTTTCAGATGAATGCTTCTCCATTTCTCGGGTTTCCACCGCGTAGATTGCTTTTGAGGCAACAGTTTCGCCCGAGTTCCCACTGGCGTCTCCAGGTCGAAGTGCCAGGGCATCATTTTGGCCGCGTAAATATAAGACCTCTGTTTCCCTCCGTGCTATGTGATTGGCTCTTAACCTTCCAGCCAAATCCTCTCCCATGCACTGGATAGGCGGTAGCCATCTTCTGTGTTTAAGTTATCTTTCTCTTTAGTTATTTTAATGGATTCCCTAATCAGCCTAGGATAATATCTATCTCCTTGGATATCAATTTTACCTCGTCAAAATTAATTTTGTGGCCAGACTCGCTCCAGGCAAGCTCAGCAATCCCCCATAAACTGAAATGGAGAAGCATTCGTGGAAGGAAGTTGTTTTCAATTGAGTATTTTGAAATTGACTATGCATGTTTGCAACCATTAGAATACTGGTGGATAAACGTGGCGATTATCTTACCCCCTGACTGGAGACGTGGAGACTATCGAAACCATTTCGTAGGTAATGCACGCTTTCACGGATAAAGCCTTTTGCTCAACTTTCATCATGTTTTGCTACCACTATACAAGCCAACCACTCTCTCTAGTAAAGGAAATAAAACTCGGTTCAACTTTATGGAGTTCCATGTTAATTAGTAAAAATATCTTTTACACTACATTGACCAGCGGAGTATGAAAGTTATTTTTATTAGCACTCTCTCTAGACTTAGGAATGAGATTGTCAGGGAGACTCGGGTCCAAATCTCCCCATAGCAATTGTTTTCCATCTGGACAAAAGGTGCTTTTAATTGACTGTCAGCGTCGCTTTTGTGCTCAGCGTCTCCACTTCGTGCGAGGGAAAGAATTCGTCCTATCACTCGATCGGGTACAGCTCGTCGGGGCTCTGAGCGACGTATAAAAGCCTCCCTTGTCCATCAGATCCTTCACAGCATTGAAGCGAGTGGACAGAATGGAAAGGGCAAAGGTCAATGGGACTTGGGGAAGACGATCTGTCTGCACTGATGCTAAGGGGTGGATTCAGACGCGATAAAGGTTTGGGTTTGATGGTAAATGTCAGGGCCCAGTGGCCGAAAAAGAAATGCGTGAACGAGGATACTATTTTGACTGCAAACCTCGCGTCTCTGCGCCCCTCTGACATGGAGCTGCGTGCTTTGTTGGATGCTTCGACCGGGGGACGAGGTTGGGATGCCAATGAGTACGACTTTCAAGTTCAGAGTCACCCGCTTCAGAAATATCTATCTAATTAAGCGTTGATTTTCCGAGGCAATTGGAATCGAGGTCACCTCGGGCAATCAGAAACTCAGGTGATGTGGGAAGCTATTGTGTGAGAGTATATTGCGGAATAAATATAACATTGCCATGATTTAATGTAATTATGAGATAATTTCTTCTTTTATCGCTTCTTTTATCGCTTTTATCGCTTATAACTGCATGCTACCCTGCAAGCCGCCGAACGGGCGTTTGGCATGGGGTGTTAGGTCACCAGCCGTATAAAGATTTTAGTAAGGAGATGAAATGGTGACATGTATTATAGGAGTGTATTTAGTGGAGCTCAGATTTTATTGGGGTTGCTTACTGTGCGGGGACAGAACGAGTTTTAGTACCTATCTGTTCGGCATTGTATCTCTCTCATTTTATCGTTTCTGTCAATGTAATGGGGTGTCATGATATTATTCTCTGTGTCGCTGTGAAACGCACCAGTCCTGAATTTATTAAGCAATATTTTAGCTTATAATTGAGCTTGAAAAAAATGCGATAGCTAGGATATAAATATTCACATCCAGCGGTCCGAGAAATATACTTCAGAAAATACATTTTTAACTTGTGGCTTATTTCATTTTTTGGCTCGGTGAGGATGGAAAAAATTAATGGATGGCTGGATGTTAATTGCTTTTTATTTACAGACTGAACTGATTAGCTACGATTATCTCTGTTTATTAGGAATTCTGGTGAATTGGGACTGGCATATCTTATGACATCCTTACCAGGTTCTCAACTGAATAAAATATCCACAATTCCTTAATATATATTTTATTCGATTCGAGTATTACGGGCTAATCACTTTGTCTGAAACCACACATTAAACAGCTGTAACTTCATGATTTTCGGTATTTCAGTTCCTAAAGTTTGAAACCCCTCTCTATGTGTCACTGATTAAATTGATATTCCGCGCCGACCGTGGGATATAATTCATAAGTAGTAATGTGGTAAGGCCGCGGTGGATGGATGGCAAATCAACGTCCCAGCAACTCAAATGCCGCGGGCTCGAAACCAGCGCCAGGTTTGCATAATGGTTCGCCTCATCATTAAGAGATTAGGTTCGACGGAGCAGTATAACCTATATATAATATAAAAAGAAATATTATCCTTATTTTATCTCGAATATTTGAGAAAGCAGGGATTGGCCGCGGTAATGCTTTTACAGCGTTATCCGCTGCTGCAAATCATTCCGAAATTCCATTGAGGAAAACTCATTCGCCTTGACTGGGACTCGAACCTGAATCTACATCTACATACTACCCTTCGAGTCGCCGAATGGGCGTATGTCAGGGGATATTAGGACACCAGCCGTGTAAAGTTGTCAAAGGGATTATGTTTCGGGAGATGAAATGGTGAACGTGTATTTAGTGGAGCTCACTTTTTATTCTAGTTGCTTATTGTGCGCGAAAAGAATGAATTTTTGTATCTCTGTTTGGTAATCTTCACCCCCTGCCACACACCCACGTGGTGGCTCGCAGGGTATTACGTAGATGTAGATGTATCAGTTCGGCAATGTATCTCTCTTATTTTGTCGCTTCTATCCGTTCAAGGGTCCTCGTGAGAAGTTCCGTTGAAGAAGAATGATTATTCCTCCGTAGAAATCCGCACAATATCGAAAATAACATAGGGTTTGATCCTCTAAATAAGTTATAATTATCTCACTCATTTCTGAAAATCCAAATTCGATGTATTAAAAAGTTTTCTGTAGTAGAGATGTATTTGGTATAGGCATAGTATTAAAGCGAAATGCGTCCTGAAAAGCATTTTTTTAAACCTTTTAGCCCTTCTTTCCAGAGGAGTAGATTTTAATGAGTTTTGTAGCCACATCAAATGCTTAAGCACCTACTCAACCAATGGATAATCTTGTATCCGAATATTTCAGTCATTTTTTCTCTCCGGGTAATGGGCGCTTCGTCATTAACGTACGCAATTATACTATATCAATTTTTACACAAAGTGCCACCCATGTAACTAATGTTTTCCTGTTTTACCTCATGCCCGCCGTCATTTACTTTTTTATTTTGTCTTCCAATTAAATGTGCCTACATCTTCCATTTTCCCGTTTGCCATTATTCCCTCTCTCGCTCTTAAGCGGTCCATGCCGTGCCAACGACTTGAAAATGCTAATTGCGACGATGAACTGCAAAGCGCATGAGACTCAATTTTGTGACTGACTAAGCTGCTATGCATATTTTATTGTTCTCGCTCTGTAAAATCACGCCTGCTATATCACCAAGTATTTCAATTTTCCGTCTAGCTTTTGCGGGCCCTGGTGGCAATGGGGTAAAGTCCTCGCCTGGTTTACCCGAGATTCGCGGACTCGAATCCCGCCTGGGTGGAATTATCAACACTCAGGGCATGGATATTTGTGTTCGCCTGTTGTTGTTGCTATTAATCCGACATAAATTGGCCAAATTCGCTGTATTTGGGTCGGCAAAGATAAAATAATTTAAATAAAAATAGTTGTGAGGAAGCATTACGCGGCCATGATTAGGATACCATTGAGCAAATCTAAGCTCATCACGGATTAGATGTGAAATCCTCTTATGTTGGCAGCCTTGTGCCGTCGTAAAAATGATTACTACCCGTCGTAGTACATCTGAGCGTACGTTTGTGTTGAGTGCCTCCATCCATCCAACTGCCGGAATTCCATCGCGACGACTTGGCAACGTCGCTCCGAGAATATATTGAATGGCGAAAGAGAGAGGGAGATTGTAGGGAGTATGGTGGGAGGGGAAAGTGGCGGGGGAGGAGGAGAGGGGGCAGCGGGAGGGAGGGGGGGTTGATGGAATCGTAGGCTGAAAGCGAAAGGAGCTTTTCGGATGCTGTGCGTACTTGCGAATGGGGAATGAGACTCAAATGGTTTCCAATCCGCGTGCGATGGACTTCCAAATCGAAATTTTTGCTCGCAAAAGCTATTCATCAGCGCTCGTCGAGGTTTTCGAAAAGTGTATGAAGTGCGGAAAAAAATCCCTTTCCCTCTTTTCCCCCCCGGGCGGTTTAGTTTTTCATCCTGATAACTTGCGTTGCTTAAGCGCTTTTAAATCAAATTGTGAGAGGTATCTACGATATTCTCGTATCCGGAAAATTATGGTGATTTCTGTTTTTTTTTCTGAAGAGTCTCGCGGAGGATACTGACTGTTTTTTAATACAGGCAAAAAATAATTCACATCCAAACATCACCACATAGCTGCCACAAATAGGCGTATTAGGTCATTAGAAATAAAACGTTGGAGAGGTAAGGTAAGCCAGCTGGATGAGGTACTTAACAGGCAAGTGGTGCGGAAGAATATGTTTATGCTTTGACTTGACTGAATACCCTGTATTACAGTATACCTAATTATTCGACTCTATTTCTTTTGTTCTGAAGTCCACTGATATGCCAAGGGTTGAAAATCGCCCTAAAAATCAATGTACTTGACCGGGACTCAAACCCGGATCTCCGAATATCATTTGCTCATTCATTGATTGGGAATTGGTCGTTATAAATACGATAATTTCGGGATTATCCACCGCGACAGTGACTTTGTAAGCATAACTATCGTCTCATGTGCCACAATGTGGACTTGAGGCGTGATCATCTACTAGTTTGCATCTAGTAGTTCGCATAAACCCCCTTCACAATTCGCCTTGAAGGAGGATGGCTTGGTGGTTGTGTAAATGGCTAACACATCTTACCGGCACTTGGGGGATCCGGGTTCGAATTCCGTTGGAGTCGAGTGATATTTTTTATGGCGATTTTTAAACGTTGTTAGTGCACCCGTGCTCTTCTTAACGTATCATACCTATGTACATGCAGTAATTGTAAATCCGCTGATATGATTTTATGCGCGGTACATTTCACACATTGAATGGAAAAGTCAAACTGTGAGCTCTAACCAGAGACTTGCTTATACCCATGTTCACTGTGGAATAAAAATTATTTTCTTTAATCTATGTCTTACTCGGTTTCTCTGGGAGGGTAGTTGGTCCAGGTCGAGATCTGCTGATGTAGCATTTTAGATCCCTAGAGGTTGTATTTGTAACCTCTCGGAATGATTCCAAGTAAGTAACTTAGGAGTCACGTATTTCGGTACAACCCCGAACGGTTGGAGATTTTGCTTAAGTTTTAACTACTCACACTACGTTCAACAATCTATCTCAGATCGATCTGAAAATTTCAAGCGAGCCGACTCAGATCGCCTGGCTTCCCAACTCAGAATGAAAATACCGATAGTGATCAATCGAATCTATCAGTTGAAGCATGATTGACCCGGTGTGTAAACAAGTGCAGAGTGATAAATTTTCAGTCGCATTCCGAGTGAACAAAATTTCCCAAATGAGGTGGGGTTAGATGTGCTACGATATCATCAACGTCACTTCATTCACCATTACTGCGCTCTTGTTCTGAATTGGTTACTACACTCGCCTTGAATAATGATTATATTTTGTTTCCTAATGACAGCAAAAAGAATAAGGAGGAGCGCCACAAATCGGATCGATCTGAAACCTCAGACGGACGGAGAAAGCGGGCCGAAATGGCCCGCTTCTCAGTTCAATCCCCCTAGCCCGTTGCGTTGACCATACTGAGTTCATCCGGTCAGATTAATCTAAGATAGCCTGGTAAACGTAGCGACAGATGGATAACTTGTGTCTGATGTATTGTTAAGTGTGTTTTGAACTATGATATTTAACTCCATCAACCATGTTCCCGCGCAAAAACTCTCTCTCTAGGGCTGGTTACGGTTAATACGAGTGTTTTGATGAATAAAAATCTCAAATCCCTCGTGATTGTATAACACGTCACTCCTTAGTTACGCACTCGGAATCATGCCGAGTGATTTCAAACACAACCCCATGGTTCTGCTCCATATTTCTGTTTTACCGACTTCGGGGACTAAAAATATGTGTCATACGCCTTTTAAGACGTAGGATGTAGATGGATAACTCTGAGTGGCCAAAACTCATCCCGGAAGCCTCTCAGTATGGATGCAAATTAGATGACCTTAAAGAGGACCGATGATTACCCTGTGGAGCTGGGTCAAAAACGACGAGGCTAATTTCATCTAAGCTCTCTCATGCAATTGTACCTTAATAAAACGTTTTCCTATTGGGGCGAATGGAACTTTCACTGATGAAAGTGGAAGTGGGTTCGACAGGCAAGGGCACGTATCCAAATTTTCGAAGCTGATGAGCTTGCGAAATCAATACATTAAGCAATCCAGGCCTTAAAAAGTAGTACAATGAGCGGGCGATACATGGGTAACATTGTAAACAGGAGATATTTTTCTTCTTATACCATTTACTTGAGGGTAAAGGCATTAAATGCTGTAAACTGTGCGATTCCGCTCAAACCAGTCGAATCAATTACCTGACTTATTACAAACTTCAGCAAACTCGAATAGTCGAACACTTGATTAATACGTAGGGGTGGTTTGGCTTACACTGATTGTTCAATGAATACGCTAATTTCACGCCTAGCCGTATTTAGACTAGTATAAACATTAAAAATCACTTAGAGTATATTATTTAAAATGATATTGCTCTTTTCCTAAAAATAATTGTTTACCAATTGTTCTAATGCAATTCTCAATTCATGTCTCCGATTATCACTTTGCATCTTAGCCGCAAAATATCTGCAGGGATAGGATTCTTCAAACTTACTGTGGGCTCATATAAATTAGATTTAGATATTGCGATAAAACGAGCGACAAGTTAAATTACAGGATACATGTATTTGGGTTAAACAATCTCTTTGCTCTACCTGGATGAAACATAACAATGAATAGCTAGTACACGAGAATAGTTCGAGAATTTTCACTAGAAGTACAACATAAGTTAGGATGTTCCCAGAAAATAAAGGGTAATATCCATAGTTGCAATTTAATCCTAAAGGAGTCAGTACGGATATAGGCCAACTTAATTTGCTTGTATCCTGAGCCAAAAAAAAGTGTGTTCCGTTACCCTCCAATCCTCATCATAGAGATTGCACATAAAATGTATGATAATTCTGTACAATACATCTAGTAAATATTTTTATAGCATGCCTTACGTTTAATACAATCACAAAAATTATTTGGTGAGAAAAATATAGTGCCATGTGCTAGTTTCACTCATTGTACTTACAAACTATTGCTCTGGGAGTTCGACACTCGAGACATAAATCTTGCATGTGAAATAGACGATTGTTCTTAAGAGTTATTGATGTGGTGACCAAACGAAATATGCACTTCGGATAGTGCGGAACCTCGGTAAACCGAGAATCGGATAAGCGAGACTATACCTTTATTACGGTAGGATGATATCCTACAACCGGCTCTCATATTCACACCGGATGTGGATATGGGAGAAAGGAGTTAAAGAACTTCCTCTCACTTTCCCCTCCCTCCTCCTAACACCCCGCGTCCTTGTCTCTCCTTTATTTTTACGCGACCGCACCTGCCCGATAATTCCTTGCCACGTGTTGAAAAGTATTTGTCTCGCACATAACTCATGAGGCAAGAGTAAGAAAATAAATATTTTTTTAATGGAGTCCTCCTAGCTATAACAAACGATTATGCTCTCTGGTAAAGTTCCAAGTAATAGCATTTTCATGTCGTCCTCCTAGATCAAACCAGTTTTCACGTCTCGAGGTTAGGTCATGTGGAAATAAAACTATATCTCCTTGCCTACGTTTCGGCGTATAATGGGGCTCATCAGGCTATATAAAAGACTACAATAACCATGTACTACAACATTACATAAATATAAAAGGGGACCACCATACAAGAATTATGAGGTAACTTTATATTGATATTTATCTTACAATTGTTGTATGGTGATCCCCTTTCATTTTCATGTAATGTTGTTGTACATGATTATTGCATTCTTTTATATAGCCCTGATGATGGTGTACATTGTACGCTGAAACGTAGGCAAGGAGATATAGTTTTATTTCCACATGACCTAACCTCGAGACGTCAAAACTGGTTCCAAGTAATGCTAGTTCTCATAATGATAAAGAACGAAGATAAGGGAGGGATGTATTTTGAAACTTACTTTCGGCCTGAGACAGTCTGAGGCTCAGGTTTCATATTGGCGGATTCACATAGAGCACAAGAGCATATCGTAACTCTAGCTTAAGGTTTTACCACTCAATTCTTCAGATATTCATTCCGTTATGAGAATACTTTCCGGTTCTTGATGTTAGGCCAATAAGAGTTTTACTTCTATATTTTACAATGCAATCCTTAATTGATTTAAGTTGACTTCCTGTAATCTGCGTTAAAGGAAGTTTTCGGGAGTTGCAGTCCATTTTATGATGCATACAAACGTGCTCGCTTAAAAACCGTCTCAAAGAAATGAAACTTAATTGTGTATTTTAATTTATTTCTGTTACTTCTCCATTCAATTTTCTCGTAGCTTGTAGCAATTAATCTTATGATTAACCAAGTTTACGTGATAACTCGAGAGGAAAAAATAGAGTCGCTATGAGCTTTTCTAATAGACGGTAGTTTCGGACCTTACTTGGTGGAATTCCTTGATATCAGGGATAGAAGAATAAACAATGCAATTCCACATGGTGATAGAGTTATTGTCACGACCGGTTTCGTCGCAGAGCAGCATCATCAGGAGATAATTCTTCCTTCCCTGAGCTTTTTTTATGTTTTTAAGACGGTTGGCGTTGAATTCATTACCTCTTGTTTCATCGAGTCCTAAAGACAAAATATTCAAATTTCATTGTAAATTTAACGAGTTTTGCAAAAAATGAAGTCCCCCTTGCTATATACATAATCATGACGCAAAAATTCTTTTCACTCGACTTAATTTCTCACAAACATTTATTTGATTAACTACCATATTTGAAACTTTAACTTGACTTATTTGCTTCGAACATTACGCTATAAATTCCTTTAAAAACCGAAGGGGTTTTTATGTAATTTTATAAAAGTAGTAGAGTGAGTAATGCCTCTATTTTGTTAAATTATATGGAAAACATACGAACTACGTACCTTTATAACACTGACGCAATCGAGGCGTCGGAACCTTTGAATTATTTTCATAATATCTCCGGAGCTCATCGCTCAACGAGATGATAATTTAACAGACTATTATTTTTAGGCAAATGCTTTGAGAATTGGGTTGCTAGGTCAGCGTGACTCGGGTGGATTAAGATTTGGGACTTCATAATTAGTTAGGGTGGACCCTGGCAGTGGTAACACCGAAATGAACTTGATGTAGTGGCTACAGCCCTTCGAGTAGGTGTAAGTATAATAGAATACGCGCTCGAAAACTGTGTCATGTATTGCATGTAGAACCAGAGAAAAGCGACCTTTCCGACGTCATACACGCTGAAAATTATGGCTAGTGCACGGTCAAGCCAGGTTACCTCGTGAGATGGCCTACTATAACCACCCAAAAGGTGTAGGTACTGTGTTGATAAAGCTATTTCAAACTTTGCTTTGCCCAGAAACATTTAACTGCTAACAAAGAGAGAGAAAAGTTTTATTTTACATCACTGTGTACGGTAAAGAAACAAGGATTCGAATATTCTAATCCAATGAGGTTATATCCTCAACGCTAGTAAGTAAGCTACGTTTAGAGAAACTGTGAAAAACCAATGGAGCCGGTGATTAATTATACATCTTTATATGTATATACGACCAAAACAACTTCAGACATATGCTTGTTCATCATTAAATATAAATATTTTACTCGAATTATTTGCGCACAATAATTCTATCATAAACGCCTACTACTATTTTAAATTGATGAGGTATACATTTCCATTTGTAATGTAGTGGCAAAAATAATATTAAATTATTATTTTCATAATGGCTTCATTCATTCAAAACAGGAACACTTTTTAAAAAATTCTCGAATCGATATTAGCGTCTCGTACTTGTAACAAGCGACCCTTTAATGAACAGGTTTAAGATTCAGAGAAGCTTGTGCCGTGAAATTAAGAAATTAATGTCCCTTTTTCGGGACGCAGACAGAAAGAAACACTCCCAGTGGGTAATGAAGAATCGCGAATAACGAAAGGGCGAAAAAAAATATTATAAAAATATTTTCCGCGAAACTGAAGACTCAAGAGAGTGTAAGCAATTGGGAGGTTTCCTTGCGGCAACGCTTAATTAAGATGAAACTTTACAATATTTTTTCTTCTTGTTAAATAAAGAGGGTTTCTCGTTTTAGCTCCGTCCCTGGCATTCCCTTTCAACAATGGCCTGCGAAAGGGAGCATTCTGGTGAGGCATGGGGAGGGAGTGGGCTTACTCTACACCCTCACCCCTCTACTCCTCCCTCCCTCCCCCCCCTACTTGCACTCCTTTCCCTTTCAACTGCGCGAGTCAAAAAAATATTAAAAGAACAATGAAATGACGGGAGAAAAGTTTAGCGAGAGAGAGGTTTCGCAGTCGCGGCGTGGGAGTGTTTTTTTTTGGAACACCGATTCGTAATGGGAACAGGAATCATGGAAACTACAAAAAAAGATGGTTTGGGGTGGTGGGATGCTGGAATTATAAACTTCGTGCTGCGAGCATGACGAATTTTAAAATATTGGCGCATTAAAATACAAAAATGGGTGAAAGGAGAGGCATGAAGAGATCGCTGGCTTCAGTAGTCCTTTATTTAGTCCAACGGAAGATAATCTTTCTATTTAATTGCGAGAATGCATAATTTTAATCTGGAGGTATTTTTACCGTAAAGTTTTCCGATAAGTTTTCGAGAAAACGAACTCGAGGAAAAACAACAAATTCTCTCGGAGTCAGTTTATTTCACATATATGCTTGTAGTTTTGCAGCACATTTAGGCTATCACAAAAATTGCCAAACTGTTCAGCCGTACGCAGCTATTGAGAACTATCCTAGACATGATAGTTAGTTTAATATCTGACTGACCAAACAATTGGGTTCCTACAGAATGCAGAAATTGGTATTGCTTCTATCGATTTAAGATTAATTACAGCGGTAAACATGAAGAAACTCGGTATAGTTTTGGGCTGGCTTTCTTGGGAGAAGACACTCATAAACTGTACTTACATTCTGTGAAAGGTACATACATGCTCTCTCTAACAAATGAATTAACATGTAAATTTCTTTCGAACAGGAAAATAATTATTCTAATTCAAACTACAAAGTGGAATAAACTTTTAATGTATGACGATTTCAATTCATCAATTTGTGAGCAGTTTTCCTTCTGTGTTCTCGATACCCTTTTGAACTCAAACATTCAACAGAAGCCGAAAACATTGACTAATGGTCTCCAAGTTGACTTTTCATGTCGTTCGTTTCATTTCCTGTGTTTATCTACGTCACTTCTTATCTCCATGCCGATTTCTCGTGGACTGTTGGAAGCATGCACTTATGCAAAGGGTGAGTACATTGGCGTTTGTACGTAATACACTCTAGTGAACTGCGGTGGATTAATGCAAGTTTCTTTGCGTTTGCATTAGGATGCAGTCACAGAGGATACTTCAATCCGTCCAGATTATTGTAATTAGAGCAGAGAGGGCCTAATATCACTGCATAAAACATTTGGCCTCGTTATATTTAGACATCTTGTCTTAATCCATCTTTCCATATGCCAACTCCTAATATTCGGTAGAAATTTTTTTTCTTCGCCCATAGTACTAAGCAATTTCTCGCCCATCTTCCTTTTCGTCCACTTCAACTTCTCTTTTCTCCTCCACACCTACATCTCAAACGCCTGCAGCCAATTTATTCTGCAACCTGCAGCCTCTTCCGATTCTCTGGCTACTATCTCATAGAAACATTGAACCTTTTTTTCTGACTTTTTTTCTGGTTAAGAAAGTGTTTTATATCACTGCTAACCGAGTGCAAATTGTAATTTATCAATATATTCAAAGAAAGTTCCTGTAAAATGAAAATGTTGAATGTTTTTCAATTTTTTTTGTTTTTATTCTGCCAAATTAAAGTTCAACATTTCACCACAACAAAACGTGTATTGAAATGTTGAAAATGATTAAAGGTCGATTATTATGAAGATGTTAAATTTTATTTCCTGATTTTGTGTTGCTGAAGTAAGAAGTACATTATTTCACTGCTATCCGTATGAGAAGGGAATATGTTAAACGTTGATGGTGGCTCAATATATGTGTTGATCTTGGAGCCCGCCTAAAGCTTCCGTTGATATGTTAAATTATTTTTGAACGTAATGTTTTGCAGATGGAAGTAAATAAAATTTCATTCTATTCTATTTTCTCAAAGGCCAAGTTTCTGCTCCATGCAACGCCGCACTTTATACGCACATGTTTTAGTCTTTGCCATTCTTTTCTTTCATCCGACTCACTTCCAAAGTAACAGAAATGATCCATTGTCTGTGCTCTACTGTATTTATGTTCTGTCTCGTTTTTTTGTAACCTAGAAAACCTCAAATCCTTAGTTTTTATGTTCATTTCGAATTTCAAACTCTGATCTCCGCCTGGGATTGCAGTGAAACCTGCCTACGCGACCACCTTACCATGCGGCCGATTTTTTCGGGAAAACAATAAATTTTCCATGCATATAAGTAATTTAAATTTTACCTCTCTTCAGCGGTCACCTCGTTAAGCGGCCATTATTAAATGGGCATGGTTGTGGCCGCTGAATATGGATTTCTCTGATCTCACATTTTCAATCCTCCGGATTTTTGACTTATTTTCTTTCTCGACACGACACATCAGTCCAGAATAGGTCCTGTTAAGCAATTTATATACAGTTTGTTAATAGGTTCCAATTTAAACTCAAGCATCCATGCCCTGAGTGGTGATCATTCCACATCCAGGCAAGATTCGAACCCGCGACTCACATAATAAACAAGATAAAATTTGTTTATGACTTCCTCAATTTATTTAACACTAGCGACCTGTTTCGGCTGTCACACCTAATAACGGCGTGACAGCCGAAACCGGTCGCTATTGTGAAATAAATTTCGGATGTCACAAATTTTTATCTTGTTTATTATGACGTCCTTCCACCAAGTGAAAGCTTCTAGTCTCCATATCACCCTAGTTTTGCTGGTGCGGATTTTATCCCGTCGCCAGCCGGCTTGGTTGCCCAGTTGTCAGTGAATTTAACTCCCTTTATCATCTATCCCATTTCTCTGACGGGTACATGTAAGTCTTAAACCTTACCAGTGCATGGAGAAAGTAAAATTAAGCTGGAGCGCTCCTTTTATTTTTAAATTAAACCAGGCCCCCATTCCGTGCCGCCCACGTAACCCATAGCATGAGCACCGCACTGGCCGGTGGTCACTGTGGCGCCTGACGATCGGAACACTGGAGGTGGAATATCGATTGGGCAGTCGGGGAAGGGGACTAGCCACTGTCGCTCGCTTTTGGTCGGGCTGCGGCGGTCCAGCGAGGGGACGGGAAGTGTGTGTGGGGGGTGGGGAGAGGGAGTCGTTAAGGGCTCTCCTTGTCAGCCACCGCCGGGGAACGTGAAAGGGGGATGAAAATGGGGTTTGGTGATCGAATCTAATATTCACAGAGGGGCAGAGTGAAAAATAGCGAAGGAACAGGACGGCATTAATTGGCAAAATGAGCGCCGGCATATGGAATGGATCCGCATCATCAGATGTCGAATGTCGAAAAGGACATCAACTCCAATGATCTATGACTTTTTCCTTCATTTTTTCTTTTTGTGATAATTTTTATTTCAGTCGACTTCTGTTTTTATCCGCGCGTTAAGTTCATTTATCTCCCATACACGAGTGATTTGACATTGTGATATCACCAGTGTATGGTGCCGGATCTCCATCACGCCAAGGGCACGATTATTTATTTTTATTTATTCCTTTTAACATTTCCCTGAAAGCAGCCTTAGAGGACTTTAAAAAAATGTATTTTAATAGGCAACAATGGATGGCCATACGCATTGACATACTCTGTGATGCTACTCTTCGACCCAAGCGGAATTCAAACGCGCGACCTTTGGATTGGCGGACAAAGGCTTCAGCCCGCCGCCACAGAAACCGGAGATTACGGGTCTTCATAGCGTGTGGTCACGCTAGGCTTAGCTTACATGCGAAATTCAGCACTGTTGTGTTTCAGAGCGACAAAGAGAATATAATCATGATGCCTCACTAGGTCTAGACCTGACAGAAGCGATAAAATAAGAGAGATACCTACATTGCGGAACAGAAAGGTACAAGAACTCGTTTTTTCCGCGTACAATAAGCGACCACAATAAAAACTAAGCTTCACTAATTATACTCCCATAATACACGTCACCATTTCACCTACCAATACCTCACATCTTTACGCGGCTGGTGTCCTAACACCCTCTCCCACACGTCCATGCGGTGGCTAGCAGGCTAGAATGTAGATATAGATGTTTGCCCTCGCGTGATCATAATATTATTTCAGCTGTAACAAATAAGAATAATTTGATGAACTCTTTTAAACCTTCGCCTGCTCTTTCAAGTCATTGTTCACGCTTTTATGGTGCAAGTTGCAAGAATATTGACTGAAAATAGTCAAAAGAATAGACGTTCGTGTTTTGTGTATCAAAAGAGACAATGGGCACGTAGGATCCATGACCGTGCCTCTGGTTAGCTCAGTTGGTAGAGGTTGAGACTTTAATCCCTCCCAAGGTCAAGTAAAATTCCCCCTTGATCATCGCTGTGAATATCATTAGCAAGCAAATAGTTCTTTTTTCCTTTGACAATTCGAGTTTCAAAAGAGACCACGGCCCTGTACAAAATATATTTCGAAATCAAGAATTAACATTGCAATGACATGGCTGAGAGTGAAGGATGAGTGAAACGTAAAGGTAATTTTTTTAAGGAATTAGTTTTCTTTGCCTTACGAAGAGGAAAATGAAATTAACTCTTTCCAAATTTTGTTGTCAAGAAGTAAAATCTAAATTAAATTCAGTAAGCATTCTAATGTGCTCGGAAGCTGTATTTTTGTTCACTTCTTTTTCAGTGGTTGTAACAAACTAATGACGCATGACCTGGAAATAGTGTCCAATTCTTTTATCATGTCATAGAAACGACAAATTTATGTTTACTTTCAGATATAACAAAGACAATATATAATCAATCAATTCAGAATATCAGATAATCAATTCAGATATATACAATAAAGACAATATATAATCAATCAATCAGACGCATATCCGACTCAACTTTGTGGAAGCGATTGATACTGATATCCATTTCAAAATGAAAAACAATGGTAACTTTCCACACAGAATTTTTAATGATTGCCAACCATGGTTTCAGCACCTAGTGCCTTGGATAATTTGGCTATCAAGGCAGTAGTATCACCAATTATAGGGATTGAATGAGAGATGCCAATCACAGCTGCCTAATTGGCAGTAAATTTCATCAAAAGTCTTAAAAAATCTGGTTACACTGTCGATGACGCGTAACGCTAGCTTACCAGCCAATATTACGGGCCATCCATCTAAAAACTCCGCCTAAAATTAAGTAATATTCATCTACATACTACCCTGCGAGCCACCGCATGGGCGTGTGGATGAGAGTGCAAGGACACCAGCCATGTAAAGATGTAAGGGATAAGATTTTGGGAGGTGAAGTGGTAGCGTGAATTATGGGAGTGTGTTTAGTGGAGCTCAGTTTTTATTTTGTTCGCTTATTGTGCGCGGAAATAACGAGTTTTTGCACCAATCTGTTCTGAAATATTTCTTTATTATTTTATCACCGCTCTCGGACCAAGAAATATAGTGAGGCGTCATGATAATATTCACTTTGATAATGGCACTGGGTGCTGTAACCATGGTCGGCAATCATTAAAAATTCTGTGTGGAAAGTTACCATTATTTTTTATTTTGAAATGGATATCAATATTAATCAATCACATTGATATTAATATAATATTGATCGCTCTTTCTTTTTCTACGAATTTTCTTTTTAAAATTACTAAATGGCTTTGTACTTAAAATTAAAATGTGAATCATGTTCCTTTGGAGAAGTACATGTACCAAGCTTCCATCTTAACTTTAAAATTTACCATCTCTCTTACAAAGTAACTTGTCACGTTTTATGACCCTTTTTAGTACGTATTACTTTTCTCTGCCACGAAATTTGGCATTTATTCTTATTTCTCCTGAAGAGGAAAACTTAAATAAAAGATATGCTTTCATTTTTTCCTTTTTGTAAACCTAGAAAGTGTACCGTGAAAGAAAGTTGACTCGAGACTCGAGCAAATATCCCCAGAAAACCAATTTTTATATGCATACTGATCAAATTTGCTTCAATCCTATTTTCACTTATTCATCCGCCGCTATTCTTAGGTAGAGCGTCTATTATTTCCTCTTTCATGTGTTATTATAAGTGACAAAAGCGAAGAAGCATACTAAACTTACACTTATCTCTTGAGACATTTCATTTTCTATCCTAACTACGTGCCAAGTAATATGAATTTCTATACAATTTTGAATAGGTCATCTCCTCTCCAAAAATTCCTTACAGATTTTATCTCGTAGGATATTCTTATTTTCAAATTCTTTTTTACTATCTATTCTGAACATTGATTGCTCCCTCTTTTTCTACCAGTTTTCTTTCGAAACATTTCTACGTGGCAAAGTTCAGAAAGTTTAAATGCTGAATCATGCTCCTTGGACAAATACACGTCCAAAGCTTGCATATAAATTTTTAAATGCCGTCTGTTTTTTTCCTGACCTTACTGACAAAAAAATGATGTAGGTCGCAAACATTTGGGGCTCAAATAAGGAGGGTATTTTGAACTGAAAAAATCTTCATTCAATCATTAATGTAAGATCAGTGAATATTTCAAAATATTAGCAAATGCTTTTGTGCTGCTGAATATTATATACTTCAATATGTGATTCAGAACACAGTGAAGATTATCATGACGCCTCACTATATTTCTTGGTCCGAGAGTGGTGATAAAATAAGAGAGAAATATTTCAGAACAGATTGGTGCAAAAACTCGTTATTTCCGCGCACAATAAGCGAACACAATAAAAACTGAGCTCCACTAAACACACTCCCATAATTCACGCTACCACTTCACCTCCCAAAATCTTATCCCTTACATCTTTACATGGCTGGTGTCCTTGCACTCTCATCCACACGCCCATGCGGCGGTTCGCAGGGTAGTATGTAGATGAATATTACTTAATTTTAGGCTGAGTTTTTAGATAGATGGCCCGTAATATTGGCTGGTAAGCTAGCGGAAATCAAAAACTTTTAAGTAATGGGCCACCAATATTAGTGAACCATTACTTAAAATTTTTGGATTTCCGATATGGAGAGGTTCCACAAAGTGAAGCCTGAATTTATTAGTTATATTTTGGTAAGCTAGCGTTACGTGTCATCGACTGTGTAAACATATTTTTAAAGACTTTGAATGGTATCTCTCATTTCTATCACTGTAATTGGTGACGCTACTTTCTTGGATTGGATATTTGGGGATATCGACGGCTAAGGTCATTTGCGCCATAGGGGATAAGTAAGGGAGGAAGGGTGGAAAGAAACCCGGCGTCGGCAGTAGTCTACTCTTAAGGAAAGGTGCCAAGGGGACCACGGTTTAACGTCTCATCCGACAGACGGAGAACTGTACGTGAAGTGCCCTCCACAAGACACTCAAGTACGAATCAGGTTTCCTTTGAAAGGCATCCTCCTCTGCTGGGATTTGAACTCTGGCCGCCTGTGTATTAGGCGAGCACTCTAGCCACCACACCAACCCGATTCCCCCGCTACTTTCTTGATAGCGAAGTTACCTCTTCGTTCCAAGACTACTTAATCCTCTTCACAATCCTCGATAAATATTCCTCGTCATTATTTGCGACGGACTTGCGCATAATACCGTACTTATTCTTTCAATGTGAAAAATAGGATGCCGAATATCTTTGCGCTTCGTACGTGTTATCTATATCATCACGGTCTTTCCCCATGCGGGCACAGCTTCGATCGCGCGGCTGAATACACTCCCCTCTCGCAGCGGAAGAGCGAACTACGGCGAGCAGTGAACGCAGTCACCCTCGATGATGAGATTAAACGGAAGAAGCAGCAAGATATCGTCCCTCCTACGCCCTCAAAATTGCTCTCAGAAAGAAGAGAAGGTTTTCATTCGGTCCAAGTGTTCCGGTTCTCAAGGCTCAGCACGTAATCGACCGAAGAGTCCTGTTTATGCCAGTCATTGCGTCCTGACCGCATTATCCTGAATGCAGGGTGGCGTAGTTTTTTCTCTAACAGACTCCTCAGAAAATCATATTCTCACTCGAAACAAATACTCATAACAATAAAAATGTAAGTGGGTATTGCTTGCCTTACAACCTGTTATGACGCAACACTGTATTCTAGATTCGATATAAATATTCTAGACAGACTTCATGACAACAAAAAATACTTCATCAAATTTATGAGACAAAACTAATCTCGTATATTTTCTACATTTACTACACTACAGAATCTGTCTTCACTTCGTGTAAGTTATATGTAGAATTCATACTTAAAGAATACCATTTTGTACTTTCCCAAATTTATTTTGGATTATATGACGCCGGCTACACCGGCTTGCGGCATTATCAGGCAATAATGACGCCGCAAGTCACGTCATCAGGCACCTGATGATGCCGCAAGTAGAAGAAATACGTCGTACCATCCAATATAAAATTCTGTGGAAAAATACAATTGTAGTCTTTAAGTATGGATTCTACATTTAACTTTAAAATGCTTTGTATCGCAATTTTTACGGGGTATTATTTATCCCCGGTTATTAAGTTTTTCCTCTCAATTTCAGCAGATACCGTACTTCGGCTCAGTGCGCGAATATATTTTAATTGTCCTTCAGTAATTTTTATTAACTTCATTGGGTAGAATTAAACATACTGTCTCTATTAGCCTTCCATTTTAAAAATCTAATTTGGAAGAACGCAGCTACAGTGCATGACGAATCGGCGCGATCTTTTTGCCCGAAAAATTGTGGGGAATACACTGCATTGTCTTGCAAAATTTTCGCCTTTCGAAAACAAAAGACGACAATCCAAACCATCCTTAAATATATAAACGTCCCGAACGTTGTTTTACCCGCCTGCTACTATAAATCGGTCAATTGAAAGTCGTAATGAATGTGCCTACCCGACTCAGTTGTGACTTCATGGAATTTACTATGTATTGTAAATGAAGTAACCTTGTTATACGGTATACATTTTATTTAAGACGACCCGGGTTTTGACGCAGCACGTCATCATTAGGTAACGATGACCTGTTGATGGCGTGCCACATTGAAACCCAGGTCGCCTTAAATCAAACTAATGTGGAACAACGAAGTTACTTCATTTACATGCGTATTTCAGATCACCTAACCAAGTGTCCTCAATGGCGCTGGTGACCTTAGTTGTTTGCCCGACAACATCTTTATCGCTCGTTTCCGAATCATGCCCGATGCCACAGCATCGCGGACCGATCTAGCCCACATAAAAACGCAGAGCTCATACAATCCCTCTCTCGCTCCCTTAACATCTCCGATCACAATCTCCCCTCCCCCATGGTCCTCATTCCTATATTCATCCCCTCTTCCTCATTCTACCTCTTTCCCTGAAGGGAACTGGGTGGACTTCTATACTCCTGGAGTTCATGGACTTCAGTATATTTAGGAGGAATTTTTATTTCAGGCATGTCCGATAACCTACCTTGAATTAAACCTATTTCATAAATTAAGACATCTCTTCAAACGAACGATGTAAAAATATTGCTAGGAAAATCGGTCATTTATCGAAGATATATTGGTTTAATAATTATGAATATTGACCCTGAAATGCGCTGTTTTTATTGCGACGCGATAGTATCTCTTCACATAACTTTTTTACGATGGTATAGGAAGTATAGAATTCCGGTAGTTCGATAATATACGGTAGTGGTAACTAAGTATTGCGGTATAATGAAAGTCCTGAAAGTCATGTCACATGATATTTGATCCAGCACTATTTTGAGGACGCTCGCTATCGTAATAGCTTACCGGTATTGTGTGTTATTGAACCAGCAAGCTGGCAAACGGGCTCGATGGCTTTCAAACTCACTGAGCTATTTCATTTCATAATTGATACGCCACTGCGGTGTAACTCACTTCAAATAGAAGTTACGGTCCACCTATCACAACAGATGATGCTGTGCGATCATCACATTTTTAATCCACTTTCTCCTATATCTTCTTCTATCTACTGGCTGGCTGGTTTTCTGGCTGTGAAATTAACACTAGCTGAAAATGTTCATACAATTACTTTTGTCACCGCCTGCTACAGACTGCTTAGTTGGAAATTATAGCTAACGTCCGCTACGACAATAGCACAAAGGCCGCTTTCTTGCAAATTTGAATTCGGTGATGGTGTGAAACTTTCTCGGAATGGTCAAAGAAGTAGATTCCGTCTCCTATATTAAGTAGCGTTTATCATGTGCCAGTTACTAACGAGTCGAAAGACTCGCGTTTTAGATGGTCTTGACTTGAAAAAGGGGAAATCGCGTTCTTACCTCTATTGAAATTGAAATGTTGTTTATATCCGTGTTTATTGATTAAACATTCCAACTTGCCATTGATTCATTTTTTAGTAATTTTACTATGAAATACACTGTGTTCGGCGCGTAAAATCTAATCTACCATATTAGAATGCTTAATCAACTATTAATTATCATCCTGCAAACTTTCAATTTTGAAGTGAGAAATCGAAGTTTGTTCTTGAAATTTTGCAGGAAACAATTTTGAACGATAACTAAAATTACGCTAGTTGTCGATCAAAGTGTGAGAGACTGCTCATCTCGGGCTCGAATGAAACTCAAGAGGGACCTCAAGGAAAGGGAAACTCAAGTTGTGTGCTCAGGAATGTCAGAATTTTGGACATTTAGATGGTTATAGTCAAATATTACCAGCTTCAGACCTAATTTTTCTCACAATTCCTGTTCAGCATCGAGATGCAGCACGATGGGGACATACTGATGCAAATTGTGCCTCGCTATGGAGAGCATACCCATACGCACGCACTCCCCCTTGTGGATCACGCACGTATTGGTAGGGGAACCCCACCCTACGCAGTCTCCCTCCACTCCCTGCAGTCACTCCCCCTCAACGCATTATATACCCCCCATCCCAGGCTTCCGAATAGGGGGGAGGGGGTGAGAGTGAAGGGAATCGACCCTTTCGCGGCATTGTGAGCCCTTCAAACCCCCCAACCAAGCTCTCCCTTCGTCCTCTCGTCTCATCGCTACCGAAAACCCCTTACTCGCCCGCTTCTCCTTTAACAGGGGCGCAAAGCTCGTCGGACTTACTGGGAGAGGGGGAGCTGGAAAAAAGGGTATTTGTCCTCTCCCCATCACTGCTTCCGGGAGTGAAATCCCTTTCCCGTCCTTTACTGGAAAATTTTCACCATTTCACGCTTCCGAATTCCGTGCAATATTGGTGACAAAATTAATCCTAAAATCTCCATCCCAATGGCATAATAGCTTACTTTCAAAGAACTCTACATCATGACAGGAACAAAGGCAGCATTATGAGGTTGCTGAGGGTCGGGTTGGTCTCTTTAACGCCGCATGCAAGAGATTAACTCTTTCTGGGAATTTTTGCAATTTTTTGTTTCCAATTCTTCACAAATTTTGTTCAATAAACCGAAGATATTGACTTTTTAAAGCCAATATTGATATTTATGTAGTAGGCTTTAAAGGCTAGCTTCATGCGTACAGAAACAAAGTTGTAATGATACTGTTAAGAGCCAAAATGGCTTTGTTTAGCCTCCAGGGGAAGATTATTAGAAGCATATTTCAGATTAGAGTTTCATTTTTGGAGTAGGAAATCAAAACTTTTTGTAACCAAGAGTTTTACGAATATTGAGCCCTTTAAGCGATTCTCACTTTTCACTTCTCTTTACATCCGCACGATCTCTGACCTTTGCCCTGGCACTCTGTGAACCCCACTTAATTTCCCTCTTTAAGGATTCATAGCTTGTATTCTCCATTGTGACTAAAATGCCTGTTTATTTTGCTCTTTCTCGCATCTCCAAAATTTTCTCATTTGTCTTTACCTTACACAAACCGTTTCCTGCGACAAAAAGCCTTCAGAATAGGTTTATCGAGTCGAATCACGGACCACTTCTTTCTAAGTTAACTAGGTTAACTAGGTTTACGCTGCCAAGGATTTCTAACTCTCATAGTCATTTCATGGGGATGAAAATTAGAACTCAATAAGATCTCAATCATTCTCATATCGGAAATCAGGAATTATCGATAGTGCATGGGCATGTACAATGGGAAGACAAATTAAACATCCATTATATAATTTGTAGCGTGGTTGAACTTTTCGTGATAATTTATTTCGTGTCGTCGTTCGTGGATACGAAGTCAGGAAAGGTGTTTACTAACTGCTAGAATTTTCCAGGGGTATGCTAAAAGATTTTTGAAAAAGTTTCTTAGTGAATCACCGCTTAATGGATGAAGCAATGGGACAAACGCTTATTAGTAAATTAGATACTTATTATGACCGTAAAACCAATGATGGCTACCATGGTAAAAAATTGACCATTTTCAACTGAGCAGTAATGGAGAATGATAAGAAAATTAACTATCGCGGGCAACATGAAATTACCTCGCTATCTTGTTGTATAATTATTTTTTTCTCGTAGAAAGGATTCTCGGGATTCCATCCGGGTTGGAAGGTCCATGACCGACGTTTCGGCTGCATACTCTGCAGCCGTCCTCAGGGAAGTGAGATGCCGATGGTTGGAAGTGTCCCTTTATATATAGCAAGATATAGGTGAAGGGATTTTAGCTTCTTCGCGTTGTCGTCCAATTCACTTCTTCTATGATGAATGCGTTCTCGAAGCAGGGCGAAGCCAGTTCGTCTCAGGATACGACTGGCTTTGGCTGATTGGATAGGAGACTTCAGCAACGTGAATTTCGGCAAAATTCCTTTCTCACGGCATCTCAGCAAGAAGGCCAAGGCACTGAGTAACCTGGCCTTATCCTTTCGCAGGCTCTCAAATCGGCGAATGCTGCGGTAAACGTCCTCCCCGTAGAGGTGCGTGATGAAAGATTTCAGGTTTTCCCGGTATTTTTTTCTCAGTAAAAATCGGTCAAAAATTACTTTTTTTATTTCATTCCTCTTTCGCCAAAGTATTGCAAAAAGTATAATGAAAAAGAAAACTTGTTTGATTCCATCAATTTATTTTAAGGTACTGGTTCCAGCTTATTATTGATTCCAGTTTAGCATTGACTCCGCCAGTTTATTTAAAGGAAATTTGACTCGTACCTTAAAATATATTGGAGGAAAAAAACTTTTCTTCTTCAATATTCATTATGAACTTCCACAATGTTGAGCCTGAAACCATTGAGTTCATTCATTAAGTGTTGCATATTTCTTTATGCCTATTTAGGACTACAAAAATTAATTTTAGTTAGAGAGGAAAGTTAGTTAAGAGAAAGAAAGGGAGTAAAGTGAGATAAGTTTATTGATTTCGTAAGTTATAGCATGGAGTTATGAGTTCCATAAGGAGGCAAGATTGCGGATGCGCAATGAACCACTTGGAGACTTAATTACTTGATGAAAGAGTTGTTTTGAGACAGGTGAGTATTTTTTTACTCTTACTGACTAATTACGGCGATTATTCATTGGCTAAACTTTCACACATTTTATCCGGCATTAGCGTTTTAGATCAATTATTCGAAGTTATTAACTATTGGTAAGTAAGTTATATAACTATTAGATGTATTCCTGCAACGCGAATATTTTCGTGAAATCCATAACTTCATGGATCTCATAACTATTGATTCCATAACTAAATATTCTAGCAACCGGCCATATGAGCGATAAAGATTTGATAAGCAACAAATTGAGTAATTTTGAAATTGACATTATGGTTTGCGAGATTGTGAATCCTGTTAATCATAAGCGAAGACTTCCTTACTCCTCCGTGCGATTCTAGTTTGAAGGGAATCGACTCTCTCTGTGAAAAGGGCCTTCTGCAGGTACTATGCATAGCCTCTACCATACTCTTCGTCATGAAATATTTCTCTCCTAATGCAATGATTCATACTCTACTGCTTGCGTTCATGGTGCAGGGAGAGCAGAGCTTGCCTCCAATATGGAGGGTGACTACCAAGAGCGAAAACATTAACGCTTTGACACAGAGTAATGATGATAATTTCGGCTCTCGAGAAAATGCTTTCTCAGCTAATGACTTGGCAGTAACTGCTCTTTGCCTGCGTCATTCTCTTCGTGCTCAAAGGTGCTGGCTTGTTTGAGGTTCTTATTTTCCGACGGCGACTATCATGAATGGCGGCAGCTACTGTTCTGTGTTGATAACGCATCCCTCCTTGTGTCTTTGGAACCCTTCTGTTTGAACCGGCGAATGGGAGCACACATTAGTCGGAGAAATGAGCATTTATCTCTCTCTGGTTTTGCTGAGTACGAATAGTGTTGTGAAGTGACATTAATCCACAGCCTGCTTAATACGCATAGGAATTTGTAAGTAAGCAATGGGATTCATCAATAATTCGGTTCTCATTGCTCGCTTTTTTCGTAAAAATTCGGCAGTTTTTCGTTCAGCAATCTTCATTTCGTCTTTATTTGGATCTAAATGCTAATAATTTTTTAGTGTATCGTAAACTGACCATTGGCCTTGAAGAAACATTAAAGACTTCATTCATATCTTAGTGTTGAGAAAGTCTTCTCGGGTATTCCACCGGGATAAGCTTTTCACTGCCGACGTTTCGAAGTCCGACGCGTACTCCATTCCCGGTGGAAGACCCGAGAAGACTCCCTCAATAATATTTACCGGGAAAAAACTAAATCATACTTCATAACATAGTGCTTTGCAAACTGTCTGCTAGTACGGAACAATTATTTGAAATTGATAGAAGAGGATTTAGTACTTAAAAGAGAAAAAGGAAATCTCTTCTGAATATTCAAGTTTTTATTGTTATGGTCCTCAATGTAGGGCAAAAAATACAAAGACGATTTATCAACCTTTTAGTCTAAAACTTATTTATGTGACATTTTCTCATTTGGCGATAAAGTGTGGGTTCATATCATGTCCTTTAAATTTACGTTCAGACTGGGCAATTAATAGTAGTTAAAGTAACCTCCGCGGCAAAATTAGTTTACCATCTCTATATTTTCCGTTTTCAAGTGCTAGCGTCTCCGAAGTTTGCAATTTTGTCCAATAATTTTCTTACTCTCATACCATCAGTTGACTGTAGCCCCGGGAAATGGCTCATAGAGCGCAAAATACTTGTGCAACTTCTTGTTAAACTCTTACAATAATTACAACGGTCGACATAGCTGGAGGTGTAAGGAAGGCTCGCCACAGACAGTTGAAAAAGAAAACATTTTAGACCTTAACATTTTCGATTTAAAATGTTAAGTAATTACAATTTTCTGTATTATTAATTATCTATGCTTTGTTTTACTTGACTGCTAACATTTATTCTAAGCCTTCTGTATTGCCGCGCCTTCAACAAACAAGAAAGCTTCCATTATTGAGCTGCCTTTGTCCTCGTCAACCGTTATGGGAGTGGAACAGGCGATACTATAAAAAGGAAAAAAAGGTCACCTCATCCGTATTTGTTTTGTCACAGGGAGTTTAAATCTTAATTACAGGAGAGACAACTTCGATATATTTCACGTTTAGCAAACGTTGTTACTCTCAACGACACGGGAAGTGTGCCGCGATAATTCTTTGTGAGCTCTTCGCGCGCCTAATTGACAGTTACCGTTTCAACCTTTCATTACTCAACGATGTGGCGCCATGAGAGTAAGCACCGTGTAGTGGTGAGGGCCTCTGAAAACGGCGTTGCGTTAAATTCCGCCGACCGTATCATTCGGGGTGAATGTCATCTCTGTCAAGAGGAGTGTATCGCAGTCGTGGGAACAGGAAAATCGACAGGGATAGGAGGGGAATCGTTGGTCTAAATAGTTTTCAAATAAGAGCCCCTTGAAAACTGCAGCTTTTCGATATTACTTGTTATTTTGAAACTGTGCAATGAGTCATAGCTGTAAGCAAATGTCAATTATGCGATAAGCCAAACGAATGGATATAACATGCAATATGTGTGACACATAGAGATGTAGATGAAATGGCATTGCGATAGTGTGATAACTAATACTATACTGGTAGCGATGCGTAAATAACGATTTCTCACCTTCTAAAATGTCTTATCATCAGGATTTAATGTTCAAATTCATCTACGCCAATATTTCAGCCATTATCTGTTTTCTAACTTACCGATAGATTCAGTCGGAGGATTAAATGTCAAGAGTGCATCAGAGAACACAGTAATTTCATAAGTTAAAGGTGGATGGTGATTCTCATTAGTTAGTTAACCATTCTCGAAGCAATAAATACAGTTCAGCCTCTGAGCTTCACCCTCTTAAAATCACAGTAGGGTCATTCGACGCCAAATGCGTTCAGAAACTAAATGCTGGTCGTCCATTAATCTTGTCTCATCAGTTTTCGTGCGGCGTTATCGCCTAAATGCTTGTCAGTTTTACGACTACTGTTAATATTTTGTTTCCGTCCCCACCGTCGATGTTCAGTATTAGCACATTCATGGTCTCCACAGGGTGGCAAATGAAATTTATTTCTCTCCTATTTGCCCCCAAAGTGCTCAGAGTATCCTATAATCTCATTTTTTATAGCCTCGGTTATGACTTTCAGGTTCCTATCATATATATAAGTAAATTAAGAAATACGTCATTGTCTAATGGAGCTGGCTGGAGTGTCGGCGGCAGCTGGTGCCTAAAAAATATCTTATTTGTAGTTACCGAAAGCAAAAATCAGATAATTACGTCTTTGATCTCTACTATTACACCTCAAAAGTGGTCATAAATCAATGAATAGACTAATGCCCAACTTTCCGCTCTGAAATTACTAGATTCATGTATGAAAGCATGTTCTTCAAAGGCGACATTGCACAAAACGTAGATAAAAAAAATGTAAATATCTTTTAATTCCTACTTTCTCGATTTCAGAGGCATACCTTTCCAGACAATGAATCTTTTAACAGAGAAACTACAAATCAAAAGAGGCTTCTGATTAATTGGTCATTGCTTACAATCAATTTATGCGGAGAGTGTTATTTAAGTAGAAACAGCCTTGTCCTCTTAAACTCGACCTCTGTGATAGGGGAAGGAAATAGGTACTTAGGCTGGCATAGTCGCGAATAAACACAAATTTTAGTATATGATAGCATCTACCATTAATTATAGTTTGCAAATTCACATTCGTGTAAGAAAATTTGATTAACCCACAAGTAATTTTAAATGAGAGATCCACCAATCATTAACTAAACTAGTCTCCATTTGTAGGAGATAAATAATAATCTTTGATCATATTCCTAGAATTTTAGACTACTATTTGTTGACTTAACGTTAATAACAGATCAGATTTATCTTAGCGCTACTAATTTGATTAATGCCTTAAGTGGCAGCTAAAATAATTTTTGTGAATGGGTTAATGAGGTGGCAGCAACGTAACTACAAAATACATGTGCTTAAAAATCCTTGTTTGCATTATAACTCACCTTTACTCTTTTTATAACTCACAGAAATCGTCTCGTCACCTCAACATGTATTGCCACTGAGATTTCTGACACTAGTGTTACGTAAAAAATAATTCAGTCAAATCCACCAGTCATAGATTAGGCGGAACGATTAATAATTCGCAAATTTTACATAGTCCCCAGAGAATATTTGGTTCAAGGAATGGAAATGACGAGTGACTAATCGTAAATTATTTGGACAATTATTTGCTTTCCATATGATAAGGTAAATCTCCAAAAGCACTAAACAAAAATCAGTGCAACGTTAAATGAGCGAATTTACGGAGTAATTAATCCGTGCCTAGGATTCGCTTAGTGAGTAAGAAACACTCGCAAATACCTAAATAGTACTCACTCACTTCACCGGCTAGTGTTAGACAACCATGCCGGGGTTAAAACCCCGTATTTCGCTCATACACTACTTAAATTGTAGCGTAAGCCATTTAATTTTACAATTTTCTTTATCCGTATGATTATATGTGACTGCGTGCGTCCTTCACGGAGATAGCAAGCTTGTTTAACAACCGCGTGAGCAACGAAGTGTAGTGCAGTGTGCCTGCAGTCAGTCGGTCCATGGCGCGAGAGTTATCTCTTTAAACCACTTACTTATATGTGTCCGCCCAGTGTCTTTCTTGAACGAGGTTAGCTCCACGTCAGAAAAACACTAGTCGGTGAAGTGAGTGAGCACTGTTTAGTTATTTGCGAGTGTGTCTTACTCACTAAGCGATTCCTTGGCACGGATTAATTACTCCGTAAATTCGCTCATTCATTAACCTTTCCCCCCCACTGATTGTCTATGAAAGGTTTTTGTTTACGGCTTCTGGAGATTTGCCTTATTATATTATCTAAGCCGTAAGAGCTCACTACTTTATTATTTACTTTCCAGTCTAAAATAATAATTGTTTACTAATCTGTAACTTAAACACATTATGCACACATATATCCGGGAGGCTAAGGCATGTTAACATTGATAGTAGAGTTCATTTAACGCTAAGAATATAAAAATGAATCATTATTTCACACTTGCATTCTTAATATAACCTTCTTATCGGCTTCTGGCATCGGGAGCCAGGAGGGTAGAATCTGCGGCGGATGAAATGGAAGAATCAAATCTTCAAAGGCTAACTTCATCCCGCTCGTTAAAGAGAAGGAGCGTTTTCGTTTCGGTCGGATTGAATCGATGGAGATTGGATTAAACGGGGCGGAACGTCGGAAATTATTGGTCGCCAGGCTTGGCAGAGTGCTTTGCCGTGGAGTTCGAAAGATATAAGGAGCACAGCCTCGTCGACTTGGAAAGTTTCCGTTCGACGGTTACGAGAGACCTCAAAAGCAATATACTCAGGCTTCTCGGGCTCGCTTCCTCAACCAAGTGATATAAACCCAAGGATTACTGCCTGAGCTCAGAAATTCCAGTCAGAGAGACTTTCCTGGTTAATGGTACGAATCACAAGGTCTTATGAGTTAGATTTCATGGAAGTAACTAACGAAAGTCGTTTCAAGAAAGATTAGGAATATAATTTTTAGGAATATTAAGGTACATTTAATATGCCACTGGTTCAGAGTTTAAAAACTCGATATAATGTTTAGTATTTCCTTATAATCCTCCTCGGTTTTTCTGATAGATGTTTATTTAACACATGGTGCAAGGTAATACTAATAATAAAGAGAAAAACCTTTCTCCATAAAATATCTCAAACAAGTTTATTAAAAAACTAAATACAATCGCCAGAAGTATAGCCAGAAGTGTATTATAATGTATTGAAAAATAGTGTGATACCCAAAAATATAAATAAGAATAGGATGCTGGTAGTGCTAATGCGTTTAATTTCACAAATAGATGAATTATGATAGGGAGATACCTCTCACGAGAGAATAGAAATATCATCTAGGCCGTGAAGTGACGAGAGATTGTCATTCAATCACCGAAATGGCGTTCGATGAATTTCCAATACAGCTTGCTCTATTCTTAGGTAATCCTATACGATTATTAAGTATGTAAAAGGGAGTAATTCTGGAGATTTTGTGCTGATTGCTGTAACTACTGCCGGAGTACTAACGCTGATTAGAATTCACAATGGAACAGTTCATTCAATTCGTTTGGAGAGCTTTAGATTGAGACATCAGGCGGGATGCTTAGTATGGGACTGATTTTTTAAAATACTTTTTTTACTTCTTAAAAGAGACAAAATATGTCATGAGGTAGAGATGAAAACGGTTTCAACAATCCCGGTGTCCTTCGTTGACAACTATAACATCTAAACTATGAGTATTAAGGTAACTTAAATAAGCAAAGTTTCTGGACCAATACCTTATATTGTAACTTATGTCAATTATGAATACTTAATTTCAGTCATATAACTCCAATCAATATGCATAAGTTGCAGTGTAATACGAGCTACAATATAAGAACCTCTTCAAAACTCTTTTAAAAGCTCCAATGCTGACTTGATACATAAAATACAAACACAAGGGCCAAAAGTGACGATTGCGCAGTACGTCATGTTTGTAACAAGTACCTACCGTCCCGTTAAGTTTATACCTCAGTAATGGCGAACTTAGAGTGAAAAAGAGTGCTCTGAGGTAATGTCCAACGTGGGCATCATGCCCTGTTTTGATATTTATCAACTTGATCCTCAAAGTATAGGCTTCACTACATTTTCAGTTTAAGGGAAAGCGAAACTATGGTATTTGAAAAGGTGTTTTGGTATTAATTTGGTCTGATGCTTATAATTTCCCTCTTTGGAGAAAATATTAAAATAAAAATATGCCAAGCTTTAAAAAATTCTTAGGTTTGGAAATTAGCCTGTTAACAAGAATTCCCTCAATCTCAAACGTTTCATAGTTGGAGGCTCAACTATGTGGAAGCTGAATTTCACAAATGAAAAAGTAAAGTTTTCTTCCACAGATTTATTTTCCTGGTACAACATGTTTCAACACAGTGGTGTACCTGATGATGACACCGCCAAGTCGAAAAATGTTGTACCAGGAAAATAAATCTGTGGAAGAAAATAAAGTTACTTTTTCATTTGTGGGACCTCAATCTCATGCTCATGGATAATATTTTTCATCATCATCATCCGTCATCTTGCGAATAGCTTTTAGGTATATATTTATGAGCTATATACATACATTTCCTTATCTCTACTTTCAAGCGTAAAATTCGTCAAAGATCATTGAGCGTTTGGCAATAGTTTCAAACTTAGCGCCTAAGTTAGTGGCTAACAACGAGGTGGATACGTACAACGATCATTAAAAGTATAAAATCATGCGGAGGAACTCCTTAGGCCTCTCAGTATATACTCTGCGCAGCGACGTAGCGAAGATTTTGATTTGGGGGTCTGGGTCAGAAACACGAGAGACTGAGTCAGTTGAATCTGTAGTTTATTTATGGCTGGCTTATTTAACGGAAAACTGCCTTATTTTTTAGTTTTTTTCTTTTAGACGCGTGGTGAACCAGGATTTTTAAAAAATTAATTTGGTGCAAATATGGTATCTTCCCTAACTATTTATATTTTTCCCTATAATTACTGGGGAAGGGAGCTATATCCTATCTCTCTCCCTCCCGTCTTGGCTACGTGCCTATCTGTGCTCGAGATTTCCACGTTTTTCTGGGATCCAAAATGGCGGATTAGTCTGCTTGTTTGTATACAGGACTCTAAATGTAAGCTGAAATCGTCAAAGTCAGTGGAGGGAGGCAACAGGGTCAGGGGAAGGGGGGAGTGGTTTAGGGGAAGTCAAGGAGTGAGCGGCTGGTTTGGCTCCCTTAACGATGGGAGTCTTAATGGGGAGGAAGGGGAAGTCAAGTAGCCCGGAGAATCATGAGGGGGTAGGAAGGGCTCGGAGAGGGGGGGGAGAAATTTTTTTGGCGGGTTGGCCATGGAGAGGGGATCAATTCAAAAGATCGTAAGGAGGGCCTCTGGAAATAAGGGTGAGGAATCAAGAAGGGTTGATGTTGCTGATGGGGTAACGGGTTAATTATGAGGAGGCGGAGGCAACAGTTAGTGAATTCGTGAACGAGGCTTTATCAAGTCTCGAAAAGTGCCTCGTTTCACCTCTGGATGACGAATCCTATTGGCTTAATCATGCGTGTAATAGCGTCAATTGATGATACCCAGCATCAATTTTTGTAGATGATAATTGTTCGTTTCACATAATTATGTTTAAAAAATAACATGTGAATCCACAAACGGTGTTTCACCAGGGTTAAAGAAGCATCGTCGCTTGATTATGACAAAACGGCTGATGTATTTTAACATGCTAACCATGGCATATTCTTTCCACATCTGAAAATCATTGGTTGTTCAATCCAAAAATTGGTTGACTTCAGCCCTCCACCCTTCCCCATCTAATGCTAGTTCCCTTACCTCCTAGTTTCTCTCCCTAAGTACTTTCCTCTACATGGGTCCATGAACTTGTTCCTGTGTCTTCCTCTGGGGACTTTTCCTTCTAGTTTACCATCAGTTATGTTCTTTACAAACTCATTGTATCTCAGGGTGTCCAATCCTTCTGGTTCTTCTGAAAACTTATTTTACTCTTCCTATGCACTTTCCTCCTTATTTGGTCCATGAACTTATTCCTGGGTCTTCCTCTGAGAACTTTTCCCTCAATTTTACCTTCAATTATGTTCCTCACAAACCCATTGTGTCTCAGGGTGTGTCCAATACATCTGGCACCATTTAAATATTAGCACTTTGAGTGCACATTCATTTTTAATACTACAGTGCAAATGCATTGCTACATTACTAATACAACGACCTCGTGGCTGACCTAATACTTCCTTTGTATTTGAGGCTCTGTTGCGGCCACAAATCCAGTTAATTTAGTTCAAACTTAATGATGGCCACTGTTGAAATCAGATTCAATTACAACCCCTATTGCTTGTATTTTTTAAACCATATGTTTTCTACCATTTTTTCTCCAGTATAACCAGTTAGATTTTTATTTAGAGCTGAATCTTTCATGAATAATAGCAATGATAACTATGTTTCAATCCACAGAGTTTGTTATTGGTACAACTAGTTTCAAGATAATGACGCAGTAGCTTGAAACTAGTTGTACCAAAAGAAATCTGTGGATTAAAATATAGTTATCATTGCTATTATTCATAATGGACTTCCACAATGTGATGTCTGAAAGGATTGAATTTGTGGCGATACTCCTCCGTGACACCTGGCGCGTTGGCTCTCACCTCTCATGCGGTCCGTGTTCGGGTCTCGGTGCCGGCAAACATTTTTTCGATTTTTGCAGGACACTTCTAGATTGAACTCTAGATTTCTGGTGTGGCATTCTAGATGGTCCCTCTATCTTCACCACCGGTATAAAAGCCGCTTGTCCTGCAACTCACGGAAGTTGTACTCCAGCAAACATCTATTCTAAACACAGAAACGACTTTTCATTCCGCGCTGGCCGCGCTACAAATTCATTTTAGAATCTATCATATTCCTTATGTTTTTATTATAATATTATGTATTTTAAAGTACTATTTATTTTTATGGTTACAGTCAGTATACGTATTACATATTTAAAACGTACGTTAACTTGTTTTTTTTCCGAAAATTCAGTACTCTTCTTTGGACACTATGCTACCCCTTCAAGTTTAACATGCTGATACGGAGATTCGCATTCGAACAGAGTCATGAGTGCAAATCAAGCTAGGTCCATTGGTATTTTAACCTTCGTGATTTTTAATGTGAGGATTTTTTAGCAAGGAAATAGAAGGCGACGTTGAGGAAATCCCTCTCCATCCTAACCCCGAGAGTGAGAACTCCACGCGCCGTTTGAATGTGGGAGCAGCTGAGTAACTCCAATCAATCCCTATGGAACTGAACGTGGTCGGTTGGTGGCTGCGGTTTACCCACGTGTAATTGAGCAGAACGTTGATTGATCTAAGGGAGTCGCTCATCCATAATATAATCCAAAGGTTGGAATTCATCACATTCCGGAGGTTTTACAACTCACGCCTTTTCAATTAGAAATTCAACACTGCTCTTCGAATTGGAATTACCTAAACTTCTGATATATTGTGGAGAATACTCATACAAAACATATGCGGCACAGAATAAAAGAAACTAGTTTTTGTTAACCTTATAATAGGAAGGTCCTCGGATGAAAAAGTAAAAGAGAGATGCTATTTCGCACTGGTTAGGCCACTCCTTGAATACGCCGCGATCATTTGGGACATTGGTCATAAATATTTAGCCAAAAAAGTTATAAAATACAAAGAAAAACAGCACGCTTCGTTAAAAGCTACTACGAACGTACACATAGTGTCTCACAACCTTTAGATGGATTATGGTGGGAGCCTCTAGAGACTCGGAGGCTACTCGCTAGGCTTAGCTTGCTTAGGAAATTCAGTACTGGTGTGTTTCAGAGCGACACAGAGAATGTTATCATGACACCCCACTACATATCTAGGTCTGATAGAAGCAATGAAATGAGAGAGATACATTGCCGAACAGAAAGGTACAAAAACTCGCTCTTTCCGCGCACAATGAGCAATCACAATATAAAATGAGCTCGACTAAATACACTCCCATAACATACGTCACCATTTCACCTCCCACAACATCATTACACAGCTGTTGACCTAACACCCTCTGCCACACGCCTATGCTCCGGACTCAGGGTAGTATGTAGATGTAGATGTTTTAAGCTTTCTGTGCCGTCATGTTATGGGGGTAGTGTGTTGGCTCATATGAGTTTTCAGACTGCCTTGAAGGAGGAAATAAAATACTAATGAAACCGTTGAGAAACAATCGTTTTTATGGCGCAATGTGATAAGAAAACATACCAAAATTATGTCAATATATTTTGAAATAAAGCCAGGTGTGTATTAATAATTGAACTGATACAAACAGTGGCAGTAGGGGTACAATTCATCACGCCAATAATTGAAACATCGATGTGGCTGGTACCATGCTCATCAAGACCGATGTTCACCATCGCTGTCTCGATATCCATGCCTCATAAGTGATTGTATTGAAAAATATTTTTCATCAGAAAAATGTTTTCCGCAATTTTTCCAAAAACGATTTCCTGTTAGAAATGAATATTTATTTAAGGGTGTTACCTATTCCCTAGAATCAGCATTTACTACTTAGGAAAGTCTTTAATCCCATTATTTTTTCACACTTTAGCAATTACATTTCTGAGCTCGAAAATGAAATGAATAGATAACCGAAAACATTTTATGAGATGAATGACAAATATATGCAATAGCTGACCTCTGTCGCTAAGGCTAATTTTTCATTGCTCGTGAGCTCGCATGTAAGTATAGATTTTTAGCATCCTTTTTTGAGAATTATGTGGGGTACTATAAAGCGAGATTACTTTGCTCCTTGAGGGGATATTTTATTTCATCTCAAAAAAATAGCTTTATCTATTGGACGAATTATGAATCATTTGCGTATATGTACCGATTATTCGTGCAAATGTTGAAGAAAAGTACATATAGCGTAAAAAATTGTTTTCTTTCAAGGATACAGGATTCTTTTTGACAATCATAATAGTAAAGCTGTGAAGCATATAGAAAACACTTGCTCCGTACTTTCACTACCATACTGGAGTTTCTAATTGGTAATAAAGTGGGTTTGTATTTATATTATCTATTTTTTCCGTATTATATCTGGTACAATAAAATTTCACCATCTCGAGAGTTCGTTAAATTCCTACCAAATTTCTTACTCATTTTCATTTGAATTTTTAGCCTAGTGTATGGTATCCTCCCCCTATGATGAATCTTGAACCGCTCAAGAAATAAATTTATGCACCTTAACTCTGATCTACTGTTTCTTTTCGATTTGCATTTAAGAAGACTTGAAAAGAAAAATGCTTAAGTACCAGCATTCTTAGTTTATAGAACGCTCACTGTGCGTCGTTTCTGATACTAATGACGGAAAAACTGGTGCAAAGTAATCCGATATACAATTTACATGAACGACTCAACAAGCGAAGGAACGAGAGTCGAACTATTAATTGCAAAAATTACATCTTCCTTTAAATAAAGATGGGCCCTGCACTACTGGAGAAACTTCTATTGATTAGGCCAAATTACTTGTTATTTCCTTATTAGCAACTCACTCGAAGACTGCATTTGAGGAGTGTTGTTCTTAACTCTTCAGCTTTCTTATCTCGTGAAAATATTTCTTTTCAATTTTTTTTCTAATTAAATGGCGCGAATGCAACCTTTCAAAATATTGTTACGAATTGGAATGCCCACCTGAAGAACCCATTCGACTGCTTTCCCGGACGAAAGTACGAAAAGCGGCTTCCCGAAAGGGAGGGAAGATTCCAGAACGACGGGGAACGACGCGGCGGCAGTAAAAAGAAAATCATTCCTTGTTTTGTGTACGAGTAGGCCAATAAAGGTTCTTGTTGTGATTTTAAGAGCGCTGATTTTTAATTCCAATCCCGCCGATCCTTACGAACCCTCCAAACCGGTTACAAGATCATATATTTTGGAGTCCGTTCTTGAATCTAATCTTGCCTATAAGCTTTATTTATGTCAATCCCTAGTTATTTGCAAAGTTAAAAATGTCTTATGTGGACGAGAAATACTCCTCACAACTCGTACTTCAATAAGTATTTCTCCCTTTTCTACTTAATGTATCTCAGCTGAGTTGTGTGCAGCATGATGCCCTTTGCTCCGCAGGAGCCAATAAATACTTATCCAAAAATCAAGAAATAACTTATTTCTTCCTACGCACCTGCTGATGACACCGTCGTGTCGAAAAATGTTGTACCAAGAAAATAAATCTGTGGGAGAAAACCAAGCTATTTTTTCATTTGTGAAAATCAAATTCCACATAGTTGAGCCTCAAACCATGGAACTTAAATATTTATGCTCTTGCCGTTCAGGAAGGCGAGTTCATACACCACCATTCTTCACAACACAATCACTAAAATATCTCCATTACCTGTGTTTATACCCAATGAACCGTAGATCCTAGTTGCAGGATCATGAAAGTGTATAATACGTATTCTGGACTTGCTAAACATCAGGGCAGTAGAAACTTACATAAATTGAAGATCGTCGGCGGCGATTCGAACTTCTAGTTATACCGATGGAAGTATTCTTGTCTCACGGTGGTATCCGGCTGCGGTCGTTCCGCATCTAAGTTACCGTGGCGGGGGGCCGTTAGTGGATGCGGTCCATTTGGGGAATCTGGGAGCCGGCTCAGGTTGGGGAAAATCGCCCCCGCTTCCGATTCTCGCCGCGGGTCGTCGCTTCCGTCGCCTAACGAGCCTAGGCTTCTCTCCCTTTCTCTCGCAATTGGCCACGGGTGGGACCTCTGCTGGAAGGATGCCAGCCCGTGAGGAGTCAATGACTATCTTCCCGCCGATCAATCGGTGTCGACTGCTGGCTGACCTAGGGACCCTAAAAGGTCTTACTCCCATTAAATCCTCTTCCTTTGTCGTTCTATTGTAAACACTTCAAGGAGTCAATAGAGAGAACTTACGTTAGACTTAGGGATCAAGAGCTTCGGGCCATCAAAGCCTTAGCATAAAACTTCTCCATAAAGGGCTATCCAATAATAATTGTATTAAGGTCGTGGTTGTTCTTAGTAAGAACGAAAGCATAATATTCGCTCTTATCAAAATTGTTACTCTTTTTAAGAATACCCTCGTTAAAGCTCTACCAGCTTACAGGATTGCAGTCATGAATGTAACGACTGAGGAAATCCATGGATGCCTACGATCGCAACCGGAAGCAGTTACGTACAAAGGAAAAATATGTCCTTCCATACGGACTTCGTGTTTAATTCCTAAATTCCCTTCCAAATAAATGAGTATCTTAGAGACTGTTACTCGACAACGAAAGAGATATGATGGCCCAGTCTCAGTAAATCTCAAGTTTTATGGGCGGGGAGCGACAGGATAAATGAATGTCTATTAAGATTATCGCATCAATTTATATTGCTCATAAATGTAGCACTGAAATAATTGTATCAATTGATTTTACTGTATTACGATTGCAATCAGTCACTGATTGTTTTTTGTACGTATTGTGTGGTATTAAATTATGCTAGTTCCGAAGTTGAAATATTTAGGTCGAGTATTTTCCTATTCATATAATTCATAGATGCGTTGAAGTGAATGGAAAACAAAGACTGATATTATAAATGGATTAACGTTATTTGCCCCCTCTGGCTTCATGAGGCATAGAGTCTGGGCTCTCTGTTTTTTAAATACTCTTTAAAATTGTAAACATTGAAACTCTAAACCTTTATTGTTAGTGGCTTCACTTGATCGAAGGTTTTGTCGGTAGTATTCATATTTTAAGACAATACTTTTTACTTCAGCTGAGCTTTATCATTCGATTGCACGACGCGTGTCGCCATTTTACGGCATCATTAGGTAAAAAGACATGGTAAGTTTGTTTAGTTTCCGGTAATATTCGTCTTAATGACTGAATAGGTGATATTAAAACGGTCCGGGCAAGGTTGAGAATGGCCAGAGTAAGTAGATCAAGGGCTAGTGATGCGGGGAAGTTAGTATTTTTCATGGTTATTTCGTCGGGAAGGAGTTGGGAGAGGTGAGGAAATAATTTTTTTGCCGTATACGTTTATTTACCAATAGATATACTATAAGCCCCCTGTATATGATGAATGGAGCAGGTATTAAAGTAATGAGAAGTTAAGAGGAAATTTAACATGATAATTAGTAGTTTTATGCGTCGAGCAAATCGTATATAACAGCTAGTCTTGCTGTATGTTGAGACAATACAACATTTGTGGAATCGTTAACATCATTGTAGCTGGGCGAATGTAAGCAAATGATGGAAGTTCATTATATTCAAAAACACGACCATTAGATCGGCCGCTATTGTAATCTCAGCTCGGAGATCTCAGCTGAGTATATTCGAAGCACGCTAACTTTGGCATGCAGTAATGGCAATCGCTGATGTTTTGCGGAACGACCATCTGAATCCAAGTATTCATTTGTACGAAAACCCGCTAGCTTGGGAAACGGTGGAGTGCTTGAGCATTTGGTTGAGTTTCCTACGAATCGCCCTGCTGCGAGATGAATTTTGATGACTTTTCCCCATACACTAGTGAGGTCACCCCTTCTTCATTTATGAACTGTCGGGTGATGTCACGAACGAAATATATACCATATTGACATGACACCACTTTGAAAAGTGGCCAAAACATTCTCGGGCATGAAAGGTTGTTGATTCTTGACGAAAGGGTGAACCCCGTGTTTTGAAAGACCCGTTGGATAAATCCGCTGGTCGAAAATTCTCCCGTCTACATTCGGGAGGCGAAAAAAGAAAACCTGAAGGCTTTCAGGAAAACTTTTGAAAGGGAAGGAAATAAAAGACTAAAAGCCGCCGTCTGGAAACATTAGAGAAACGGAAAGCGGAACCAGATAGGCAGGAGGAGATATGAAGGAATACTCAGACAAGCAGAGCTACTACCCTCAGTCCTAAAAATACTTTGGGATATTTAATCTGTTTTTTTGCTCGCTTCCAAGGTCATGTTTTAGCTTTGCTCCCATACGGTCTTCTTTTTTAGCGCAGATAAGCGATTGACTCGGATGAAAGCCAAATCAATAGATTATTTTTATATTTATGTCTGGGAATACGACTACTAAAAAAGTAATGCAAGCGGATACCAGAAGCCAGCCTTACCCGTAGAGAAGGCATTTATCTCAAGGAACGTGACAACTAAATTATCATTTTCTGACTTACTCATCACCACTCCATCCTGATAAATTCTGTTAATAAGTTCATAAAACGTGAAATTCCAAATTTTGACTGTCATCCAGATACCAGTGGTGTATTGCGAGACATGCATGTCTTGCTCCTCCAAGGTTACGCTTTAACTTTTCTCCCATGCTCTCTGCGTCTTTTTAGGTAGGTAAGTGGTCGGCTGGAACCGATAGATTACTTTTAACCTATCTGAAGACAACTTCTGAATCGACTTAAGACATAAATTTACATATCTGCGAATAGTAAGCTTTGATTGC
Source organism: Ceriagrion tenellum (assembly GCA_963169105.1). Taxonomy (NCBI): domain Eukaryota; kingdom Metazoa; phylum Arthropoda; class Insecta; order Odonata; family Coenagrionidae; genus Ceriagrion; species Ceriagrion tenellum. The sequence continues at coordinate 29,616,666 of OY720643.1, read as the reverse complement.
AAGATTTAATCCCAAACAAAATGGAACATATATTGTGTATGTTTTTAACTGCTCAAGTGTCCCTTAATAGTCTCAAGCCATTTTATTGAAAACTAAGCTTTTAAAAAATCGCTCATAAAGCTATGCCAAATGGCCAGGACACTTATTCTCACATTTGCAGGAGCTTTCTAATATTTTCATAACTGCCAGGAACCCATAGGTAGACTTGCAAGAGTTTTTCTGACAGCTGTCAAAGGTAACTTCACAAAGAAATTCAATTCCTTCTCTTTCTTGCCTTCCATTGCCAATGTCATGTTTCGGATACCACCTGCTCTAATAAGGTTTTTACGCTCCCATTACTGTTGAAAACCCGCAAAGTATAAATTAACGCATCACATTGCCTCCCATCCAGTTCTTACCCTTCCATATAGAGTACCTACATCCTCCGAAATACCCGACGTATTTTCCTACATTGAAAGTTTCTTAGGTTTAAAATATCTACGCTCTTGATGCAATCTCCTATGTCCATCAACGAACCAGTATAAATGTTTATCATTTCGTTAAATTGACCCGAGGGTTTTTGTTTCGTTTGCTTAATGTTGGTTTTTGATAGAAAGGTATCTATTTCTGTGAATTTATTTTTATGCAAATTCCAGCACTCGCGAGCATAAACTATTCTACACCTAATTTTAAAATAACCTTTTGTTTCTAAAATAATTTTCTTTATAACTTGCTTATCGCTGATTTTACACAAAAAATACAAAAGTGCCTACTGATCTCTCTACTCGGCCATTAATGTAACTCGACCAATTAATTTGAGCTTTGCTCTATAGGTGGATGGTAGGTCTCGTTTTACTCACATGCTTAAACTCAACCTTCTTAAATTACATACATAAATGTTTAGTTAAATGGTTATGTTCTCCGTCAGGTCACTTGAATGGATATGTTTTGAGAAAATGAGGTAAAGACTGCGATAGAAGGGAGGTATATGTGAGGTATAGCAGATGAAAGGGGTAGAACGTATAGAAAAACGTGCATATTTTTGCTGCAATTAGAACGATAATCGGGACCTGAAGAATGTAATGAGGCCTAACTAAGGGGGTGTAAGCCTTTCACAAGCGCTTTAGAATTGAAACGAGCCGTTGTAATTCTCCTCAGACACTGTACAGTCATTGCATGTTGCATGCAACGAAAAGAGGATTATTGCCACATGAGAGAGCCAGAGTAATCAAGTGGGAGGCACATGGAGGGAGATGATACCAAAATGGCCGAAAACACGAGGCCCTTCCCAGCGTGCGTGTGAGCGGGAAACAATCGACTGCCGCTTCGCGCAAATGACTTGACTGTTCTGTATGAGGGGCGCGTTCTTTTAAGGGAATGGAGTCAAAGGACGAAGGAAGAGAAGGAATGAATGAGTGAACGAGGAAGCCGAGAGATGGGAATGAAAAGGAGGAGAAGTAGGGGGGGACAAAGGAGAGGAGGGGAAGAGATGACAGAGGGGTTGTCGGGAGAGTTGTTGGCCGCGTTGAAAGGAGAGAAGGGGAAAGGATGGGAGAGCAAGGTTATTCCCGATATAGGGATGGAAGGAGAATTTTGAAAAAATGCATCATTTTTACATATTTTCTTTTTCATCCTCCTATAATCCACGCGGTTTCAGCTGGAGTTGCTTCCATTGTATAAAGCGAGGTTCGTTTTTCGAGTAAGTAACTGATAACACAAAGTGGCATTCGTCATTATCTATCTTTTGAATCCGGCCTAATTCCGGCCCCAGTCCGTCGTCAATATTGTTAAAAAAATGAAGCAATGACCAGTTCCAGGTGCAATAACGGAATCCATCACGTGAGTTGCTAATGGTTAACAGAATTTTTCTCCTTTGCTTGCATTTATTTGCCAGTTCATTGAAACGGCTGTATGATTTAAAGGGTCAAATTTTAAATATTTTTCAAAATGGTTTTTTTTAAACTCATAATTTCTGCCGGGTAAATTTAAATTGCTTTTTTATTTTATCTGAGGATGTAATCCCTATGTCCAGTTCAGATTAATTTTTACACAGACATGACTAGCTGTCACCATTTCAAAATATATTTTATCGTTCTTCGTTTATTTTAAATACTTCAAAAATGTGAATTAGTTCAGCGCATGATATTAATCTGCTATACCTCACATAGCAGTTATCATAATTATTCTCATGTTCAATGAATGAACAATATAGGCAAAAAAAACGCGATTACAGATAAAGCCACTTTTCTACTATGCTTCTGAAGGTAAATTTTCGAAATAATTATATAATTTTACTATGCTGTGATTGAGTAGGTATTAGATGTTTCATTCGGAAATACTAAGGGTTTTAATATTCGTTTTACTGTGAAATAAGTACTATACCTCAATTTAATTCAGGTTGCTCTTGTGGTAATTGCTTATTTAACTTCCGATGTTCAATGGTGAAAATATGGTGGAGGAGAACTTATGTGCACGGTTTGCGATTATTTCAGAACTTTCCTAGGAAATAACCTGAACCTCACAACCTTCAATTGAACTTTGAATTACTGAAATTTGACGAAGAGAAAATCATTTTAAAATGTCAAGCATCCCGAGTCAGTCTTTAAGGAGAGTTCAAAAATATAATTCTGGTGTTAGCAACGTCATTGAGTTAATAAATGAGTCCAGTCGACAGTTCTATTCACGTAAGGAATTTTATATTATCAATTATATTGTTTTTTACCTTCAATGCGTATCTGTCATAAGAGCATCCAGGTACTTACCAGTTTTATAAAAGTTTACAAAATGTCCTTTCATGTATTTTCCTTATCCTGAAGTGTTGTTATTTTATGACTAGAAGGATTGAACCAAGCGTTTACATATTCAAGGAATTACTCGGCTCATAGTAGTAGTTTTATATATATTATCATTCACATCTCCATGCAGTGGAACTTCATTCGGAACACGGCACTGATTATGTACGAAATGTAAGAAATAGGATATAACCTTTAGCATTAGCCAAGCAGACCACAGAAGAGGCGAAAAATTTTTACTGTTGCTCATTTATTCATACATACCCATATAATGGCAAAATCATTTCCAGCACTCCCGGTCATGAATTATTTTGACCAAGTGTAAGTTATTAGGGGTTAAACCAATGTTTAAGGCTATTATTCAGAGGTCAAAGTTATTTTTTAAATAATAGGTGCTCTCAAAATGTTATTTGAATGGAGAAGAAGAATCATCATTGTTTGGAATCAGATGATATATTCGTAGTCTATGAATAGTCATCGAGCATTGTCTTCCTCGGAGAGCTATTTCAAACTTGAATTCCGTCTGTTGCATGGTCGAACGTTCTGGTATAAATACTCATATCATCAATTTAATCGTCATTCTTTAAACTATAGCTGTAAATTATTTTAATGAAAAATTTGCCCGATAAGGTTTATTTTTGTCAGAACTGTACGGTGGTTTATCACTTACTTAGATGATGGTAACCTATTACGAAACTGAGAGGGCAGCCATTACTATCTCTCTAGCTGCTAATCATTTCCACAGCAAAGCCTTTTCTTGGATGCGTAAATGAATGCAGGCTCAATGTCAACGATGACGAAGTATGATCGCGGCATTTTTCGAGAGGTTTAGTGTGAAGATCAGAAGAGATCGTATTCTATTCTATAAGAAGTTGACTAACAGCCTTACTGCATCTGCAAAGTACAGCCAACATCTAGGCTTTCGTAAGCTCCAATATTTTAAAATATATTGTTCAATTTATGCATCATTTTATGAGAATGTGATGTACGACGTCGCACGTACGAGGTTCTTGGTAGCATGGAGTCGTCCAAATGTTGAAAGGGGAATTTACTATTGTGGAGAAGAAAATGTTTCCCAACTGAGCCGTCACCGATGAAGAGGGCACTGGGACCTTTAAACAAGAACTGAAACAGGCTAGAGTTAGGCGAAAGAGGTGTGAAGCACGAGTTGGAAGATGTGGGATGGGGTCAAAGTGGGCCTGTCCTCATCTGGAGACAACTTCGGTCGTTAAGGGACGTCTAACGTATCCACCAGTGTGGGGACTGTGAGACATTTACTTGATTTACGGCCATCCGGTCCAGGGAATTTATTCCTCCACTTCATAGTCTACAAGCGCAGGGTGAGCAGAAAAAGAATATATGCCCAGCCTTCTGGCAATATAACTTGAGCAAGCAATGATAAACATAAGTGCAGAAGAAATGCAGTCCTTTAGAGTCACCTTAGATATTTGCCGCAGAAACAGGAGAAATTAAGATTAAATATTTCATGAAAGAAATTGGGCTGGGTGTTCGCGCACCGGCCTTCTATAAAATTTTATGATTCCTTGGTTTTGACATGTTGGGAGAATGGTTGATAGTGGAATAATTAACAGAGTTAACATATTTATGATGATAAAGTAAGTATCATTAGAGGAAGAGGTAGGCCGAGAACGCCACAGAGGCCGGAACGTCATGAGGAGGAAGACTCTAGACTCTCGAGAAGAAGACTTTAGAGGAGGATTATTGTTTGTGTCTCCTTTTCACTGTGTCATGCAAACGTAGATAATGAACTAAACTTTTGAATTGAACTGATTAGTCTTGAGAATGGAAGGGCGCGAATGAAAGAAGGCAGAAATGTGTCTTAAACACTTGAGGTCTGCAAGCATAGAGCAGTGTGGTAGAAATTTGTTCAAATAGAAGCCAGTTTTCAAAGTAAAACGCCGAGAATTTAAGTAATTCTAAGTTTTTTAAACTCGAAAGGAATGGGCGCGAGGCGTTTTGGAACATGGAGTTTTGGGCGCGGGGACGTTTGAGCGCAGGGTCGTTTCGGTTACCGTTCGGCTGGCAACGATGCTTTAATGATAACGACTAGTGGTAGTATTATTAAATGTTTAAGATAAAATCTTAAATATATGGTTAATTTGATCTCGAAGGTAGGACTATGTTCATTGACAAGTAACTATAATTTGATACTAATAATTTGAAATGATGAATAACTTAGTTTTCCACCAAAGATTAATTACGTTCTTAAGACCTGGGTTTCATTACTGCGCGGCAAAAATCCAGGTTGTGAGAAAGTAATAAATCTTTTGTGAAAAACTAAGTTAGTCATCATTTCATTATGACGACGCGTCCTTTTGGTCCTTCGTTCCTTTCGGCCATTCGGTCCTTTTGGTCAGTCGTTCCTTTATGCCCGTCATTACTTTTGCTCTATCGCTCCTATCTTTATTAGATAGGATGTTATTTTTAACACCCCACAAATTCATCTTCTGATGCTAACAGTTCAATTAATGGTACTTTTCTTTATTTATATTAATGAAACCAATTTAGGAAGCCATGTAAAAATCTGGTTATATTACCGTCCATCATTTATTTCATCCAACATTCTTAAACAACGTCATTACGGTATCTCAAGTATTTCTATGTTTTTTGTTAAATTCATGGAACACTAAGAACATATCAAAAATAAAAATACGAGACCGCCAATAAATAAAGGCACGGTGAACGAGCGAAAACGAACGGGTCCCAAAAAGGAGCGGTCCAGAGTGAACGATAACCCAAAAATGTACGGATATGCCCATCTCTAGTGTGTAACGAGTATTTCTAATCGCAAAAGGGCGGAAATAAAATTATATCTAATCAATTGCGCCAGGAAGACGGTTCAACGCTATTGGCATGAGGTGTTTTGAGGCATATAAGGCATGAGGTGTTTTGTGAGCTATGAAACCAATCCGTGCAAAACCGATGTCTGACTCTCGAAGAGAGAAACAAAATTTTTAATCGACAGCGGAACATTTTCAATCGCAATTGCACTGAATCACATTGGAAGTATGTCAAACCGAAGTTGAAGTGATAAAAAAACAGTAAAAAATATTTGCAATCGCAGCAATCGTCCAAAATGATGGATTATCAAGCAAGCCGAAAAGGGGTATCCAAGATCGCTTCAATGGTGAACGCTGTCGATTTCGGCCACCGCTTTGTGTTTGTTTGGAAACAAGGGATTAACGTCCGACTGAGAATGGAGAGGGGGAATAAAACCCATTTTTTACACACACATACGGGACGGAGCATTGGGGGAACAGTCCATTAGAACGCAGGGGTGGAGGTTGGATCTGGGTCTCCACATGAAGGGTGCGAAGTTTGATCCAACCAACAGGCACACACTTGTCTCCCCAACTTCATAACCCGGGCAACTGCCACCACCCATCCGCCGTACTCTACTGCTAAACTTCCAAGTAAGAAGAACAACCTGCTTCCGAAAGCCATCTACAGATAATAAGGCGTGGCACGGTAGTGGAGTCTCGTCAGACTGAAGTAACACATGGGTGAACCAGCGGAGTAACTTGTCTTTAATCAAATCCATAATTTTCTCGTAGCACTCATTTTTTTCAGAATATTGGCGTATTAGTGGGGCATTAATTACGCGAGCATGTACCGACCAGTTTACAGCAATTATTCGAATGTATTACTCTTAGAGCCATTTCAAGGATTAAGTCTATTGAATGCTTTTTGAGGTACCAAAGAAAGGTCCCATAAAAATAGAAATAAGTTTGTATGGGGTGTATTTATTCATTCCCAAGCCCACAAACCCTCCCATTTGCAAACTCAAAAGTACTGACGAGGTTTTCTTTCAGTGGATTTGCATTTTTCCCATTTTATTTCGTCCGCTCATTATCCCTTAAACAATGATACTCAAACGATATCGTACTGTCTACCAAATTTATTTCAAACTCTTACAGCACGTGTTTCAACTGTCTAGCAGTCATCATCAGGTAAGACTGACAGGATGGCACAGAATAAGACAGGATGACTGCTAAACAGTTGAAACACGTGTTGTAAGAGTTTGAAATAAATTTGGTAGACAGTACGATACCGTTTGAGTATCATTGTTAAATATGCTATTCTACAATATCCGGAGAAAGCGGAGTTCATTATCCCTTAGTCTCTTATTCTCAGAAGTCTTGATTCTAAACTAGGAGCATTCTCCTTCAATGCAGTAAATGTAACTCCTTAAAACATGAAGCCACTTAAAAATACTATTAAATATTAGAAATACCTAACAGCAAACCAGCTTTCCTGATGAAGGTTACATGTTCTCCAAAATGCCAATTTCTTTTCATGTGTTAAGTTTTGTTTTTTATTGTTTTTAATGTTTACCCAGCGTATAAATATAATTACGGGGTAAACAATGAAAAACGAACAAAAATACAAATATTATTAACATTGGTCCTAGCTGATTAGATACGATCAAATTGTTAAATACATATATACATTATTTTGTCTACTCATAAACAACATTATTTTGCTATTTTTGAAATTTCCTCTTGTAAAGATTTTTTTCTGTCTTGATACACATTACAAAAACAAATGATACACATTTGTTTTTGTAATACACATATTACAAGTATTGTTACGAATGAAATACTATCTGTAGTAACTTTGTGGAATTCCATATTTTTAATGGATTTATTATAATAACTTTTGCAATCAACTGTGGATCCATCGTGCATGTTGCTTTTGACCACAGTGGATTGTAAAAGTTATTATAATAAATCCATTTATAACAAATATTGCTGTTGTGCTATTCTATTATTTTTGGTGGGCGTTCTTTAATGGGTTTCTAGACTCCGGTTTTCGTATCAATGATATTGATTTAATCAGTACAGTGTTGAATGACTGCAAATGCCTTCTCAGTCCTACGGGGAGCGCTACTCCGCTCTCTCATTAAAGATTGAATTATGACCAAACAGCACTCTCAAGAAGATACGCAGATAATTATGAGCAAAGGTCCTTAAGGTATTGCGGGTGCTATAGCTACGTTTTCTTGGACGCGAGTGAGGCGAAAGCCGGATATGAGTCGGTCAGGGTCCCGGAATCCTGCGTGTTAAGTTGCGTAGATTCGCTTATCTGTGTGTCGTCCGAAAAGAAATTGGTTCCAATTTTTACGTGACTCTTGCCAGACTCTTGAAACAGAGCGGTCACGCGAAGTCTTACTTAAAGTTTCATTTTGATAATTTGACGGACACTCCTTAATTCTGCATTTGTGTAAGTCTTAGCTACGCTTCCTGACATTAATTAGGTGTATAGGCGTTACATACATACATACCAATCACGCCGTTCCCTCCCGGGATAGGCGTAGTCACTAAGTTTCACTCATAAATACATATTTGTACACCTAACTCTGATTCAATAATTTCCTCCATACTGACCTATCCTTGCAAACCTCTTTTGCCTCATTTACCCTCATACACTGCTTCATACACGCCCTCCTGTTTTTAAAGACTCCTAATATTCCTCCTCCTAAGAATTTCCTCAACCACATTCAACCACAACTTTCTCTGCCTACCTCTACCTCTCGCACCATTCATTTCACTCTTATATATCTGTTTCATTATTCGATTCTCATTCATTCTCTCAACATGGCCAAACCAACGAAGCACACTCCTTTCATATATGTCTATTACTGGAGCATAAAAACCACATTCATTTTTTACCCACTCATTCCTGACCCTATTCATACTACTTTTACCGCAAACACTCCTCAGATAACTCATACCCACGGCGTTTAGTCTACTCTTATATCTATCTAAGTATAGGGGTTAATTTCCGTGTTTTGTATTGTTTTTGTATTGTTTTGTATTGTTTTGTTTGTATTGTTTTGTTTTCCGGGTATTGTATAGGAGTTAATGTCCGTGTAAACACATTCCAGGCAACAATGAAATACCACCCGAGGATTCATTTTAACTTACGATTCCTCGGCCAATATCTGCCCAAAATATTAAGTCTGATTGGATATGTACAATTAACAACATTTTTAGTGCAAATACAACCATCATGAAGAATAATGAGCACGAAATATCCTCAAACAGGTGACAAAAATACATCATTACTGAATTACTATACAATTTGTATGAGATATAGGCTGGGAAATAACTCTTTTGAGATCTTTCACACACACGCACATCATTCCATGACCTCACATGTCTGCACACTCAGATGTAATTATGGCTTCACATGTTATCCTTTGCCGGAGACGACGGGGAAATAAGGTCCTTTGTACACACAAGGCATGAAGATTGGTAATGGGAAGAATTTTAAGAGAAATCAAGATGGGTGGACGGAAACTAAGCGTTGACATAAGCCTGCCCTGAACAAAAGACGTCAAAAATTCCATTCCTAAACGCCCTGTTCGACGGACCTACAATTGCTACTCGGAAAGCACTTTCCTAGGGGCCCCAAGTAGGGATCAGAATTTCTTTATTGATGTATTGCATCCGGGTTTCGAAAACGGGCCCTATGAATACAAAGCCATTAATTTAGCCCCTGCACAAGCAAACTCTCCATTGCTACTCTACAATGTAGACCCAATAAAGATTATACAAAAATGCCTTGGTATTGTCGTATTTCACTATGAGAGAGGCAATTACTAGTTTCCCTACCTCTGAGATTGGGGCAATTGTTGTAAGAACATCGAGATTTAGTCTCTTCATCCCTCGGAGGGGATGCATCCAAAATAATTAGAATAATAAACCGTCTGTTTGCTTGCCAGAATATGAAAAGAAGAATACGTCCAGGCTACCGGAGCAGAATAATCAAGTCCTTTGAACTAAATAATAGCCGTGCTTGTCGATAAAGCACCGCTTGCGTTAAATTCCGGAAGATTACGCTAATTTAAGTGCCTCAAAATTCCCTTCCTTTCGGGGAACAGAGCCATAAAACAGTCTCGCATCGCGGGACCGCTCCTCTGAACAGTGTTTCTTTCGGCCGAAGTAGCTCCGGGCGCGCACAGCCATCACCCACGGTTTCCCCTGCCGGCACTCGGGGGTGGCAAAGGGGACCATTTGGAGTCTTCTTTTCACGCTCCCCCCAGTCCCCTTGAGTGGGGTCCACGACAGGGGTGCGCTGGTCTTTTATTTTTGGGGAATCCTGCGGGCATATATGCCCAGGAGAATGCGCAAGCTATCTGTGTATTACTACCGCTGCCAGCATATTCAGACTAGAGAGGTCATGACGGAGGAAGTTATATCCGCAGCAACCTCTGGGTGCGTGACGTCAGACGCGGAAAGACAGCAAAAATAAAGTATATCTTTACGTAATTAAAACGATTTGAGTCCCAGGGTTTAATGTCTAACAGAGTAAGGATGGTGGCAACGACATAATAAGCAGAAATTTCATGGGTCACTCCTGTTAAAATCTTAGGTGAAAAACTAACTTAGGTTAGTGAAATTTGGCAAATCCTTTGAACAGGCATAGAATAAAGGGAGCACTAAACACGAGTTATGTATTGCAATTTGGGCTTGTACAATCTGATTTTTATAATTTCAGAGTCAGTAAGATTCAGTGTTTTTTCATGGTGGAGCCCTTTTATACAGTGTAAAAATTAGATTAAATCACTCTATGAAGTAGGAATTCTAACGGTGAGGCTAATATAAACGTCCTCTTTAATATATAATATTTCATCACCTTATTATAATATATAATACTTCATAAATGGGAGAAAGGCGGTTTTTCTTTCCTGAAGACGATCCTGTAAACGCTGGAGGACATAAAGTCAGGATTCTACGATCAAACCATTTTCGCCAACACTTTTGGCTTACCGTGTTTGACGTCATGCGCCCGGGATATACAGCGGAGACAACTATCTCCTCGGTGAGCATCTCTAGTGTGTTTATGCTCGTTGGGGGAGTGGTAGGTTATGGAGCGCAAGGGAAGTTGGGTTGGGGAAAGAGCCCAAATGCGAGTTTTTTAGGAGTGCATGGGGACCCGGGTTGAAAGGGACGATTTCCCCTCTTACCCTAGAGGAAGGGTGAGGAAGTTCAAGAGGGTTAGTAGGCGAGGCGGGGAGGTAGAGGGTTCGGGTCGGCGGCACGTCGACGGGGTAAACGATTCTGTGTGGGGTGGGGAAGGGAGGGACTGGCGAGATATGGCCTGGTCTCCTCTTGAGGATAGGGGTTACCATGGTAACGGGGAACAGAGAAGGGTGGGTGAGTGGAAATTAGGCAAGTGCTGCAGGAGGATTCAGAAGACAGGAGGGATGTCTTCAGGATTTTTAAACCCGGGAAGTGGATCGAGAAATTTATTTTCGCCAGTGGTAAAATTGGGCTTTCCAGAACGCTGGAATTAAATTCCTTTAGGCGATAAAAAATACGATTTAGATCGAATGATAAAAGCCATTTACTTTATTTAATTTCCTTTTCTAATGCTTGGAAGATATCTCACTTTTAAGGAATATCCACAGAGCATTATTTTTTGCACAGACTCACTGAAAAATTATGAAAATTAAAACATTAAATTTACAAATAATGTACAATTATATTCTTAATAAGCACTTTCCGCAGAATCTCCAGCCTAATATAGAGCTATTTCGGTTTGCGCAACACAGTTTGACTTCATAGACGGGGAATCTTATGGCCTGCTCACACGACACATTAACCCGGTCGTGTTCATGTACAATTTCATTTTCGAATGAATGAACAAATAGATCAGACTCTACTTTCCTGTTCACGCATTCATGCATTCGTACAAGTTGGTGTGGTTACTCGGTGAATTTTCACGTTCATTCACGAGATCATGCATTCAATTCGTACGGATTAATGTATCGTGTAAACACGCCTTTAGAAAAAAGCTCAAAATATTGAAAAGGTTGATCCCTTCCCTGGTATACCGATTTCCCCGATTTATTCGCTTCCCGTTTCCGTTTTTAAGAACATTATCATGTGAAAATCGTTAAAAGTAATATTTTTCTTCACTTCACCCCTAACATACAATGAAATTATAATTTTTCTTGTGATAAATTTGATGCGAAAATATCAAATTGTTGAAACTATCAAATTGAAACCACATTTTCCAAACATAATCTCCACAATATGCAGTGAAAGACATTTAAGTCATTTTACGGTAAAACTCTCTTTAAGGCTAGCCCAACATAGCAACTTTTACGTTCAGGGTGCTGAATATCTTCACTATAAGCTCTTCACCCGAGCACAGTCGTGGTAGGAAATATATTGACGGATGAGCGATTTATTGTCCTCCTAAAAATTTTTTTCCTGTATCCCGACTATTTTTTTGGCACCTTCAAAACTTTTTCACATTCTCAGCAGCTTTTGCCCAAATTGGCTAGCAAATATCATTTTTCGTCGCATGCTGCAACGGCTAAAAGAGCCTTAACATAAAAAGATCCCAAAAGATCCTTTTGTTCATGATTAAACAACTCGTTAACAACGATTCATAATGAGTATTCACGCTAACATCGGGTTTGCGTGCATTGTAGTTTCAGAGCAAAGTGTGAAAGAATTCACCTCTAAGCGTTTTAAGATTCAATAAATATTTATTTCACTTTTGAAAAAAAAACTTTCTTTTTGAGTTCAATTTGTTGTCTTTATTGCCAATCAAACATTATTCAACTGTATAGCACCGTGCGTCGAGTGCTCTTCCCAGTAGAAAAAGGGCCCGACGAGGCGTTTTCAGAGTACGTATCCAACACCCTTGAAGACGGGGGAAGTTTCCCCCATTTCCTTCGAGGCGAAGTACGACAAGGGGTTCTGTTAACTGCGTCGGGAATGCGTGAACATGGGGCGGGGTAAGCCTTATGAGTTTCTAGACGGTAATATGGGGAGTTTGAGAGGAGGAGCGTGGGGCATATCTTTCATTTCCTCCGACGCCCTACCCAGAAACCATTAGGAGGTAGGAACGCTCCCATCTGACAATCGGCACCCAATCTCCCACATCACTTCGAGACCGACATTAAAAGATTTTTTTCGGGGGAAGGAGCTCGTCGCATAACCGTCTACTGATACCCGCGGTGGACATTTATAGGGATGTGTCGCGACTATGCGACTCGAGAAACGTGTGACTCCTTATCGTATCTTTTCCTGCCGACAATAAAATATTCCCTCTCTCTCTATCCAATGGCTTAGCAGAAGGAAACTTCCTCGCTCTAAGGAACATACCTACATTATCACGGAAACATTTGGGCTTCGAGCCATTGAAAATAATTCATTTCTCTACGGAAAAAGAGTCGTTCGCAGGACTTAAGTCTTACCTAGGCATACAGTAATGCAAAGCCTGAAAAAGGAAATATACACACTCATAATTAATTGCGGGTTATCATGAAATAATACATTGTAATGGCCTGTGAACGTTTATAATACGACGCGTTTCGACCATTTCGCCTCATCTGGGCCTCATGGCCATTTTTGGAAAAATTACGGACTTAATCGAGCGTATATGTGTTAAGAGGAGGTTTCGTATGGTGAAGAAGAACAAAGCGAGCTGATGGAGCGGTTGATCCTACAAGTAAACATAAACTGGTTCAAACTGTAAAGATTTGTGCATTACATTCAATAATTTTGTATTGTATTTGTATATTTGTGCATCCCTTATTATTGATTTTTGTACGCTTGTTAATTTTACAGTGGCACGGCAATGATATCATATTATGCACACTACTTACACATGGTGTTAAATAATTAATAAAAGGAGATAATGTAAAAGAGGAGACTCTTAATGTCTCAACCTCGCCCCGAAAGTACAGTACATTAACGTATCACCTTATTTATCTTTATTTATAAAAACGCTGAATAAACACTAAAGTATAGCCTACGATCTTTTATCATAGATGAGTGTTTTCGGAAAACATTGTGTCAAAGAATGATATTGCGGTTTAACTACAAATGGAAAGGAAGAAATGCCGTCTTGTGAAATGCGATCGAAGAAACTATCTGAGCACACGAATTCCGTATTGAATTTAGGACGCAAGCTGAAGCGCATGGGACACCGATGGCCGAACGGGCATTTGATGATGGTGGGATAGGAAGGCGTTTCTATATTCCAAACGGCACGAAACCGGTGAAAATGTGTAGGTATTTACAAGAAAACTTCGTAAAATAATGTACGAGGAGTTACAATAAAAGGTATTCACGTCTCACGTAGCCCATCAAATTTGAAAGCGAAAAAGTATTAAATCGTTGAATGCAGCGACGTGTAATATTTGTGAGGAACTTCACGGCACCCATTCCCAGATCTACAGACTACATCGAGCACCTACCAAATGAAAAGTGCGGAGTTCGGCCGCACCGAAGGCGAGGTAATTAGGACGGTGGCAGAGCAGTGGAAATAGGATCCTAAAATGGCCGAACGCTCATATCGTCTCCCGCTCCAGCAGCGCGCGTGAGCGGGAAACAATTGACTGCCGCTTCGCGCGCAAATAACTTCGCATCGAGGCGCGCGTTTGGGAGGGACAGAATCGATGTCAGAGGAGATAACACAAGGGGAAGGGAATGAGAAAATGAGAGACCCGAGGACGAGGAATGGAGAGGAATGAGAGTGAAAAGGGTTGAATGTAGGGGGTGGCGGGAGAGGCACGAGTTGATTCTCGAAATAGGAATGAAAAGGAAGAAAAAAATCTCCATCGAGTAAAAAAAAATACTTATTCCCCGTTTCGTCCGAGAGGAGTGAGTATATGAGGCTGGCGACAGGGAGAAAATTCTGGGTATTTCTCTGGAAATTTTGAAATGGAGAGTCGAGGATATCTCCGTTAAATCTGCGAAAACATTCGCCAGAGACACGGGAATGGCTCATATATATTTCCCTAAGTTATCGTGGGTAGCTGGTTTGCTTATCGCTAGCCGTAGTCACCCTGTGACTTTTTCGTTGGTGTAAGATCGTCTGCAACAAAAATGTATGTCTATTTCGACAGGTCGATCATAACTGGTCAATTTTCGAATGATGGAACAATTCAATCCATTTAAGGCGAAAAAATTCAGAGCTCATTAGTTTACAGTGAAAGAAAATCATTCAAAGCATATGAAGGATTTCTGAGTGATTTACTTAGTGTATATAACAAAGGGGTAAAATTTACCATGAAATTATCATTTCGCTTGACCGAGATTTTAAAAGGGATCTCCTTCAGATTAGAATCTCAGTCAAGTCAAATGATATCTATGCCAAATTTCAACCTCTTCATGTATACGTTATCATCGCGTAACTCCGTACCCATATCATTTGTGCAGTTCGTAGAGATTGGAAAATTCTCAGTTTGTGCCAAATATATTCAGAATTCTATGGACATAGTTGTGCAGGCATTAGGCAAACTATATTATCAGAACAATCAAATTTACCTCAGTCAATTATTATACTGATTTTACATCGCATGACATTCTCGTTATAGAAAAATGCATTCGTTTGTCGTAGAATGGACCAAAAATATTTATTCATAAAGGATTGTACGACACTGATCTAATTTAGCTCTCATCCGCTCATGATGCACGATATTTATCCTAAATACATTGGGATGAAGCATTGGTTATTCACAGCTTTTTTTAAAAAAATGTCGAAATGTTGCTTTGGTTTGGTATGGAGCCTAAAAACATACACGTAAATAAGATCGCTGATTTTCTGAATAACTGGAAGCAAATATTGCTTGCGAATCATAGATAAAACTCAAAAATAAACATATTTTCCGTGAAAATATTTTATACAAATCCCTTAAAATAAATAATAGCTGCTTCTGTTATTGGGAAGCAAAAAATAGATTATAGATCGATAGAGAAAAAACGTCGCGAGTTAGGAGAGCAAAAAGTTTAAAGTAAAATATTCCGAAGCAATGAGAAGATTAATATTTTTTCATTACGTGATTTGGCATTTTATCATAGCGATAAGTCAATTGCGACTCAGGTCAAAGGGGTGTGCAACCAAAGAGTCACTCAGGAATGTAAATTTGATTTGATCGGAAAAATGGTGAATGAAAAGCTCATATAAGCGCAATTTTGAACGAGCAAGAGTAGACTTTGGAGTGGATACTAAATAAACGTGGAAGAAATTCTGCGGCAAGAACTTAACTCAAAAATTCAGTTCCACTAAAAATAAACTTCATTATTCTAGGTCATGATTTTGGAGAAGTCCCACTTGCAATTGAACGTAATATATCAACTGTCTCAAGGACTCTGAGCATCTCATCAGACAACCTTTCATCACGATTTGGAAACGTATTTATTGAAAGAAAGCTAAAAAAAGGACTATCGTTCCTCATCGTTGGAGAACCTCACAGAAAGTAGGATCCAACCTGTCTTTCAAAACCGCTGACGCAGAAGGAGAAAGCCTTTTTTTTCATTAACTATCTAAGATGTTGTTCATTACCGGGTAGCCAGTTATTAAGAACTTGAAAGGAGCAAAGATAAAGAAGAGAGCCTCAAATCAGAAAAAATGACGAAGTTGTCATTTTAAAAGCTTTTCTCAGAAAGCAAGACCGTCATTCCGATTATTTTTAAGCTTGGAGGATGAAGGCCATGACAAGAAAATAAGAATTATTAAAAGCACTTGGAAATTACTATTTTGAGTTGACTGTAGTTGTAATATAATTTCCTCGACATCATCATTTCTGATTAAGAGTTAAATCTTACTTTATCAACTTCGTTCCGTCTTCATGGAAAATAAGACTCCGAGGAACTACACCTATTCATGAACTTCCCTTTTTTCTTGTTAGTTTTAAGGCATGGTGAGGGGAAAAAAGAAGGTAATTAACTAGATTCGCAGTATAATTGAGTTACTGGACATTTTCAATGCAAAAATATTTCCAGATGATGCCAGCCTAAAACTGAAAACGTATAAAATCACACACTTATTTTTACGATAGCTTGTTATGCCTCTTCTCTCAATGAAAGATAGGAATCTTCTAATGGCTAATCCTGTTTTTAAAGAAGTTGACTTGAATTGTAGAGCTTATCGTCCAATTGGTAGTACTATCTAGAAAGGTACACAACGATAGTCCTCTTAAGAGTTAGTTTAAAGATATTTTGCCTCCGGTTGTATAAAGAAGATATTCAGCAAGCGCCGCAAAATTATCAGAACGGAATTCTTTTGGATCCGTGTTTGATTTTTGAAATAGCTGTCGGCAGTTTTATTTAAAGGTCGCTTTGACTTATCCTGCTCGTCGATCATAAATATTTTTTTTAATTTTTTAACCTTTGGATGGAGTTTTTCGTTTTCCTCGAGGATGCATTTGTTGTGCCTCTAACGGATACCTAAATATCAAATAGGAAACGTGATTATAAGGTTAAGAGAGGAAAACCTACCACAAAAGGTGAACTGTACCAGAAAAGAAAGATGGTGGCTGGGTAATTTATGAAAATAAAAGCTCATGTTCCTTAGGTACACTATTTCATCACTGCTGTTTGGAGAATATAAGTTTCACCATATCTAGTAATTATTTTAGGAGTTATTAGGCCCTAAACAAGATTAAAAATATAAAAACATAGGATTAAGTAAAGTCATCTTGGAGCTCAGAATATATGTCTATGAAGCCAAAAGTTAATATAAAAACAGATTGATGTCTTTTTATCACGAAAATATTATTATATTTTAAATCTGACTATATCGTAGTTTATTGGCGATACATTTCGGAACTGCGGTTTGCCAATTTGCGCTATTTTGTGATCTTTGAAGTGATATAACATTAACATTTATAATTATAGAAGGCTAATATTTGGTAATTCGTCATTTATCATTGTATTTTTTCTTTTTGGCAAAAATCGTGAAAATCGGAGATAGTCGAGCCTCGGTCTTGGTTGAGTTTGCGTGGAATCGCTCTATCGGCTTTCGAATCCCCCTGCCCTACACCTCTGCGGTTGCATGCTCATAACCTGAAGATGACGAGGAGATA
Organism: Ceriagrion tenellum; assembly: GCA_963169105.1. NCBI lineage: Eukaryota > Metazoa > Arthropoda > Insecta > Odonata > Coenagrionidae > Ceriagrion > Ceriagrion tenellum. The sequence continues at coordinate 29,599,038 of OY720643.1, read as the reverse complement.
AAATGGAGGTTTGTGTTAGAATAGGAGTGACTGATTCCGGTTTAACTTCGTGGAAAAATCGTGCGTCATTTGATTAATTCGTGTTGTTTGATCTTTCCACTCACTTTTATTACCATGAATGGATTCGAAATGAAGTGAGATTATAAATATGATGATGTTTCAAGACAATCACAATTCACATCAAAGTAGAGATGCTACATCGACATAGATGAATCGGACTACTCGATGTATTTCGACTGACATCGAAAGCATTGGGTAGTAAAATAATCCGATGAAAATTGAGTGAGTAGTGAGTACTTTTATAAACATCGAAAAATCGAATTCTCGATGATTTTAGTCGATGTGGAATTCCTGCATGGAAGCTATGGTTAGCATAAAAAGATAAGGAACAAATAAAATATATATAATGGTGTTGAATAGACGGATAGGGCTTTTAGTGGTGTGGTAACAGTATGATAAACTGATACGAAACGAGAAAGTGGAAAACCCAGATAAAAGATAGTCAATTGTGGGAGGAATCAAGGGCATATTCACATGCAAGAAGCTTAAGAAAGACGTAGTGAATGAAATCAGCATAAGCCAGCAAATTACTGGGTTTGGAAAGGTTGTATTGATTTTGAAATAATTTGCTTTTTATATAAATATAAAATATAAATAAAATTTATAAATAATTTAAATAAATATATAAATAATTTTGCTTCATAATTAGATATTCCAATTGCAAAGAAACGATTACTGAGTCGATATTTGCTTTTAAAGCTGCTCTCAGGTTTGCTGTAAATAGGATAAAATATTAAGCGTATAGGATCCGTTTCCTTCAGCTTCCAGCAGCGGAGTCCCTCAGGGATATGCCGAGTAGATAGTTTATCTTCCTACTACCTACATTGTATAGTAGCTCCTGTGCACACGTCATAAATCCCTTTTTACGTTTGGAAGTTACTTTATTACCAAGGATCCAAGTTGGAATTTACGGAGGAAGTTGGTGGCGCTTGCAAATTCTGAAATATGTCTTGAGAATGAAAAAGGGAGCATGACTTCTCACAAAAAATTAGCTTAGAAAAAAAATAATGGCCATATTGATAAGTATGTGAAACAGCCTTGATCGAGAATATTTTTTTTAATATCAGTCCATGTGGCGTGAAATGACGTCCGCAGGAATTTGAGTTTAATTTACGTCAATCTTGACTTAAACAGCCACATACCATGGTAACTGCGCCAAATATTGAGTATAAGGAAAAATAAAATTTTCATAATCACGAAAACATTACCTAGGGTGTCATTTCATTTCCTGCAATGCTAGTCTTCTCCATTGCGATAACTTCATACGAATGCTTTCCCGCGAGGCCTCAAGGACTGGTGTAAGTGAGTGTGAAATAATCGCAAAGAATAGGAAAGATACATTGAGATGAAAAATGAACTTAGTGGAAGATTTAATGGATGACTGAAGACTGCCAGTGCATTTCTTTTCTCAGTGTATAGTGCAAGTGAAACAAGAACTCTCGTGGCACGTCATCTCATTGTGTCACCGCTTTCGTTCAAATTCAGTGCGAGGCTTGAATTGCACCTTCCAGGTAATGCTCATACCCGAACTACCCTAAGTTCTTCACATTACTTGATTGTACGGTAAAACTTCTAATATCTCATGCTAGTTTATACTTCGATGAATTAACTTTAATGGCCGGCCCATCATGTTCATAATTTCCCCCTTATGATATGGCTATGCAAAATCCCCGCACAACCATATGCGTTAGGCTCTTCCTGCTTACCTAGAGGCATTATCCATGAGATGAAAACGCCTAAATATAGTTCTTAAAACTCTCAATTCGGATAATGATTTCCTTTGAACATCCTATTTTGGCATTTCTGTCGAAAAATAACTTGAATTTCAGTTTACTCGCAATCAAGCTATGTATTTAAAGGGTATACTATGTTTGAAATGAACTACAAAGTCCTTCCTTTGCATGTTGTGTTTTCGCAAATTAACTAGAAAGCTCATGGTGTATACAACAAGAAAGAGTGAAATATGAGGAAAGTTTTTTCTCAGTCTAATTTGAATGCCAGATTTAAAAAAACTACACACAAGAAGTGCATTCTTTGATAATTGAATGGCAATAAAATATGAGCACTCTTCAACCATATATTTTTCAATTTTCTAGTCTTCATCCTACTCCAAATGGAATATCTTAAAGCCTTAATATCGCGCCATTCCTAAGAGACCAAGCCTAACAATAGCAAAAAAAATTATTTCCGATTCACAACTAAACTATTCTTTTCTAAATTTTTAATTTCTATTTCGTTGTTTTTTAACCTTTTTGTATGCTACTCGCCCCAGTTCAGTATTTTTTCTTATGTCATACAGCATCTTACATCTGAGTATATCTCCTGATGAATAATTTCATCCTTACCAAAAGAAATGGCAGTGAGTTATGTAAAAATTGTTAAGATAAGCAATTCCTCCTGGGCGGGGAATTGAAGCACGGACCTTTGGTTTTCCGGGCTAAGTCTCGGCCAAGTGTTTGTGGTTTTATTTCCGTTCCAGGTGTTATATTTATTGTGGCACTTTCGTGTTTCATCGCTGTATTTTCGGTAATGGTGAAATTATTCATACTCGTAGCTCAGCGCGGCTTTAGTTCTGTAATACGATTCATCTAATAGGATATGGCTTTTTTTAAGTCCTCTTTTCCCTTACTTTGCCACCCTTGATGACCCGCAAAGGAATGGCATGTAGTGCTCTTGAATCTCACTAAAATGTAGTTGAAATTTGGTACTATTTGCCGAGGGGTGGTCTGGATTTTGGGCTGGCGCGTCATAAACCAGGTGAAATTTTTTCTCGGGGAAACTTCTACACGTATCATGATACAGTAACCTACGAGGGCTATCAGAGAGGGAAGAAAACAACATATTTTTCTGCAAAATTCCTGACTGAAAGGAAAAAAATGTAAACAATAGCAGATAATTTGATATTTCTCTTTTATAAACAGCTCCAATACCACTCGTCCGGTGTTCTGGAATTCTGTACCACATGCCTCTACAGAATCTATTGGTCCATCGCGTTGGCGTCAAGAAAAAGTTGTTGGGGCAGGAGTATTGGCATTTACGCCCTTCGAGGGGAGAACCGGAAGTATTCTCCATAAATACAAATTCAAACAAATAAATATTAAGTCCAGATGCCCCATCACCGTACCTTTCCCCGAGTCAATAATAACTTCACGGTTGAGTACTTAAGAAAAGGCCAGAGCGAAGGGTAGAGGCATGTCTAACTCCATCCAAAATTTACCCAACAAAAACCAGACATAAGGTGTCTGGAGGCATAGAAGAGGCAATTTAATATATACAAAAACTAAGTCTGCGACCGCGTTTAAAAGTATCGTGGGCTTAGTGATGAAATTGACATTCAATTTCGTGTAAAAATATGAAACACTCTTCTCACACCGAAGTATCGAACAATGAAAAGAGATGTTTATAGAGTGAGGGAGGAAAGATAGCGTTATTCCCTACCAGAGTAAAAATTTGATTGTTCTCCAAATGAATTGTACTCCTCCACCGGATTAGATCTCTACCCTTGAAATGATACAAATAATATGCTGCAATGAGAACCTCTCCGTTCGCATTCTCATCTTCTATCCAACTGGTGATGATAGAATTAACGCCATTCCGCATTCCACAGCATTATTGAAAAAATACGCGCACGACTTCATTGAACTGTTATTATTGTATCATCAATTCATTGACTTGTTTATGATGTATCAGATGATCCTAAAAAATATTATGTACCTTATCATGATATATGTTAGCAATGTATATTATTTCGATGACGGTTACCTCAGCGCAGGCATTCCTTTGAGGCAACCTAGCTTTCATGTGATTGAAATGTAAACGTTTCAAGTTGTTGTCGCTGAGACCAATAAATTTACTTTTTTACATTTTAACTCCAGAAATGTTAAAATTTACTTTGGATTCCGCCAATATAGCAGGTCGTAATATTGACATGCAGAGAGAGTGAAGACTATGTCGCATAGAGATCGTTACGCACACATTAAACACACAGAAACTTAGGCATATATACCATGTTTTCTGTGTTTTACCACAGAATGTATTTCGGAACTCATCATATTCTACTGTTTATTTTCTGCATATCACCGATGATGATGCGAGCCATCATGTTTTGTTATGCCATGAATTCGAAGTTTGTTTTGCTGTCTGACTCATCTTTAACTTGCTCTTTTCGGGGTCATTAGTAAACCTTTCTACTAATTTATTTCATTCACTTTTCCGCCATTATTTATTCCTTAAACTACTTATGACCTTCACCCCCATTTTGATGTGCAAAATACTTAATTTTATTCCCTTGCTACGCACACATCTCGACTTTCTCTCCTTTAACGCCTCGTTCAACGCTCGTGCATAAGCAAAGCGCCTTCACTTCACCTCTGCTGCCTTGCCCGAATTCCCTCCTCCATTTTCCTTAATTAGCCTTATATTTCTCACATATCTTTGTTTTTTTTCTTTTGTCATTTAGCTTACTTACTCCATCTCGAAAGCTTTTATCTCACAATAATCGTTTCTGCAACGACCAAGTTTCGCAAAACATTGCGCTCTGTTCCATGTTAAACTTTTTAATTTTTGCTTTGCTTTGGCTTCTTTGTTATAAGTCTCGCAAATAGCAATCCAATAATGAGTAAGTAAGCGTAAAATTTTAGTTTAGGTAATTGTTATAGTTTTTTGAGGCCACTCATTGGACTGGTCTTAAAACTAAATTCATAACATACTGACTCATATATGCAAAGAATTATTTAGATAGCTTTTTCAGAAATTATAGAAATAGATTAGAACACATAACACCTTTTATTGGTACAACACCTTTTTTGCAATTTTTTATAACATAATAATTCTATAGATCTCCGAAATTTAACCATGACGTTCTTATACTACTTGGTGTACAATCAGTCGAGTATCTTCCCGGGCACCCGCAGGGTATCCGTTGACACCCATTTTTGTAGAGTGACATTTAGAAACATGACGCGAAATCGGCAATTTTCATCGACATAATTTGATTTTATACTGTGAAGCCCAAAAAATAGGCTCGGTTTGCGACAAAAGTTTACTCTTGCGATTCTTCAAAATTCCTCAGTGTCTCAAATGAAATAAAAATTATCCCTTTTTTATTACATCTTCATCAAAACAAATACAAGAACTACGCGTGGAAATTGAAATCTTTTAATGTTCTCCTCGCTTGAAACTTACTTCCGCAATAAACTTTTCACATTCAGGAGCCACTTGGTGGACGTGTTTTATGTTCGAATCCATATTGAAAGCAATCCTTGTACTTTTCCACAATAATTTATTAACAGTTAAACGTACAACGCGTTTCGCTGGTTCCTGCATCTTCTGGTACAATTGTTTATATTTTATTTATTGGTTGTTACTATAGTAACCACCGCTAAGAAGCGGGGGGGTTTGGAGAACAAACTAATTTTTTGATGGTTTACAAAGTACAAGGATTGTTTTCAATATGGATTCGAATTACTTCCGCAAGTTTCCACTGCTAGAGTTTACGAGCAATTTTACTCTGTTGAAGAATGTTCATGAGTTGTTGCACCGCCAGATTTATTACGTGCACAATTGCTATAATATACGTCTACAAGCGACTTACGGTAAAAGTTAAACTAACAAATCAGCGAATCCATGGTCGTATGTCACAAACGTTGATAGCTACTGGCTGCTAATTACTTGCACAATATACTTGCCTGTGTAAACCCAACTTTAGGTTCACACTCTTCTATTACTCGATGGCATACCTCAAAATCCTAAATGAGACTTTCAGATGTATTAAATTTTATTTCCGTATAATATGATACTAATTCAAAGCCAGCCTCTTTTAGAACAGATTCGAAGTCAAATATTAAAATTTAGGTAGATTTGCCCATACGCATCCAAAGCTTAGGCAATCCTACTTCTGACACCCTTGCAACTAAACTCTTTCTCACTTCAATTACTTTCCAATTACGTGGATATGAACACCTTTATTTAATTAATCCCTCATTATTGAAGCATTCTTTCACGTATTCGTCTAAAGATTATTCACCAATGTAAGCGAGGGAAAAACTTTCCTTCAAATTTAGACTGAATAGTGTTGGTTCTGATTTCTACTTCTTCACTCACTCACTGACTTCTATTTTGTAAACAGTGACGTTAAATCTAGGTAAAGCCTTGAAGATTGAAGCGACTCTACTGATATTTACGGTCAGAAAGACAAGTGCAGTTTACGGCGCTCCTCAACGCCTCCCTATTTTGCAGAGCCAAGGTCTTAATATTCCAAGGAGTTTCTCCTCGGAGATGATTTAATGAGGGTTGATAAGGTCCGGAAGGTCAAAACGACCCGATTCGAAGAAGGCTCAATTTTGGACCCCCCCTCTTCTGTCGATGCTCTAAATGGGCTCACGTTCTTTCAGAAGGAGGCCTGTTGAGTCAAGAGAACGCGTGAGTAGGATTTAAGATCATGGGTTATCTGCTACATACTGCACTCAACCGTGCGTTTGCCGAACGCTTGATGAACTAGTTTCTGCCATTAATGTAATTATTGATTAGTAAAATGCTTTATATTTTTTTAGTGCTATGGGTGGTAGCAGAGGTTCGGAGAAGACAAAAGAGATGGATGGAGGAAGTATGAAAAGGAGAGGGAATGCTGAAGAGGGTAATACAGAGGAGAACACAGGAGAAGCGTATAAAATGAAGTAAGAGGATAGGACGATCTGCAGGAAATGAAAAGAGGGAGACGATATGAGGAATTCAAGAGGAATCTAATGGTCGGACGTCTATAGAACAAAAATTGGGGCGATGTGAAAAAATTTGGGACATTAGAGAATGAAGTGTACAAAAACCTGCCAGTCTGCCGGTAGAATACTCGAATAAATCGGGGTTATACCCAATTAGGGATGGCGTCAACTCAACGAATAAAAAATTTATTTACCATAGCGTCGCGACGATTGTTTAATTCACGTTCTACCGGCTGTATTTTTATGTAGGTACATCTAGAGTGGTATGAATAAATTTTAATATCAGCGGTTCAGCTCAGATCTCTCATTTTGGTGGTCACCTTAATTCTAACAAGGTTTCTTTATCAAGGAATCGTGACGGGAGTTGAGAAAAAAGCTTGATAAAATATTACTCTCTCCTGGAAGCTTTTAAACACTATTCCACTTAAGGTACGACGGCTTAAGGTAAGGTCCACTAAGGCTAGGTAAGTAGGTAGTTATAACTGTGCATTTTGAAAAATAGAAGCAATCCTATTCATCAAAGAAGCCAAAACATCGGCTATTTTTTGCATCACATTTCGAGATAGTTTCCCATTACCCAAGGCTCCATGGAATCCGATGCGGCTGTAATCTCCTGAGTGATATCATTTGAAGAATGAGGCTGTTATGAATATGAGATAGCGCTGTAATGTAACGGAGCAAAGTTCTTACGTTCAATTATTCATAAAATTAATTTATTTCTCATCGTAATCTTGTAAGTTAAAAAAATGCAAAAAATAAGGTTGTAAAGGAGTTAACAGCGAGTGGTATGAAACACAAATGCTGGATTGAAGGCTTAAATATGTATATTTTGTTAAGTACAGAGAAGTAGAGATATAATAACATTTTTAGCGCCACTAATACTGCTATGCTTATATCATGCGTCTTGCAAATATTTTACTTTTATGATTAAAGTTGGATATGTTCTGTGCCTTGACTAGAGAAAAATCTCGCTAGAACTACAGTAGAGGAAGAATGTATGTTTCACCCAGAAGGTCATTCGATCGGAGCTTCCGCATTCCTTTCACTTTACGATATCCATATCAACGTGCAGCTGGCTGTTGCAATCCAAATGACGACCTTCCACACCACACGTGCGGTTTGTTACGAAAGAACCCAGTCAGGCTGTGACCCGTTGCCATGCGGAAACACGTTGAAACATGATGAAACTTTGCAGCGCGATGACCACGCGTGAAGCGCACTAGATGTATTGCACGCAATGTTCACGTGTAACTACCCCCACCCAGGCATCTCAGAGCAGTATATAAGACGCGACAGAACTCGAGGAAATCATCAGCCGTCTATGAACTGTTTATAGACCATCAACCCAACCGAACCAACGTGAAAGACTTCTCACAACTCTGGAAGAATCCCACAGAGGCTAGGACACCGGAAGAAATCTTTGGAAGGAGGGTAAATATGATCCGTTGACTCTGAGTCTTTCGGAATTTTTATATTTTTTCTAATAGTCTTAATACCGAAATAATTAACGATTGGGTCATATACAGTGCCCACCTTCGAACCCCCGTTAAAAAACCTAGAGACCCTTTTTGAATATCCTAGGGTACTTTAGGGTTACGGTATAGACCACGGTCACGACGTTCTCTGAACCCCCAAAAGATCCGGGGACAGTGTTGGATATTAGTGCTTTTGTCAAAATTTCGATAGATCAAATAGTTTGGGCTAGGGGGACCCGAAACTTGAGCCATACTATTAGGAACGCATACGATACGAGAAGGTTTCCTTGTACAAAAATCTTTAATAACACCACTGTTTGAATAGATAGAGACATAGTTTAAATTGCAAAGTTGCTTAGTTATTTAATTTGCATCGAATGCAGAATCTTATTTAAGATGATACCTCAGGGTTCAGGGTCAGGGTATTGATGTACCCTTAATTTACGAGTGAGCGTTTTGGTGTTTATTACAAAAAGTGTTGCCCTTTCGACGTTATACACGAATCCATGTTTAGTTTTTAAGAATTTACTCCGCAAGCCCCTCAAAAAAATAACCTCCACACTTAGAATATTTCCTGGTTTCGTTATTCAAATTAATTATTTAATAACACCACTGTTTGAATAGATAGCGACATAGTTTAAATTGCAAAGTTGCTTAGTTATTCAATTTGCATCGAATGCAGGATTTTATTTAAGATGATACCTCAGGGTTCAGGGTCAGGGTATTGATGTACCCTTAATTTACGAGTGAGCGTTTTGGTGTTTATTACAAAAAGTGTTGCCCTTTCGACGTTATACACGAATCCATGTTTAGTTTTTAAGAATTTACTCCGCAAGCCCCTCAAAAAAAATAACTTCCACACAGAATATTTCTTAGTCTCGTTATTCAAATTAATTATTTAATAACACCACTGTTTGAATAGATAGCGACATAGTTTAAATTACAAAGTTGCTTAGTTATTTAATATGCATCGAATGCAGAATCTTATTTAAGATGATACCTCAGGGTTCAGGGTCAGGGTATTGATGTACCCTTAATTTAAGACTTAGTGTTTTGGTGTAAATTACAAAAAAGCTGCGTTGGTAGATGAATGAAATCCAATAATTGAAAAAAAATGTTTTTGTATCACTTTCCGGAATATCACTCGAGTTACATTTGCATTATTCTAATTATTTGATTCCGATATGTGTAACTACCCGAAAGAGCTAGATGTTATCCACAAACCTTACAAAACTCTTTTAGATATGTACTTTAATTATTTTTTCTACATGTTACGTTTATAATCCAATAAAATTTATGTATATATTTCATTTCATTACGAACTTTCAGTGAGAACACTTGTATTCTCCATCTATTCAATTGAAATCACTATTTTAATAACGTTCACCGAATAATTTCATCAATTTAATTTTTCTCTCCTCTTCATGCAGGATTCTGAATCTTCAAAAATGTCATATTCCATATCCACTATCCTAAACAATTTTAATACAGGGTGTTATGTGACCCCGCAGGAGCTAGAACAGGCGTTTACAGATATCAATGAACGTGTTCTATTTAATGACGAAGTGGTACATGATATCCAAACATACAATCACTTAAAGGATGCGTTAGACAAGGCAAAGGGTAGAAAATTTTGCACTTTTTGTGAAATTTACTATAAGATTGATGAGGCTTTACCACATGAGAATACGAACGAGCATAGACAGAATGTAACCATTCAACGAGGTAGAGGATTCAATGAAATTGAATCAGCTATTCGTTCCAGACTGAAAACATTCTGGATAACTCCGGAAGAGGATAAAGATACAGATGTTATATCCTTTCTCGGTGATATCAAGGCACAGGCAATCGAAAAATTACTGGACTCTGTGATTCAAAACAATTCCATCAAATTTAATCTTGTCCTAATTTGCAAATTTCACAAGGGTGAGAGAGAGGAAATGGATGCTTCTTTTAAAACGAACAATCGGCGTCTGTTTTTAGCAAATAAAATTAGAGAAGTCGTTGACGAAACCTTTTCAAAATTGTTGAAGGAAAAATCCGAGTTCCAAAGCAAAGGGTCGGGATGGAGTTTAGCTAGGGTGGTTGGTTTGGAATTGAGAATAAACAGATATGCACCCTTGAGAGGCTCTAGCTATATCAAGCTACCTGATAAAATTAAAAATACTCTCGCAGTTATAAACGTGAAAAACAATGACCAGTATTGCTTCAAGTATGCGATATGGGCAAAGAATGTCCCACGCCCTGATTGGATTCCAAATTTCAACACTGGGGATTTTCATGAGGGTTATAATTGGGATTGCATTACTTATCCAGTACAATTGAAAGATATTGCCAAATTTGAACGAGTTAACAACATTTCCATTAATGTTTTTGGTCTCACGGAGAAAAACGATGTATACCCTTTGAAAATTGTACAGCGCGAGCTAGAGGATCACCGAGATTTGCTTTATTTTACAAATGATTCTACTGCTCACTATTGTTGGATCAAAAATTTTAATAGACTAATACGACATCAAATAACAAAGCATACAGAAAAAATATTCATTTGCAAACGTTGTTTTACTCATTACCGTGACGAAGCAAAACTCGAGGCTCACAAAGAATTATGTCAAGGTACGGGTGAGCCTAGCAAAATCATAATGCCTAGCGAAGAAGACAACATTTTAAAGTTCACCCACTTAAACCATTCTTTTAGAGTGCCATTCGTCATCTATGCAGACTTTGAATGCCTCCTTGAGAACGTGAGCACTTGTGAGCCTAATCCTCACATCTCGTATACACACAATATACAAAAGCATACTCCATTTAGCTTCTGTTATATTGTAATCACTCCAGATGGATGTCAGGAACCACAATTGTATCGAGGACCAAACGCAGCACGAGTATTCATTCAACGCATCAAAGATGAGGCTGATAAGATACTCGCGTTGTACAAGAATAACGTTCCGATGACTCCTCTCACCGCGGAGGAGGAAACTGCATTTAACGAGACCACTGTATGCCACATTTGTGAGGGAGAACTGAATGGAGACCGAGTTCGAGACCATGATCACTTGACGGGACGATTCAGGGGTGCAGCACACAGCTTCTGTAATTTACAATTCCAAATGCCAAATTTCCTCCCCGTTTTCATCCATAATCTTTCCTCGTATGATAGTCATTTCATCGTACGTGAGCTAGACTATGATGATAGACAAATATTCGTAATCCCCAATTCCGAAGAAAAGTACATATCATTTGCAAAGTCTATCGAGAACAATTTCAGCATTAAATTCATTGATACGTTCCGCTTCATGTCCGCTTCACTAGCTTCACTGGTTGCAAATTTAACTGAGTTTAAATATACTAATATGATATTCGGCGAAAAGACAAATTTAGTCACTCGTAAGGGAGTGTACCCTTACGACTACACTGATTCACTCGAGCGACTCAATGAACCTTTACTCCCAGAAAAAGCTAAATTTTACAATCGTCTAACAGATGAGGGAATTTCCGACACTGACTATACTCATGCATGCAATGTTTGGGAATCTTTCGAATGTGAAACACTGGGTGATTATAGTGATATATATCTAAAAAGCGACGTTACCCTTTTAGCAGACGTTTTTGAAAATTTTCGCGACGTGTGCTACAGCGCGTACAAACTCGATCCCGCCTGGTACTATACCGCTCCAGGACTGACTTTCGACGCAATGCTGAAGCATACCGGTATTGAACTAGAGCTTTTGACTGACTATGACATGATACTCATGATCGAGAACAGTATCCGCGGTGGTATATCACAATGCTGCAAGCGCTACTGTGAAGCGAACAATAAGTACATGGATAATTACAATTCAGATTTGGACACCACCTATTTAACATATCTAGATGCAAACAACTTGTACGGTTGGGCTTTATCAAGGCCATTACCATATGCAAATTTTAGATGGCTCTCCGTTGACGAAATTGAACATTTTGATGCGACAAAAATTTCCGATGAAAACGAACAGGGATACATTCTAGAGGTAGATCTCGAGTACCCACAGCACCTACACGATACGCATTCCGATTTACCGCTATGTCCAGAGAACAAAATTCCACCCGGTGGAAAACATAAAAAGTTGATTACATCGCTCGAGGATCGGGCTAAATATATCATTCACTACGTCAACCTAAAGCAGGCTCTTTCACTAGGCATGAATCTTAAGAAAATTCATAGAGTAATAGAATTTAGTCAATCACCTTGGTTAAAGTCTTACATTGATTTGAACACTAACCGAAGGATGAGAGCAGTTAATGACTTTGAGAAGGAATTTTATAAGCTGATGAATAATGCCGTATTTGGTAAGACCATGGAGAATGTGCGCAAAAGAATAAATATGCAATTAGTGACAGAAGAAAAAAAAATACAAAAGTTGATCAATAAATCTACATTTTTGGACAGAACGATTTTTAACGAGTCTTTGGTTGCCATTCATATGCGGAAGGCTACTATTAAAATGAACAAGCCAATATATATAGGTTTCTGTGTGCTGGACCTAAGTAAGACGTTAATGTATGATTTCCACTACAACAAAATGTTAACGAAATATGGAAAGAGATTGAAATTGGCGTACACCGATACAGATTCCCTAATATATGAAATTACCACCGCAGATGCATACAGGGATATTCTAAAAGATCTAGACGCATTCGATACCTCAAACTATCCAAAAGACCACCCATGTTATTCAGATAAGAACAAAAAAGTAATTGGTAAATTCAAAGATGAATGCGATGGACGAGTAATGACTCATTTCATCGGACTGCGAAGTAAACTCTATTCATACAAGGTTCTCGGTTGTAAAGAAAAAAAGAAAGCGAAAGGGATAACTAGAGCAGTAATAGAAAAAGGTTTAAAATTTGACGACTACGTGCGATGCCTTCGCGAAAATTCAACAGAATTTAGAAAAATGAGGGTCATACGAAGTAAGAAACATGAGATTTACACCATGGAAATGAATAAGGTCACATTAAATGCATCTGATGATAAGCGATACGTTTGCGAGGATGGTAATAATACTCTGGCTTGGGGTCACTATAAAATTCCCCGAAAACGAACGCACGACGAGGCATTTAGTGATGAGGAAATATGAAAATTAATAAAAACATGATATGATAAAACATACTTCCAGTCTCAACCATGACGTTAGTCTGGAAACATCCGTTTACCTGCATCTGCGCAGGTCCATCAGGATGTGGAAAGACGACCTTTGTAACGAAATTCATTGAAAATTTACATTATATGATAGATCATGACATTGATGAAATAGTATGGTGTTGCAGCCCAGGAAGCGAGCCAGATATAGAACATGATCTACTGAGCATACACTATGAAATACCGTCTTTTGAGGAATTTGGAGGTGCGCCAATCTTGTGCGTTATCGATGATTTAATGAGCGAGGGAGCATACAGTAAAGACGTGTGCAAACTGTTCACGAGAGGGAGTCATCATTTTAACATTTCAGTGTTTCTAATTACGCAGAATATTTTCTATCAAAGCGTACAATCGAGGAACATTTCGCTGAATGCAAAGTACATAGTATCGTTCAAAAATCCGCGAGATCAATTACAATTCGGTCATTTGGCTCGACAGGTGTATCCAAAAAATTCGCAGGAGTTGGAAAGGGTATATAAGGAATCGACGGAAGATCCATTCGGTTATTTGGTCCTAGACCTCAGGCAGGACACGGACGATAGATTTCGTTTTCGAACGAGCATATTCCCCTACGACTACGACGACGAAGTCATCGTAACCGTAGTCTACATGCCTGTACGTAATGAACAGGTTGAAGAGTAATAAACATTTGCTCCATGCGTTAAAGTGTGCAAGGCCTAAATTACGCTCTGCGATATTGAAATCTTCAGACAACGAATTAATTAAAGCCATATGCGATTGCTGTTTGAACACCATAAACGGGAACCATAAGATAGATCATAGGTTAAAACGAAAATTAGTTAAACATCGTAACACGTTGAGAAAGTTGGCAACGCGGGGGACGAGTGTGAAGAGAAAACGCGCCCTTCTCATACAAAAGGGTGGTTTTTTACCATTATTATTGGGGTCAATTTTAAGCGGTGTCATCGGTAGCCTGCTAGGAAAATGAGCTTGCGTAAAATGCTCGTAGTGAGTCCGGAAGTTTTCGAGCGAGGGCATATGAAGGCAAGGTTGAGCGCATTAGATAAGGAAATGAAAGGTGTGTTGGCCAAGAAAGGAATCAAGGACGTAGACAAGTGGCATTCATACAAAAGAATACTCGATAAATATATGAGCACGCTTTCCGACATCAATTCTCCCATACACGTCCCGATAGTAAAACCTTTGACTCAGAACATACCATATACAAGGTCGGGGGAGGAGCGGGATGAGAGAGCTCAAGCATTGAAGAAATCCTTAGCTGAAGTGAAAAAAGTAAACGCCGATTTAGATTCGACATGGGAACGCATAAACAAAAGACTAGGAGCGATGGAAAGTCTGTCACAACCACCCAACGTAAAAAAGATGCGAAAAAGAAAGCGGTCGGTGGAAGGAAAAACGTCAACAAAGATGCCGTCTCCCATAGATTTTCCAAGAAGAAGCAAGCGCAAAATAAAAAAGAAATCGTTCGGACCAGAGTGGGTAACGACGTAATCGATAGAGTGTACAACGATCCAGCTCATCCGGCGAGTTTTTCAACACTCGATAAATTACACAAAGCGACTAGGATTCCGAGAAACACATTACGCGAGTGGCTAGATTCTCAGGAGGCGTATACTCTCCATAGACAGGCGAGGAAAAGATTTCCCCGAAACCGCTACGATGTGACCTACATTGACGAGTGCTGGCAATGTGATTTGAATGATTTGCAAAGTTTGAAGAAGTTCAACAGAGGGTATTGTTACATTTTGACTGTGATAGACTTGTTTTCCAGGTACGCATGGGCTAGAGCTATACGGAGTAAACGAGCGGATGAAATAGTCAACGCTTTCAAGGATATATTTCGCGAGAGAAAGCCGTTGAAAATTCAGAGCGATAAGGGAAGTGAATTTGTCAACGCCAAATTTAGAGATTTTCTCTCACGGTGTGGAGTGAAATTTTACACTACAAATAATCCGGACATAAAAGCCAGCCTCGTGGAACGATTCAATCGCACTCTAAAAACTAAAATGTACAAGTATTTTACAAAATACGACACTTTTAATTACATCGATGTGCTTCCAAAACTCGTGAGTAGTTATAACAATAGCGTTCATTCGAGTATAGGCATCGCACCCTCCAAGGTGAACGCAAAGAATGCGTTTGCAATCGCCAGCCGGAGAAGAAATGTTGTGAAAAAAAAGTATACAAAATTTAAAATCGACGATCACGTGAGGATTAGCAAAGAGCGGCTTCCGTTCGCTAAAGGTTACACTGCTAATTACACCAGAGAAATATTTAGAGTGGTAGGCATAGATAGTACAAGAGAAATACCAACTTATAAGTTGCAGGATATGAATGGGGAGAATATAAGCGGAAGTTTTTACGCGCAAGAGTTAGTCAGGGTGAACGTTTCCGCAGAGACGGAATATAGGATCGAGAAGATTTTGAGACGTAGAGGACGCGCTCCCAATCTCGAATATTTTGTAAAGTGGGAAGGATACCCGAAATCATTTAACTCTTGGGTTGCGGCTTCTTCCGTGCGTAAATTATGAACGAGTTTTACTTGACGTTACCAAGCGATAGCTCTCGCGAATTCTTTCCCCAAAACACAATAGCTCATTATCGTGCAAAACTGAGTCATCGTATCGATTTAGAAAATGATGAATGGCTTGTAGGTTTGGCGGAGATTTCGATACCGTCAATCAATTTAGAAGATATAACTCCGACTCATCCGCCAACCGATTTGATTGAATTAGAAGAGGGAGCTTCAACTCGTAAAGATGAAGGTAGTGTAGTAGAAAAGATAGGTCCTGCTAATCCTCCAACCCATTTAATTGGAGGGGAAGAGGAAGCTTTAACTCGTAAAGATAACAGAACACGAACAGAGGAAGGGTTAGTTAGAGGAGAAGAAGGTGGACCCGGGGATGGTCGAGTCAAAATTGCGATAGAAAAAGGTCTTTTCTTCGAGATTCCGCAAGGAACGTACGGAAGCGTATGTTTTGCTTTTGCTTCGTCATTTACTGCTACCCCCCACCGTATAAGGGATAAAATAGTAAACAATATCATGCGTTCTGTAGATGAATTAGCAATACGAGATGGACAGGTAGGTGTAAACGAACGAAGTTTACCAGACTCAGTCATAATAAGAGCAAAGGATGTCACATATTCACTACCATCAGGAGTCTATGACTCATTCGGAGACTTAATTAAAATATCTTTAGAGGGTTTTTCTAGCGCAGGACAAAAAAAGATAAAAGAGGAATGGAGATTATTATCGTCTTTCCTGATTCGGATGACGGATGAAGATGATGATATAAACGTACAAAATATATTCAGCAATGTTAAAGCAACTTTCTCAAAATCGAGTAAACGAGGGAGGAGAAGTATAACTCCTGCTCCTAAAAACATTTACGTGTACACCGACATTATTAAGCCACAGTTTGTGGGTGATTCATTGAGTCGCTGTTTACGCATACTAAATACTCGAGTTGGGGGATATCAAGTATTCAATCCGATTTACTATTACCCCGTCGAGAAAAACAGCATTGAAAGCGTTGAGATTTTAATGACCGATAAACTGGGTGAGGCTATTCCATTTCATAGTGGGATACAATCTTCAATAGTGGTGTTACATTTTATAAAAAAGAAGTAATTTAGATTAGTTGGTCATTAAGCAACGAGATGGCTGCGGTAGCGGATCGTTATTATGCATACTATGCAAGACAGGTGGGAGGAGAGGTGGGACCAATATATCGAGCATCATATCGCGTGCAAAAAGGGAGGGGTATTGGAAGTTTTCTAGCGGGTCTATGGCGGTTTACCAAACCGTTGATATTTAGTGGACTTAAGACCGTAGGGAAAGAGGTCGCGACTGCGGGGGCTGCTGCCCTCGGCGATCTGGGCACAAAACCGGTGAAAGAGATATTACGCAATAGAATAAACGAGGCAGGACAGAACTTGAAGCGCAAGGCGGAAGAGAAGTTAGAGGGCATGAAAGGTGGGAGATTAAAGATTGCAAAACGTCCTCGCTTGATTGAAATAAAACCGCGAAGTGTTAAGAAAAAACAGCATTCAACGAAGAGGTCGCGAAGAGCGAAGAAGGTCGCACCGAGAGATATTTTTTCATAATGTCTGAGCATATGCTGAGTTCGTTGGATTTATTCCAACCTAATCCACCCATACAAACCAACATTCTATCTAAACGCCTGGTGCCTTACAAACCCATATCTTCGTTGGACAATCGATCGGTCATTGAATTTTTAATCAAAGATTCTGGCGACTCGTACAGAGATTTAAATAGTATATACCTCAAGCTCAAAGTGAAGATTTGCAAGAAAAATTTTAGTGATTTTACCGATGCAAATACTAATCAACCGGGTGTAGTGAACAATATTCTACACTCACTATTCGAGCAATGTGACGTATATTTCAA
The DNA here is from genome assembly GCA_963169105.1 of Ceriagrion tenellum. NCBI lineage: Eukaryota > Metazoa > Arthropoda > Insecta > Odonata > Coenagrionidae > Ceriagrion > Ceriagrion tenellum. The sequence continues at coordinate 29,581,212 of OY720643.1, read as the reverse complement.
TGGAACTCTTGTCACACCTTCGGAAGATAATTATCACTATAGAAGTTATTTGGAAAATATTCTAAACTATGGATCTGACGCTAGTAGAACACACTTGCGTAATGTCGGTTGGGAATTGGACACGGGAGATGATATTAACAAGACAGATAGTAGCAATGCTGGATACATGAAACGAAAATCGTGGTTCAAGAATAGTGCCGAAGTGGAGTTGTATGGTAAATTACACGTGGACGTGTTTAATCAAACACAGCTGCTACTCAATGGTGTAGACATTAATATTAGATTAATGCTCTCTAAACCTGCTTTCTATCTAATGGGAGAGGATAGTGGGGTTTTGCGAATACTCGATGCAACGCTATACGTGCTGCATCATGATATTAATCCTTCGATATTAGTAGCGCATAGTAAAATGTTAGAACGAGACAAAGCTAAATATCACTACAAGCGAACAGAATTGAAAACGTTCACTGTACCCTCAGGCGGTCGAACTGTAAGTATTGACAACGCAATCAATGGACGAATACCTAACACACTAATATTTGCAATGGTCGATAATGACTCGTACGTTGGTGATTTTAATAAGAATCCATTTGCACTCTCTCACTACTCACTCGAGAATTTTTCGCTCTTTGTGAATGGAGTTCAGATTCCTTCCGAGGGACTGGAATGTAATTTCAGCAGCAAAAACTATTGGGCACGAGCGTATGATACGATTTTCTCCGGCAGTGGAATAAAGCATCACGATAAGGGAAATCAAATCACTTACGATATGTTTGGGCATGGCTACTTTATGTTAGTATTCGATCTCACACCGGACGATTCAGGTAACGAAGACTATGTAAGTTTAAGGGATACGGGTGTGGTGAGAATAGAGGCGAGATTTGAAAACGAATTGGCTAAAACCGTGACGTGTTTGGTCTTTGCTGAATATGATGCTACACTAGAAATTGATAAAAACAGGAAGATTATCGCAAATTTTTAGTCATGGATAGCGTACAAATCGATAGACTATTACGTAATAGATTGGGTGAATTATTTCGTGGAGTATATCCTTCCGACAAGTTACCACACTCACCAAAAAATGGCATATTCGTAGTAAATTTAGATCCGACTGGTTTTCCAGGTTCTCATTGGGTAGTTATTTACATATATAATCAATTTGCAGAATACTTCGACTCGTACGGACTAGGCCCCTTTGTTCCTAAAATTTTGAACTTTTTAAGGCCTTTCAACTGCACTCACAATCGCGTTCAGATACAAAGCTTTCATTCCGACATTTGTGGGGAATATTGTTGCTTGTATGCAGTTAGTAAATATTTAGGTCACTCGCTACACAAATTCCTCACTCAATTCAATCACACTAACCCACACCTCAACGACTGCCGCACCCTGGAGCTGTTTCGAGTCACCTTTGGTGGGCTGAGGAGTGATACGAGGTGTCATCCCCGTGCCCAGCGTTGCTGTTCCAGAATAAATACAGTGCACGGAGATGGGAGGTGATTATTAGAGAAGAATCAGCCGCAGAATGCAGATCGTCGCATCAGTGAGCTTTTCGAAGGAGGGAGTGACGGAGCTTGCAGCCGTCGACGTTGATTCCAACCGCCTTTTTTGGGGTACTTTCAAGAAACATGGGAAACTCGTTGCTGGGGGAAAGAAGCTTCGGTTTCAAGACCCTCTGCACTGCGATGAGACTTCCTTCACCAGTGGATTCATCTCTTACGCCGAGCTTGCCCCCGCTTTGGAGGCCATCATTGAGGGAGCGACCGCTCTCTTTGCATTTGGCGAAAAAGAGTGCGAATTCCTCTCCAATCTCACGCAGCGCACTTTCATCTCCCTTCAAAAGGAATTAAATTGCCCCCCTCCTGAAAAATGCAGCTTTATCTCATTTTCCTGCCTCAATCCCTGTCACAAATTACGCAATAGCACGTGCGCATTGAGAGACGCTCATTCCCTCGCCCAGTGGTTCAATTATAACCGTCTCAAGGTAGAAGTTGATCCATGTCCGGATGATGATTGTTCCCCCGCCCCTCTTCCAACATCATCGTCCTCTTAAGCTATATAAATTCTCGCCATACATCAGTCATCATGCTACCGTCGGAGGAAGCAGTCCTGCATTCTCCACCCATCAAGAGGAAGAGACCGGCTGAACACCATCCCAGTCACTCTTCATTCCATAACTCGAACAATCTGCTACTTCAATCAGTGTATTATTTGAACAGTGCAAAGTCGAAGAGTGTGTGTGTTGGTTACGATCCTGGTAGAGACTTTGAGCCGGTCGTGCAATTCAATCAAGTTGGAAAAAAGAGTGTAATTGTTTCGCAAGCTGATTGGTCTAATATTCTAAACTCGGAAAAGACTGTGAATTTGTTTTTTTATAAAGGTGAAAAAGAACAATTAACTTCATCCTGCTTAGCCTATGCAAATTACTTTGGGAAGAGACATTTGGTTATTAAGAACACAAGCCCGTTTAACTTGAACGGTGACGAATGGATGGCATTGGTGAAGCTCTCCGAGTTGATAAATCTATTTCTTCGAAGACTTTCGAGCAGTCGTAATAAAGTGAGACAATTTCTTGCCACCAAATTGACAAAAAGTATCACAGATTGTGATTTTGAAAGACTTGAATTGGAGATGGTACTCATAACGTATGATTTGCCTGGTAATCAAAAAGTATAACTTGGTTATGCTCTGATTTTTCCAGCGCGTGTGAGTGAAAGGCTTTTTGACCTCTGGCACGAAGTAAAATTCTGTAAGTCAAAAGGTCTTTGATGTGTGTTCAACCCCTGGCATTGGGCGTAAAAACCTTGTAAGTTGGACATACATCGCGATGAGTGCCATTATCGAATTTCAAGGGTTTACCGCTAACGATAATAGTTACATAGTCAAGGAACTGGCTATTATCTCTGTTCAAAACAGATGCTGCAATACGTGGCTCTTTAAATCACCGGAGAGATTGCTGTATGCAAAAGAGGCGAGTTGGCTGAGAAATAATTATCACGGTTTGACTGAATATTTTGGGGAGATAGATTATTCCGATTTGGAGAGCATACTTTATAATTATACAAAGCAATATAAATATCTGTTCACCAAGGGAGCACAAAAGGCATCTTTCTTAACCAGTCTCCTTCCCATAGGTATCTGCGTGGCTAATCTAGAATTGTATGGTTGTCCCTCGCTTAAGAAATTGACAACGAATGAGGGATGTTTAATCGAAGCTCATATGGATGGTAATTTGCAGTGTGCGAGAAAGAACTGTCACAAGTTGGCAAATTGGTGCCAACAAAGTAAAATTTGTTAACCATTAAAAAATCTTTTTGCAATGGATGGATTAGATTTTTTTGTAAGTAGTCTAAACATTACCATGTTTTCTTTGTTCATTTATTATACCGTTCAATGGATATAATTGTATTGAGGGTTATTTATTTATTTACTTATAAAAGTAGTGCGAGTATGGAGGTATGCAATCAGAAGTGCAGTGCGAGAACAATATAATATTAGTGGAGATGGTGAATTGAACTATGAGACGAAATATTTTGTCAACAATATAACCAACACCTCCATGTGTGATTGATGTATTTATATTATTATTAAGTGAAAAAATAAATATTTTTTGTAAACCTATATTTTCTTTTATTTCCATGATACCTTTTTTTGCATTAGAGGTAATAAATGAAAAAGAGCAAAGCAATTTTTTAAATGTTTTTTTATTTACCTCGTTCTCATTCCCGATGTAAGGCCTGGATATAATAGGAGACAAAACCTGTCCCATCCTGTAATGCATTTACTAAAAGATGTACTCGTTTGTTCTTTTATACCGCTATCCATGAACGTGTTAGAACATGTCTATGCTTTATGATCTTTGGGTTAATTGCGTGCTTTCCCTTCCTGAATGAAATTATTGTTTAGCCCTGAAAAGGACTGTTTTAGAATTATAATTTAGTACTAAAAAGGGTTGCTTTTTAGACTCTTTAATAATAGTCACGCCACCCGTAGACTTCTAGATAGTAATTCCATTTCTCTTTATTTAAATATCGCAGTCTTTCAATAATAAGTAGTCTCAGCAAGTCATCAGTCAATTTAGGAAAGACGTTATCCTCATAGTACCCTTCATATTGATCACAGATATTATGCATTGCGATAGGATCTGGATCAGTTTTAGCTCTCTCCAATTGCTTTTCAAAGTTCTCATCTTCTTTTACTTTTATTTTTTGTATATACTCCTCCATCTCCTTCCAGAGAGGGATCTCCCCCACTGTATGCGCTAGAAGGTCCATGATAGTAAATGCGTCGCGATGAATCACCTTCCTTATTATATACACCCTCGCGCATGCGCAGAAAACACTATGAACAATCTTAAAGAACACACAAGCATTTTTAGCCTGGCAATGAGGTTACGGTCAGAATGTGCTCTGGCTGAGATGTTTCACAACAAACCGTACGTGTAGTATGGAAGGTCGTCATTTTAGAATGCAACAGTCAGCTGCACGTTGATATGGATATCGTAAAGTGAAAGGAATGCGGAAGCTCCGATCGAATGACCTTCTGGGTGAAACATACATTCTTCCTCTACTAACTACGTCATCGATACGAAAAATATTAGATTCATTTCCCTCAATGATGATGACACTTCAATTTTAGGAGACGCGACAGTGGTATTTTTTTCATTACGATGGTCTAGATGAACACTAGTGTGTTTCAGTATCACGAAGATATTGATAAAACAAAGAAAATAAGAAGAGGATCGAATGACCCGGGCTCTCTAATCATTTCATTCAAAAGGTACTATTATACTGAGGTGACCTTCCCGTGGCGTCTACATTGCAGAAGGGGATAAAGAGGGGCTTGGAAGTGTTGGAACGATAAGGGGTTTTAAGCGGTGGCTCCCTAATGATAAGATAAAGACAATTCACTATCCAGGCCAAACAGAAGGGAGAACTTAAGAGATTATTCCTAATGATACGAGCGGCTGCTTTGGCGCGCCAGCACATTCCGCTCTGAAACAAAAGAAGGAGTCATTATCGCCTCTCGCCCGTGATGTTGCTTCCACGCGAAACCAGCCCCTTCAGACACCTTCTCCCCATTAAATGAGATGGCTGGATGAATACAAAATCTTCGGAAATCGTGTCCTAAGCAGATTTTTGGTCTCGATGGAAATCTTGTTTCTTCCTCTTTATATTTATGAAATCTTACACAGTATATCTCATTGAAGTAATTTTTTCTGAAGATTTACTAAAAAAATGAGTCACGTTACCTCTCTTAGAATATTTATCATACCTTCCCGCAGTATCGGATGAAAAAGTAAAAGAGAGAGGCTACTTCGCTCTGATTAGGCCACACCTCGAATACGCCGCGAGTATTTTGGACCCTAGTCATAAAGATTTAACCAAAAAATTGGTAAAATACAAAGAAAAGCAGCACGCTTCGTTGACATCTGCTACAAGCAAACATATAGTGTCTCAGAACTGGAGACTCGGAGGCTGCACGCTAGGCTTAGGTTGCTTGAGAAATTCAGAACTGGTGTGTTTCAGAGCGACACAGAGAATATTATCACGACGCCTCACTACATCACTAGGTCTGATAGAAGCGATGAAATAAGAGAGGTACTCTACCGAACATATAGGTACAAAAACTCTATCTTTCCGTTCTCAATAAGCGACCACAATAAAAACTTAGGTCCACTAAACACACTCCCATAATTCACGTTAACATTTCACCTGCCAAAACCTTACATCTTTACACGGCTGGTGATCTAATACCCCCAGCCTCTTGCCCATGCGGCGTCTCGCAGGATAGTATGCAGATGTAGATGTAAAAGTACACGAGTATAGGGCGCGGGATGTATTGAATTTACAAGAAAATATAGTTCAAATTGGGACATTTTAAGTTACTACGCTAGAAATTGTAGTCACATGTTCGTTATATTTTATGACGTGACATGGTATATCTCTTATAGGCAAAATATTTTTTGTACAGTGTAATTTTAGGCTTAGGAAAATCATGAAAAATTTAAGTTCGGCTGGCATTTATTCATGGTCTGGTTTTATTCCTTCCACAGAGCCCTCTAGTTATGTGAGAAAGTGTTTCATGTCTCAGAAAGTGCCCAATCCTGCAGTTGCAACGTTTTCTGACTGTATTCCTCAGATCATAACTAAATGTGTCGAAATAAAAGATTTATTGTTATGAAGAACGAAGTTAGAAAACTCACGTTTTCTGAAGCTCCAAATCTCAGTTCTGTCAGAGTTAGACACTGTACTCTCAGATTATCTTTCGTTTCAGGCACACATTACCCAGGCCTGGGAATAAACTGATCCATTAACGTATCAATCTAACGCCTTCTCTTACTTTAAGAGAATGGCTTTATCTTACAGCTCACAATAAGACAGTTTAGTACCCTGATTTGTTGAAAACGTCTATTTAAGCGGATAATATTACATCTACAAATAACATATGGTAAGTATGGTTTTAATTTAATGGCGAGATCCAATCCAAATTTAAGTGAAGTTTTTAAACTGTTACCCACCAAAATTTGTACGAATATAAGCTTAAGCCGTGGAAATATTTGAGCCGAAAAAGTACGAGTTCATGGGCGTATTTTGTGGAAATATCTTCTTGAATCACTCTGTATGGAAATAATTGACTCGGCACTTATTTCAGCCACGCAATCACAGTATCCAACTATAAAAATTTCGAAATTGTAGCTGTAAATGTATTTTAAATGGCACATAATTTTCTCTAGTTACCAAAGATAGCCCTAATTACTTCTGTCCCAAGAGACTTTTCAAAAATACTGCTTTCCTCAAAAGCTACGAATCGTATCGTCTACAAAAGCGTTCCTTAGCTTCTTTTTGTTCGCCATTCCTCTCCGCTTCGATGATGAATCTTATTTGTGCTGATGTGGCCGTCTAAAATTTCCCCTTGCTACTGAAAAAGACTCCGAAGGGCGTTAATGGCAGTGCGCTCAGCACACAACTGATTAGGTTTTGAAAATCCAATTATATCCAGCGAGGGAATCCAACTCCAATTTTATGCCAGCGATTGATGTGGACGCCTTTAAATCTGGAGTGAAATATAATGAAAAAAAATGTAATTTGGTTCCTTTAATGAGATATTCAACTGCACCCATACGGAAATGTATTCATCCTAGTGATTAGGTTGCTTCAAATTCTAAAATAAATTGGTAAAATACATACCCTGACTGATATCCTAGTCCATAGGGTGAACTGATTTACCTAGCTAGTTGAACCTAAGGTCGGATAACTGAGCGTATGAATGCTCAGTGCTCCGTGATAGTGGATGCCTAACGGCATTCTTTTTTTTACTCTTGAACCCATGTTAACATTTTGTATGAAAATAGAATGAAGAACTCACCTTTTGGCTCCTCGTTATTTTATTTAAACGTGACTTAGATTTCAGTTCAACTTCAGGTAACAACTCTACAGGTACCCATATTTATATAACGACGATATCATCTATAAATATTAATGATTGATCACTATATAAGATTTCTGTAGAGCTGTTACCTGGAGGTGACGAACGTTGAAACCCGGGCTGTGTTTAAAAAAAATGTTGTGGAATCAGAGTTCTGTGTTTTCGTTCTACAATGAAACGATTCCATAAATTTATGCCTGAAACTACCAATTTTGAATAAAAACTGATTGTATCAGACTAAATGCTAAATGTGTTCCTTTATCATATTAAAAAATTTTATTATTATTTTCATTTAATCATTTTTTGGGCCAAAGAGCTCATGAATGTAGAGCCCGAGACTAATAAAGAAATGCCAATATCAGAGATGTAATTTGGATGAGCTAAACAAGGATTGTCACAGGTAAACTGTTGCAAAATTGTTGATTTCAGAGATAAAAAATAGTATTGCCAAGTAGCTAACGCACTATGGACAACTTGGAGAAGCAGCGAAAAAGCATAACAAGAGAAAGTTATCAGGGAATAGATTGGAATATCCGAAAATCGTAGTTTGCGCCTTATAATTAAAATTCAAAGGGAAGGTGACAGATGATAAAAAGTACTTCACAAACCTGTGGGCCAAGTTGCATTTCCGTATTTCCGATACATGTCATACACAAAGAAGTGCTGACTCTAAAAATTCCTGTGTTCTTCCTGGGAATTTGCAGAAGTTTTTATTTTCTCGGAAATAGGAATGAAATACTCTTTCCATATTCAAATTCCATCATTCGTCTGAATTTATCAACCCAGCCTTGAGAGTATATATATATATATATATATATTTTGGCCTTGACCCGGAGCTCAAGAGAAAGTCAATTTCGTTTCCGAGTTAAGTTTTATTTTTCCTCACCCGTCGCCTGATCGTGATATATTTTTGATTGGAAGACATCGATGGTGATCAATTCATTAAAGAGAGCAAAAGAACATTCCTTGAATTCCTTCGAGGACGCAGAGTAGTGCTCCAGTGAGCCAAGTCCCATTGAGGAGACGTACATTCCCTCAAAAACCTTGAGTAATGGGATTTGCGTTCGAGCTGTAAATAACCTTCCCGCAACAAATGCGCTTATCACATTGAGAAATGAGATCAGGTTGGTGTGGTGGCTTCGTATACCGAGGACCCTACATCAAATTCCAGCAGCAAAAGTGATTTTTCAATTCTGATCCCGTCTTGAATTTATTTTGGAAGTTCATTGCAAGCCAGTCAATGACTACCGGTTGGCATTATAGTAAATCAAGGGCGCCTTAGAGCCTTTTTTAAGCGTAGATTAACTTGGACGCCAGGTTTCCCTCCACTCTTTCTCCATTTCTAAAAATAATCTTTCCCTTTCCAAAAGTCTCACCTATCAGCAACGGTACAAATGATGACGATGATAATCCGACATCTTTTTTCCCTTTTTTCAAAATGTACTATGATTTTTGATTAGGGAAAAGGGTAATGTACCTCTCAAGGAGTACCTCTCTAGGAACTCTAGGAGAAAGTGTTCTTATGTAGGAGATGCTCGGGAGCTCATTTATTTAGGCGTTAATTTAGGGTTTAGTGCATCTACCAACAAATAAATAAATACGTACTCAAGATACATCGAATAGTATGCTCAGTACAAATTACTTCTAAATGTGGGTAAAAACAAGTAAATTTTCACCGGTTGGTAGCTTACCTAAATAACTCGTCAATCTAGCTAAGAAAACTCTTTCACGTGTGGCCGGTACCCATGCCTTTGGCGGATGATACTCTCTTTGACGAATGTTTCTCACCGTATTTTCTTGAATTCTTGAGAGTTTGAAACCTTCATTAGTCTTCCTCGTCTTTAAAAAATCAAACGGTTGATTGCTCTTTTGTCTACTAATGTGAAGGTAACATGTGTTTTATGTCATAGTGCGGAGGCGCCAAATCGCACTACAAAAACTTATAAAATGTTTATGTGAAAGCATGGGCCATAGTAACTCTGTCTTAACTCGAAGTATATTTAAGATATTATCATAAAAATTCAGTTTTGCGCTATTAATGAAAGGACTGAGGTAAAAGTTTTAATGGGCGACTTGCTAAGCGGTGTTTTCGATAATTTTCATAAAACGCGCGATTATTGCAACCTCATGCAGGCACTATGGAAACTCTAATTCTCCCGCAAAAGTTGCCTACAAATATTTTTATTGAACCATTGGTATTAATCAAAACATCCATCAAGAGTTAAAACGTACGTTGAACTCAATTCATGGAAATTAAATAAACTAATACACTTTGTATCCGAAATTATTAAAATATTTTAACTACTTGCATTACTGTACGTTTAAGCAAACGATTCAGATGGGAACTACATCGTGTTTGAATGCAAAGGATGGCTTAAGGTATTCATTTCAATCATTTAGGTACCAGTGAATCTGAAAAGATAAGAAGTTAATCTTTGAACAGAAAAAGAGAATTACGAGATGAAGCTTGAAATTGAACCGTCAAACGGAGAACCTTTAAGTAGACCCGTATTAGTGTGGACATTCCGTATATTACTCTATCGTTAAAAAATTTCCGATATTCCTAAAAATTCCTCTTTTAACGATCATGATTGGATAGTTCTCCAACAGCTACAGTAGGAAACAAGAGCAATATATTGCTAGTATTCACCCTATCTAGAGAGATATATGAATTTTCCACTTATTAGAAGTTCTACTTTGGAGCACCTAAGTATGTTAAAGTAGAGGCTAATAAAGCCAAAAAATTCATTACTTAAAATATTGCGCGAAGACTTTATGCCACACTGGAATTTTGAATCGATATATTTGGATTTTCTTCTAGCCACATCGATTTCTATGCGGTGTGATATATCATAGCAAGAGTCATCAAATATAGTTCAGTAGTCTTCTATGCTTGATTTATTCAACGAGAGCGGTGACGTTCATTGGCCATTCAATGTTTACCGAAGCCCAGCGCTTCGGAGGAAAGGCTATTATTAATTTCCTCGCAACATCATAAATGCCGAATGCCTTTGAGGTTGTGCTCAGTTTTTCATCTATTATGACCGACAGTGATTATTTTTACGACCGAATCATCGTCTTAAACCCATTTTCTGCACTCAAAAGAATCTTTCCTCTCAACATTAAAATCCCTCACTCAAAAGCATCTTGCGGTGCTTGATGAAACAAAGGCTGAATTTTGCAATATGGAATCATGGCATTGACATGTTATGATGGGAATAAAAGAAGAAACTCCCAACATAAATCAAGTACATATGAAGTTTTGAGTCTACCTTTCGAAGTTTCGAGTTTAAGGCCTATTGTAATGTTCAGAGGTAAACGGTTAAAGAATCTTGCTGGAACATATGTAAATTCTTTGCTCACTAACTTTTTATCCGAGCAGTAAGCTCATGGCACTAACAGCATTCATAACACTAAGAGTCGAACTTTAATGCTCCCTTAGTAGTTTCTTATGCAATTGCCACATACTTAATAATTTAAAATGATCATTTCAAATCAGCTGCTTCATGCTGTTTCACATGCACTGAGCTGGGGAAATATTTAAATCATGAGGCACCTTCTTCAGGTCACTTCTTCAGATAACAGGTGCTTTAGACCAAATATAATCATCAGTATCCTAGCGTAATGCAAGTCAGTGATTTAAGCTATCCTTTCGTACAGAGATGGACAAGTTATCCATTATGGTTACCGTTGTTCATCCTATTTGAGAGGCTTCAAGCATAGACTTGTCATAATTAGATTAACTAATAATAATGCCGTTGCTGTTGAGAATTGTATGAAATTTTTACTGCACTTATACGAATGATTTTGAAGGAAGAATAATGTTTCAATTACAGAATACCTACTCAACTTTACACTGTAAAATATTTTCCCCCAAATTTACTGAAATTCGGCTAGGTTTCCTTAACTGAAGTTGCACCAAATTTAAACAAAATCTAGAAAGATTAAAATTTTAAGCAAGGAAAACTTGCTGAAATTCAGCTAATTTTGAATAAAATTTTCTGAATTAAATAGAACAGTTTGTAACATAAATTAAATATAACACTCACCCTGTATTCTTTTAGCAAGAATTATTTTTGTGTAAAGTAAATAAATTTCATCCAGATTGTTAGTGACAAATAATGTATTCGTTTGCTAGTGTCTAAGATTAACTTCAATTCAGGTATTTTTCTGAATTTCTGCAAGTTTTTTTACTGGAAAAGTCTGGAAAGTTTTATTGCGAGAACTTGCTGAATTTAAGATATTTTGCTGAATTTTAGCAAGTAGTGTTTGAACTGAAAATTTCTAAATTTTGCAGTGTACTCAACCCTGTTTCGTCATAGCACAACACCATCCAACCCAATTCCACTCAAAATAACCCAACTCTACCCAGCTCTCAATTCATACGATCATTTTACGGTGGCGGAAACAGAAAGTGTGTGGGATTACGTGGCTATGCAGTGCGTTCTTTCTCTTCCGTGCATGAGAAGAAAAAACTAAACAAGGACTTCCCGTATGCTTCTCTGTCTTTCCAACTTCTTCGATGTCTCTTCTTAGGGGTCACTGGTCTCCCAGAGCTCTGTCATTGGCGCGAAAATTAGTCGTCATACTAATGTTTATTCGCTCTCTTCTGTTGCTCTCAGTGTAAATATTGCATTTTACAAGTCAGTATGTGAATCAGCATGTACAAATAATGACTGCTGAAAGAGAAAATAATAACAGCCTAATAACTTTATGAAAGGCAATGGATATTTTTCCGAAAGTTACGACAGTAAATGAAACTTATTTGGCGGTAAGTATATTCATTATTATAGAGTCAGAAATGATCACCTGATGGTTTCCCGCGAGTGATGTTCAGGAGCTATTTTCTGGAAGTCCACTAGATTAGAGATTCCTTGTTTGCCGACGTTTTCCGGATATATTCCGGAATCCTTGAAGTCACGGCATTCTGCCCTTCAGACGATGGTAAACTCGGCCATCGAAACGTTAGCAACTATCGGATCTCTTACTCGGTGGACTACCCGTGTAGAAATACTTAACAGAAATGGTTATTTTAACCGCATGTGACAATATAATGATCCTCAGTTATTGCTTATAAAGTATTTAGTAGTGTAAATAACAGAGCTGCTACAGCAGGAAAGTACCTTTTTTATGTACATTTGTGGTATACGAGTGGGATTGCAATAAATCCATTCGCTTGTCCGACCTTGGCGAGACGGCAGGGTAAGAATTTTATTATTTCGCCGTTACACTTACTTGGCCGCCAAGGATCATTAAATCAATCACTATTCCATAAAAAAACCAAATCGAAAACGTATATCAATCGATGAACCTGCCGTTATTTTTTTCCGATTTCCCGAGTGGTCCTTTCCCCGTGAGAGGTCTGCACCATAAATCTCCATTCCATCCATTAAACCGGCAGGATTCCATCTGATAGAATCACTTTCTTTGTGGATTTTTTCCTTTTAACTTTCCAGGTCCGCTATTCCCGAATACTTTTCGACGCTAAACTGGCAACTTCCGTCTACTTCGTGAAATGAAAGCGACATTTCTCCATTTACTTCAATTTCAAACTCTCCTTCCTCTACACGGGGATCAGACGCTACACAGAAAGACTTAATATGTGTAGTAAATGAATTAAAAAAGATCAGTTGAGGGGTTCCTTAAAAAGGGTTTAAAGCGAATATTCGATTCAGCACAGCTTATTAAAGGACTGGATTTGGCACCGCTAGATATTCTAGAGACTAGACACCAGGGCAAATTTACTTGAAAGATTCGAATATCTGGACAAAAAATTACAGTCTACGTGGGATCCGTGGATATAAACATCGACATCATTACAATAGTACTTTAGTAGGAAAAATAGCCTTTTCGGTCGATTTTTAAAGAAAAAGAAACATACCTACCTGATACCCTACGCTGGAATACCTGTCTTTATATGTTACTCCATTATCTTTATTAATCTATTAAATTTCGATAGTAATTTATGATGTGCAGATTACAATAGATGGACGAATAGTTAAAATCCTTCAGTCGATAATAGATTGACACAGGGCACTTTTTTATAAAAGTTTAAAGTGAAAATGCGTTCAGAGGTTTCATAGGTAATGTGTACTGAACAAGGAAAAAAACTAGAAATATAAAAAGTGAAGCAGCTTGGGGAGCAATAATGTAACATGTAATTTTTTAAAGATTGTAGCTAATAATTATAAAAGATATAGCTCCCTAAATGTCATCTAACTCAAGTAATAGAAAAAGGAAATTCCTAATGTAAAGCGGGTTTCGTATGTACTCTAGTTTTCAATAATTTCATTTGGCTAATTGGATTAATCATTTTGCATTCGTCATTTTAAATTTTCGGTATTATAAACTTGACTGCCTAACTTCGTAGAAATATTTGTGTTCGTGTAATACGTGTGTATTCTTTACGGATACTTTGATATCATATTCGATTTCAGCGATTCCCAAAAATTAATCAGTACCCGATTAGACAGTTAATTTGGTATGTTGCCACCATAATGGATTTTACTCTCACTGTGCTTCGGGTTCATCCTCTGCCAGTAAGAATTTTATTTCGCCCCCCAACAATCAAATGCGAGAGAATAACGAAAATGCACGGCTATGTGCCCCGTAGGTTACCTCCACTCCAATTTACGCGTAGTTTCTCAAGAATATCTCACTCCACTCAACCTTCATGGAACCCGTTGATGGCCTTTTGAGTTTCATGTGTGATGGGGATAAGGAAAAACTGCAATAAAAAAATTCATGATCCCAACTCTGCGACGAAATAAAGTTTAACCCCCAGCGCGTTATCTTTCCAATTTTCTCGCCTCCTTGGCTTCAGAACCGGCATGAAGTGCATGGTACACCCTAATAAAAACTTTGAATGATGTGAAAAATTAAAAATCATGCATGGTCCTAATAAAAAAGTCTAAACTGTAAACGAAAGGATTCCTGGGGAAACTGGAACCTCCGGGTTCGTCTAGCTGGAAGATGATGATGGAGGAGACACTATTAATTTTTATCGTTTTTGGTGAGGATTGATATTTTGCTAAGAAGCTGTAGACACTCAAAACATCTCTTGAAGGATGTGAATACAAAGAACAATAGATGACCATCCTCGTTCAATGTTGAGCTGAAGAATATGGGTAGTTCATGTAACATCCCCTAGGTTTTCGTTTACTAACTGCTTGTTAATTTATTTATATATAACATCTTTATTGCACAGACATGTGATAACTCAATTCTCATTTATACTCAGTTTTGGTCGCATTTGGGATACCATATGCGGTTTTGCATTGTTTTTCGGCCTAAAATATGGAAGTTAAGAAGTGAAGATATATGTTTGTGAGGAAAAAGGAGTTTTATCATTTTGATTGCCATCAAGTAGGAACAAAAAAGGAAGCGTCTACTAGCGTAGGAGCCCTGTGGGTCGGTATCTGTAACAAACTCTACCCGATTGTTCCTCCTGGGGGGGAAGTAAAGGAAAGGGGAAAAGGCCGCGGTACGGATCGCCGGCACCCGACGATTACAGTCGGATACGCGACACAAAACACACAACCCCTTGGAGTCCGACACCAATGAGGCGGATTGACGTCGAAACGCCAATGGGCCTCCGCCACTCCCAAGTTCTCGCAATTGCTGGGTTCACCCAGCAGCGTAGCTAAAGTCGCCGTCAGTTTTCGCTCACGCCATAACTTACCGCACATCGATTGAAGACCGGAGGAGCCCGTTGCCCAAAGATTTGGGATTAGGTATCTCCCAGCCAACTTTAACGGTGGGAGCAGAGCGGTCTGTCGGCGTACTTCATTGGAGTAATGTCCCCGGACCAGTTCTGGTCAAATATGGGATCAAGTAGGAACAGGGACCATAGCTATTACCTGCTAACTGTAGAACCAGTAAGGTTTACACTTGCGAATTTGTAATTGATAACTTGGAATTGCTACGCGCCGCTTAGGTTTTTAGCTCAAATAGGAAATTGATGCATAAATGAAAAACTTGGCAATTTTCCGCAATATAAAATTTACTTCGACCCAGGTTTCGATATTTTTACATTATCATCAGGTACAAATGACGTTAGGTGCGCATAATATATAGTCATGGAGAAAGGAGGAGGGGAAAAGAAGGAAGGTGGAGAGAGAAGGGAGGTGGGGGAAGGGGGGCAAAGGGAGGAAGTGAATGGGGAAAAACCGAAGGGACGTGACCGTAGGGAGGGGAGAGGGAGGTATACGAGGCACACGGGGGAGTTAGGGTGAACAATAGTGCTTTTTCTCATATTTGGATTTGGATTTTTACTTTCCGTTGTTCCCCACCCACTTTCCCCCCTTTACCCCTCTTCCCTCACCTCCCTTCTATCTCCACCTTCCTTCTTTTCCCCTCCTCCTATCTCCATGACTATATATTATGCACACCTAACGTCACTTGTACCTGATGACGATGTAAAAACATCGAAACCTGGGTCGAAGTAAATTTTAAATATTGTGGAAAGTTGCTAAGTTTTTCATTTATGCATCATGCATAAGTTCCACACAATTACGCAAGAATCTTCGGATTTTATATCAAATTGGAAACTTCTTCAGCGTGCTGTTCGATTTTATCCTATTTGAATCTGTACTGGTTCTTGGTATCTGTATTTAAATATAAACCAAATTTAACGTAAATCTCTCGATTTATTATATTAAAATTAAGGTGACTGTAGAACGTGGATTAAAAGTACATTCAAACGAGATCTAACTATGAAAGGATTTAGATAAGACAACTCTGTGCATCGTTTGACCTCAAAAATGAATTACCATTAGGCTTAGTCGAGTCAGGAGCATAAAGAGCGAGTGGATAAGGTAAAATAGTGAGCGACAATAAGCGACGCGGAGTGCCGGATGGGGCTGTTGCTAGAACCAATGTCCACAGAAGAGGTCCGTGTCAACCCCAAAAAATGACATCACTAGGCCCGCATTCCGTATAGAAAGAAAAAAATTCACGGGATTCCTCAGTCCTCATATAAGCAGCTCTGAATATTAGAGACGGATTGAGTCGTCTCAATGGACAAAAAATTTTCTGTCCAGATATCTATTCGGCCGGGAACAGAGACCATTCATTCATTGCACCACGGCTTGCATCATCTTGTTGTGGAATGCCGCTGTCTGAACCAATACCCCTCACCAGTTTAGATTTTGGAATGACCCACTTCCTTTGAAATCCGTAAACAACTATTCTATTCATGATCTGGAAAAAATAACTCTTGGGTCTGGCCTACTTAGGTGAGACGAAATGAATTTTGAACGACGAATTATTCTCGCAGACATTTTCTTTTCAGTGAATACTTAAAATTATATCTCCTTCTAGATGCCGAAAAATAACCGATTTGGGATTCTACGTCTTAAAATACTGGTAATATTTTACCATGAGGTGTCCGAAAGTTAATAAAAATTAATAATCAAGGGTGAATTAATAAACTGAGCTACTAAATAATAAAGGCTGTGTGATTCTCATAATGGTTTATTCGCAGTCAATTAGTTTTATCGCTAAAGTGATATAAGTTGGTATATTTTTGCTACAATCACTGAGTGCATATATCCTTGTCCACTCCCTGTTAAGGATATAGGTATAGAACTCAGAATTTATAAAAAGTATACTGAATTATGTCTCCTTAGCGTTGAACCTGGTCGACTTAGAATGAAACATTATACTAATTATAATGTATTATTAATTCAATGATATTGGAGAGTAAAGCTTGAAGATCGTATTGATGGATTACGTCCTTCGGCAGCATCAGTTGAGGAGTAAATGTTTTAGAGAAACCCGGCATCGGCAATGGTGCCGAGAGATTCTCACAATAAGGTTAAGACAATTTTGACGACCGGAATACGGTATCTTAAGTGATCACGACAGGGTATCCAAATAGGTACCGGAATTTCAATGAAAACTGCCGACTATCTCGGTTTTCAAACTCGGCACTTTGCATGGGAAACACATTCACTTCCATGCCCATATGACCCTCGGTAAATTTACCCATTTTTCCTTTAACTCCTTACCAAAATAAAGAAGTTCAGTATTTGCGTGAACTTTCGTCATTCATTAACATACGAGGTAGATACCAAAATATGCATATTATATCTTCAAAATTTAACTATATTGCTTTCTCCCAAACAGAGTTTAGGAGTTTATAGGTAAACATCAAACGACATATTTAACAATGCATTCATGTATGCATGTTCGTATTTACGGTAAAATTGGGATTTTTTTACGTATGTCTACATTTTGTTTTACTCGCTCCTTGGTGGTAGCTTCGTACATGATTCAACAATAAAGATACCTTAGGATCAAGCACATAAAATGGTACTTACCTCATATGCTTAGGAATCTTTGCGCATTACCTTTGTTCATAATGGACAATCATAAAATGTTTAATCTTCGTAGAGGCTACTGGGCCGCTCTGCCTATAACATATTTAACTCTATTTAAAAGATCTTTTTGTACATGGGACCGAAATTATATACACAAACATCGAACAAACTATAAAGAGGTAACGAATTGTAAACATTTCCTTAGATTAGTTGAGCAATGGTTTATGCCTTGCAATTATATCAAAACTGTGCTTCGTTGAGATTGTATTATTCCTACCAAAGTTAAAGTTATTTGTTTGTAAAAAAAAGTGTCTTTCTGTTAAAAGAATTATTTTTTATCATATACGCCCATGTATCTAATCGTATTGTATACATAAAATATTTTGTTTTATTCCGAAATGTATGTTAAATTAAACTGATGGTACCCTAAAAATAGGCCTATTGCCTAGTAGGTTACCTAACTTCCGAATTTGCTAATGAATACATCAATCTGTTTGTTTCTGGGAGGATAAAATTATTATTATTATTGGTGACGCTACAGTTTCTACCACTGCTGTCATGACACATATCGGTGCTGTCCTCTCCAAAGGATTGCCTGTTTTTTTTCCATTTGCCAGCGTAGATACTTGTGCTTTTGCGTTTTCCTGCTCGCGAGAGAAGTGTCTCATTTGCGCACATCCTTTCTGTATTTCCGTTGATATTGAATCGGAAATGTGACGTGAAAGAGTGTTATACGAGGGTCGAAGGTGAAGGGAGCGAGGTGAAAGGTCGTGAAAGAGATTTGAAGTGAAGAAGTATGAGGGAGAGAGAGTGAGTGGGAGAGGCGGAGTGCTAAAGCATGTCTATTGGAGGAGACGTCGATGTGAGACCGAACCGTAGAATCGTGCACGAGGGCGTCGCGAGAGGGCGAGGAGAAAGGAGAAATCGTTTCTTCCTTTTTAATATTTTTTTGGGAAAAAGAAGGAGTTTTTCTTGAAAACGCACGACAAATTTAGAATTCCCTCTGATTCTCCCAATCATAAGTACTGCGCGAATATTTATCTGTCAATATTCATTATTTATTCTTATTAATGTATGAAATCAATTTATAAAATATATTCCGAAACTTTAGTGTACATTTCTCGGGCTCGGTAAGATATTTCCCGGTGGCGATCCCAAGAAATGTACGCTAATGTTATTCGCCGGGAAAGTGTTAAATCATACATATTCCGAAACTATTTTTGTTTTCTTTATAAAATATGTTCATAAAAATTTTTAAGTTGGAGCTGCGAAGCAATCATAAAGTTTCGTTTCAATTTTCTATTCACACCAATATCATGCTAGTTGTACTTTTATCTAATTCCTCTACGTTATCGAATACCTTTCAGCAATAAGGTATTTAATGGTTTTGGTGGTCATAATTTGAAACATTTTCAAATTTTAAATTTCTGGCTATCATTTCTTGGTATTGGCTGTAACTTGGTGGAATTTCTTCATTGTGAAATGTTCAATTACTTAGTGCATTTTAAATAATGTTTTTTACTAGCTTTGTGCCGGATGATGTTGCATAGCGATGAAACTCGGATCGCAAGAACGTAATAAATCTTTTGTAGAACTTTTTTTATTTTGTCATTCATCATTTCATTATTTCTTCTTATCTAATTACCTCATTTCGTAAACGTTTCGTTTTACAATACAACCCTGTTCTTTACACCGTTCCCAACTAAATCGATTCTTGAGTTTAAAAGCGGTAATGAGATGGAAATTATTATTGTTGGGAGGTTAGGATAGGATATGTCTCTGTAAATTTTCATGCAAGGAGACTGCAGCAAAAGGTTGATGCCTGACCCATGACCATGGTCCTTCAAATGACAAATAAAAGATTTCGTACATTTTACTTAATTACTACTTGACACTAAACGCGTTTCGAATTTCATGCTGTCATCAGTCGAAACACATTTTAAACCAAGTGTTAGTTAAGTGGGCAGTGAGAAATCTTTTGTTTGTCATTAAAGATGCTGTTCCACAGAATCCTGAGAGACACAGTGGAATTAAATCGTCCTCTAAAACTTAAGCAATGTCTTGATGCCTCTTTCTTTTATTTGTAGTCAAAATTCATCATCAGGCTATAAACTCAATTGTTTTGGCGTAACTCTGCGAAATTTCTGTATTTTAAATGAGCAATAATGAACTTTGAGCATAAAAGCTTCATCTAGAGAGAGAATTTTAAATATGTTTGACACCTACATTATCCTATGTTTACTTGTAATCTTTGTTCAATGAACCTAAGTAACATTTCCCAAACATGTATATATTTCCAAATGTTTAATTCACCATATAAAATCGAAGTTTACTCTTTTGATTTTCGATGACAATAGGATTAGCTCGAGGGAAATTTCATTTGGGCAAGAAAAAATTTGTTTTTTAATTATCTTGAGATCATTGCTGATAAAATTAAGTTACCAAAGTAACGTTCCACGGCGAAATATGTGGAATGTTTGTCCATTTGAATGTTTATATTGGAATTCTGCTGAAATTATGCCTCATCGATAACGATTTCCTTTCCACCTACGTACTTCCCACGCAATTTCCCACGCAAGAATGCCGGGTATTGCTTGAAATGTCACGGCCCTCTCTCTCACGGCAACCCCTAATTACATTCCTCTCCTTGATTTTATGAGAAGTTAACGGTACGTAAAAAATGGGCAAGCCTTTTTTCAGTTTGATGAGCAATAAAATTTTACAGCACTAGCAAAGTCTGGAATTTCGGTTTCATCTAAAAACCTGATTATTTTTTTTATTTAGCCCTTTCAGCAGTAGTCGGCTCTTGAAACTTGAATACATGGCGTTATATTAGAATGAAAAGTCGTAACACCGGATTAAACCAAAGTCTTCCATGTAATATCTTAATTCCATAGCTATAAATAATAATCACCGCGTGAAAAACATCAAGCAAATAGCTTCTGCTGAAGAGCATTGTATTTAGTAAGACTAATAATTATCCAATGATAACCTTCTCGACCAATATAATATAGATACTAACAAGATTCTTTAATATTTGGTCATTAATATATTTAACTCACAGCCAACGTTTTGCCAAATATATTGGCATCCTCAGGTCTTTGCCACATAAAACATAGAGACTTACAGCCAAATAATTATTCAAATATTGGTACCAAAGTTGGCGAATTGAAAATTTACCTACCATTAAGCTTAATATTGAACAATAACTAAGTAAATAACTACTCCAAATAGTAAAGAAGTATCTAAATAGCCAACAATTAAATTAATAATTAACGTAACTCTCGGTTTCATCAAGCCTATATTGTCTGAAATGCCAAATTTGATTCATGCCTGTGGTATCATCTCAGTTTACTTAACTCCAATGCGCTTAACGCCGAATTCGGGACGACCAAAAGTTCTAACGAAGTTTAAATAAAATAATATCAACAGCTTTAATGATTTTCTGTTATCTTGATTATTTAGCGACTTGTAGGACAAAATGTGTTATGATCATTAAAATTTTAGTTCAGAAAGGGTGGATATACAATAGATAATTTCCTGATCAGCCAAAAACAGGCTCGGTAGGGTTAATATTGAAATCTTTTTTTCATCTTATTTCTGAGTTTTTATGTTTGGTATCCTGTACCATTTCTTTTCGACATTATATCACACCTTATGGTTTTTAGCCTGTACGTCAACCATCAGCCTTATATATTTGCGTACATAGTGTGCGCTTATGTAAGTTGGATAATTTTACATGATAGTAACTCAATTATGATAATAAAATAAAGCAACTGTCGTTAGGGCTTACCAAATATATGTTCGAAGTTGTTTATTTATATAGCCATGCTTTTCTTTAGCCAATCGTGTGAGAACAAGTTAGCTGGTGAAGTCACCGCCCATTCCCGCGAAGATGATCGAAAAAAACTACGAGGGGCATTGTTATTCAATTGACATAAAACTGAGCGGTCACAAAAAAAGTGTTTTTCCTTCCTATCTTTGTGTTCAGCGGTCACTTCGTCAACTTGAGTTAACCTTCACATAAAAGCACGATAAACAACTGAGATAACTTCCTCCCTTTCTTTAGGAAGTATCTCTCCCCGACAGGAGAATGGCAGACAAGCTAAAGTCGTAAGAAAAGGAGAAGGAAGAGGAGATTCTCATAGAAGGAAACCGAGTTCCATGCCATTTTCTCTTCGCCAAAAAAATAGCTCTTGGAAGAGACTTCCTTGAGTGAAGGATGGTTCGGAAATTGCGCTTCAGGAAGCACACTTCGGAGGGTTTTATATTTCACGTCGACACTTGCTGCCAAAAGTTTCCCCAGGAAAACAAGGTCGATTCAGAAACGAGACATCCTGCTTCTTTGTGTATTTTATGTTTTTACGGATGCACCCATTCCTGGGAAGGATATGAGGGATTCCCTTGTAACATTCCCTCTAGCCGTCTCACGAGTAAAAAGTAAATGCAGTAAGCAAACAGATTTGAAATCCCGGCTTTCTTTGTATTTGATGACTTTTTTATCTTGCTCGTTACATCTTTTTAATCTCATTCATATTGACGTTGAAAAATACTTTGTATTCTCATGTCTAAAGTAAGGTCAGAGTTGTTTGCTTGGCGCTATTAAATCAAACTTACGATTAAAAAATGATCTCTTAAAATTCAAATGGGCATTACTTTGCACTCAAGCAACATGATTTGGAAAATAAACCTTGAAATTTTTTCCGAGTGCCTTCTGAGATGTCATATTAATAGAATAAGCCCTTCGACTCCGACGAGTTTTCAGATTTTAGACAAGTATACCACTTAATATAAAATATTCATACAAATTGGACCCCCGCCTTAATGTTCTCGATATATTTGCATGTTCCAAATCTGACTCGATGTCCCCACAACTATATGATAGCTGTGAATAACTGATGGATTAAAACGTGCCCCATTTTGCTATTTTGAACATTTATTAATCTGATGACGAATATCCTAGACTAAATTGTGCTTAGATTTTGGAAGAGTTTATTTCTTTCTCTTTCCCTTCTCCACCTTGGTAATGTCTAATAGAACAGATTCCGCAGCCAAAGTTGCTTATAATTACATATTAGTATATTTTTATTAACCGTTGTTGTCAGGTAAAAATATCCCTTGATTTTAGTACGTTTAATTTTTGCCCTTAATTTTCTGCATACCGGGAAAACGTTAAACTTTGTAATTATTCAAATTCACGGTAAATATTTTATCTTTCCTCAGTGAAATTAAGAAATAACAACCGCAATTTTTACTGATGTTTGAAAGTCGGTTGATTATGACTGCTGTTAAAAGTGTATTTTTATAATTATCAAAATTTTAATGTATCAATTAAATTGTATTTACATTAATAGAAATTAAAGTTTTCAATTTATATTTTACTTCAGATTTATCGACATCAAAACGTTTCAACGTACATTACTTACGTAAACCAGACCAGGTTACATGGTGGCCCTAGATGTGAAATTTTTCTTGCCTGCTTTCATAATCAGCAATATTTCAAATATCATCACGTCGGTGTGCCACTATGGGGATTCAGTATGTCATATTTCCACCGCAAACATGTTTATAAAAGGTTGCTAGCTCTGCTTCATAGAGGTCTTTAAGATAGAAAGTTTGCTTGTATCTGATAATATTTGTTCAGCCCAACGGGCTAGGTATGCACCGAGTTATTAAATCCTATTTCAATAATTAACATTTACGTTCTCTCAACTTCATATTTTTAATACAATTTTGCTGGCCTTTTTACGACATAGTCTAAGTTAGTTGACCCGTTTGCCTTCTGTTGAAACAGCTTTTACCAACAAAAAATGAAAAAGGCTAAATGATGAAATGTCAGAGGTCAAAATATTGGGTTAAAAAAACAATTCCATCAATCTCATTGGATGTCTCCCTTTCCAATCAGAAGCTGCATTTTTAAGCAGCTCATTTGATCCCCGTGGTTTATCTGTCTGTCCCATTGACCCCCAAAAATGACATCTGAATTCAAACAAAGTATTTAAAATGGTCAGTTTCTATCGAGTGCAATGCCAAAAAAAATATTAGACACCCAAATTGGAATTCCGATACGAAAAGAGAAGCGGTTTCACAGTGACGGGATGTGCATTTTTCAAAATGTATTGCATAGTTGCGGTTTTTCATCGTTCGTCCCTGTTGATGAATCGATGATGAACTCATTAATTACTTCTGCTTACGAAAGTGTTTGTATTATGTTCGATTGATTAACCGGAATGACACGAATCGCATCATCGGTTTGAACAAAAAAACTATTGCGGTCAAATATTGCTACCGATGCCTATGTCAAAGCGCCATCGCTTGAAATACAGATGTAATGTGTCAACATATGTGACAGCAATGAAAATATGAGGCCACAACATTATAGATTTCATTTTTTAAATATAAATATCTTGATGAATAGCGGTTATCAGTTAAAAAAGAATTGCGACTACCATTAGTTCTCTACTAATCAAATTAAAATCTCTATGATTTCGAGGGATCATTTTGCTTGTTAACTTATGTTACCAACTGCTATTATGTGAGCGTTTACAAGATCTTCTTACCAGATTTATAACGTCTCTTGAGCTACAGATATAGAGCGAATACAGCGGAGAGCAGCTAGATTCTTAAAAATTGATGGAATAAACTTAGTTGTGTTAATGAATTGTTGAAGGAATGAGGGTGGAAACCTCTACCTGATCGAAGAGAAAAATATAGAACAAATCTTTTAAGAAAGTTTTATGTAAACCTTTTTTTTTGTTGGACAAAAATCATATTTTGCCAGAGCCAAATAATTATGGTATAAACGATCACAGACATAAAATTAAGGAAATTGACGGCCAAACCGATAGATTTAGAATGTAATTTTTTCGATGTACAATGAGTAACCATCATAGGTGCTCAATTGCTTGCTCATTGCATCATAGGTGCTCAATTGCTCAAGTGCTTGATCAGCTTTATGAAACTTCGACCCTCACTAAGTAGAGAAGATTTTAAATTGTGCTAAATATCTTCACATCATTATTTGCCGCAGCCCCCATGAAATTTCTGGCATAATTCTTTGTACATGGTTTAGTACCTTGTAAGACTATTTATCTGTCGGATTAATGACAATAACCAGTAGATGTATCTTAAATAGTGAACTGCATGCTAGCATGTTCGTCTGCGTAGCCCTCTCCCAGTTTCTGGTCTCACTTCGCATTAAAATCCTGATTCTTTTGGCCTGCGCCTAGCTGCCAGGGGAAGGTATGCGGAAATGATTTGAACTGGGGATGAGTGCTGCATACCTGGTGTGGAATCACCCCGTCCCACACACCCTGGAGGTGGTTTGTACGGTATTTCGTAGATGTAGATGAAAATATACTTCGTTTTCTATGAATTTAGGATTCTGAGTTGCAACGAACCGTGCTTCAAATGGGTGGTTTTTTCTAATACATTCTTTTAATAGATATTATGGTCACTAAAGTCAACTTCCTCATCGATAAATTTTACTAGAATAATTTCTCACGCATTATTCCTAATTTGACATTAAGTTTCCTACCGTTTCCTCCTCTTATCGTACAATCGAAACAAATGAACTGCTCCTGCATATGCCTCTTCCTACAGTAGTAATTTGGTTACTTCCCTTAACCTTGAAATATCGTATCACTTCTTTACCGTAATTTAATTTGTTTATCACCTATCGCAGGGATTCTCAGGATCCTCCTAATGCTACTATCCCTGTACATAAATAACCTGCGAACATGACCACATGGATACAGTGCACTCGTTTGCTTTTTTTTAATTGCGTAGCACCAAACAATGTGTTTCATTTATTTGTTTCATCCAGCTAGGCGTGCCATGGTGAAGTCCTAATGCTCTTTTACACATTGTAACAAGTGGGTGGGATTCCACGGAGGAAAAATCATCCACCTTGTGCGGGACTCGAAGCCGGATCCCTCGATTTCCAGCCGAGTGCTAAGCCAGTTAAGCTACGTTTCAATAAATTTATTCTCCGTAAACATTTAGTTTACATCAGATTACATGTGTTTTTATAAATAAGTTTCTATAATTTACTAAGCATGAAGTAAGTTGTTCATATTTACAGTCAATGAAAATATGATTTCAGGGGAAATTTGGCGTTAATAGTGATGAAAAATTATTACAATCAAGCATTTTTTTAGTACGAGAATTTGTCATCGCTACACAAAAGACACTTTTTTTGGTTAGAATAATTATTTTTTCACTATTTACTTTCTAAATACGAGGGTCGTTCCGAAAGTAATGCCTCCTATTTGTATGTGGTGACTTTGGATGTCCGTGCCAGATGTCGTTGGTGCAGTGCTAATGCTTGAACCTTCCTCTATCATTTGCAAGTGGTTCCGTTGTTCTGCGGTAAATGGCGACAGCAGAGGAGTGTTCCAAAATGGAGTCTGATATGGACGCGCGTATAAAACAGCGATGTGTGGTTGAATTCCTCTCTGCTGAAGAAATTGCGCCAATTGAAATGCCTCGACGCTTGTTAAAGGTGTATGGAGATGATACAATAGACGGGAGCAACGTGAGACGATGGGTACGGCATTTTCAAGGTGGTGAAAAGGGTGCGCATGACAAGCCACGGCCCGGTCGACCCTGCACAGCTGTCATCCCTCGCAATGAAGAGCGTCTTGATCAACTCATCCGTGCTGATCGGTGGATAACGACCAGAGAATTGTGTGCAAGCCTGAATGTCGGCTGTAATGCCTTCGGAACAATGTTGGAACATTGTTTCCAAGGAATTGTTTCCATTCAAGACTCGGATGCTGTTGTCAAAGCTGTAAGGAAGTAGTTACCCTCAGCTGGTTCTGATTTTTACCAGCGCGGCATGCAGGCTCTGGTTCATCGTTGGCAAAAGTGCATAACGAATGGTTGTGACTATGTGGAAAAATGACAGTCTTTAGCTGAAATATTGCTCTATTTAGCTGTGCTGTTGTGACTTATGTATCTCCTGTAGTTTCCATGAATAAAAATAGGAGGCATTACTTTCGGAACGACCCTCGTATTTGATAGGGTTTCAATTAAATAATGCTAAAGTGTCTCCGGTGCCATTTTCAATCATCTTTCAGCGTGGTTTAGCATTTCATTTGTTGCATGTACAAGTAGTTGTCTTTTCCTGTAGTAAGTCAATTCTTCTCTCAGGGAGGTATGATGTTTCTGAAGTTGAGGAATCGTCTAAAGTTGAGTCTCAGGAGGTCAGCGCTCTCGATCCCAGGCATCCTTTTCTTCTGTGTTGGCTTTTAGGGGACATGATGCTGAAGACTGCCGGGCAAATAATGCTACGAGCAGTCAAAGTCGTGCGCTAATCGCCACACTCCGAGAGGCAAAGCCCGAAATTAGGACACAAATAGGTGTTCGCTCTTTTGACCGTATTTAATTGCGGCCAGTATTGTAACATGATTCGAAATATTCATTCATTAAGTAGTAGGAGAGTCACTCAGCCAAAATTTATTTCGTTCGCCAAAAAACTTATTCTGCTCTCCACTTTGGCTACTAAAAGTGCGGGGGACTACTAAGTTTCTTCTTGCATTTCAGGAGGAAACAAATTCACCCGGCAGAGCCGTGAATCAATTAAAATGGTCTTCCACTGACAATCGTCCAGTTCATTCTACTGTGCGAGTGTATCTTTTGTAATCGGATACGTCTGGTAAGTTTACTCCTTTTATTCTGCAACTTTTCCAGTAATCATTTGCTTTCTCTTGAATTTAATGACTACTCTTTTGGTAATGCAACCAGTAAATTTTTTTTCTGCTCTCTCAGCCATAGTTATTAATCAGCTGTCATGTGTCTGCGGACTTTCACAGCAAGATCACGATTAAAGTTGCTGTGAAGAATGCTAGGAAAAATTATGAGTATGCATTTGGGGGATTTAATGAGTATCTTCTCTCAGAAGGCTTTCTTCTTCTAATATATTCCACTCAGTTCATTATTTTCGCTTGAACTCTTGTAAAAAAATCGAGGAAAAAATTTATGACTCGCTACTGAGTAGTTTCAAGATACTTTTCCGTCACGTTCAACAATGTGGGGGGGGGGGGGAATAAAGGTCAGCGACCTCTGTCTCCGTCTGTCCGAAGATTCGTTAAGGTCAATCGTTTGTGGAGATTCTGCACAGTAATTTTTCCCCCTCGGCGAGCGAATACGAACCCGCGAACGGAAAGAGGGAGATGGATGAAGCTGAGTGAGATGCAGCCGATACAACACGCAAGAGGAAATTTTCCCCGGAAATCAATACTTTTCCTTCCCTTCGCTCATTTCTCTCGTCATTTTTCATTTTCATTTTTTTATCCTTCCTTCCTTTTTGCAAGAGGCAATCTCATATCCGAATGAGTGAGAGAATAGGAATTCTTTTGTTTTCCGATTTCCCATTTGACGGGCTCCATTCCACATTCCAAGTCCACGCATCGCTTCATGCTGCGCGTGTTTGTTCCTTCTCTTTCATTTCCGTTCCGATACTCTTTTTTTATTTGCATATTTGCAATCGCTGAGTGATGTTCAGGAGAGTGCGGTCTAAAAATTGTCACTTCTATCGAGTTGTAAAACAACAGAAGTTATTATAAATAACTGATGACTGCTGTTTTAATTTACTAACATTGATTGCTTTCTTCCGAGACAACCACTCAAGGTAAGTTCTTCACAATTATCATTTACGGTTGAAAAATACTGCAGCACTAATGAGTCGGAAGTAAAGGACGGACAATGCTGATAAATCTACCTAGGAAAAAACTCCCAACGAGACGTGCTTCATTTAGCAGAAGAGACCATTTGTTTATCAACATATCCTGAAGAAAAGTTTTGTCTGTCTACACCAATA
This sequence comes from Ceriagrion tenellum, assembly GCA_963169105.1. Taxonomy (NCBI): domain Eukaryota; kingdom Metazoa; phylum Arthropoda; class Insecta; order Odonata; family Coenagrionidae; genus Ceriagrion; species Ceriagrion tenellum. The sequence goes on along the minus strand of OY720643.1, from coordinate 29,552,640 downwards.
TAAGTAGTTACGTCAAAATATACTCACTAGGTGAAAAATACGAAAGAATACGATCACAATAGAGCCTAGATTTATCAATATTGCCCCTCGTGAAGCTTACTCTCAATCTGCCTTCATCATTGTTACTTTCCAGAATTATTCTCTACTTCATATCATCATTTTACGCAGCCTACTTAGTAATGAGCGTAATTTTCTTGGATGTGGGCCAGACTGTCCAAGTTTTAGCGAAATGTTGAATCAGATTAATAAAACCTGCACCCGAGCAAAGTGTCTGGAAAAGTGTTTGGGAAATCAACCCAGTAGAGATCAGCGAATGGGAACAGCCTCCGGACCTTTAAAGCGAGTAATTCATCCGGCGCCGCCGACCTTAGCTGAGCATTGCCCCAGACGGGAAAACCGAACCTGGAGAGAATAGCTGCTTGAGAGGGTTGGTTAATAATCACCATTTGAAGTTTCAGCTTTCCGCGCCCAATTGCGTCGAGGCGAGAACTTCCTGGGAGACAAATGCGATATTCGCTCCCAATTTTCATTTTGACAACATATAGTTATGGAATCAATAGTTATGAGATCTATAAAGTTATAGATCTCATAAAATATTCAGGTTGCAGGAATACGTCTATTAGTTACATACATTTTTTACCATTAGTTAATATCTTCGGATATTCCGTCTAATTTTCTACCGCCGGATAAAATTTATGAATGCTTAGCTGATAAATAATGGCTAATGCACATAATAATTAGTCATTTAGAGTAAACAAAATGGTCATTATTCTCAAAATACCTCTTTTACCTAGTAATTAAGTTTCCAAGCGGTTCATTGCGCATCTACCGTCTTGGCTACTTATGGAACGCATAACTCCATGCCGTAAGTTATAAACCAATAAATGTATCGAATGTTTCTGCAACCCTTATTGAATGGTTGCCATGGTTTATATTTCCCATAACTTTATAGAATACATATGCGTGGTTCCTGATACTGGCCATTAGCCTCTCAACTTTTTCATAAGGAGAACAAGTAAGACACTTCGAGCAAGTCATAATACCATAATAACCGCGATATATGTTGTTTTTCCCAAAAGAAATTGATGTTACGGCTGTTATCCTACGATTTGTTTTACCTATTCGACTAAACTAAAAGGTTTGTGAGAATTCAAATACGTATGCATGTGCACGAGTACCTTTATCAATGAATACGTGCCTATGTCAATGAATTTTCTTATGAAGAAAGTTTATCTTTCCGGCGTGCTTAGAAGATAAGTAATTGCAAGTGATGGTTTGTCTGCGGCTGTAAAGTCTTTGTGATCGGGAGGAATGTTACGTTATGAATCAATCAGTTAAAAGAACGCAAAGTCTCTGAACTACGTAAATAGTGATAAAAATGCGAAACAAAAGATCATTCAAGGATGGTAATATTGTTCGTCTTGGGGCACTAAATTCCCCATCAACTTATTGCGACTTGATTTTACGATAATTCAATTGCATCCTTTTTGAAAGCAGGCATTGTTTTACATCGTGAATGCCTCGTTGGGTTGGGCTATTCTTCCTTTTGAAGATATATATGTGCTCTGATAAGTGATGCTGAATAACTTCAGGTGAGAACGTTCGACTGACCTCTTGTGGAGTTGGTCGAGCGTTTGTCGTGGGGAAGAGACAAGGGATTCGGGAGGAGGAAGAGGATTTTGGCACCGGGCCTTGATGTTGTGGATCTGGCCGGGGGCGCAAGGTGGGGGGGAGAGATAGAAGACGCCTTTTGGCGCAGGGCGGGAGTCGGTCCAAAAATAATTTTTAACCCCGATTCAGAAACCTCGTCCGTCGGCGTCGAGTGAGTACACTCCCTTTATTTCCGCCTCCCCACCCCTCCCCAACAGCCCCCAACCCAACTGTGGTTCTCCCTCTACCGGCCGCACTCGGAAACATCCGAATATTCTTCGAATTGGAACAGATCCACTGCGTAAATTGGGCCACGCCCTAATGCGCCGAAAAACCGTTCCTCGGTTGTCTCATTCAAAAAAACTGACCAATTTTGTGATTTCAAACCACTTTTTAACAGCTCATTACCTCCTTTCTGTGTCGACATTGAATTCATGTTTATTGATAAATATCGATTCCCTGGATACAAATCGTTGCATTTATTCCTGTTTTAACATGCCTAATGCAGTTCCACTATGACTGCATTAGTCAAAATAAAAACCGTCAACGTTTCTTTCATTATTGCTTGAAATATATTGATTTCAAATTCTCTAGCTATTGGAAGGCAAGGTTGAGGTACAAAATATAATTATAATTCTAAGAATATGTAATTCCAGCCATACCAAACCTAGCAAACTGCAAAAGCGTTTTAATGAGTAAACGTAATTCGACTCCAACCATCGTTGTCATTTGATAAAAACGCAAAAAATAAGCAGGATGGATTTCATAACCATTCATTTTATTGGGAAAAGTCGACATTTATGCAGTTCTCATATGACGGATGGCGTAAGTGCGAGGACATTGTTATCCCTTAGCAGTTTTTTATTAAATAATGAAAAACCGCCGAAGAAAATATTTTACTGGATAAGTAAACTTGAAGTTGCCTGAGCAATTTACCTTGAGTGGTGAATGTGGTCACCGCTTTTCAAAGACAATCGTTGAATCGGTGGTAGTTTGATCGTTCTGCGATCTATTTTGGAGGCAGTAATGAGGCAGAAGATATCGAGCATGATGCGATTAGATGCTATAAAGGGAAGGTTTCATCACAATTTTAACTTAACAGTATCATCTCGCAACGGCTAGTTTTAATGTTGTGGATTTCGTCTACCTTAACAGAAATATGGCTACCACAAGGCATTACTCTCCAAATTAAGCCATTCTCCTGTTGATTGTCTTCCCGTGAGTTGTTTGAGTTTCGATAGAGAATTCAGCGCTTTCCCGGCTGAGTCCACATGAAGCGAGTCCATTCAATTATTTTAGCAGTTAAGTACACGCGTCAACATTTTGATTTGGTGAATCAGTTTCGGTAGTGACTTGTTATATCTGTTTACCTTATATCATCAGGCATTCCGGGTAAATTTAGCCTCCCTGTCATAAGGAATAATGGGTTAAATTACTGACGAAATAAAATGGATTTTTGGGTGGAATGGTGCTCATGTATTTCTCGTGAACCTCGATTCTTCTCCCAGCAATGGTAGAAATTTCAATTTTGGTGTCATTACAATTCATTCATGGGTGCCTCGAGGAAAGACATCTTGGATAGTTGTATGTCCGTCGGATGGGACGTTTTATTTCAAACCGATTGGAACGTGTCCTCAAGTGTAGGCTAAAGCTGACGCCGGGTTTTTCTTTACCATTCCTTCATTTCTCGAAAAGCTCTGTCCTCTTAACTGAGTCGGCAATTCCGTGATGGAATAAATAACCTTTCACTAACTTTGCGTGAAGCGTTTTTCTCAACCCACAGCCTGTGTAAGCCTTTGACCCAAACTAAAATGAAGTGATGTATCATAGTCGCCTTCGTAAGTTTCGCCTACTAGAGTAAATTCAAATATCAAAGCCAAGGTTTTAGACCTGGGGTCGGCAAACTGCAACTTTTTGGCTGTGTATACGTGAATTTTAATTTAAAATTTTAAACAAAATAAAAAAATTATAATTATGGACTGAAGTTCTGAATAAAAGACATTTTTCTTCCTTTAATCCCTATAGTTTTGATTTTACTACCCTTTATGATGTACTTTGATATATTTCTTCTTGGTACAAATGAACTGAACGCTCTCGAACAAATAGTTAATTATATTAAGGGTCATGTTTCGTTCTTCTGCCTCAAGAGCTTACCCTGCCCTGCTCTAGACTTTGAACGTCCCTACTCACTTCAGCAAACAAGTTCCTAGCTCGCACTCGGCGTTCAACTATTTGTGGAACTCGCAGCCGGACGGGAAGCGAAGTGGATAATTGGAGGTATCAAGGAGTAGATAGGCAGTGCCTGGATAAAGGGTTGACAAATTAGAGACCGTCGCCTAGCGACGGAGCGTGCAAACTGTGCGGTCGCTTCTGTGTGCACATCCGACAGCTAAGAATAAAACCAAACTTGCGTGAGGTCAAGTGGGGTCGCTCAACTTCCAGCGTTTAATCTCTTAAGTGCACGAAGCAAATGAAATAATAAATGTAAAATGAAGTGTTTGATCATAGCGTAATTTCGTTTAAAAAATTATCGGCCTCGCGCTGATAAATGTAGACGGTCACCGGAAAAGAAAGACACCGAATATGGCAGTACTGATTACGAAACTTTCTTGAGTAATTTTTCCTGCATAATCAGTGAAGACGAAATTGGTCATTCATGTTCAAATTTAATGAGGAAATTATTCCAGGATTGCTTCATCAAAATGAAATATGTTCAAGAAGGGATTGGCATACATGCTCATCATGTCCACTGACGATGCGATGCTTGGAAAGAGGAAGTTGTGACGCTGTATCACATTACTCTCTACTCACGCAAGCTGTGTTCAGCGAAGTTTGCGGCTTTCCATTGTATTCAGAAGACTTTTGATAGTTATTATTTTTATGATGGGTTGAATATAGTGAGGTGGCCAAAGCGGAGAGAAGTAGCAATGGCTGCAAATGGATTTTGTAATCCATCTGGTGACATCGTACCTTATGGTTGACGTATTTATCACTTGTCATACATCCGAAGATTAATTTACAGCAGCTCTCCCTCGCCAGGAAACCTATTTCCTTCTTCATCAATGTATACTTCAGAATTTGTTTGGTGCATTCAATCGTCGGTCTTACTCTATAGTCATGGACTTTCATTTTTTATATTGAAGTAGTTAGGAGGCCCTATTGCCGCTAAAGGCGTCCAACCAGTAGCATGAACTTCCGCAAACGTACGGATTTTTTTTCTTTTCAGTCTTATTTTTAGGTTTTTATCGACAATGGTTCTTTCTATCATCATCATCATTATTCTCTGACATCACATTTCCATTACTTCCAATCTGCACTGTATTGCTACTGTATTCGTGGAGGCAGCAATTCAACATAAGAGCATGCTCTGTTAATGTGCTTTCATGGAACTTCCTTCCATGGTTTACGCTAACTGATTTTATACTACTTAGTTTCGTTAATTGACGCTTCAATTAGGCCAGTGATTTAAGGAGATAACTTTTTAAAGACTAAATTATACATGTTAGCGTTTTAGAAACGATAATGAAGTCTCTTTTGATGACGAATGATCCGCCTAGCATGCCGTGAAATTTGTCCAATAACGTTTTGTAAATTCTATTGATTTATGTAATTTATCATGTTCACGTCAGCTTATATAAATAATCTTGGTACGGCCACTTAATTGAGATACGAGTTTGTGCTTGGCAAATTTAATGAATGACTGGCTCAGCCAATATAGCCTAATACTAATTTTTATGGCTAAATTACCCAAAAGTGTTTTTGTGTGGAATTTATTCGTCTACTCTTTTTCTAATCCAATGTTTCTATAATTCAGTGAACTGAACGTATGTAAGAGGAAAACCGTCCAGGAATCTTAGAATAAGGTGTAGAGTACCCTTTTGTATTAAAGATATGGATATCATTTTATTAATTGTGGGTGAGAGTGGTCCAAAAACAACCTTCGTCCTTCCAATTTTGCTCATGTTGTCTCTTATTCCCTGCTTCCTCTTTCCTACTCTTTGCTACTATACTCTACCGTGGGCGAATGGAATATGGTATATGATTGAGTTACCGGTCACATTTAATTTATTTTAATTTAATAATAATAATTTAATTTAATAATTACAGCTATCCATCTGTTGAAACATTAGTAGGGTTCTTTTATTGCAAACGGTGCGAAAAAATAAAAAAATATCATAAATTTTACTGTAAACTTTAATCGTAGAGCATTTATTTTATATTCAGTTTTCATTCAATCATTACAAGTGTACTGATCGATCTCAATTAGAACTATTTAGAATGTAAATTATATGGTCAATAATTTAGAAACGTGTCCCAATAAAAATCAAAAGAATACCTAATGGTATAATTGACTCCATTCGTAATTTCTTACAGAGTACCTAGAAAATATAAATGCGAAATTCAGTAATGTGTCGAAAGAATTCTTTTAAAAGAATGCTTAAAACACGAGATAAGAAATAAAATCAGAGGGTACTTGACCGTAGATTGAGGAAGTTGCAGAAAATACCGATAAATTGATTTAGAACTAAGCTGGCCGTCTGAGCCAAGCGCTAAAATTATTGCCGACACAAATTATTCACAGGATTCTCGAGGAATAAGATACGAATGGAGGTTGGCAGACAAGAAATGAGGTGGTGAAATGAGCTCGAGAAATTTCCAGGAAATGACTGGCCTAGTTTTGCAGCAGGTCGAGGCTGGAATGGCATTTAGAGGGTGGTATTTTTCCCTATATAGAAGCCGACGGAATTGGTAAAAAAGAATTTTGCAGGAATACTTTTTTCAAATAGCGTCATTCGAGAGGAAGATTGCATTCCCCTCAAAATACTATTTATCGGAAAAATTCCGCTCGGTTACGAGCCCGGCAAAAAAGAGTGGAAACATTTTCTTAACGCACGCAACATTGCTCGATGGATTTAAAAAAACGTACGTAGAGAGCTGTCATCCAGCCACTAAAACAAATTTGATGTGCGTTCTTATTCGTTCAATTGTAATTTAATGCCATTTTATATTATTCGACATATTTGAAATGCGGATTATTTAATGAAAACTTGAAATGGAGGAATTAAAAATTCCTTATTCGACGAAGCGTTCTCGTTGTCTAAATAAGCCCCATGAATGTGATAGGGTAAACAAGTCAACGGAGTGATTACCTTTCAAAATTAATTTGAGTCAATTGAGTTCAGTTCCAGCATTAAATGATCCCGTTCATCAACAAATTCGATAATTTAAACTGTCAATGTTCTTGAAATTAACCCAAAATAATGATGTATTATACAACACAGCGCATTTTTGTCTTGTTCCAATTTTTATAATAATTTTGTACGAATGACCCACCGATGTATTGCTATATGGTTACAGCTACAAGATGGAAGATTTCAACATTGCATCCTTACATACAAATCCATCATAAATTTTCTTTCGTGGCTGGCATAGTATAAGTTAGTTTAGGGGAAACTTTCTATTTTAGGTGACATGCCTGTAAAGCTCATCTTGCATGCCTCATTTGCTTCAATTATCACTATGCAGTGATGATACATCCCCACCCGTACTCCATCATCATTGGCAGTTTAATCCTAAGATTGGCTAACTGTAGTACTCTACCCTTCCCTATCTAAAGTTAGTTCCCTAACCACTTGGTATCTCTTCCTATGTGCTGTCCTCTTTATTTTGTCCATAAACTTATTCCTGGGTCTTCCTTTGGGGACTTTACCCTCTATTTTACTTTCAATTATGTTCCTCTCAAACCCATTGTGTCTCAGGGTGTGTCCAATCCATCTGGTCCTGGCTACAGGTGTCGGTCTAGGGTCTTTTCCCCATGAACGCTTCAATAGCTTAGGCTATTCTTCGCTATATGTCCGTTATACTTCTTCCGCCACACGTTCTGATACCTTCAAGATAGGGGAAGAGTCCACTAGCTCCAATATCTCTCCTCTCGTTGTGACTTCTACATTCAGATTTTTTCTTTCACATATTCGGATTTTAGTCTTGTCTCATTCATATCCATGTTTTATTCTCGGATAACTTTGCCCATTGCATTTAGTGGCCTAACCATCGTTAAAGCGGTCATCATAATTTCCTGCACCTGTCCTCAAGAATCTTAATCTTCTTTCCTTTAACGGTATTTTCAACAATATTTACCCATGGCCTGTCCGGTCTACTCCTTTATCCCTCACGCTGATTACCTTTAAATCATATATTATTTATGATATTCAATCATTCTCTCAATTTGCCCAAACCAAAGAAGCCCGCTTCTCTGAATAGGAGTAGGATCCACTCTCTTCTTCAATGGATGCATTTCGGGGGCATTCATTACAAATTCTTTCCTCACCCTTTCATTCTTCACCCTGTCCATCGTACTTTTGACGCAAATAACTCGGATACTCCAGTGGACACTGCCTCTAGCCCATCCCCATGATGATTCCGATATACCCAAATTTCACCACCATACGGTCAAGTTGGACGGGATACTTCAATGTACAACACAATTTTCATTTTCTCAGACAATCATTTATTCCTTGATATACTCCACATTTTACGTACTCTTTCCTAGCCGCATTTGTATTTTCATCCTTCACCTATCGTCCCATCTTTTATTGAATGTCACATGAATAATGTAATATTTCCTCACGATATTAATATTGGGAAAACGTTCCAAAATACAAGGAGAAGGAAGATTTAGTAACCGTTGTAGGCCTTATATTAAATAAGCGACAACACCACTGAAGTTATTTTTCGTTTAATTAGCCAATAATAGTACTTAAGAAAATCTTTTTTCAAAGGGTTCCAAAAATCTCTTTTTATTGATGCCTCATCCAACTTCACAGTAGCTGTAGCGAAGAGAAAATGGCTCTCCACAAAGCTTTCTCCAAAACTCCAACTCCAAAACCAAAATTTCATCGGTAATTATCTGGGAATTTACGCATAAAAATCTACAATATGAACCTTTCGCCTTGCAGTTGCAACTTTCAATTTTGCACTTGGTTCTAAGCCCTCGTGAATACGTTAGTATCTACGATGATGCGTTAAAAGACATTGATTCAATGTATGCATAATCACATTCATTGGTAATTCATACTCAATCTTCACATCTCAATAAAATATTTTTTCAAGACCTCAATAAAAAATAATAAAATTAAAAGAGATACTGAACCGTATTTCACTGATGCTGCTCGTTTAATGACAGTCCTGTCACGGATGATACTATGTAGCCATCAGAAAAAAAATGAAAATGAATACTGCAGGTAATTGGACGAAGATGTTTTTTTTAAACCCTATTTCTAGTCACATGTTTCGACTGTGGCGTGATTCCTATAAAACTGAAGTTTTGGCTACAGCCTCTATCTCATGGCAATTTCTTAAAAAAATTCAGCTTCTATATTAATTTGCTAATAACTCAAAAACTAAGATGTATTGGGGCCTATGTTTGATTGCCATTATAGGTCTTTGGAGAGCTCTAATCTTAATAAAAGTTTTTCACATAATAGCATTTTGTGAAAATAGGAAAGATAGGAAAATATTATATTCCCAAATTTTCTCCCTCTATTGCGCTTAAAACTATTTAATTACAAGTTTAACCTGTGTGCAGAATATCGTAAACATGGTATTTTGCTATTTTATACGAAATAATTTTTTCTCAAAAAATCAAATTATGTATAAAATAAATGAAATTTTAATTACTTCTCTTATAAGTATATATAAGTTCACGAAGTAATTTGTTTCTCTATCCCGAGCAACATTCCTCTGGATCCGGGAGCGAGGAGTCCGTAAAAATAATCCAATTTACGCGAGCAAAACTGGGTTTTTAGAGTGGGAAGAACTCCAGAAAAAATAGCTCTTTTTGCAGCACGCCAGCTGTGCAGTTGCATTCAAGAACCGTCAGAGAGCCGTTTCTCTGGCAACCGTTTGGTCAGGCAATCAGCTCGTGAGCGCATCCATGCATTGGACGAAAATCGTGAGAGAGACCATATGAAAAAAAAACTGAAGGCACTAAAGAAAAAAAATTGAGATGCCGCTTCGAAATGAACAACGCCCTTTTTGAAAGAGAAGCCTTGTTGTTTCTCCGTTTCACCATGAGGCAAAAAATACGACTCTTTTATTTTTATACGCGTCGAGTTCAGCGCAAAAAAAAGGCGCCATAGTATTTTTCTGTTCTTTCCCTGGATTTTTTTTGACTAAGCATAAATTGTGTGCCGGGTCGAGAGCATTTACACGAGCACGCAACTCTCGCTGGGTACATTTTTCCCAGAGAGGACATAATAGAGTGAGGAATAATTTCAGCGAGGGAATACGGAACTCTGCAATGAAAGGAGGAAACATACATGGATTCATAAAATATGCCAAGTTATGTGTATTTGTTTATTTTCGTTGCAAAAATGTCAACGCATTCAAGTTGTACTTGAATGAGTTATGGTAATAAAAGGATAACATTGAAACAAAATGTGCCTGATGAAAAATTTAAGTTTGCCAAAATGGTATTTGCGGCTAATTAAGTATTTTTATAGCTTGTATAAGTAATGTTATACAGCACCTAAACACGCATCATATTTTTTTCAAAAAAAATTGGAATATGCACCATAAAAACGCCGCGATCTCATTCAATGATGGCTTTTAAAATATCGCCCGTAACTTATACTTGAAATTAAGCCGATATTTCTCAAAAATGTCACATAACATATAAAATAAATAAATGATTATATATCTCTAATCTTATATCATCACATCATTGGTTCGTAAAATCAAAGATAAAGCCTTAAAAGCATAGAAAATAATTTTTAAATCCGATACTTGTTCTTAACATTCTCAATATTTTTTCACGCGGGAGTGAATTGTGATACGATGTTTAAGCCACTACTGATTGATAGACGTTCGCTAAATAAGTCTCGATACCGCAAAATACTCCTTATTGATATGCTTGACGAACTCCGTCGATATTTTTTATTAATACCACTGTTTGTATCCCAAAATATATAGTGACAGAAAATAAGTTACAAAATGACATCCTTCGACTTTCCGTTCAGCAGTGATAAGTGTAAAAACTGATTTTTTTTAAATTTGTACGAGTCGGTGGAAAATTCACCTGTCAAGCCAATGATGAATTTTCATATTCAATTCTCCGGGGAAGTAACAGATCCTGCGAATGAGCAATTCCCATCTATCTCGAATGAAATCTTATTTTTTGACTCGCTTGAATACCTCTCAATGAGTCCAGTCTGCTGTACGTATTCAAATAGAGAGCTTTGATGACTTTACTTTGTTCGACGAGTGCTCGGGACAGGTGGATTATGGAGTGGGTTTCTTTATTCTTCCCCTGGAAGTTATGCCTTACCGGTAAGAGAAGAACCTATGTGTTTTGCGGAATAGGGATGATTCCAGGGGCATCACTTATCTCAAATGTTTAAGCCCTGAAACCCATTATCACAAGTCCGATCTCCGCCTTGAGAAACTGCTCAATCATAAACTATTATCCCAACAGAATCCGGTAGGAAAATTTTCACACCATTGTGACAGCTTCACTAGTTTTACACAACTATTTCCAACACCATCCGTTATAAGTAATTACTCTTTCGCCTCCTACAGGAAGTTACTGTATTATCTCTGTATGATTCATTTAGTCCTAAATATAACAAAAGGAGTATTAAGAATTTTCGGAGCATCAGTTGGTTCACTATATTTGAAAGTTGACTCACTTTAGTAATTTTAATAATATCATATTGTTGATTAAACGGCGAGTTATCATTCGAAATGCCGACCCAACGCGGTTGAGTGTTTATTCTGAAGTCAATTATTCAGAAAGACATTTCTATGTCAGACTTACGTATAATTTAGCTGTTTCTTTCACAGCCCAGAAATCAATCCTTTAGCGAGAACAACTGTAGCGGTGTTATCTTAAATTATACTACACCATTCCAGCACGCATGATGTGCGATAATTTAAATTCATAAGTTAATTAGGTGTCTCCTTGTTTCCAAAATTATTAATTTCCAGTACTAAGACACGCCTTAACCAGATTCGTGGAACAAATACGGAGAATATTCACTGTAAAATAACTTATACCATGTCATTTGTGGACAAATTTATAGTTTACCTTTGTAGGCTACGTATGCTGCCCGAGAAATGCAGAACAGGTGTGTTTCAGAGCGACAAAGAAAATTATCATGATGCCTCACTGCATCTCTAGGTCTGACAGAAGCGATGAAATGAGAGAAATACATTGCCGAACAGATAGGTATTATGTGGCATTTCCCTACAATAACTCTTTCTTTCCGCGCACAATAAGCGACCATTATAAAAGCTGAGCTCCACTAAATACACTCCCATAATACACCTCACCATTTTCCTTCCAAAAACCTTACATCTTTACACGGCTGGGTGTTCTATCACCCCCTGCCACACACCCATATGGCAGCTCAAAGCGTAGTATGAAGATGAATCGTTTTATAAGCGATATCAATACGTGTTATGCTAATCACTTAAACTTTCGGTGTGCGCCTTATATTTGGGTATTTTTATAATTAAAGCTCATTCCGGCCGACTTAAATCAGTTTCAAAAGTTAAGGAATAAAAGAAATTCAAAGAACTATGGAACTGGCCGCGTAGTATCTTCGGCAGAGCCACCCGCTAGTGGTCGCTCAATTTGACGAAATTTACAGCGGAAAAATCATTCGCTTGAACTGGGAATCCCAGTTGTGTGCATTCCCCAAAATTTAGTAATGAAGTTTGCTCATGGATATTTAAGCTAAGATTCAAAATCTTTTAACCCTTAATAAAGTTCTTTATGGGCCAATACTAGACAATCTTGGCTTTAAATGTGTGGCAGGAAAGAGGGCTACATACTTATAATTTTCATTTTGCATAACCTTACTTCAAAATCAGATTGGAGAATATAACTTGTGCCGATAAAACTTACGGGCTGACCAAGGATGAACGGAATGTGAAGCCACCTAAATTGGTGCTAATATTTATCTATAATAAATTGGGATTTACAGATCATAAATAATGTAATTGTAGGGCATTTCCATGTTTTTCGAGCCAAATTTCTAGGTTAAATAACCATTTTATCGTACTTTTCGTTTTAAAGATGGCACAAGATAAGTAGCACCGGGCATTATTTCATGTACTGTAGGGAAATGGAGTTTTCCTGCAAATGGAGCGCCATGAATATCGCTGCTGAGGAAAATTGGATTCCTTTCTTATGACATATCTACTCATCTATAGATGAGGGAAATTCACACAGAAAGGTGGTGGAATCGACACCCGAGTCGGTGGTAGATTGCGGCTTGCTTGCTGAACCCGAGAATTATTCGTGTTAGCCACTGAAGGAAGGCACATTAGATAACCTGGTATGCATTTGTAAAATCGTAATTACATCTTTTCCTCTCTCTCTCTACTAAGAGGCATGATGCGATAAATACCAAATAAAACATCAATTGCCATCTGAAATGTTACACCTCACTCATTTAAAGATCAGATTTTGACATCTACGAGTTAAATTCCAGGATAACTCCTCATTGACTGTTGATTTTCCAAGTAATTTGTAAGTATTTCATTTATTTATGTGTATCGACGTAGCATTCGAGCGGCATTTTAGCATAAATTGCCTGATAACAATTGAATTCAGATTGATAGAAGATTTGTTTATTCTGTATTAGTTTTCACTGTGCCAAGTTTTATCTCTTACCTTTACCAATGATTTCTTCATGTTCTATTCTAGACGCAGTACCTCAAGAGCATGTAATAGCGTTCAAATTATGTAAAAAAGAGAAAAGAAAATGTGTGCGTCCTTGTTTATTATTTGGCACGAATTGAACTATTTTTTGTTTCTTAAAATGCGGGATGAAACAGATCGCATTGTACGTACATTTATTTATAAGAATGAAAAATCAGTTTAAATCGGTACTGAAAAATATCCTGATGCATCAGGATACTACTATTTCAAGTAATATTTTCAGAGATATTACAGTAAGTATTGCTCAGAAGGTATGAACCAATCCAAAGTGTTATAGCTATGTCAATTTTTACTGCCAAAAAAATTCGCAAATTGAGTTTAGCCCTTTTATAAACAAGGTGTGGTTTGTATTGCAGCCTTCCGGTTGTTAATTCTCATCTCGGTGGGATTATATCCATGTCTACGGTGTCAGAAATAAGCTCACACGATTCGAATTTGTGTAAATGCTGCGCCTATTTCCGAAAACTGCCGCTCTGCATAGGCGACAAAACTTTTTTATTCACATTCACCCGTGTCCGCAAATCTGCATCCTTTCTCTTGAATTACCCCCCAAAAAAACCCACTCCCGCACTCAATCTCGCGACTCTCCAAAAAATTATGTGTATTAAATGAAATAAATTAAAATTTCGACTAACAAGCCGGCAGTTTGTAATTGGAAGGGTTACGAGAGGGAGAGAAGAGGTATTTCAGTGCACTGAAAACCTCTTGCCCACTCTTTCCTACCCCTCCTCCACCCCACATCCCGCCATTCCTCCCCCCCATGACACGGAAACTCCCGGAAGTGAAGAAGCGCACCCCAGGGATTCGGGTCAACCCTCTCCATCCTCTCATTTTATAAAAAATAAAACAAAAATGTTCGCCTATATGGAGAGAGCGAGAGCGGAAATTGATATTCTTTTATTTTCCGGAGGAAAAAAATTCTCCCATTTCTGCACTTAGCCCAATTCAACCCCCGCTTCGCATACCCTCCATGTATCTCCGATGTACCCGATTCGGGGATTTACGACTCCGAAGGGATTCGCTACCTGATTCCGTAATTAACCAGCAACGTTCTACAGCAAGCTCGGATTCGTGCAGTGCATAAGGGGATAGTGAGTGGGAGCTGTGGTCTGATAAGCTGCCCAAACATCCGGATGAATCCAATTAAGTTTTTGTTCGTCTGGCGGTCGGGCCGTGAGAGAAATCGCAGAATGATGTGGTTTACCTATAATTAGGTTTAGTACAATGTACTATTCCACTCGGCATCACGGCATGCTTACTATCTCTCTTCCTTGCTCGACTGGATTACTTTTCCCTCTCGTGGCCTGTAACCTTCCCCAACTCCTGTCCCAGTAAACTCAACTCGTTCCCTGCAAACGGTTAATCTCTCTCTTTTTCTCACAGCACGTCTTCTTCTTAAAAAAAATTATATCTCTATTTTGTACCTATGTTATTTAAAATTGCCTAGAGAAATATCTTCCGTACAAAGTGAAGCCAGATTTATTAGCCGAAGAAAATGGTTGTTTACGCAAATAAATACATACAGTTTTCTTTAATGTTGAAGTACCTACCCCCATAATATGTCGTTGATATCACTATATTATAATTATTCATTATTGTCTAATTTGCTACTTGCTTTGTATTGTTCTGTTATTAAATTCGCAAAGTCTACGTATTTTAATTTATGCTATAATGAGCACACTTTTGTGTAAATTACAACACCTGTAGTTATATTTATATGTAATTATATAAACTGCTGCCGAACACAGCGAAACCGATTGATGGCCACCCCCATTACAGGTCTCTCAAGGGGTGCCAAATTTCATGAATAACATTGTATAATGGATTAATTGTAGAACTAGGTGTTAAATATGAGATATTATTATTATTCCTTATTTCGTTTTCAATTGCGTACATTCTGCAGTACGAGTTCACATACATTTCCAAATTTCAAGAGTCCCCAATTGCTATAGATTATCTTATCCCAGAATTCAGTCGGTGGGATATTCGATATAAGATAGGTACGTATCTATGCTGAATGTCGTTTTGGCAAGTTATTGGGGAAAATTTTCTCTCTGTTCTTTCCACGTCAAAGTTAATCACCACGACATGTATGTGGACCACCGCGCTAATAATTGTAAAACCAGAAGTAGAAATATGTTCTCATTATCTCAGAATTAATGCCTTTTTACCACCTTATGAGTGTAGCATGGCATTCCTCCATTGCAATTATGTAGTTATTCTTATTCACCCGTAACTTCAAACATTTACACCAGGTCCCTCATACCTTTTCCGTGAAGTACTGCATGTATTGGTGTGACGCAAAAATAACGGTCACTATTATCAAATTTATGTTGCAACTCTTGAGATGATGCATTCTCTTCCGAGATAAAGCAGGTTGTTTTAGCTTCCTATTTGATGTTTTTCCATTACGCAAAGATTTAAAAGTAAACGTTTACATTACCACAAATTTGTGGTGTTGAAATAGTTAACTATTAAATCTTTAAAATATCTTCTTGCAAGTCTATGTAAAGGTGTAGCGTTTTGGTCACATGATTATCTCCCGATTCCAAATTTAGTTGACATTCATAGATATAAATTTGCTGATTATTAATCATATAACTCGAGGCTCTATCTTGTGCATTTTGATTCGAGTGCTGTCGTCATACTATTGATTTTACCGGTTTTCATTAATGTTTTCCTAATTAATAATAATAAAAATAATAACAGGCGTAGCTTTAGAATACTATGAGATCGAAAACCTTTTAAGTGAATATTTAATTTTTCAAGTTAATTTTATAAAACTAAATTCTGACTGTAGAAAGAAAATCTGCCACTCCCGGCATGATGACAAACTGCTCCAAAAAAAACTTTCCATCAACGCACAGCTCTAAAAGAAGCATGGAATATTTTATATTCGGTATTCTCTGGAACAAGGCCAACAATGGCAGGGAAAATATCTTTTTGGGCGAAAGCATAATGAGAACAATAAGAATTTCCTCAAAATCCGGCGCTTAGGCGCCATGGTGACATAAAAATTTAATTACTGGAATACTAAACATTGAACTTCCGGCAAAGAAGAATCGGGCTCAGGGTTTCCAGAATTATGAAATGAAATACTTCTATTTATTTATAAAATTATATGTCTTAGTTTATATTTCATGGGGGCAATTTGGAAGACGTATGCTTAAAGTCATTACGAAGAGGGTAATAATATGGAGAAAAGGCTGAGAAACCCTGCCCAAGAGTAGCCAAAACTGACCGAAACATCCACAGTTGAAATGTCTCTTACTCAGACTAAGAACATTTACGACAACTGATTTGTACGGTAAAGAGTACATACAATATTATGTTGTCCTACATCCTGGAAGGGAGTGCAACAAATGATGCCAAAATTGCCTCACTTAATACGAGAACGGCCCGTAATCTCATGTCACGGGTTCATGTCGTCACAAAGTTACTCCCACTTTATTTCGATGAATGGAACAGGAATAATGTAGCATCACGCAACCACTCAAGGTTTCCCATGTCATTATTTCAATTGAGGCTTTTTTTAATTTACCTTCAGTCCTTAGTGAGCAGTTAGTGCTAATTTATCAGGAGTCGTCGCTTTTGTAGAGTGAATTTCGAAATTCGCGTTCACAGGGCAATTCCCGCGGCCATCACCCAAGCGCCACACCACGCCCTGGCTGGCTCCTCTCCCGCCTTCGCATGACACTCATCTGCTGAGGATCACGCTGACATGTAATCTCGTTTTATGGCCTCGTGCAATGTTGAATTCAATTTGGGGCGGAACCGAGGGACACAAGCCGATTCCTGCTGTATCTTTTCCTTTGACTGTAAAATAACACAAACTGGAGTGCACGTTGTAATATCAGTACTCAGCTCATAACTGGAAATATAAATTTATGTTACCTTACTGAGGACGGATCAGCTAGTACTAATGAATGAAAATGGTTGGAGAATTGATTAATGCGGTTTGTATTCATTTAAATATACTTAACTAATTTGATGTTTCGTGTACTATATCTCAAGCGACTGAAACACATTCTAAATATTTTATCACGTTCACTTCACAGATTTTAACCCTTTATAGACCGAATTCATTTCTGGATTGATTTTAAAGGTTTTTTTGTACATTTATCATCATCATCAGTTGAGGACTAATTAAGATATATTCCGAAGGAAAACACAAACAAAATTTATAAAATGTGTTTTAGAGCATGTACACATGTAACACAATGTTAGAGCATTGGACACTCACGTGAACAAAATACCGAACTTTTTTCTTTGATTCAGTTACTATAATTTTCAATAATATTGTCAAAGTGGTATATAATACAATAATAATATGCTAGCCTGTTTATACAATACAATACTGAAAATTTATTTTACCCATTTGATCCAAAGCGTTAAAAATGCATAGAGATATCTCCTTTATCTCATGTATTTTAGATATAAAAACTGAACTAATGATAACAACGTGGGTATCCTTTATGCCTCAGATATTTATGAAATTCGACAGTAATTCAGAAAGTGGTTTGCAAATCACGCCTCTTTGAGTCCTAGTAACATCATAATTAAAACAGAAACAGATTCAACAATTGTTCTTATTTCGATCCCAAGAACACTTCACCTAAGGAAACTTGTCACGTTTAAATAGTTGCATTTTCGATCGGTTCGGTAGTTTTTGCAGCATGCACTTAGTGTGGTACATGTTGGTGAAAGTTAATTTCTACTCAATAGTGCACGTTGGTGATAATTCATCACCTGCTAGACACACTTGAGGTGGCTTTCAGGATAATATGTAGAAGCCAGGAAAGGAGCAACTTGTTTAATTGTTAATTTTCTAACTATTTTGATGGTATTTAGACGCAAATGCATGGCGAAAGTTTTCTCTTTATATCGCCGATACGTTTGAACTCCATTTACTATGATTTAAAGGAAATATTTTACTTGTTTTTTTTAATGATGACACTGAAAAATTCCCACTTAAATGTACATCGAATGGATCAGAATGCAATTCGGCTGGGGTGGTGGTGATTTTCACTAGGTTTATCGATAGGTGAAGGACCAAATTAGTCGATTTACTCTCTAATGCTCATATTCTTATCTGCAACCTAGTGTTGACAGCATTTCGTTCAAGCTTCTTGTATTTCTGGCCATTTATACAGTTACAAAAACTACTACAAATAGATTCTCCAACATTGATGATATGCCTACACAGTAGGGCTAACTGGTAAAATTTCACATCTTGACACTTGTGAGCATATTTTTTCTTATGCACCAATAATGGTAACTTTATTAACGCTCTTGGCGTACAGTGAGTGCATGCTGGTGATTAGGGTGATTGATCGGAGTGAACTCGGCCCGGCCATTCGCGGGTCCGAAATCCGGCTGTGCCTGAGATTTCTCTGCCGAATCCCGATCTTTACTTGATTTTTTTAGTGCCTCGTCACGAGAACTTTGAGTAGATTCATCCATTCCATCGGATGGGACGTTAAATTATGGTCAAATGAGCCTATTTTGTTTATAGCACGTCAATGCCGACGTCGATTTTCTCCATACCCTTCCTCTAATTTTCCAAAATTCCTTTCCTTTACATACTCACCTAACTTTCCCCATTTTGGGGCCACCTTCCTTCAAATGACTAACCGATCAAAAATGAGACTCGATTTATATCGTTTTGAGCTCGGAATCCATCGCTATACGTTTCATATAGGCTTGTGCGGCGACCGATTATGCTCATCAGTGTTCGATGAAAAACTTCATCGAAATGGTTCGGTTTCGATTTTTGTCATCGATACTCACTCTCATCGACTTATCAACACGGTTCATCGAATCGCGATGACTGAAATTTTCGTCGATGGTTTAGATACATCATTTCATCGCACAAGCCTTGTTTCTTATAACCACGCTTAGCCTATGCATTGCACAACAATGCGGTACAAACACGAATATGCATACTCTAAACTTGAGACCACATTACGTCAAAATGATGCTTACCTAATCTACAGCTTTCTCTCTCTCGCTACTATCGCAATAGTGCTTGAGCAACAAAAATCAAGATCGATACATACCAGCGTTCGATTGTGATAATTTCTCATAAACAGCATTGTAGACTAAAGTAAGAAGCAACTAACTTCGAAAATAAATGGGAAGAGCTTCTCTGCATGTATCTTTCTAGTACTTCTTCACCTCATCGTTTTTATTTTCCCACGAACCGTCACAAACTCTGGCACCCTTTCCATCCAGGGTTTAAACTCGCAGTGGAGGGTTCGAAAGGAGAAACTTTTAGCCCTCAGCGTGCTGGAGATCCCTGGGAAAACCCCCTGAAACGACTTCTGCCACCCTACCTTCCTTCCCTTCCCTTCTGTTTCCGAGGTCAGGTAATGAGCGGGGGTTTGGCATGGGGAGAGGTGTAAAGGAAAGAGTGTACGGTTGGGGTGAAATGGGGATATGCAGAGTGTGTGCAGTCGATAGAGGAATGGAATGGGTGGCGACGAGCTGTGGATTAAGACAATACGATGCGCAACGCAACTGTGGCGCCAAGGAGGAAGGGTTGGCAGGGGTGGGAACTACGCTCTGGTGGTGTGAAGCACTCTATGAGAGTGGAGTGCACTATTCGGTCGTTGACCCCAATGTTTTGGGGGCTAGTTGATGCACATTCGTCCTGGCATTTCGACTTTCAACACATTCTACTTCAGGAGTACCCCATTAGCTATTGACTTCGGCGTTACTTTAGCAAAGTGCAAAAAAAGCAGAAAAAACTTACAGATTGCGATCAGTTTCCTCACATTTTTTCAATTGGTCTCATTATAGTCAGCTAAGTGGTGTTACCAGCTCTTAGACTGTCAGTATTAGTGGACTCACTCTCTAATGGAGTCTTGGGTTAGCTTTTTGTACTTTTGATCGTTCAAAAAGTGAGATTTCTGTCTACTTTATTGCATTTTTATTGCTATTTACCTTAATGCATTTATACCATGCTTTTTATATTCATAACAGCCCCTACTTTTATGTTTTCGGCCATAGGTATTTACACTTACTAATTCCCTTCTTGTCAACTCATATTTTGCCTATTAGATTTATTCTTGTTCAAGTGTGATGATGTTAATAATGGATGTAAATGGCTCACCTTAATGCACGCTTCCTTTAAAGAGTAAATTTCAAAGTTTTGTTCGAAAACTCAATGAACTAAAAAGAAAAATCATGTAATGCTCACAATTTAGCCAACTTTTCTTCATCGAAGTATTCGTTTCACAAATACCAGATGCTCTAGTAAAGTATCCCGCCGTTTATTACGTGATTCTTCTTTATTCTTTGGCCTGTTATTATTATCGGAACTTACTATCGTTTTATAATTACGTATCATTTGTCTGTAATGAATGCAGCAAGAAGTGAAAAGGATATGGTGCCATGTAGCCAGGTAAATGCAATTAACGAAAGCATTTCTAGTTTACTCATTTAAATCTGCTTTATATTTCAATGGATTTTTTATGAGTTCTTCCACCACCAATACAGCTCTATAATATTAAAATAGTGATTTTGCTAAGTTCTTCGACCGGATATATGCTTTAAAATACGTATCGATGTATATCATGGTGTATAAATATAACTTTTAAAAAATCAGAGACCATATATTGACTAATGTACGCAGAAAAGCAAAACTCGTGAAAGAATGTGGGTGTATGTGAAAAAGAGCGAAAGAACATATCAACGATATGTTCATTCGGTCTGTCCATTCATCATTTAAAGCACGCGGATGCTGTCCGATAGATTCGTGTTTAACCCCATAAACTCTGTTCGAGTTCATTGGAACCTCTTTGATTGAGGATGGGCGATAATCCCTGGCGACGGGCGGTTAGCAACGAGCACCGAGCGGTCCTTGCCCCTTTCGCTACCAGCCCCTGCCCCTCCCTTCTCACCTCCTCCCCCCCTACCTACCACCCCTCCGCCCTCATTCCCCTCTAACCCCTCCTACTCAACCCTCTGTAGCCATCCTCTCGAAGGCGAGAGACAAGTAAGGCGTCTTGGAAATAAATGATTCGACTCGTGAAAATTCCACGAGACCGTTCCCATCCGAGGAAGCGCTGTGTGAGAAAATTCTCTCCCCCTGGCTCCTCCACTACACAGATGGGATAGTTGTCATGGAAACGCACTTGTTTCCACTCACGAAAACTCCCTACTCCTCTGCGTCCAATCTTTTATGTCTCCCGACCTCCTTAAGAATTTTGTTTCTACTGTTACCACTTTCCTCTCTTCAATTCGTCAAAATATCATTGAAAAACGAAAAAAATGGTACCTCGTGAGGCAACAGCGATCGTTGTTGGTCAATGCAGACTCCAGAAGATGCCCCTGTCTCGTTTTCTTTCCTTACCTAAATATTATGCCTGTTTCTCATGGTAAAACTTTCTGTATGACGTTGTCTAACTTCAATTAATTTTATAAAAATGAGCTTGCTCATGATAAAACTTTCTAATTGAACTTGGTTTTATAAACCTTTTTACGGAATAGAAATGACTTTTTGCCCATAAAATCATTAAATTCTCAGCACATGGGAGGCGCCTCTCACCTCTGTGATAACCTTGTATTCGTGAGAGAGAAATAAAGCTACACAAAAATTATTATTAATATAAATGATGATAATAATAAAAAAGTGTATTTGTACCTAAGAGATTTGTACTTGTATTTCAAGAGGAGCAATAAATTTATCATTATCATTAAATGATAAGGATATGATATTCATGATAGTGAAAAAGTAAATACATGACTGGAAGATCGTGGAACGTCGAGGGAGTTATCAGTGTTAACCAGGTATGCAGTAGAAGATGCACTGACCATTTCTTGTATTCATAAAACATCCCATAGATGGTAGATTGGTCGCAATTACTGTGTTATGAATATTTTTCCGTGAGCAAGCAAGTACAATTTGTTATTTTTTTATAAACATTTTTATAAAACTCTTTTGCGGAAAATTTTTCCGTGAGCAACACGCACTTGGAAAATCAAATACAAAACGGCCGTCGCCCAGAGGTATTGATTCTGGGTGATTAATAAAGACTCCTTAAGAAACCATAATCCGGCTTATCAAAAGATACACGTTAACGTGTTGACTAAACAACAAATCAGCATTTGTTTCAAAGAAGGTTGATGAGAAAGAATCCACATGAAGCGTAAAATACGCTATCAACGCTCTTTGCCATCAACCGAACTTAATTGAGATTTAATTACAAGGATTCTTGCTCCTCCTTCGCGGTTAATTGAGTTATATAGAAACACGTTTTTTACATATGACTCAAATTTCTTCTCCAATTCCACAAATCCTTTATGTTTATCGATCTTTTGAAGACTTTCAACATTTTAGCAGCCTTATATCACCCTCTTACTTGCATAAAAATACCGTAGTAAAGTCGTCAAAATAAATAGCATCTCGAAATAAATATCGGTTATAAGAGATCAATATGCGCTCCTTGAGAGATCCCTAACTTCTGTGGATTTATGAAAAGACATGAATGACGTATTAAGTGACGAAAAATATTCCCCAATGAGTGCGAACGAAAAACTTTGAATGAAGCATCCTTTTTTTCAACTTTTTTGGCCACTAACCAGACTTCATTGCGATTTAATTGGCGTGATGACTTTTTAATGCAATTTGGTCGCTCTTTTGTAGCTCCATCTTATACATTTCGAAGTCCTCAAAGAGGATTGTATCCTATTGCTATGATTAATCTGTACTATTGATAATTTTCCATTCGATTTCTTTTCTATAAACGGGATTTTGGTTCAAAATTCTCGCTTCTGAAGATGTGTTTCTTGTATCATAAATATCATGAATGGAGCGCTCGAAACGGGTGAGCGAAAACGTCAACGCGATGATACATGCCTAAGGGTGATAAGCTTGATTCAAAGAAACAGAGTTGATGCGAGATCAGTGCCTGTTCCCGGTTCAGTTATTTTCGATAGCAAATGTATAATTAGAATCGTACAAAACAGAATTTTAGAGCTGTTGCTGTAAAAAAAACTCTTTGTGCACAATTTGAAATTATTATTTAATCATGAATTGCATTACATTTGAGAGGAATGGATAAATCAATTATGTGCCCTCGTTGAAACATCTTAGCAATTTTAGGGGGTATATAATTACGGGTTTTAATCGGCTCACTGCCCCGTGATATTTTGCGTGAACTGAAAACTAACCCTGAAAGATTTAGCCGTCGAACATCGGTGTTCTTCTCCTCTGTCACCAGGAATGTTCCTGAAAACTTCGAAAAAATATGGAGGCATGTTGTATCTGGAAGAAAAATATATAGGCATTTGGCATCTGGAAGTTAGGTATAATCATTGCAAGTAGAGAAAGTAATGCAGAGGAGAAATTTAGAATTTCTCGACAATGTTTAGTAGTTTTTAAAAATATGAAAAGCCGTAGTTGGCTGTCTGTCTTACTTAAACATTTGGCCTGCCTTATGGCAGATGTATGGCTGAAAAATTTTCCCGTTTCATATAATGGAAAATTCACATTATCTATCATATTTTGCTGCAAAAATGAGAAACGTAAACCATAATATACAGTTCTCTCGATATAAACCTATATTAGCTCCTTAGCCTACCTCATGTTAAAATACTGTCTACATCTACAATCACGTATATTAGCGAGGAGAAAGTTATGGTAGAAAGGTATAATTCAGCTAGCGTAAATTTGAAACTATTTGCTTTCCCACGGTCCCCAAAATCATAAAAATAAGACCATGATTTTGACTTCATGATGCAATACTTTGAAAGACTTCCTTAATGGTGTGAAATATAGTCACTGAGTCAGCTTGATGAGTGACAAATTGCTCGTTGTTCTCGCAAGACACATCTGAATTGCAAACTCACCCAGAGTTTAAGTCAGAGAAACGAGCTAACAATTCGTAAAGGGGAGACTTTGGGACACGAGATAAGAGGAAAGGAGGTATTTTGCCAAAAATCCTCAAAAGTGGCATCCCTCTCCCTACGCTGTGGGTCGGTTGATAGGATGAGGAAGGAGGAAGATCCCAATATTTACGCCCTTTAAGCCGAGCCAAACGACGTCCTATCTCCTCATGCAATCGCCCCTTCCCTTTCCGTCTTTGATGGTCATGGAGGAAAAAAATCCTCCTCTCCGTTCTCACTTCATTTAATTTCAGTTCATTTTTTTCGGAAAATCTCCGCTGTGCTCGCTTGTTTGCCCATCCATGTGAGATTTCTCTGAAAGAAATTTTTGCACTCGCAAAAATCAGTGGCAGATGTGCTGTGCATTGGTTGGTTTTTGAACTAATTTCAATCAGAAACAGTAACTGCAGGTGAATGAGTATTTTGGAAACTATATAGGCGTCGACTTCAGCTCGAAATGGTCAAGCTTTACAACGAAGGAAAGAACCTTCCCCCCGTAAGAAGGGAGATTTGTTATCGCTTTCTGCAGTCACGTGAGCGTTAGCTATTTCCATCTTGAATCAACAAAAACATGCCTCGCCCTTGCGGTCGTATTACGCATCCAAATGTTCCTCTTAAGATAAAAGGGAATGACGCAGCTCGCGTGATAAAATGGCGCACAATTCTTAAGTGACGACGTATCGGATTCCTCATATGCAGCTTTATTTCGTTGATAGTGAGTCGAAGTGTCTCCAAAAAAATTTCTTTGACATTCTCGAAATTGGAAGTTCGAGAAAACCAATTGCAATAAAATTTTCACAAGAGGTCTTCAATGGAGAAAATGTTGGAAGAAAATGGTTTAAAGGCAATGTTGTCTCAAATGTTTTGCAATGTAACCTTCGTTATAGAAAAGAAGTTATATCAGAAGAACCAGTCACTGACAAAATCATGGAAAAACGGAAACATATCACTAAAACATGCATCTAAGGCATATTCTTCATTAGTATTATAGCTTTTACTATATTGCATTGGAGCAAAGTAGATGGGATTCACGGGAATGTTCATGTTTTTATAATGATATTAGGAGAGAATTGATAACGAAGGAGGACTCCGATGATTTGGGCAGATGTTTTAAGTGATGGAAACTCTCAGAAGATACAATCTGGTGGGACATATTTTCATAGCAAAACAGGCTCTTGAAAACATTTCTAGATGAATAAATGCAATTGAAAGAATTCCTGAATAAACCAAGGAGTTACGGAAGATTAGCTAGGATTTTAAAATGAAGACTTGTGAGAAGAAATGTGAGAATGGAACGGACAGCTGGAAGGGTAGTGGTTTGAAGATCTCCAGAAAATCAATCTTCTTATAGATGACACTCCAACAGCGCCACATTTCCGTCGCAGTTTTTCCTTATTCTTTTTACTGCTGTGAGTAGGAGAGCCAACTAGTAGCTATTAGCAAAGCATGGGAATAAGAATACACTCCATTAAAGGATAAGAATAGAGCGTACTCTCGTATGGCTTGAAAGGTTAGACAGCAACAGTAGGATAAATAAGACTCGAAGCAAAGATATTGCTGTGACATCAAAGAATGGTAAAGATCAAATGGACCGAGGGAATCTCCGATGAAATAATCATGCGTAGTATTGAAGGGGGAAGAAGTAAGCTGAAAACTTTGAGCAGGAGAAGAGACAGATACGGCACATTTTGCGACGCAGTAATTCACTGGAAATGATAATGGAAGGTGAAATAAATGTGAGTCATTACGGAGGAAGACCAAGAATGGAAAACGACAGGCACTTTTCCATCCATTGCATGTACAAATGATGGTATGTAGTTACTCGCACAGGTGCGTACACACCAAGGAATGCAATTCAAAATGTAAAAATTGTTGGACTAGACCGAGATTCGAACCCGGAACTCCCAATTGCCGGTCAGGTGTGTTCTGTTCGCTAAGTCTGCAAAAACCCCCATTTATAGTCGCCTTGAAGCAATATAAATTGGTTACCTGGAAGATAACCGGATCACACATCTGACAATCAATTTGGAGATTCGGGTTCGAATCCCGGCCAAGTTAAATGATTTTTTTCATTTCGAATTCTATTCATTGATAAATCATGCGGATTACCTGCGATTTTAAAAATGAGAACCTTTCTGGGACTAAAAAAGTCAGCCGAGAAGAAAGTGGAGTAGAGAAACTACTGAAAGCTACATCATCATTGGTCGTTCAATCCTAGGATTGGTTGACTGCAGCCCTCCACCCTTCCCTATCTAATGCTCGTTCCCTTACCTCCTGGTGTCTCTACCTATGTACTTTCCTTTTAATGGGTCCATAAACTTGTTCCTGTGTCTTCCTCTGGGGACTTTTCCTTCTATTTTACCTTCAGTTATGTTCTTCACAAACTCATTGTGTCTCAGAGTGTGTCCAATCCATCTGGTTCTTGTGAAAACTTATCTTAATAATTATGACTACTGATGATGGAATAACTCGGGAGCAAACCGGTGTTTCGTCAGTACTCCCCACTCACGTACACAGAAATACACGAGACTGCTCATTCCCTCCGCGGGATAAATTCTCCACGCCTTCCTCCTCTTCTTCCCCCACATCCAGTGGAAGTCTTCTCTTAAGGTGACTCAATACACGCGTCGACGGGGGGGAGTCGTGGAGGTGATGGGGGAAGCGAGGCGCGTTGGAAGATGTCAGCGGAGTGCATGGGGTTGTCCCGTGAATGAGCGTGGATTCATTTCCGGCCGGAGAGGACTCACTTTTTATTTTTAAAAGCCGAACGTTCTTGCCATCTCGCCGCGTCTGGAATTGAGTGCGGCCGGCACGTATACGGGAAATCCCTCGCGATTCCCATGCTTCGGTCTAAACTCGGGCATTCCTTCTCCGGTTAGATCTTTTTGCGGCGCCGACTGCACTATTTGGGTCAAGTGAGTATAAAACATTCCGCTACGTGCATGCGCGAGGTGACCCCGAGCTATCTCGAGTTTGCGGCTATGTTTTGAAAATAAAAAAAGTCGATCGATTTAAAATTTAGAACCTCTCCTTTTAGTGCATTCGAGTCTCCGTGTCTCGTATACTTACAAAAGAAATGTTTCTAATGCAATGAATGTATTATATCGCCGAGATAAAAAGAAAAACAGAAGCTTGTTTTTAGTCTCTTCTTGCGCCTCTAAACCTCCTACTCTTGGCATCTCATAAGTAATAATACCACTCCTCCAAACTCCAGTCTGTATACTTTATGCTGATACCATATTAGCATATGTGTGGAACCGATATATTTAAAAATATAATTTTTCCACGTACAATGAAAGACCATAATAGTTGCGATAGATCAGTTCTAGGACACTTTGACCATGGCTAGGTAAATTAGGTTTTAATAATACAAGTTCTTTTTTAACTTTGTGGTATTCCATTTTTAGATGATTTAATGGTAACTTTTACAAAAACCACAACTTAAAAAACACACACACACGACCCGGGTTTCGACGCTTGAGCGTCATCTTCAGGTCACCTGAAGATGACGCTCAAGCGTCGAAACCTGGGTCGTGTGTGTGTGTTTTTTAAGTTGTGGTTTTTGTAAAAGTTACCATTAAATCATCTAAATTAGGTTTTTGCACTTGTGCTAAATATCTTAACATCAATATTAGCCACTTACTTCGTATACAACTTCCGGTATGATTTAGCTTCTCCATGACTTAGTGCCATTGATTGTATATCTTTCGCATAAATAATACTAACCAGAATTTATTTCAAATGTAGTTTACTGAAAAATAGTAGGCTCGTCTTCGTAGCACTCTCCTAGTTTCTGGTCTGACCGCGCACTGTTATCCTGACTACTTTTGGCCTGCGCCTGGCATTCCGAGGAACGTGTGCGGTTTTGATTTCAACTGGGATGAGTGCTTCATGCCTGGGGTGAAATTACCCCGTACCACGCATCCTAGTGGTGGCTTGCGCTGTACTTCGTAGGTGTAGATGTATGTAATATGACTGTACAGCAGAGTCAGAGGAATCTGGAGTAGTTTTATCAGTGTCGTGTATTCATTCGGCCTCAGGTTGAGATACGAAGAGAAGATAAATTACTTAAATATTTATTTTAAAACAGATTGTGACTCTGTTTAAATGAAATTGAGCTTTTAAAAATGAATACCTGAATGCATACATATATACAAGTACTACGCTAGAAGTGGTGGTTTCACATTGACGAAAGAAATTTCCAATAAGGCCCAATTTCGGTGTGTATAGGTACCCTTTTATGACGGAGTCATTTAGTTAGTTCGGCTATAATTAACTCTGGGAGTTTTGTACGAAATCACAGAGAGCAGGTTATTTTATGTTCGCGTTAAAGAAGGAAATGTGTATACATACCATGTTGCAAAACCTTTTTGCTAAGCATAATAAAAGCAAACCTACGGACGTATTGTTACTCGCTCATACTTCTGTCCTCCTAATTATAAAAGGGATTTCTTGACTTCATTCCGATTAGCCACCATACCGCGTAAGTCATAGGGGATTTGAATTTTCCTATCGCTTTTCATATCGACTGAATTTAATGGATATCTGGTGTATTTCTATTATCTATCGTAAGTATTTGACGAGGTCAAGACCGAATTGAAGTTAGAACTTGTTTTTCTCGTAGTTTTTCTCCCATCGCATCCTATTTTCACAAATTGATTTCTCCTTGCTCTTATCCTACACTTACTTAGTTTCAAGAAATATAATGTGATATGTTTTAATTTTTTAAAAAATATAATAAATAAATATATATATAAATAAAATAAATATAATAAATAATATAAAATAATAAAATAAAAAATAAAAAAAAGAATAAGAAGACGGTGTGATGAAAAGACCAATGATGATTTTATTCCGACATATTTGGCCGAGAAGTGATGGAGGTTAAATTATGTTTACATTTTCGAAGTATTTCTACGAGTAAATAAAGTATTAAAGTAGACAGTACGATATCCTTTGTGTATCATTTACAATTCTGTTCTACAACTCTCGCCTAATAAAGTGGAATTTATTTCTACGAGGTAAGCAAAGAGTTTCTTAATCCAATTGTTAACAGCTGAGCACATTTCATACTGAGATTATAATACGTTTAATACGGTTAGAGTATATTTTTTTCAAACATTTCTTAAGCAAAATATATTTATTTAGTTATATTATTATCTTTATCGTCAAATTATTACAAACTTTTGGAGGCCGTAAGCAACTGGGAGATCGCGTACGACACAAATACCGATGAGTATTATTGTAAATACTTTTATTCTTTCCCATGGGTGGCGCTGGGTTTCATAATGTACTCTTGACTGGCGGTTGCATTTAAACATATAAGAAAAGAGTTCCATCCTAAAATGGACTATCAGAGAGTTTTATTTGATATTTCCTACGATTCCTATGCCACACGGTGAAAATTTAGTTAATTCTGTCGAGTAAGAGGAACTCTCAGAGGATATTTTGCCATGATACCCACGAATCACCTTTTTATCCCCAGTGTGAATCACTGGGTAGTCACGGATCTATTTGTACCTCCTGCGGGGAAAGACCAATGAGAGAGTCGACGAGAGACTAGACTAGGATATGAGAGGGAAGTGAATCCTGTTCGGCCCACATGCTTTGTGGAAACGTCATTCCTCCCCGTCCTATCGCAAAAGCGACGCCCCGTAGAAACTGCACTGGATACGTGGAAAGCGTGTGGTTTCACTCGCGTCCATCGTCTCGAAGCGAACTCCCTTTTCCTCTCCGTCGTCTGCAAAGTTTGAATGAGTTTGAAGCGACGACGTGGCAACATAGACTGCGTTATCTGGAGGATGTTTGTACTTTCATCGCGGGAAGTTTGAGCGCGGGCGTTATGTAATGATTCTTAAATTCCAAAATATACAAATCATTCACTAGTCTCCATTTCTCGAAGGTCTTGGGTGATGTTGCCTTATCTTGAAACAGAATACTGAAGATCATCATTGTGAATGCTTTCTGAAATGCAGTCTCATTCCTGCACCAACCAGCTTACTTTGTCACATTTAGTTCTTATTAATTTCTCCAACAGCAATTTACGCTCCTAATTGTAAGCTCGATCGTCCAACATTGTGCTTTTACTGCGACAAATGATAGAATGCTGAAAACGCAGGGTTACCAACCTGTGTATTTTGGTCAGTTTGCGTCGGCGTGTGGTCCTCTTTTCGTTAGGTGCAGTATTTCTGTAAATTGATGCTTACAATATTTATTGGGTGGAAGTCCCAAGAAAGAGGTACTCGACATTTTCCTTCATTTCCATAGTTTTGATTTGTGGAAAGAAGGTAGCATTTGTGAGCAAAATAGAACCAGTTGACTTTATTTCGTAATACCGTTGCTCCATCTGACGCAATAAAGGTATGTACCAAAGCTCAGCATATTGCGCTTTGTGCCAAGTTTAAGCAACGTAGAGCCATGACGTACACCATAAAACTAAAAGCTATCTCTTTTGTTTATCTAAATTTGCATGTCAGTACATTGATAATGATTTCCAAACATTTTTGCCAAAAAATAGGCACGCAAGTTATGTATGCATTATAATGAGAAAATATTGGGCTATCAGAGACGTTAGTTTAATTTTAGCGTTATGCTAACAAAAATTACAAATCATATAACTCTGGTATCCACCGATTCTTATGAATATTACTTTTTTTACCCCTTGGAAAAAGTGAAACATTAGGAACTAAATGGATATGATTCCGATGTATTAGGATGTACCTATCCAATTATTGATATTTTATTTTATGGTTTGCTATTTCTGAACGTTACCCCTAAGAAATTTCGGTCGCCTGCAAGTGTAGAAGTGATAAACCTTTTCTAGTAAAAACCTGCGTTTCGTAAAAAAAGTATGATCATATCGCAAGTAAGGTCACCTCAAAAGTTTACGAAGTATATCAGTCTGACTTTTCACTATGCGGGCATTACCATATTCTTTCAGTTAGCTACAACTGCTTGAATTTATACTCTTGTGTTACATGTAACCATTTTACTATTCGGAGAGTGAACATTTGAGGTGCTTGATCTTCCTCAGGTGTTTCCAGTTTTTCGTCTACGCTGTTCCCGTCAGCCATTCCTCAATTTTGCGCGTCCAAAGAGACGTTTTGATTGATCGACGTGCGGAGCGGCGAGGTGAGCCCTGCCAAAAAGATAATTGCCAGCGATCAATGAGATCTCCGCTGTTCTTCCTCTCTGGAGACCCATTACACACAGATGAGGAAATTCTCGCTCACCTCTTAACAGGTGATCGTTAAATAGACATGTGTCGGGTGGTATGTATACAGAACAATACAGAACTTTGCTTATACGCGAACTTGGTAGTCGCCCAGACTCATGTATTTAATTAATCAAATTAATGTATTTTATGCGATTTTCTAAATGAAACTGCCATCAGAGAGGGTGTTTGGAATTTGCATTGCTCTTATTTTTTATTATAAAAAAACCTTTCGTCTGATGAGGTTAGTTCATTGTGGTAATAGTTTTCGCAAACATTTTTCTTGATCGATCTGTAAAAACTTAATTTTATTAAAAGTATTTTAAAGGAAAGAAACTCTGAAACGTCCACTCTGTTATTTATTTGTCTGTACAACGCGTTTCGACGCTTTAAGCGTCAAAACGCGTTGTACAAACAAATAAATAACAGAGTGGATATTTCAATTTCCAAGATTCTCTCTTATACATTCAAGATGGTGTTCCACAACATCTCGCCGGATGTCGTTGAATATATATTATTAAACGTAGCTCACGAATTGGACTTTCCTAACCATAACGCGATTCAAGAAAGCTTCAGTATACAAGATTATTAAGTCCGAAATCGTCTGATAACATTATAACAAAAAGTTTTAAAACTTTTTGTATATAACTTAACCTTTGAGAAACAACAAAAAAACTTATTTAGAACTGTAAAAAGATAACTTCTTCATCTAACGCGGACTGTCGATCATTTTTCGCCTTCTTTCCTATAATCTGCAACTGTTATCCATATCCCAACGCCTTTGTTAGCACACCCTATGTACTTACTCTTCTCTCCCTTGATTTTCAGCAACTTTCTTTCATCCCCAACCTTACTTACTCAGTTCTTCGCTTAGTTTGTTTTCTAACCGTCAAGCATTCCTCCTTCTCCCTCCTCACCTCTGCCGCAAACGCCTTACTTCTACGTCAATCTTTCCCGCCACCGTTTCCCTCCCATACGGTGTCCATGCCAACCAAAATTATATTTTAGTCACTGATTTACGCCGGAAAAAGTTGAATCCACATCATCTTACGATAGTAGATACCCGTTTATATCAGTATTGAAAAATTAAGGAAAGTGATCTGAATGGTTTTAGGCCCAACTTTGTGGGAGTTCATTATGAATAATGAAAAAGAAAATTTGTTTTCTTCCACCAGTTTATTTTTACGATACTACGAGTTTAAACGTATGGCCATCTTCAGGCACCTATTCCTGAAGATGTCGCCAATGACACCATTTTACCTGAATATGACGCGGTTGCGTCGAAACTAATAGTACCGCAAAAATAAATTTGTGGAATAAAATAAAGTTTTCTCTTTCATTATTCACTAAGGAGAGCATTCGGTGATGGCCATTTTAGTAGTGTGACTGAAGTGCGTATTGCCACACTGCGCTCATTCAAATTGTAGGAGAATTTTTATCCGATTCAAGGAATTCTGAATACCTGTCACGTTTTCTGTAGGTAATGTATAATTAAAGTCACTTCTCTCAAGTATGAGAGAATATTTGTCGCCATTGGAGTTCAAGAAGAATGACGAAAAACTGCGATGCATGAATCAACTCTATATTGGGTCCAAAAATTTCTCAGCAATTTTCAGGTCCCTGGGGTTGAAATCTCTTGATGTATGGAGGATAATATAAAATCTGTGCGATTTATACTTCGATAAAAAATTACTCAAAGTTAGATGAAATATGCTATTTAAAAGATCGGCCATGTCTATAAAAACAAAGAATGTATTGAAATGAAATGAGCTCCTGAATTCATTTTATGATCTTTCCAGATATAAACAGTTAAATTCCTCGTGCCCTCAACGATCTTTCTCATCCCCTGGCGTAATAATCCTTGGAATGGCGTACCTAATTATTAATGATGTCTCCATCTTGTCCCATCGCATCCTCCCAAATTTCCATTTCACCAGGAAATTTCTCAGGTTCCCGCATTAATCTAACCCGTTGGTTTTCCCACCACGGAATACAGATTTAATGACGTGAAAGAGGACGACGGGATACAGAGAGTTCACGTATCCTATTGGCCCTGGCAACGCCCTTGCCAGCAAGCCGTCCACGACTGCCAAATTCGTTTTCTATTCTGGCCTTCGCCGTGCTCGTATGTCCGAAACTCTTTCATTCAAAGCGGCGGTAAGCATCCAAATTTAGATTCGTGGATTTGGAGGGACGCCGGAATATAAATACGTGCCAGTTTTTGATTCGTGGCTGATTAAATTAGAATTTAGGAAGGTGCGTTCAGAGCATAACCCAGCAGTCCTTTAAATTTAAATTCACTATTTTAGTGAGGAACTAGGGAAAAATCATGGCTGAATTGAAATCGAGAGAATAATAAGATGGATAAATACAGGAGATGGAGTTTTGATGCTTCTCACATGGCTGGTGACGACGGAGCTTATGGCAATTGGAAAGGATTTTATAATGCCGCCACGGAAATGCGCAAGTATTTCGTTTGCCATATTTATCTACCGGAGAACAGAGGTTCGTGCCCCTACTGGAGTGAGGTTTCGCCGTGACCTCGAGGGGTGAGTCTATGCTGTGACCTCAAGTTCGAGACGACTAAAAAATTTGTGTTCGAGTTTGAATTCGAGATGACTTTTTGTCACGTATTTGTGTCTGTTTATTGTAAACTGTTACTGCTGGATTGAGGTTGTTTGTTTATAAGAGATTTTTACTCGTAGTTTAATAGTTACTCTGGATTACCAGCACAGTATAAAGAGAGAATGCCGTCAACAAATATTCTACTTATAGCCGCCCTTTTAAAAAGTATCTTCTTATGCTTGCTGAAACGAAGTTCTTTGTTCAATATTTAGCTTCTCTCCATCATACCTTAGAAAATATTGATCTTCTTCCCCAATACCTCATTAAGAAAGGAGGGACAATCATATCTTTTCTGTGGTAAAAGAATGATCCATATCACGAACCTGTGAAGTAGATCATGTTGATCGCCAGTAGACCTCCAACAGCTGCAGCAACCTTGCCTAAATCCTCAGATTAATACTTAACTTTTCACCATCCGCTACCCTCCATCCTACACATTCATAAAAAAGTTTCTTTAAACGTGGGTGCTCTGGTATAAAATTCAGCGCAAGATACGACCCACAAAATTCTTAAAGGGATATATTATTAGGTTCAAAAATTTCTCAGCAATTTCCAGGTCCTTGGGGTTGAAATCCCTTGATATACGGAGGATAATATAAAATCTGTGCAATTTATACTTCGCTAAAAAATTACTCAAAGTTAGATAAAATATGCTACTTAAAAGATCGGCCATTTCTATGAAAACAAAGAATTTAATGAAATGAAATGAGGTCCTGAATTCATTTTATGATCTTTCCAGAGATTTGAAAAATTTCCATCAATGAAGTGTACATAATTTTTAAAACGAGTTTATTTCCTCTTCTATGATTGACTCTCCATTTCTTTCCATTCTGATTTTGCAATTAGGCTGCCATATAAAGGCAAAATTTCATTAAATGGGTACATAAATATTGCTTGCTTAATGCAGCTTATTATCTTCAGTTATGTTATCGCGAGTTCAAAGTCCGGTACTGAATTTGAAAATTCTTCGACTCGACCAGTGGATATTTTTAGATGATGAGATGGAGGTCATCTAGTTACCAAATCTAAGTGACAGCCGAACGTAGCAGCTCTGGTTGAATAGATACCGTTTGTTTTTTTTCAGCATTTTATCAAATCTCTTGCACAGATAACGGAAGAATACAGGTAGGTTTGACGGCTAAAGCGCGATCATGGTTACCCTCAATCGCTAGAAACGTCAAATAGAGAGCCTCCCGCTAATTCTCGACGTCGTTAAAGGCGAGTATATCTCCCTGGGAGGCATGTTACTCTGGCGACCACCGCTCGATACCCTCCTGCCCCTAATCCACGTGGGAAATAATACCAAACTTCCTCTTCCTCTGACGTAAAATTTGTCTAGAAAGACATCACCATTCTTAACATCTTCGCATTATCAGGGCTCTCTTTTTAACTTAAAACTCAAACCGTTTTCGATAGTCTTTCCTCAGTCTACCCTGGGAAAAATAGACTGGATAATAAAACTCGAGACTTGGATGTCATATCCAG
This sequence comes from Ceriagrion tenellum, assembly GCA_963169105.1. NCBI lineage: Eukaryota > Metazoa > Arthropoda > Insecta > Odonata > Coenagrionidae > Ceriagrion > Ceriagrion tenellum. Next base: position 29,517,052 of record OY720643.1, on the reverse strand, counting down.
TTGTTTTTGTTGAATTTCAGTTGAATTAACAGTAGTTCTTCTTCTCCGTCAATCATCACGAATTCTTTTTCTTTTCCTGAAAGAAAAAAAACTATTATCTCACATGCTATCCTATATTTTCCGAAAGATGGTAGCGCTATTACAGGTGAAAAACCTTAGTTTCAACAGAAAATTTGTCTTTTTATTTCGTTTAATTGAGAAAATATCGCTCCTTCTAGATCAAACGGTATGAAACGCGAACGGGCAATGAAAATAATATGAAAAATGTCTTTTAATATATTGCGAATCACGCATAGTTTCCATATTCTCCTGGAGGTATGCTTAAAATTCGAAATTCGAGTTGATTTTAGGCTTCACTTGTAAGCAACCGAATAGTTTGGAATACATTAATTGGTTAGTTTTTCTTAACTTCGTCAAACGTGATTTTATATCAAAATTTTAGACCCTTCTGGCATAGTTGATGAAACTTTATTTCACTCTCTCTTAGGTGGTATTGGTCGGGAAACAAAAATACCCTGCTCGTGAGATTGCTTCTGTAGCTGGCCAAAATGGTTTCTCGTCAAAAATGTTAGCATATACCATTCGTTGATGAAAACCCTAGAAATCATAGTGAAGGACGTTGTTGGATAGAATGTATGAAATTAGTTAACTTTGAAAAGTTTCGTGACCAAATTGATGTCGGTAGGTTTTGCACGAGCCTCCAAAAATTGGAGGTCACAAGTGTCTTACTTGTTGTCTTTGGTTCTGATAACGGCAGCCAAGTGTTTCAGTCCATTCTAAAAGAGCTTCTTTGGATTAATTTTAATGAAGCTACCCTGTGAAGGCATGGAAATTCTAATCTACAAATGACAAAAATGACACTGGTAAATATTATTTACATCACAAGATATGTTATAATTTTTTCAAACCATATAAATATAAGCAAAATTGTAAAATATTTCCACATGTTATGTTACATTAAGCTTTTTATTTTTAGTTTTCATTCATTGTTATTTCATATTAGTCAACCATAGCTTCAATCTTCAAAATTTTCTTCCAATTGACTTTTACATAGCTGTTCAAACAATGTCATCATAGCATGAATGTTTTACCATTTATCAAAAATCTATTCTACTGGTTTATCTGTGCATGCGTTAGTTTAGAGTATGACAATAGTAGCTATAAAAAAGCTCACAGGTTATGAAGCAGGATCTAATCGTCTAATTTGCGAATAAATAAGCTTCAAAGGTGAAGGAACATATATACATGTGGGTAGTGGTGTGTATTCGGGAAGGCAAAGGTAGACATGTTATTTTTTAGTCAAGCCATCTAGAGGCTACAGATTTTCGACGTCTGGTACATAGGTAAAAGTTCAAAGTTATTCTATCTCATGCCATGCCGGTTAGAAGAAGATTAATTCTTGACTAAAGTCAGGGCTACCAAACGTCATATGGCCTAGGCGCCATTGTAAATTGGTCCAGATAGAGGAAGTCTTGCCACCATCGTAGTTGAAACCCTTTGCCACGGTATAGTGACTTCTTTTATATATTTTGGCATGCTATATTTGGGATTGCGATAGCATACCAAGAGATATTTTGATTGATGGGTAAATGTTAATAATCACTAAGTGTCTCGAAAATTGTTTTAAGCTTAAATTAACCAAAAATGTTCCCGCGCGACGCATATCCCATTGCTGAGCATTGATTTTGGAAGCTGCAGGTGCAGGTGGACTAAATCACCATGGATAACGCTTTCACAGTGTAGGATTCATACATGTCCTTCCTAAAAACAAACCGAGTCTTCAAAAATTTTCCATTCAGGCTGTTGATAACGGTTTACGGATGATTATGAGTAATTTACACTGACATATATGCTTTTCTTTTTTACACAAGCCGGTTTCTGCATTTAAATTCTACACTAAGGCTCTATGATGCCGAAACCGGCTTGCGTAAAACGAAAAATCGTACGGCTGTAAGTAAATCGCGAGACTACCGAGGTACGTATATATCCACACCAACTGAAGCTTCAAATAAAAAAGCAGGATGACCAATTTCATTTTAAACTTCATTACATTAGCTTTTTAATGCCACGAAGTTTCCTCAACACCAAAGTGATTGAGAGTTATTTGTTGTTAAAATGGTTGATAAAATTCAAAAGACACGATCAGTCTCAAAAAATGATTTTTCCGTCGTATTCGTGGTATTAAGCCCCAATATTTATAGAAGTACTTGATGTCTGAAGTTGACTCCAAGAAAATTGAGTATATCGCCAAAAAAGGTGACGCGCTTCATATTTAAATTAAGCATCATATTTTCATGCATCTCGAGCTTTAAAGTGAAGTGTAGGCAACTCATGAGCCGACAATTAGCTATCTACCCCTGCAGCTAAATGTCCACAATGTGAAGGCCGAGTCTTCAAGTGCCGAAAAAACTCTCTTGGCTTCTCGTTCCTTTCCCGGCTTTCGACTTAATTACGATAAGTTTTAAAGAACACCGGAAGAAAGGCTTAGCGATTAGAGTGGCCTTGCTTTCTCTATCCAGTCACATTAACTAAGAAAGCATTCGTCATCTATTGGCGAAGCGGGAGAGGAACAGATTAGTGAGGACGGGGTGCAACAATACAAAAGAGGATGGGACAAAAGCAGTTATCACGAAAACAAATAAATAGCAGGAAAATATGGTAGGTTAGACGGGAGGCAGAAAAAAGCATGGGAGATCCGGTTATGACGCCAGTTGTCAGTTAAGGTTGGGAAACAATTTTTTGTAGAAGTTGACAAGGCCAAAGAGAGATATTGAGGAGGTGACTTGAGTGAAACACGTTATAAAGTAAGTAGAGTGGCCGCTCAAAGTGTGAGGAGTAGAGGAGGGACTGCGCTTAAAATAGTCGGTCGGGAGACTGGGAGAGGGGTCATATGTGTCGGTGCGTAGAGGGGAGGCGTGGAGGTGGCCGGGGGATTCGAAGGCTTTGAAGCGTGATGGGAGAAGACAAGGAAGACGAGAGTGCACGTGTGTTAGTTGAATGCCTTTCAAACGTTCCGGTTGGGGCGGATGTGCGATATCCCGGTGTGTTCACAGTGCTGGTGCCTCAGCAGGCGGTGAAACAGAAGAAATCGCAGATGGGAAGTCGTTATCAGACCTTTGGTTATTATACAAACGAAATTTTTCCTTGCTACGAAGGCTTCTACGGTTTTCTTTTTATCGGTGATTTTCGGGTTCTCCTCGCGTTGAACCATTTTTATGGACGACCGTTTCGCCGGCATTCCAGTCGGCTTCATCATCCTAACCTTAGGCTGATTAAGCCGACTGGAATTCCGGCGAAACGGTCGTCCATAAAAATGGTTCAACGCGGGGAAAACCCGAAAATTATCCAGAAATCTCTCCTTGTAGGATTCAAATGCGATCTTTTGAAGGAGAAGAAAACTTGACGTCAAAAATATTTCACAAACTCTGACATTGGTTTTATGACTCATTTAATATGTGGGGATGGATTTTTCGTTCGGAAAGGTTTATCGAATCTTTATTTCCATGCCTAATGATGGGTTAAAATAGCTGTAATCAAGATACCAGACAGTCTAATTTATACAACCCAGATGTAGAGACACTTCACATCACCATCACTGCTAGATCGTTCGAAGAAATCTATACTTGATGTCTGGGAAATAAATTCGTAGTCTGTCTTTTTACTTACGATGTCATAACCCATTAACACACTCAACAACATTTTTCGGTATTTTGACGGTAAATATATTCTCAGAGATGAGGTAAAGAGATGATTCCCTACGGACATGAGCAAAAATCATTATTTGCATCCTCAATTAGGGATCCTAAAAACTGTAGTCAAGATCAGATATATAACCTACTGTATGTTATTTCGGTATATGGCAACTTTAAAAGCTATTCTCCATAATCAGTCAAACTCTCATGCCTGATTCAGCATTTGACATCCACGTAGTGTAATCGCATTCATATTTATGCTAAACCCATCCACACAGAATAACATTTAAGTTTCTGAGGTGGTTCATGACGGGATTGACTTTGAATGGAGTGTTGACTTGAGAGCAGTGATAGATATAGGTATTTTTGGGCACAGACTATCCTAAAACATATCCATCTTGCTATAAAGCACATTACGATCATAGTTTCTAGTCTTTTTGTTGTACGTAACGTTGATAGTTGTTTCCGATACTTGATTAAACATCACCACCATTCTCTCAACCTTCATGTGTATTTTTGGAAGCTGTTTAATAATAGAAGTAGGTAAGTAATATGAACATGCCTTCCTCAGAATAAAGCCATGCGGAGCATGAGATACGATGGGCAGGAACTGCCTTCTTTTCCGGTTATTTCCCTTTGCAAGCGAAAATGTTACAGTTTTACCCTGCTGCAAAGCATCACGAAAAGCATCCGAAGAGCAATCGAGGAGAGTAATTGTTATGAAAACGAAGAATTATGGTTTTACACCAAGAAATGAAATTCGCCATAAAATCGCTTTGGACTTGACTGGGATTCATACCCGGATCTCCCAGTTGCCGGTCAGGTAGGCATTAGAAGCTACACCACCGAGACAAGTGGTATAACTGGATAGTACAATCGACTGGCAATTTGGAGATTCGGGTTCAAATCCCGGTCGAGTCAAACGATTTGCTCGTAGCGAATTTCATCCCTCGGTGTGCATGCACCCGTGTGAGTGACTTTGAACCATATCATTTGCTCATCCAGTGATTGGAAAATTGAGGCTTTTTTAATGAATACACTAGGATGAGACTCCCTGGAATTTTTTTTAGGGAGAAAGCAAGGTTGACTCATGCTATTATAGTGGGTATAGCGAATCGGCATATTTTAAGTCTGGACAAGTAATCTCAAACACATAGCGGGATGGATGACTTTAGAAATTCTTTTTCCCTCAATTTATTCGCGACCATGAGAGAGCCTGGAGTAAACATTGCTATGTCTTGGACGGGGTACAATTATATTCTGCTTTCCCTCCAACTGCCCACATTTCAAGGCGCGACCACACAGCAATTGTCTTCATCTACGGCGATACACCTGTCGTCTCTGTGACACACGCGTATAGTAATGAGCTTCTCGTGGTTTATTGTGTTGATGTGGATACGAAGGAATAATTGAAGATTATGTGAAACCATAATAAAATATAAATTTTCCACAGACTTGATCGAGGCAGAGGAGAAAAAAAGGAGCATTTAACAAGAGTTATGCTGCGGAGAAGTATAGAGGTATAGATACATAGAATACATTCCGAAAAGTTTCCTAGGATTCCTTTAAAAGCATAGAATTCAGATTGTACATACGTACAACCAGAAGATTAAAGTGATTGTCGACTTGTCAGTTCGGAATAATTACATAACATAAAATCTTCGTGAAGGGAATGAATTGAATTTTGAAGATTGTTGCAATTCTGTTTGTGATTATATGCCAATCACAGTTAATCCCTGAAACCTATCATTGAGCCCCACTGAGGGTATCCTAAACAAGCCTTTTATGAACGTCACCAGGTTACAAGGAACGGTAGATTATTAATCCCATTTATCTACTTAGTTGTCTCTCTTTAACAAGAACACGGAATGTGTCGGACTTTAAGAAATTCACTATAAGACGAGAAAATCAGACTAAAATGTTTGCCTCACACTACAGGATATTGACCAAGCAAGATCTCCTGACAGAGGATACAAGTCAAACACGATTTTACGTATTTATTAAAAAATAGGTCTCTTATTGAATCGAGATACCTTAAAATGTTAATACCTGCGCTTCTAAGATCGTATAGTCATCCGTAATTTTGAAGTTTTCAAATTCTTTGAAAGCGTGTCAACGTTTTTTAAACAATGAGAGGACGGCATTAATAATGGCAGTTGATTTTGAAGAAAATTTGGCATTCTACAGTACAAACTGGTGTCGCTACTGTTGTGATCTAATTTTTCGAATCGTTTATCGGTCGACTGGTTTTCCTCTCCGGCCGAGCAAAGGCCGAAGCGGTTATAGGCTAAGGGATAATGCGAGGCAATCAAATTCGCGAGGGAGTGGGAAGAGCTCGGGATGTGGATGGCGGGAGGAGACGCCGGGAATCCCGTTGGATAAGCGAGCTGTGGTCTTCGGCCTTCGTTTGCGTGGGCTTAAATCAAAGCACTCCCTACACTGTGATGTTCATTTATCAATGGGATCAAAACCACCCGTTTTTGGTGACCGGGAAAAATATTATTCTGTTTCGTCAAGGGTAATTATATACAATGGATGATTTTAAAACAGCTTAAGGGAAAGTTGCTGTAGAACTGACAGATTCATTTTGCCCAAGTATCGAAGTATCGAAATCATAATAGCTACCATTGAGGTTTGATAAAAAGGCTATTCAATAGAGTGTGTAGCTTATCAGTTACTTATATTATAAAAATTCTAAAACTCCTGCGATATTGAGTGAAATTTATGCATGATGCAGAAATGAATTTTTTTAAAATTATCCACAGAAATAAAGTTTACTGCGACCTGAGTTTCCAGGTTTTTACATAATCGAAACCTAGGTCGAGGTAAAATTTATTTCTGTGGATTATTGCAAAATTTCCATTTCTGTATCAGTTCATTATCCGCTTCCTAGAGGTACAATAACATGGATCGCATGTTTTAAGTATGATCCTTGTATCTCCGCGCTTATATATGTTTGCAAAATACATCAATAATCTTAGTTTGCATAATATTTCAATATTATAAAAACTATAAATATGCTACACGTACTGGTAGTATATCTATATAAATTTGCTACACGTACTGGTAGTATATCTATACTGCGGTACATGTTGGTAAGATTTCACCTCGTTAGTGGTATTTGCAAGTTTTTGCTTACGCGTCAGTAGTTATTGTTTCATTAGCTTTAGTAGGGTATAGTATAGTGCATGTTGGTATTTATCACCCCTTGTTAGATTTTTGATTATTGGAGGCATGCGTATTAATTATCTTTTCGGTGAACAAACTTTTTGCGCGATTTCGGAAACTTATAAGCGTATGATATAAACATAAGAGATATTCACCGAACATAAAAACGTTTCCCCTTCGCCTTGTAAAACTAAAAACTACTTCACTATTCGTTGAACTAAAAACTCATATTGCTGTCGGACGGTTTTTCAAAAACTGATGTAAAGTTACAATGAGCTTTCCTAAACTATTTCACCATATTTTAAATTGGAAGATGGAATATATTAAGGTAGTGTAATCGAAGTATTTTTTCACCTATAAAATGATAAATTCAGTCTCATTCAAGTGAAAATCATCTTACTCTTCCTAAGATATCCAAATATATAATAAGATACCAAAATATCAGCCCCTTACCACACTACTTTCCGAGATATTTGCCAAAAAATACCAGCTATTTTATGCGGAAAATGGTACATGTATGGACTCCGGAGAGACTTAGTATAAAACATGAGGAATTTCTAGCACCTAGATCTCATCAAAAAACTAACTGTGTAATTTGTATCTTTTCTTAACCATTTTTTAAATAAATCATATTGTAACCGCAGAAATTTCTTCGGAATCACAAAAAATCTTCTTTTATGAAGGAAGGAGTTTTAAACATACCGTGCGAAAAAGATGAGTCAAGTTAAAGAGTTAAAAAGATATTTTTGTTTAATATTAGAACTTCAGTCGTATAAAAGTATAATATTGCACCATTAATAATGAAATATTTATTTCATGCTTCCAAAAGCTGCTGAAATTAAAACGTATGATTCGAATATGGTCTCCATTATGTCTAGGGAACTATCTCCCACAAACTACCTCAAGCGTACCTAATATTGTACCTTAGGGTGACATAATAGAATCTGAAAACCTTTTTCGTAAAAAAATCATGCCGAATGTATGTTTTTTCACCACAGCGACATACCTTTCCCCAACAACTCTTGCTTAGTTTATGAAGAGCCCCGTTGTTGTGGCCAAGGATCTACCGATTATGTAACGCATGTGTATAGGGAAAACTGAAGGTAATGTTTACTTGGTTTAAAAAAGAAGAGAGGGCCCATTTTTCTAGTTATAGCAAGTTGCTCTAGGAAACCGTCCAAAATTAAATTTCCTCCGCAGCCGTTATTATAGTCCAGTGATATTTCATAGTGTGCCAGGAACCTAAAAGGCCGCAGCGGGCAGGATTCAGATTCGTCACCGTGAATCGGGAAAGGCGTTCGACGTGGTCTACTCACGAGATTTCACCTGGATGAAGACATCCAAGTAATGTAGTAGTAGTAGTAGGCGGAGCCATTGAGTCGCGTTTGAGAACCTGTTGATCTCCGTTTTCCGTCCCATTCGTTAAAAAAAAGAGACCAAGAAAGAATGAGTCGCTCGATTAGACTAATGCCCGAGGGAGGGCCTCTCAAGGGTATTTTACTATGAAAAGTGCTCGCTCGTGCTTTTATAGGGTTTCGCTTCGTTCATCGGCTAAAAAGCGCGGGAGATTGAGCTAGTCTTCATACAGAGCAGAGGGCGCACGCGAATGCGCAATGGAATAAGCACGCGAAATAGAAAGATATTTTTCTACTCTTCCTCTTCACTGTTCATTTTTCTCCTTATTGTTATATATTCTGCTGCTCACTACATGTTAGCATGTTCGCATGTCAGTGAGGCGTACATACATGTGTCTCACAATATGTTCGTCATAAGGAGCTCAAGATTTCTGATTGAGTTGTGCACTGTTCTACAGCCTGCCTTTCGGTTCACGGCGATCGCCCGGGGGATCATGTAGGTTTTGGCCTTGCGCTTGAGCTAGTAATTCATTCCAGGGTACAAAACATCCATGCCAAATACTCTGGAGCTAACTATCTCGGTACTTCGTAGATGTGGGTGTACATGTCAAGAAGAATCAATTTTTACTTCCTTCCTGTCAGGGTCATTATCTTTACAAGACAAATAGGTGAGGGTTGAGTCTTCCGTTTTCCGGGGTTTCCGCCGTGTTGTTTCATCTTGAGAATGATATTTCGCTGGCTATCCAAGTTGCTTGGACCTTGGTCAAATATCGTCCTCAAGATGGAAAAACGAGGCGGAAACTCCGGAAAATAGAAGACTCAACCTTGATCAAAGCTCCGCGGAATCCTGAATCACAAGATAGAGAGATATTATACTTTTTCAGGCTTATTGCAATCATTACATAATGGTCAGACGACATAGCGCGGAGTAGGCCCACCAGTGAAGTTGCCCTCTATAATACGTAGAGCCACAAGTGCTTTTAATGTCGCCTTAATTTTTTTTATATCCAAGTTTCTCATTTAATAAGCGCTCATGTCAAGACGACTTTAAATTTCAATGACCAATCGGCATTCTTAGGAAAAAGGATCATGATGGTTTCAGTTTCGACATGATAAACAAGTTTATCGACCTCATTCATCCGATTAGATTATCATATCGCCCCCCCTTAACATATTTTATTTCCCAAGCTTTTCTTCTCAACGCTCAGTTTTATTTCCTTGTTCAAATCCATGCATCTGCAACCTACCCCACCCTAAACTATTCAGAAATTCAAATCTGCCGGCACAACTTTTTCCCCGGGTCAAATATATGTCATGCAGACTTTCACCATTATCCACCCAAAACTTTCATACATATTTTTCCGCGTTCTTTTTTTCTCCGATATTGAGACTTTCGTTCCCAGTAATTCCCATTAATCCCGCTCAGATTTTCGCACCCTATCTTTCGGTAACATAAGGCTTAAAATCGCAGGCCCGCATTTTTTGTGGATTTTTCCTCCCACTGAACGGATTTTTAGCTCCTCTTTCACTATTCGGTTTTTATTAATGCCGAAGATATTACACATTCTTTTTGCAGCTAAAGTTTATTTCCCTAAACTGTTTATTTTTTTGCATTTTAAACGGCCACTTGAAAACTCTCTTCAACTATAGTTAATCATCCGCAGTTAAAGGGGAGAAATGTATCACGCAATCCACTACATAACGCAAGATTCTTACATATTACTGCGACATTCTCAGAGTTAGTGCTTAATTATACTTCAATCCAAACCCAAACTAACTTATGATAAAGACCCACCATTTCTTTTTTTGTAAAAAATGATGATGAATCATATTTGAATGCCCACTTTTACAACTTAGGTGTAAGAAGATCCCCTCCCTATTTAATAAAACTGACCGTTGCATTATAATTCCTAGTTGGACCCATCAAAATACTGTTAGAGAATTTTCAGTTTATACTTTTGACTGCTTCAACATCGTTATAATTGTCAATTAAACTTTGAGAAATAATAGTCTTATATTCAGCAAAGTAATTGAGTATTTTCATGAAACAGACTGTACCTCAATTTATTTAAGGGCTATTTGGGTAAACTCTTTAGCATTTGTTTTCCCAACCCATATATTGCCATGCCGACTTCGAATGGTATAAGGTAAATTTCGTAGATTTTAGCTAGTTGTCATCCTCTAAGGATTTTAAACCGTAAGTTGTGCAATGTCTTTGACTTTCGATGGCGATTCTTATATGCTGTGCAGACTAGAATCTAAAAATTAAGTTTCGACCTATCCTCACCCCCCCCCCCCCCCACTGCGATTATTACGAGCTCTGATAAAGGCTTAGGAGGCGGATTTTTTTCAGAGGAACCCGATCCCTACTTGAGTGTCTACTCGAGGTCACTTCAAGTACAGTATTCCGTCTGTCCGATGAGACGTTAAGCCGTGGTCCCCTCGGCGCCTTTCGCTAAGAGTATGCTAATGCCGACGCCGGGTTTCTATCCACCCTTCCTCCCTTACCTATCTCCTATGGCGCAAATGACTTTAGCCGTCGGTCGCCTCCCCAAGTATCCAATCCAATCCGATAAAGACATCTGATTTTTTTTTCATGTTGCCTCATATGCTTCATTTTTCTATTGCCATGTTTGACAAGAGCGGCCTATTTTACTAATGAACGGTATTTAAAAATGGGTGTTGCGACTATGGCTATGGCATAACGGCGCGGGAGATGGAAGTGCATATTCAGGATTTACGTCTTGGACGATGATTTCTTTCAACAAAAGAGTAGAGTGAGGATTATTCCCGAAAAAAATATTTGCTCTCCTGGGATACGAAACCAATTCTCTCAATTATTGGTTAGGTACGGCTAACACACCTGTGCCTGCGCTGTAAATGCCCGTAATTTCATTCGTTCCTATTTTCAATATTATTAAAAATAAATTAATATTTCAGGCTTAGTTTTTTGTCTTAGTAAATCATAAAATAAATTTGAACGACATGAAACGTAATCATTGGGCATGGTAATCGTGTTTTTTGTCTGCAGGCATTCGTGATGTAAACATGGACTTTAAAGTGAAAGAAAGTGAAGCAGAAAAGCTGCAGAATAAAATTTCTATGTTACTGAAATCCATTCTGCCTCTTGTTCTCTCTTTATCGCTCATTTATTGCTGTAACTGATGTGAGCACGAGAAATGGGCCAATTCGATGGAAAATTCTATTTCAGACCGCATGCCAATACCTGGGTCAACAATACCATTCATGTCAGAAAAAGGCGCTCGTCACCCATTCCTTTTGAATCGACCTCATTTCTCGCTTTCGAGTCGAACGCATTATCGCAGTGGTCGCAATTAGCTCCAATCTAGATATACTTAGCGCTTGCTCGTTTGATTCGACTTTCTCTCGCCGGAGTGCGCCAATTTCTACAAATTTTATTACTCGATGAAAATTTTTAAGGAAGGAGGCTCTCGGGAGCATTTATCAAAAATAAGTGGTTTGAAAGCATCCATGAGAAGCCATTTTCTGTGAGGACTTAACGAAAAACAGAATAATTTTTTTTGTGCTTCAAACAGTGTATGATTTTAACGGAAACAGTATTTTATTGCTGAGTTGATTGGCCTTTCTGTAGCCTATGGGTCCGGAGGTCGCGTTTTATTTTCGTCAATGTAAGAAAATTCCACGGGAATTGAGATGATTTGTGGCTAATAGTCTACTCTACGAAGGAAATACACGTCCCATGCACCCCTGTTCTAGCTTTGCCTTAACCCATGTGCGATATAGAATGACATCAATTTGAACGAGAGAGTATATTCAAGCTTTTCATTAAAACTCTTTAAAAGCTGCAAAAATTCCTGAGAAATTGAATAAAAATATTATGTAGGTATCTTACCGTCTATATTTTAAAGTTATTAGCGGATTACTGCCGTAATTGTAGTCAAAATTCTCTAGTTCCATGCAGATGGCGCTACATACGGCTCCAATACTTGGACACAGGTTATCATTAAAAATGAAATCATGGAATAATCTGCATATTTTGTGCTTAAATTTGCTTTTCAATAAGTCACCCATTTCATTAGAGAGATAAGGATTTTTTAAACTGAATAAATAATAATGAGTAACTTAGTATTTGTGTTGACTCACATAGTCAAGCCAGAGCCACCATAAGGTAGTTTAATAGATATTTCCTTAGTCATAATGGAGACCATATCCGAATTTTACTTTTAAATTTCAGTGCCTATAGGAAGTATGACGTGAATAATGTAATATTAATGGTAAATAATATACTTTTATCTGTCTGAAATTATCAGGTAATTTATCAAGCATCACTATACGTCTTTTTTTTGACTAATTTTTTTTCACGCGCTACGTTTAAAACTCCTTCACAACGGAAGGTTTTTTTGTGATTCTGAAAAACTTTGTGCGGTTACCATATGATTTATTTTTAAAAATAGTTGATAAAACATACAAACTACATACTGCTAATTTTAAGACAAGATATAAGAGTTAGAAATACCTCGTTTTGTTAATAATGTCTCTGTGGAGTCATAGATGAACCATTTCCCTTGTAAAATGGCTGGCATTTTCGTCAAATATCTCGGAAAGTAGTGCAACCAGGGGCTGATACTATGGTATAATTGGAAGGGTGAGATATTTTTCTTTAAAATGGGACCAAATTTGTTGATTTCTATGCGAAATTAAATTTCACTCTAATTGCCTTAAGTTCCAGGAGAAAATCGTGTCGCGTTTTCTCGTCTAGACGGCGGATTTCTACTCCTTCTACCCTACAGGGCTACCGTGTAAAATAGTGCATAGATATCGATGCATGGGCGAATATCGATGTTGATACATGATGTTGATTTATCGTCTCAAACCGAGATACCTCGTATTTCTGCGTGAATGGTGGGCGTAGACATGCGGAAATTTCCGCGATGAATACGAACTTTACCGTCGTAAAAAAGCGCCGTGGACATATAAGCTCGAAGGAAACTCCTAGTGTTCGATGGATGGCTGTGGAGGTCGGGAGAGGGAGCCATAACTTCATGCGCTGTGTGTTGAGCATAAGGGGCGATGGAAAGAGGGGCTGCCAGCCAGCGGGGGGCGACGCAGAGGGCGGAAACCGAAGGGTGGTTTTTCTCTCGGGGCGATGGGTGTCGGTGTGTGTCGGAGTTTACCCTGATGAGAGAGGGGCGCTGGGAATGGAGATGGAGGGAGACGGAGGTTCGTGTGAGGGGTTGATCTCCAACGGGCTGGGGGTCCGGAAATATTTCGGGGGAGTGAGTATGGACCGCCCCATAAGTCTGGCGGTCGATCCCAATGGGAATTCCAACCCGCAGATTGCTGGGGTGTTGTGCTATTCGGATGAGGGGGGGAAAGGCCCCTCGTGCCGGGCCCGCGGATGAGTGTGGGGGAGTGAAACAACCATCATCGACCCCCCCCCTCGTGGGTTACGTGCGGGCCGGGAGACGGAAGCACATATTCAGGGTCCTCGTCTGGGGCGAGGGTTCGTCGCTATCCTGCCGAGAATTTTGTCGGATAACTCTCTGACCCACAGTAATCATCGTTGGGGTATTCCTACGGCTGGTCCTAAACTTTTTGGGCGATCCATAACTTTCACTTTTCGCGATTACGATTTTGTACTTTTAAAAATTGCCTGCACATAAAAAACTGCCACTGATCGCCGTACTGAATGCCAAACTCTGCAAAAACTGATGAGCACTAAAGTCTCTTGCCGTAAATTCATTTTCGGGTACAACAACCCTAGCGATAGGGAAAAAAACTCATAAGCGAGGGGGAAATATATGAATCTCATATTCACCAAAAATAGCATGGGATGAAGTGGTGCTTCATCCCATAGGATAGGAAACACTACGGTCTCAAGGGTGACCCTAATGTGAGATAACCGGTAAAATTCAGATATGGCGATTTGGTCTACGACTTCGAGAGTTGTTCTTTTCAGTTTTTCTTTCAGTTCTGCACAGCATCTCTAAAACTGATAGGTGTAAAAAAAAGCAAGATTTTGTGGCGATGTTGTCCACAGTTTAGTGATCCGCCGGATCGCATACATTGGACTGTAATTAGCCAAGAGTCTAAAATAACTAGGAGCTTTCTACACCAAATTGATGCTATTGCACAAAAATTTCAAGAATTTTTATGGCAGATGAAATGGAACCTAATTTTGGTTTTATTCTCGCAATTATAAAAATCTTTAAATTGATAAATTTATTAAAAAAATTATTTAATGTGAGTCTTTTTGAGTGGACTAAGAAACTACTTTCTTTAGTAATCTAATATCAATTGGTTAAATAGAAAGTAAAGCAAGATAATACTTCCCCACCTAACAAAACTGTCCCAGTTTCAAATTAAATCTTTCATTTAAGTGAGTACTTAAAAATCACGTTTGATATACCGTAGGGCAACAAAGTAGGGACACTATTGTGATACAAAGAAATGAAATGATGCATTTGAAGCGGATTTGTTTTCCTCTACTAATCTCTTAAAACTGCACTGTCCCCCATCTCCCTCCCCGAATCCATATCATATGTGATGCATTCCGTTTTCGGATTCCCTTGCCCATGACTTGTGTTCCTACCAAAATAACTAACCTCAGTGCCCATTAATCAAACATTCGGGTATTGATGACCCTCATGACCTGGATACAGATAAAGCGAGGAACTAAACCTTCAAAATACTTTTTGCTTTCCGTCCCCTGTTTCAACCAGTTCATGTTCCCCATTCTCTTCTGTGTTATGGCTTAATCCTAGAGCCAAAAGCCCATCCGTTGGCTCAAAAGCAACATCCTCTCCCTCACCCTTTAAATTTCCCAGTGGAAAGTGCAGAGTGTTTCTCAATTGAAAAGTTGAAAAGGTTGAAATCATAATTGAAGTTAATTTTAAACACAATCACACACTCAAACGAAGAATGTTCATGCTCCATTTTGCTGTTAAAGGGTGGAGTCGGGAAGCATTCCATCTGGTAAGACAGCTTACTGAAGAAGCCACAATTGAATATTTTTACCGTGAGATAACTATCCTATATTACTTCTCTACTCCATATTACGCATGGTATCATTCTTTGGGGCTCATCTCCTCTCTCCCGGGTCATATTCTAACTGCAAAAAAGGCTGTTTGCACAATTTCTTTTTCTTTGTGTCTCCAACTTCACCTTCCTTACCAATCTTTCAAGATCTTGGCCTCCTACCGTTTCATTGTATATACATTATCTTTCTATTAACTTATATGAAACAACACTTGCCAGATTTTATCGGAAATTCTCAATACCACAATCGTCATACCAAGGCTAAGTCAAACTTGCATGTCAATTACAATCGAACCAAAGCTGCAAGCCTTCGACCAAAGTCAGTAGGAATAAATGTATACAATAAATTGCCTCGGAATTACAAAGGTGTAAGAGACAACTAGATTTAAAAGGCAAATAAAAACTTTTTGACTAAGAAAAATTATTACAGCGACTCTAAATTTATCAATGATAAAATATGACTTGGTCATGTAAAATAAGACCTCTGTGAGTGAAATAAAATATATGTAAAATATGATTTGTGTGAAAGTAAATATGAAAAAAATGTGTAATTTATCTGTATACGTTTATATCTTTTACTAACTCATGTATACTTTCTCATGATGTGTCCTATATTGTAGCTATACTTCAATCTTTGGACAGATAAAAATATTATTACTTCTCCAAGTACTTGAACAGGTCTTTGTCTTTGACCAAGAGAGTCACTCTGGTGAGGCGTGATCGTGAGTTTTATGGGCCACTATATTCCGACAAGTCGATCCCTCAGTCTTTTACAAATGTTTCAGAGAGATAGATTACTGAAAACTGATAGCCCATAAGGGACGTCCTTTAAGAGGCTGTTTCTTATTGCCATGGCCAAGGATTGCCGGAGGTCACGGAGGCCAAGCGGGAAGATGGAGCATCGATTGAGGTCACCGATGGCAGCTGAGGAATTTGAAATGCGGAGACGAGCAGAGTGTCCAGAAGACTACCAGATAAAATGTTTCGCTCTTGGGTGTGGCAGAGGCCCATAGTCTAATCTCATAGATGAATCGGCTTCGGCATAAAATGAAAGGAAGCGATTGATAACATAACTGTTTTTTTACACGAAACATTTTCGGCGTCGATAATTCTTTTTCACTTTACATCAATCGGGTTTCGATGACCCTTTTGACCTGGATACACATAAAGCGAGGAACTAATCCTTCAAAATACTTGTTGCTTTCCGTCCCCTGTTTCAACCAATTCATGTTCCCCATTCTCTTCTCTGTTATGGCTTAATCCTAGAGCCAAAAGCGCATCCGTCGGCTCAAAAGGAAGTATTTAGGTCTCCAAGACAAACTTAAATGATCCTCAGGTCGAATAAAATTATAACTATTACAAGAATGCATCCTTTGCTTATTTTACCTTCCTTTCAGATACAATTACCTAACCTTGAAGGGATTAAGGTGGGAGCCCGTAGAGGCTCGGAGGCTACACGCTAGGCTTAACTTGCTTGAGAAATTCAGAACTGATGTGTTTCAGAGCGACACAGAATATTATTATGACGCCTCACTACATCTCAGCGTCTGACAGAAGCGATAAAATAAGAGAGATACATTGTCGAACAGATAGGTACAAAAACTCGTTCTTTCCGCGCACAATAAGCGACCACAATAAAAACTGAGCTCCACTACATACACTTCCATAATACACGTCACCATTCCACCTCTCAAACCTTAACCCTTACATCTTCACCCGGCTGTTTTCCTGCCACCTCTGCTACACGCCCATGTGGCTCCCAGGATAGTATGTAGGCGTAGATGTAGAATATTTTCAGTAAAATCGATGCGCTAATGTCAGCGCGTCAGGGTCAAATTTGACGACACTCCCTTATATCTAGCAAGAAAACATTTAGCTCCAGGGGAACACAGGGTTGCTGGATGGCCGCGATTGGTCCCCATGAACGACGAGTAGTCAAGCCTCATTAAGTATTATAAACGGTGGAGTTTCAGTTCAAAGGGAAACTGTCAGCCAATCAAAGCGAGTCCTTGACATCTTCCACCATCACATCAGGCAACACACAGCCATTGTTGCAAATTCGAATCCCGCGTCCGTCATAGCTTTGCGCCTGGCGTTGCGCTGAGTTAACGAATCATGATTGTGTCAATGGCCATGCGCATTCACGTAGAGGAAAAATGCAAGCTCTAACAGCAGAGAGAGCAAAGTTTCTCGCCTCAGTAAAATGCTCTCCCCCTGTTACAAATTCCCCTGAATTCTACGATGGATACTAGATACCTCATCATGGAGACCAAGTCGTCCAGTCTGTTATTTGCGTTTCGATATATGTGAACGATTCCAATAATATTTGGCCATCTTGGGGTTTTGGGCCGTATTTCGCGGGGATGAAATTTTCCTCTCCCGGCTCATCTTCGGTAAGCAATTGTGTTACCTCTGGGATAAAGGCCCCTGATCTAAGTGTGGACAGACAACAATTAAGCCAACAACGTTACAATAGGGTCATACGCATATCATTTGCGGAATTTCTCACAAATTATTTCGATGAATAGGTCATCCGGTTGCGATAAATAGGCCATCTGCTGACCGTGATAATTCTCCCAATGTTACCAATGTTTTTGGTGGATTAATATCTTATCCGATTAGGCTATTGCTAATTTTCATCTTTCCGACCGCGAATTTGGATAGTTTCCATGTGGCCAGTTGTTAACATGTTTCACGTCTTAATTATTTTTTCTCTATCAATCAATGGTCTGATTATTATGGGGTAAATTGCTGCCGCAAAGCCACCGGGTATATTTTCAACCCGCTAACCGTGATGCTAGTCTCATGGACAGCAATGCACAATGAACCGTTCTATATCTCCTTTCCCTTTGTATGGATGTTTGGCAAGGAATAATAACCCATGACAATTAAACGACGTATTTATAGTTTTACGCTGAGACCGTCAATACTTAGGTTGAACTCGTGTGATATTATCATTCTCTGAGGCTAATTATACTCCACTGCAGAGTTAATAATGGTTCGTAATCTCTGCTATTTTTAGACTGGAAGTTGAGTCTTGGATGGCTGAGGTTATAATAATTATGATATATATGCATGTGACTGTGGCTTTAATGCTTCAGAAATGAAAAATATGTGTGTAGTGTGCTTCGTTGGTGTGGCCATGTTGAGAGAATGAATGGGAGTCGACTAGTAAACCAGATTCATGATATAATAGTGAATTGTGTGGGAGAAAGGAATAGACCATGAAAGTTATGGATAAATGAGGTGTACGAAACCCTCATGAGAGCGTATATGTACGGATACAACGGAGGCGAAAGAGCTAGAGATACGTAAGGATAGGGCACCATAGAGGGCATTATTAAAATAGGGTCAGATTCTGAGTCTAGCTTCAATGAATAAGCTCTGCCTACTGTGCCCAGTCCTAATGGAAAAGGCGTCATGGTGTAAGTATGAATACAAATGAATGTAAATAAAAGATAAAAAAATTAGCAATGACCAGCAATGTGCCAAATAGTGATACTTGAAACCGACACCACCGTTCAAGTGACTTTTTTTATTTCAAGGTTTGAGGGTTGAACTCCCGTAAAGATATTTATTGCTGACACGCGCAATTTAGACGAGGTTGCACTTGGCTTGGATTTCTTGCGCGTGTACCCAAGAGGTATACGGATGGTACTTATGCTCAGCTTTATTGCCACTAGCCGATGAATGGGAGTGTGGGCTGGTGGGTCTCCGTCTGGGCAGCTGTCGGCCCATCCTCGCCATCCTCCGACGAGGAGGGACGTAAATAGGATTCTTCATCGGCTTGGAAGGACACGTGACCTCTCGCTCTCTTTCTATCTCTCTCTGGTTGGTGGTGACTAGAGAATCAATCTTGGGCAATTGAGAGGACAGGGAGGATCTCTGAGGCAGCGATCGTCGACGGCAGACACAATGGCAATCTCCATTCGATTGAATAATGAGGACAGTATATCTCGTCGAAGGAACCAAGGCACAAAGGCGATGCGTTAATGACTCTAAGGAGAAATTTCCTCCCAGGAAGAAATGATTCAAGGAGATGCCTTGAAGTATTTAAAAAGGATCTTTTTCCTCTCTAAAAAACACGAGTAAGAATGAAGTCTAACGCATAGGTATATACAGACTAAAGACGGAAATACCTAAATGATGTCTTGACGCGCGAAAGTGAGCCTGTATATCTTGCGAAAAACAGACCGCTTAAGACGGCTATCGTGAACATTTTTCCAAATACTTTATAAATAATGAATTGGGTTTGAAAACGGAAAAATTCCAATTTTTATCATTATAGATAACTAATTACGGTAGGGAGACAATTTTTTTGATAATTCCTATTTCAATGGATTCAATAAGTTACTCCGTATATGAGTCAACTTGGTTTTACCAATTCTCTTTTTTTAATTTAAGGCGCAGGGCTTTACTTGGTGGAAAAGCATATTCAACTAAGGACAATACCCTATGTTAGGTAATGTGACTTATTTCAAGGGCAAATAGGACACGTACTTACATGTTTCCGTGCTATACTCATGAAATATATACGAGCGGACAGCAAGAAGTATCTTGTCATTATTTTCAACGAATAATAGAGATGGGGTCGCTTTGGTGGCTCTATTTGTAGCTTATTATTTTGTGCACTATTGTTTTAATTCAAGAGGGGTTGTAAATTTTTCAGTGGAATCTCTTGACTGGAATCGCTGGAAACTTAAAAGATTTCACGGAACTGATAAATAACTTTGGTATTTCTGTCTATGAAACCTACAGTAAATGACTTTTTTTTTGCCTTACGGCGAGTGATTTCCATTTCATTGGCCCACGTTTTTCATCGCGCAATATCTTCCATCCACCTGGCTGCAAATGAAAGAATCGTTCGACTGATGTTACAAAATCGCTCTATTGTGTTCCGAAGGCCTATTTTAGTCCTTAATCGAACACGATTAGTTCGAAATCCTTGAGCCTGATCCTAATGAGTGTGCCTTACACTCCATCGGTGCAAACTAATTACAGGAAGGATACGGCTATCAGGAGGTTATCGCACAGAACTGTCATTTAGTTTGAATCGAGACGGATTAAATGCTCAGTTCTTTAATAAGTAGACGAGTTTATCTATTAAAAATGGAGATCATTAATGAAATGGAAATTGCTCATTCAAATAAATTCTTGCTCTAGTCTTCCAAATAATCGATTCAATAGATAATAGTAGCAAAAGTAGGTATTTAAGCCCGCTCTACGCGGCTTGTAGCTCACTAAATATTCAGACTAGTAAAATCAATTGCTTGAATAAAACTGGAGGTATTGTCTCCTGTAAGTCTCTTTATATCCGCCATAAAATTTCTCCCATTTCTTTTCCATAGCATCAGTCTGATGAAGGTGTGTTTTAGTTATTTGAGACCCCTGAGTGATTGTAGGCCAATTTATGCGTACCTACGGTACACCAACATCCGGTAGCGATGTCACAACTTGGAAGATTTGATGCTTTTCCGGCTAATTTATCCTGGTTAGCTTTACCCTGGCATCCCACCGGGTGAGGTTCTTCATTTTTTCCGACGTTTCGGAAGAAGACTTCCCTCGTGTCAACAAAGATGTAGATGTACATGCACAGCCCTGATGACGAGAAGGAAGTTTCCATTCGGAATGTCGGCTCACATGAAGAACCTCACCCGGTGGGGAGTCCGATGACTTCCTCAGATGTCACGACATTAGTCCATGTAAGTTTTGCTCACTAGATATCCTATGACAACCATTTTTGTCTTAAGAAATTGATTTGAAGTCTTAAAATGCTATTATTATTTTCTGTAGAAAAAATTGCAAGCTCAAATAAGGTAAAAGTGCGAGTTAAAATCAGGACTTTAACTTTGGAAAGGAATGAATGGAATGCAAATCTATGTGGATAATTTTGCTAAATACTTTCTTTTAAACACGTTGAAAAATATACCCCTTGCTGCCTGATTCTAAATTTTTTCTTTCATTTATTAAATTGTCCAACAGTTCATAGTATATCTTCACCTTATGAACGGGTAAAAACGAATGTCAGTGTTAATAGCGCAAGCCTTGAAAGCGGGACGATTAGACAACAAAGTAATCCATTCCTACGTGGCATTTCAAGCCTCCTGAAACTACTAAGGTGACGTGTAGGTAACCGCTAGCTCGGGGTGAAAAAACTACGGCTCATTAGTCACGCATGACTCGTTTGTTACGTTCATGTAGCGACAAAGAAAATTCGAAAATGAAACTAAAAATACCAAGTGAAACAATATCAGGCTCATTTTATGGCATTTTTCCTTATGTAAGATTGAAAATATAACTTTAAATTCCATGAATACTTGGTTCCATCTCTTTTCTCGGGATATAGCCACGGCATTGTTTTTCAGACATCGTTTCTCCTCCTATCCTGGAGGCGTCTTCCGGTCGAAGATTATATACGACTCGGCTGAATCCCGAAAGAAGAAATGGAACGAACAGCATTCGCCGTGGGAATCGTAGACAAAGATCCACTAGTACTTATTTAAAATTGGCCGGTTTTGTCAAATGGCTACACCTTCCGATGACAGAGTTATCCCCAAGGATCTAAATCTGATGCAAATTCTGACTGATCAATTTGTCATTTTTTAAATATTTTTTAATAATTTTATTCCCATATGATGTTTCGTTCAACAACTATTGCTTAAGGTTGCTGTCACATTACTCCTATATCTACTCATCTGTGAAAGTATACTAACAAATTGTAAATAGTTTTCTAATTACAATGATAGATATAAAAAGATAAGTATCAGGCTTGATACGATGGAAAGAATTCACCATAATGAATAAGAGTAAAGGCCATTTTCCGCCTGCCACTTTCCACTTTCCTCAGGCCTGATGATGATATAGTATATCGAAACCTAGGTCGTATAAAAATTTATCGTAGTGGAAAATTGCCTTTACTCTTATTCATTATTCAATGATAGATATATTTGTCTCTCCCGTCGCCACAGTTTGCCGACCTCTGCCCTAGACTATTGATGGTCATGTTCTAATGCAATGGCTTCTACGAGCAGTCTCTATGACGCGACAAATCGCTGGCAGACTCACGGGCAATAACCCTCAGGATACATCCGCGCCATTCAAGGAACTTCCGACGGAAATCGACTGTTTTCAGAATGGTTCCCATTGACGACTAACTTCTCGCTGTACGGTCAACTCCGCGGACGAATAAGTGGGACGATGACGAAGTAGGACGCTCCATAAGAAGCACTCCGGCTAAGTGTTTAAAGAAGATATCAACAGGGGCGTGAACGGTGTATCATCAGGAAGGAAAAGGGACATTAATTTTAAATCAAAACTAACTCTGTACTTTTTACGTAATGGGTGACCCACTGAACAAAGATTCAACGCTATCTAATATAATCAAAATTTATTAGATTTTTCACTAACAATGGCGATCACCAATATTCATCGAGTGACGCTCAATGCTCTGAACTTAAAAAAGGAGACACTGGGAATGATTCTACTTAGGAGGGGGAGATAATTATCAATGTTTACACAGAATCCAAATGTGGGGTTATCTTTGAAATGTAAATTGCTTAGTTAAACTAAGATTATAGGACTAAATTATGAAACTAAATTTATTAATTTATCTAAGGAGGGAGGAAATGATATTTTTACTTAAAATGCAGTAAGTGATCGGGTCCCTGTGGTTGATGAAATTTTTGTCCTCGATCCCGAGGGTCCGAGTTCGAACCCTTACTGTCCTTGTGGGTTTAACAGTGGAATTCTGATATTAATTTGCATACCATGTTGTGCGCGTTCTAAGTGTAGAATGTTCACCATCAGTGGGATAAGAATCAAATCTTAATACTCTGTGAATGATTTCTTTTTGTAGAGACCGACGCCGAAACCCAGTTTCTCATCGCACTTCCTCCATTAACCAAATAATCCTTCCCTCATCAACCAACTATATGTGGGAATAATGGCCTCAGATGTCGTTCGCCTCGCCAAATAACCTACCAGCCATCATGGAGACCAAAAGGCAAACAATCACTAGAGAGGATGTACTCTGAGTACACCATTCTTAAATATCATGAAAGTTTTTCAAAAGATCATAAGAAACCAAAGTTGCCCTTGGGTACGGAGGTAAATAAACTCGGCGATCATGTAACTGCTTTTCATATCAAGAAATAGGCTGGGACGCAGTGCCACAAGGTCAAATATTCCATAAAACGCATAAGCCCGAATCCTAATGAGGCAGGAATTTTCAGGGACACAATTCAACTCTGGAAGATGACCACGGGACGATAAATTTGCTTAAAATGTCACCAGAACGAGGTAATATTTGTTGCGTTAGGAACTCATTGCTAAGCCCTACAAACGTGATGGTGGTTGCAACCGCATCGAGCTTCTCAATCTTGAGTCAGCAGTGGTTTAAAAAAAAGGATGAATTTAGCAAACATCTTCGTATTTGGTACGCCAACTCCTGATGTTAATTCAAGATCTCGTATTGAGCACCACATTAAATTAGACCATCCGAAAGGCAAAAGTAACCAATATGCTGTAGGATTACTGAGGAAATAAATAGTGACGAACATTGCAGATCAGTGTATCATATATTTCAAACTTTTGATAAACCAGTATTTTACCAGATGGAATCCCATTCGCCGTGAGTACATTCCAAATGGAAAACCACCGACGAAGTATTTGAATCAATCGTAAAAAATATATTAAATCGTTATCTCCGGTCGCAATTACTTCTGTACACTGAATTAGGGCACTATAAATCAGCACAAATAAATGCCAAGAACTGAAAGCTTCGTTTGATACCTCAGTACTGTTGCCGGAATCTAAAACCTGCATTACGATACTTCTTGAATAGTCACAGAAGTTGTGTGGTTTGATAGTTTGCAAAAAGGTTGTCGTATACAATATAAGCTGAGAAAGTAGAGTTATAAAAGAGAGACCTAATTGAAATACTTGGAAAAACCTATTCCTACATCTCCACCACCCCTAGCCCAAGAGGCACGATATTGTAGTTGCTGGAAACCTTTTGAAACTCTGGTGACCCAGGAGTAGGAAGTATCTTGAATGTTAACGTGCCCCGTTATTCAAGACATTAGTGCGAGATCTAGGTGAATATCAGCTCAACGTCTAACTACGGGTTACATACTGCATAATTCGTCGTTAAAGAAACCGAGAGACGGATAACCTCAATCCACTATACAAAGTGAAAAAGAAACTGATGGGAAAAGGCGAAATAGCATATTCTGAAGAAATTACATTAGTCCATCAGCTTTAGTTGCGAAAAATAAAGGTATATTTTTGGAAGAATGCTCAAAATACTGAAAAAAGATCGATTCTGAATTGAAGGCCACATTTAAAAATAAAATATGTCTCTCTAAAGATATCTGTAGAAGATGATGAAAAAAACAATTTAAAGTGATTGTTGAAATGTGAGACAAAGCTTCAGCTCACTATTAAGCCTTGTAAATGATTTTTAGTTCCTCTGAGATCCTCATTTAGATCTAATCTATATAAAACCTCCTTAAACCGGTTAACTTAGATAGTTGGAAGTACGGATGAGAGACCACAATGAGGGTCGCTGTTGTAAATAAGGTGTTTGTGCGAAAAACTGTGCGTCAGATTCTCTCTTCTTCGAATTATACGGTTGGCCGAATGTTTGTAACGAGGAGGACACTTGCCCTCAGACAGTTTTAGTACGGCATGAGATTCCCCCATTTTCAAAATTTGCCATTTTTGCATCCATGAATACGATTATTCTCGGAAGAATGGGGGGGGAAAATTAAACCCCAGGGACGCAGACTTCACGCTAAAATTTTCAGGTCAGATATGGGAAAAGGAAAACTTTAATTTACCGGGCTCAGCATCTAATTAATTAATTCGGTTAAGACTGTACGAGGATAGCCATTTTTGATACATTTGTCCAAGGTGTCACAACTCTATCTTCGCCACATCATACTGTTTGCAGAATATTTGTTCCGTGGAGGTACTTGGACTAGCTTGGTTAGGTGATTAATTGGATTGTATCACGCTTGACTTAGTGGTTGTAAAAGATATCCATTTTGAACAATAGCTTGGCTATTTTCTACACTTTAAAAGTGCAAATTGATACGGTTTTAGAATATCTCCTGTTTTCCAAACTTTGTTATTAATTCATCCGCGAAATTAGTTATTCTCGACAGAATCAGCGTGGAGAAAATTGGAGCTGAGAGATGCAGATTTAGCGCTTTTACGCTAAGAGATACAGATTTACTAAGTGTATGATTCAAAATGGAGGCTTAATAAGGCTTTATAATGTGACCTGTTTGCGAATATTGCCATTCATTCATCCAGGAATACGGTTATTCCCGGCAGACTGCGGATAAAATTAAGCCTAGGGATACAGATTTCAAACTTTTAAGTTTCAAGTCAGACACAATATGAGGGAAAACTTAAATTTACTGGGTATAGCTTCAAATTAATTAATTTTGTCCAGACTGTGCGACAATGACGATCGTCGATGTGTATGCCCAAGGTGCCCGTACGAAAAAGTGAGCATCAAACCCTCTTTTCGTCGCATCACACGCTTCGCAGGGTCGTTGTTCGTAGCGGGAAGGACGCGAGCACTCGGGCGGGCTTGAAACGGCTTTAGTCTTTCCCCTTGTTCGCGAATTGTGGATGTCGGAAGGCACACAGAACGGGGAGGGAGACGGAGGAGATTTCGCATCGCATGGGCGTCGGGAGATGGGGAGGGAGAGAACGGGGGTGGAAGAGTATGGGGGCGGGGGGTGGGGCAAAGAGAGGCAGGGCGAGTGAGGGACAAGGGGGAGAGGGAGAGAAGTAGAGGGTGCGTTTAAGGGGGTGAGACAGAAGGGGAAGGAATAGAGGGTTGAAAGCGGACAGACTGCCACACGCACACACAACGCACAACGAGCGCGGCTGCTGAGAAAAAGGCCTGGTTTGGTGGGAGGGTCCCTTGTGTTGCGGCGGGCACGGTGAGGGAGTATAAAAAAGTATTTTTTTCGCCTTCAGGGGTAAGGGCGAAGGAGGAGGTGCTTTTTATCTGGATAGGGGGTGGAAGGGTCCACACATAAAAGGCTCGTGGGGGTAAAGGGATGGGGAAAGGGAAAGGCCGTGGAGGTGGAAGATCCAAAAGGATGGAGACGAAGCGGCTGGAACGTGTAGCACAGAGCGCACACAGAGCGGTATAACGAGGATACAACCAGGAAGAGGATGGAAACCTTGGGATTTTCCCGCGAGGTAGAGAAAAAAAAAGGTTGGTGAAAAAAAAATCGAAAAAGTCAGCATTTTTCATTTGGAGAAAGAAACAAAATAGATGGGAAGAAAAATGAAGAAAAACTTCCAGGCGCAATAAATAAAAAAAGACGGAGATCTGATAGAGAAAAACGGAAAAGAGATAGATAGAGAAATATAAAAAATCTATCTTTACGAAATGGATAAGTGATACCCTACCTTCGTATACATCATACGAACCCTTTCTAAAATAGGACTGCAGGCAACCCATGACGGCTGGTGATGCTGTGCGTGGGCGTCTCCTTTAATAAGATGTCTTCCGGGGCGAAGATTGTTAAGGGTTTTATTTGTGCGTCGGGGACTTTGAAGGGATGTGAGGGTCACACACACACAATGGCGAAAGACTCGATATCCTTAGAGGTCACCCAAGGTGCACACTACTGCCCAGGAGTCCCTTAGATGGTCACACGGGGCACCCTCGCTGAGCGATAGATGAACAAACACCACACACGAAAGACCCACACGAAAATGCACTCTGTCGAGATCGGTCTCGCACGTCGAAGGGACGAGGAACACTTTCACGCCGGTCCTTAGTCCTCCGCCGCCGTTCTCCGCTGAGGCTGGATCTCTTTCGAGGACAAGCTCCCTGCTCACGATCCGAACGCGGACTCACGTGGCTCGGTGGCCTCGCAAAAAAAGGACGGCAGGAAGGCGAGAAACACTTGAATGACGCCGTGCGATGCCGCGACGCGCGCCTACTGAATCCACGTCGATCGTTCGTCTACTGTCTCTCTTTTCGTATCGCTGAGGGATCCCTCGAACCTCGGTCTCCCGGATCGAACTCCGTTTCCTCTGCGAACGTGACGACTTGCACCCCTCTCGAGCCGGCACCGCTTATTCACCGTGTGATAGAATGTATATTCCTTAAGGATATGACGCTGAGGTACGAGGGGTAAGTGCTCGTACTTAAAGTTTATTTAAATGAACAAGACTAAAAGCTCCACAGGCGCAGTTGAGAGCAGAGCAGCTATTCCCTGAGGGTTTTGCAGGGGGGGATTTTTTCGATCCCTTCTCCCCTCCAATGCTAATTCAGCGACAGGGTATGTTCAACCCTGTCTTCAATCGAAGGTAGGGGAGATGAATTCAACACGCAAAGCGCAGAAAGTGCTCTCGATCGGTCACTCGCCTTCTCAGGCTGCGAACATCCTCTCAGTCCTTTCCTTGAGTGAAGTGAGGTGTTCCTTGAGTAAAAAAAAACGATTCCACCACTCTCTTGAACGGGAAGATGATGGATGAGAGACGGGGTATTCGCCGGTTGTAACAAGAGACGAGGGCGTGGTTGAATGGGATGTCCGGAGGAGCCGTCGATGTAAAGGAACCGTAATTTTTTTGGTGCCTCACGCGACGAATGTTTACGGAAACTCTACGCGTTCCTGGTGTTTCAATCATTCAATTGAATCCCAATTTTCCGTAGGGTTTGGCGTTGAAGCGTTGGGGACGAATAGTTTGGTTTTCTGGGTAAGATGAGTCGGTGGTTTTTACACAGAGAGAAGTTCCTTTTGAGATGGAATCGTATGTATATGAGACTCAAAGGTCGTGTTTGTTTTACCCCCCTCCCTTTCGAAAGGACGAGTCGATTCCGTTCACAAGGGTTTTCTGTCTCCGAAATCTTCTCCCGCGTCTCGTCCTGTACCTTCACTTTCGCCTTCGCAAACACACCCTCTTATTCAGTGAATGGCTATCACAACCAAAACCAAGCAAACGGTGCTATGATTTTCATAGGATGTAGATTACGTCAGCCACCCCTTCCGCGGACCCTGAGGGTACCAATCTCTTTAAAGCGTGGACGGTGAGGGGAGGGAGCACCTATTACCACAAATGAGGGTAATGAAGCGAGGAGGAAGGGAAGGAGCCTAACAGACACCAACAGGGCACACGGGCAAAATGGAATTCGAGACACGACTGAAAACCTTTTTAAAGCAGCCCATCAGCACAAGTTGGGTTATGCACACGGGAATCACACGTATATCCACGTAGAAACACACAACACGCATGGACAACACCACGGATAAAGTGAGGAAGGGAACACAGAACACCGGATACAGTACAATTTTCCTTATTGCGTTTGGAAAAGGATAATGTAATGGGAGAAGAGGTGGGAGACGTGAAGAGCAAGGGGTAGAGATTTTTTCCACAGCTGTTTTAATGGTTTTTTGAGGGGTTGATGTGCTGGTGTCGGGGTGGGGGAGGAGGGAAAGGATGTAGGAGAGGCAGGAAGGGTTGTTGAATCACTGAATCGGCCGAGTACACGCGATCCTAAACAGCCCCTTTTTGCACGAGTGATCGAGGGGGACAGAGGTGAAGAGGGTAGGTTGTTCGGCGGTGTGGTCCGCTAAACTCTTCCGCCAGGGGGCGTATACGATCACGCTCCTCCAGGGACACCGAGTAAGGGGGTTGATTTTGTTCCTGCCGTTTTTTTATTCGCGGGAGAGCTTTCGGAGAGGTGGTGCTGTTTCCGCTATTCCTACAGCGCCCTCAGCGCAAGTCGGGAGGATTTTAAAAATAGTCTCAGGCCGCTTCCGTGACGCCGGCCGTAGTACGCAGGCGTGGTTCAACGCGGTGAAGGCAAGTGAACTTGTCGGGGATAAAAAATATTTCCTACGTATATATATATATATGCACGTGTGTGCGAGTACTCGGAGGCGATGGAGTGATTTCTCGGGGAGTACTA
The DNA here is from genome assembly GCA_963169105.1 of Ceriagrion tenellum. Classification (NCBI taxonomy): domain Eukaryota; kingdom Metazoa; phylum Arthropoda; class Insecta; order Odonata; family Coenagrionidae; genus Ceriagrion; species Ceriagrion tenellum. The sequence goes on along the minus strand of OY720643.1, from coordinate 29,487,869 downwards.
ACGAGATAGCCTTGTGGCGTGAGCCTCGTTTACGGAGAGGCCCCTCCCCGCGGAAAGCGACACAGGAACGCCGGGAAGCAGCTCACAGCTCGGAACACGGCTCTGTTATATTATCGCACTCGGACGTCTGCCTCCACCACCGCTGCCGCCGGCTTGTGCCAAAGCAGGGCGTCCTAGTCGCCCACCTCCCCTGCCCCAACCCCCCACACCCCACCCCACCACCATTCCAACATCCCCTCTCTACGCACACTCCGGAGGGACCAGTGGGGAAGAGAGGTTGAGAAAAAAATTTTGAACTCCCCCACCCCACTCCACCCTTCACTTTCCCCGTTTACCCCACCCCCATCCCTTCCCTTCCCCTCCCGCAACACGCATTTCCCTCCTCGCCCCTCCCTTCCTGCCGCACCCACACCCCTCCGCTCCCCTCCGTGCGCTCGGCGCAGCTACACGCAGACTCCGGGAGCGGAGGCTCCCTTGTGAACGCATCCCCTCCTCTCTCCCGACATCTCCGGACGCTTTCCCTCGCACCACCCCCTTCCACTCACCTCTCTCTCTCTCTCTCGTTTGCCTCTTCCCCTACCCCCCCCCTGAATGCCTTCCCCAAACGAAAAACCTTTACTCCACCACCTAAGGTTGCCTCCCACTGGCTCTATTCACCTCAATGGTGCTCGCGTTGTTTGAGGTGGTTGGAGCGAATTTTGTTTATGCACACCTTTGCGTGAAGCTTTAAATACGGGTACTTGTTGCTAATATGTATGGATAAAAGCGAAAAAATCAAATGTTACCGATTTGGTCTCTTGACATTCTCATGCTATTTTAACGCACTTATGGCACTTGACATATATTTCGGAATAGTTCCCAAAATAGTTCACGAAATAGTGCAAAATAGTTCATGAAATAATTGGACATAGTTCACGGAATAGTTCGAAATAGTTCACATAATAGCTCACGTAAATAGTTCACGAAATAGCTCACGTAAATAGTTCACGAAATAGTTCGAAATAATGTACACATTTTCTCCTAAAAGCAAAAACACACCTTTCATTAAATTATTCAATATCCCAATCCTGGACTTGTCCTTCCTGACTGATGTACCCCCTCCCCCCCCCCCCCAGCAGTCTTCACCCGGAGATCCGATTGGGGGACTTCTTACTTCAGGAATATTTTATTGGGAGGAATACCATCGTGCCATACATAGTTTGAATGCAGGGCGGCATCTTAAAATGTGGTGGTTTCTGTGTTGCTTTCTACATCTCAGTTCCCCGGCCGATTCCGTGAACTTCACTCTCAATCGAAGCTGTGGCTGTTGATACCGATCCGTACTTCTTGATCAGCGCCATCAATTCCTTCTGCTGGGACCGTGTCCTCTCCATAATGGAGTCAAATTCGGATTGCTTAAGTTGGGTGGCTAGTCAGGAAATTTTTTTTCGTCGCTTGGTCCAAAATCTGAGACCCTCAGGAGACGAACAAGCCACTACTGGCCCAAACTGGGCCTATCATTTAATAATATTCATTGGTTGTTCAATCCAAAGATTGGTTGACCTCCACTCTCCCCTATCTAATGCTAGTTCCATTTCCTCCTTGTATCTCTTCCAATGTACAATTCTCTTTATTTGCTCCATAAACTTATTCCTGGGTCTTCCTCTGGGGACTTTTCCCTCAGTTTTACCTTCAGTTATGTTCTTCACAATCCCATTGTGTCTCAGGGTGTCTACAATCCACCTTGTTCTTCTGTTTTCTAAGGTGTTCCATATGGTCGTCATCTCCTCTTCTACTCTTCGTCAAACTTCGTCATTTCTTATTGTGTACGCTCATTCAATCTTGACCATCCTCCTTCATTACCAGGTTTCGAAGGCTTCTAGTCTTTTCTAGTCAGCTTTCCCAACGGTCCATGCTTCTGATCCATAGAATGCCACGCTCCGCACGAATGTATTCACATATTATTTCCTTGTTTGTAGTCCTATATTTATTGAGCTCAGCAGTTGTCCTTTTCCCATGAACGCCTTCATAGCTTGATGTTTTCTTCGCTTGTATATTTAATTATACTTAATTGTTTCTATTATCAAGGTATCACGTCAAATAAAAACGCATACTTACATATGGTTTTCGCTCAAATTTCGGTTTCTATGCCATAAACTCAAAGCATAGCAATGCTTTAATGGCAAAATGTTAAAATTGTAAATCTGAAATCATTTCCGCTACTACTTGTAAGGTTGTTTCCACCGTATAAGTGAATGTACTGGAGTAAAGAGTGATCAAAGAATGTATGTTCGGCTTACTTTAAAAGTTATTAAAATGTGCATTCAATGACTCACGCATGGCGTTCCAACCACCTTCTACATCTACATTCTACTCTGCAAGCCGCCACATGGGTGTGTGGCAGAGGGTGTTAAGACACCAGCCGTTTGAAAATGTAAAAGATAAGGTATTGGGAGGTGAAATAGTGACGTGCAGTATAGGAGTGGATTTAGTGGAGCTCAGTTTTTATTGTGGTCGCTTATTATGCACGGAAAGAACGAGTTTTTGAACCTATCCGTTCAGCAGTGTATCTCTCTTGTTTTATCGCTTTTTGGGAACTTGAAATGTAGAGTGGCGTCAAAGTGATATTCCTGATGTCGCTTTGAAGCACACCTGTTCTGAATTTCACAAGCAAAATAAGTCTAGCGTCTCTGCGAGTCTCACGGGCCTCCTGTCTTAAACCCTCTATAAGTTGTGAAATACTATATGTCCGCTCGTAGCAGTTTATAACGAAGGGTGCAGCTTTATTTTGTATTTTACAGAAAAAAGAACTGTAATGATGCATGTATGGAAGAATAAATATATGTTGTTATTATTATTATTATTGTATTAATTTTTTGTTTTAATCTTTATGACCTGGTCACAAATGCTCGCGGCGTATTTGAGATGTGGCCTAACCAGAGTAAAGTAGCATATCAAGGTATTACGTCAAATAAAAACACACTTATCCGTATGATATTTGCTTAAATTTCGAATTTCGAAATTCGAACCGTGCCATAAAGTCAAATCATAGCAATACTTTTGGGCGAAAGTTCTAAAATTATAATTTCAAATAATATATATTACTACTTGTACGGTTGTTCCCACCGTAGAAGTGAATGTGCTGGCGTAAAGAGTGGTCCAAGAATTTTTCCGCTTACCTTAAAAGTATTTAAAAGTGCACTCAAAACTCACGATTAGCGTTCCAACCACCTTAAGGTAGTTCGAACGAAAGATCCTGAAACACTAGTATCATAATTTTTATTTTGTTAGTAATAAAAAGATCTCATATTTCCATAATTTATGCCAAATTTTCAGCCGCTAATTGCTCTATTTCTCGAAACGTTTGTAGTAACAGGGAAGTAGCTAACCATACAAACGTTTCACGTACGTTACGTTAAACGTAGTGCGCGTAATTCCCCTCAGGTATTTCTTTGAAAATGAGGGACTGTTACTCAAAGATCTTGTCATAAATGTAGCTGCGTATACTTCCGATGCTTTCTCAGTCACTATATTAAACAAATTCAATAATCACCGTAAGACTTAAGACTCACGTAAGACACCGTAAGATACAATTTCACTCGGTTGTGAAGGCGCTTATAGAGTACTGCGTGAAAGATCACTCAAATGAAAGCCTCACATATTATTTCGTTAATTACTAAGGCGTTCATTCGAAGAAGTAAAATTTTGGCATCCATATTACTACTACATGTAATTCATGATACCTACGACTTCTCAAATTTAAAAATAAAATTCGTTTATTTATTCTGATTATCATCATTGGTTGTTCAATCCTTAGATTGGTTGACTGCAGCCCTCCACCCTTTCCTATCTAATGCTAGTTCCCTTACCTCCTGCTACCTCTTCATATGTACTTTCCTCTTCATTTGGTCCATGAACTTATTCCTGGGTCTTCCTCTGGGGACTTTTCCCTCAGTTTTACCTTCAAATATGGCCTTCACAATCCCATTGTGTCCCAGGGTGTGTCAAATCCATCTTGTGCTTCTTTTCTGTACAGTGATCCATATGGTCCTTTTATCTCCTACTCTTCTGTACAGTTCAGCATTTCTTATTTTTTCCATCCATTTGCCTTCATTGATTTCGATATGACTAGATAAAAATCTCGCTCACGCCACTTTTAGAGAAAGAAGAAAAATCAATGCAACTGGTGCCCTAACCTCACTCGACATGACATTAACCAAACTCTGTTTCCACAAGTAAAATTATAACGTGGAGGAATTAAGTCTCATTTCCACCTATCCGAGCATCATCTAGCCCCATTCCATCATTATATTCATTCTTGCATCGTAGCTTCAAATCACTCCGCGACTCACTATGACCTTATCGAAGTCTTCCGACCGCGTGGTTCTAACATCGCAGCTCTATAATGCATATTATTACGCAATACCTGACACTTGACTCCAGTTGATATTGTCTTACCACACAGATTTACCCCTTACAACCATCTATCTGTGTTAACAGTTATCCACATTGCAACGTGGTATCTCATTCACTATGTGCTGTAGCTAAAACTACTGCAGGGCAAGTCGTAGCCGTATAGTTAGTGGAGTGACCCGCGAGGATCACATCTGTATGAAGTTCTCACCCAAAAAGTCATCAGCAGAGGCAGTGAATAGAACATATATCCCTCAATTATGTACATCAGAGTTCCCTTCTACCCCTATCTAGGCCCTTTCCCTTCAGTACCCTCATCCAATTCATTTCTCTCGACTTCTCCACTGCCCTCGCTCCCAACCCACATAAAATCCTTTACTCCACTGCCTCAATTCTTCTTTATGGGATCCTCTCAATGGTGTTCGCGCCATTTAAGAGAAAAGAGACGTATACTTCCAGCTGTTGCCGTCGTCCTGTTCGATATTCCAGTGACAACGCCCTGTATCCACCGTCTACCTCTCCAAATGGTGAGCTGAATTTTCAAAACCATTCGTCTGTAGTTCTACATCTACATACCACCCTGCGAGCCGCCGCATGGCATAGGGTGTTAGGACACCAGCTGTGTAAAGATGTAAGGTTTTGGCAGGTGAAATGGTGACGTGTATTACGGGAGTGTGTTAAGTGGAGCTCAGCTTCTATTTTGGTCGCTTATTGTGCGTGTAAAGAACGAGTTGTTGTAACTATCTATTCGGTAATGTATTTCTCTTATTTTATCGCTTCTATCAGACCTATAGATGTAGTGAGGGGTCATGATAATATTCTCTGTATCGCTCTGAAACACGTCAGTTCTGAATTTCTCAAGCAAGAAGCTATTTCTCAGTCCAGAGCTTGAAGGGAGCGGACGTGTCGAAAGCTTCTCTCTCTCTTGTGAGTTTGTGTGTGCGAGAGTGAGCTACAAAGTGTCCTGGAGATCTCCGCCTGGCCAGATTGCTAGACCATGCCTGGTAATTGCATCAAATGTGGCACATCAATCTGACGCAACCAGAAATTTCTCACTTGTAGCAGCTGTAAGGATATGCACCATCTCTCCTGTACATCTGTGTCCGAGAACGATCTGCATGTGCTGGTGGACCGACAGAAAAACTGGTACTGTACCGTTTGTGACACAAACTTGCGTTTAAATCGTAGATATGACACACCAGTAGCCCTCACAAATTCAGATCACAGTGATGAAATAACTATTGAGTTGGCAGTCCCAGGGAATACTTCAAACCCGGCTGAAACGATACATTTGCAACTGAATAAACTGCTGGACAGAACTAAGAGTATACAGAACGAGCAGAGTGAATTCAGAAAAACTTTAAACGCTTGGCAGATGACCATCGATGAACATTCGAAGTCGCTGGTGTTATTAAACGACTCGCTGGCTAAAATATGTGATAGACTGGATGGCTTAACAGACAGTAATAGATCGTTAATCAAACGTGTCGACTACCTAGAGTCAAAACTTAGTCAGATTGAGCAAGAGTCCCTAAGGAATGTGGTGGAAATCCACGGCATTCCCCAGGGTGACGGAGAAATTACGGAAGCAGTGATTAGTAAAGTTGGGTTAGCACTAGGCCTCCAAATCGACTCGACTGACATTGATTATTCTTTTCGGTTAAAAAGTCGACCCGGAAATAAAAATATTATAAATCCGCCAATACTTTAAGTAAAATTTATGCGTTCAAACCTAGCGCAAGAATTTCTGAAGGCCCGCCGAGCTAAGAGAAATCTCACCACTAAAGATATGGGTCTGGGAGGTACTACTGAATAAAACATATACATAAACGAAGCATTGAGTGGCACAAATCGTAAACTCTATGCGGCCGTAAGGAATACTTTTAAAACTGGTCAAATAAAATATCTCTGGGTCAGAGGGGGAAAGATCTACGGACGGGAAAAAAGAAGGATCCGAACGCCACTTGATCAGCTGTGAATCTGACTTGGAAAAGTTTAAGTGAAATAGAGATCCCAGTTCAAATGACCCAAACACTGGCTCGACAAGAATATCGAGAGAGTGTTATGTGCCTCCCCTCCCAACCCAACTCTCAACCTCCTCCAGCACGAGTGTCCTCTAATTTGTGTGATGTTTTAAAGTGTGTCATATGAACGCCCAGTCATTGCCGACCAATTCCGAGAATTTTTTCTTGAATGTGATTACTGCATTATTTCTGTTTCGGAATTATGGTTAAATGATAAAATGTCATCTGACTCTTGTAAAACTTGATGGATACCGATTGGTTCGTAATGATCGTAGACATAGAGTTGGTGGTGGAGTGTGTATATATGTCCATGAATGTTTAACTTTTATTGTGGTCGAGCAATCTAAAACGATGCCTTTTAGACCTGAATTTATTATTATTGAAATAAGTGGTATAAGTGAAAAAGTGTTGTTTGCAGTGGTATATAGACCACCAAATTTTGGTTCTGGTTCCTGTATAAATATCGCTGGTTCCACTCCATGCAACACACCATCTCCAGTGTAGCAGTACTTGGTTAGACCTATTTATTGTGGACGATATGAGTAAAGTGACTGACTATGGACAACACCCGATCAGTTTCATATCTAACCATGACCTAATCTTTATTAAGTACGAATTTAGTTTTCCGGTAAAGAAGCAGAAGGACTTCACTTTTCGAGACTAGGAATTTCGATGTACATAAATTTAGAGCAGCCTTTGACGATTTACCATGGGGAGAGCTATTTTTCAGCAATGACGTCAATAAAAAAGTCTCGATCTTTGCAACTAATGTCCTCCAACTCATGGATTTGCATGCACCATTGCGAAAAGTAAAAGCCAAGCGTATGCCCACACCGTGGATTACCCCTCAAATTCGCGCTCTAATGCAGCAAAGAGATAAAAAACGACAATTGTTTCGCCAAACCAAATCGCATATTATTTTTGATGAATATTAAATATTGATAAATCAAATACACCAATTGCTTATTAAATCCAAAAACAAATATTATTGTGATTGTTTTACAGATATATGGGATGCCAAATCCATTTGGCAAGAGATACGTCGTCTTGGTATTGGCAAACCGCGGAAAGATGCGGATACGACAAATATTTCTCTTCCAGATCTAAATACCTACTTTCTCTCATCGGCTGAAGCCAGCGATGACGACAATGATGAGGTTTCCAACATTGCTTTTGAACTCGGAACAGTGGAAGATTACAATGAAAAATTTCCTCAGCCTATTGATAGTAAACTATATTTCCCGCATGTTACTCCTAAAATTCTCCACGTATGTACTTCCAAGATCAAATCAAACGCAACAGGAATAGATGGCATTAGTATCAAAATTAAAAAAATTATTCTTCCGACGGTTATGCCCATACTTCTTGATATCTATAATTGCTCCATTTCTTACTCTAGATTTCCAAGTCTGTGGAAGTATGCTCTGGTTCGACCGATTCAAAAGGTACCTAATCCAATTGATCCATCACAATATTGTCCAATTTCCATTTTGTGTGCATTATCTAAACCCCTTGAACGTATAGTGTATAACTCAATGGTCGAACACTTAACCAAGTGTAATTTTATTGACGAATTTCAGTTCAGTTTCAGATGAGGTTATAGCACTCAATCCGCTTTAACTAAGGTAACAGATGACATTTGTCTTTATATTGATAACAAAAAGATCACAGTTCTCACGCTCCTGGACTTCTCAAAAGCATTTGACTGCGTCGATCTTGCCCTCCTATTGAACAAAATGTGCCTATTAAAATTATCACATACCGTTATCGCCTGGTTCAAATCCTACCAAACCGATCGACAGCAGGCAGTCAAGGCTCAAAACAGGCATTGCTCAAGTCCTTGTTGGGTCGCCCGTGGGGTTCCTCAAGGGTCAATACTCGGGCCCATGTTGTTTTCGATCTTCATCAGTGACCTTCCAAAAGTGATTCGTCACTGCAAATATCACTTATATGCTGACGATTTACAAATTTACCTAGACTTCTACCCAGTAGACATTGACAAGACCATTAATAAAATTAATCAAGATATCTCATCAATATGTAATTGGGTATATAGTAATAAACTAAAATTGAACGCTACGAAAACAAAATCAATCGTTATAGGTAGTCCGTACTATATGAACAGTCTGGATTGTAATTTCCTTCCAAAAATCCAAGTTCATGGCACAGTAATAGAATTTTCCAACGTAGTCAACAATCTACGGTTAGTTATTAACTATAAATGGAGTTGGCATGATCGCATTAAATTTATCTCCAATAAAATATATATAACTCTTTACCAAATGAAGTACTTCAGAGATATGATACCTGTTACAATAAGACAGAAATTAGTAAACTCACTTTAATTCCTCAATTTGATTATTGTGCCTTGGCATATACAGATGTAAATAAAGATCTCCAGTTAAAACTCCAAATAATACAAAATGCAGGAATTAGATATATCTTGAATATTGGAATTCGTGAGCATGTGACGCCATATTTTAAAAGGTCTCATATTTTGAAAGTCGAAGCTCGTAGGATGTACCAATTGGGCGTTTTCATGTTCAAACTAATGAAAACAGGGCAATCGACATGCCTTTTTAAAAATATATAATTGATAACAAAGATATTAAAGAGAGAACCACGCGTATAACCGAAAATTTATTCATACAGTCGCACCACAAGGTAACATATGAAAGATCATTTCTGGTAAAATCATGCAATTTTTGGAACAAATTACCAGATAATATAAAAAATGTAACATCAATCGATGTTTTTAAAAAATTATTGATAGATCACGTAAATGAAAATGACAGTACCGCATTCAATTAACTGAAAAAATCGTCAGTGGACTATTATATTTGACCATACTGTCAATTTGTATATTTTGTTAATTGTAACTGTTTTTGTTGATAATTGCAAATGTTTCGATCTATGTAACTGATAATTTGTATATTTCGTTATGTTTACATTGTTGAAACTGTTGATTTGCACCATATTTTTGTTAACTGAGACCTTAATTTATGTTAATTTATTTTGTTTTACTATTGTTTTTCTTTTTTTTCATATTTTATTTAATAAGTTTTCATAGTTTATTTAATATTAAAATTTAAAACTTTGCCCCATTGGAGCAAATGCTCCTTGGACAATAAACCTTTTTTCTATTCTAATCTATTTTACTCTAGTTGGGTTACTTTGGTGGAGATTCAATCGTTCGTGTCTGCATCCCATGGATCTTGGGTCTTCCCCAATCCACAAAGCATCTTCCGATCGAAGTGATAATATTTTAATTTATCGAAGTGTGAATGGACGATTATACCAACTGCTGTCTCTGAAATGTGGGTAAAGGCAATTTCCTTCCCGAAAAAGCTATGTAAAACTACAAGAGGCAGATTATGCCGTCGTTTTACTTTCGTTTATTTGCGATGCAACCAATAATGCCATGCTGTGGCCTCTTTTTTATGTAGAAACTGCAAAGAACTTCGAATCGTGATTCTAAAAACGAAGGGTTAATACCCCAAACTGCCTGATACTTCATCTTCATTGCTGACATCTTACCAGGAGGGATTTTGCTTTCGCAACTACTTATATCAGTAACTGCAATATCTCACTGAGGCAAGTCGCCTGTTTTGAGTCTTATATTTAAATAACTGCTAGATGGTACCTCAAGTTTTAATCGGAGCTTTAAGGCACTTCAACGTTACACGAAAGAATATGAAGTATTAAATCAGTAAAGCTCCAATACGGTAATGAAGAAAATGATTAAGGGGTATTTTTTGGTCATCGGATATAGATGAATAATCTAGTAAAGCCCTAACAATATATTGCTAATTTACTTAGAAACTCCGTCACGGAGGGGGAAACTCGAGCGTTTTAGATTTGAGGCACTTGAAATTTGGTTACGAGCAAGGATCAAAAAATTTTAGCAGATTGGTGAGGAAAATCAATAATTAGGTGCTGAATGAGGTAGAAGAATAGTGGCAGCCGAAAGGAAAAATCAAAGAAAATCATAGTAAAATCCGGAGTACATACTCAAGGGTAACGGTGCGCCAAAACGGGGGGAGAAAAAGAGAGGAAATATGAATGGGGGATAAAGATGCAGACAGAATGGCGTCATTTTTTGTGCTAGCTTTGGTTTTGGCTTCCGATCCTGAGGGTCCGGAATCGTGATCCCCGAGAAGCAGTGATTTTTCAGCGGAATTGCTACTGGTTTGCTAATTGCTAACTGCACTTGGATGCCATAATTGAACTCGTGAAGAAAACTTCGTCCGATGGGTGGAGCGTTTAACTGTTTACCCGTTGGCGCCTTTCGTTTAGGATGTTATACGATACGATTCAAGCGCCATTTACCCCGCTTGAGATTTCCCGCAAGATATAGATCCTACATGATTGTGTACCTTGTATTACTCATTATCAGTCGCATTAATTATGCTAACCAGTAGTTCCATCTCAAATAGTATACTGCATGTTCGTTTACGTAACACTCTCCTATTGTCTGGTCTGACCGCGCAATGTCATCCTGATTGCTTTTGGCCTGCGCCTGGTATCCGAGCGAGCGTGTGTGGTTCTCGTTTGAACTGGGATGAATGCTTCATGCCTGGAGTGGAATCACCCCGTGCCACATACCCTGGTGGTGGTGGTGGCTTACACGGTATTTTGTAGATGTAGAATTAGATTTAATTCATATTCTATCTTCCTACGCATGCTGACGCCGAGTGTCTCGCCAGCCTTACTCCGTTTCTCCAACTATTTCTACAACACACATACACCTGAACCTTAAGGCGTAAGGGACCTCAGTTGACAGTCACCTGCCTACCTGTCAAAATAGCTGGGAAGGAGGAAAAATAGTATTTATAATGTGCTGTTAATAAATTGGAAAACAACACGCCGTCCAGTGATAATGATACTTGGAGGAAGTTACATGAATGAAATGTTATTTCAATGCTGAAGGCTTGCGTGGAATGGATCGGTAATGGAGAGCATAGCACTTGGCGGACAATGCTGCTAACATAACTGCATTTAATTTGAGAGGGCGGGTAAGTGCCAGCATCACGCATCACGTAGCTGTATGACTGCACGCAGACATTGCTTGCAACTCACCCCTGTAGCCCACTTCAACGATTTTATTGAGAGCTATGGAAAGCTGGAACTGAGCTCAGTTATTCAATTCAGATTTAGCATTATGGTATTGGCAACCAAGGCTTTTGATCTCGAAAACTCTGGTAGTCAAGTGATGAAACTTCCTTACCACCCCGTGAGTAATTGGTTTGTGGAGGATGAACTCTTCCGCTGAAAAAGACCTCTCGCGAAACTTCCCCAGTTTCGTTTTAATGCTTTCCACATTTGGTTGAAAACAAGGGGAGCAGAAAAAGGTCCTTAATTGAAAATATGGGCTCTTGTGGGGAAGTTTCCGGTGTAAATCTTCGAAAGGCTGGAGGTGCGGCGTTGCTAATAGCATCAGTAAAAATAACGTGTCGCTATGAGGTATAGGTGCTGTACATCTAGTCTTCAAATGAGAAAATATTTATACCCCGTATAGCTGACTGAAATTTAGTGATAAGTTAGAAATTATTGATTGAGTGGGTGATAGGTGATCATGTGGGGCGAATTTTTGGGTACAGCGTTCTCCAAAATGCCTACACTGCCAACTAAATGAGGAACGCTCTTTAACACTGCATCAAATATCGTTCGACAGATTAGAAAGCAAGTCAACATTTCAATATAGCATTCCGGATATATGAGGGCAGTTTTTTTTCAACCTCCGGTCGCACAGCATAAACACTAGACAAGCGACAGGCGGGTGATGTGCGCAGTAGGCAAATGCGCATCTCCCGCACTACACGCTCCGTCACTGCCGAGTTCTCTTCGTCAGTTTGTGCTGAGCATCAGTCACATAAACATGGCCGCCTCTATTGATTCTCCCGCCAAGTTCGAATTGCGAAGCTTTATTCGTTTCCTGTAAGCAGAAGTGAATAGTGCAGCAGAAATTCATCGATGAATGAGCCGAGTGTATGGAGAAAACTTCATCAGTGATGGTGCTGTGCATGAATGGTGTCGAAATTTAAAGATGGCCGAACTTATGCGCATGACTAAGAGAGTCAATGACGCAAGTCTGTCGCTTCAGACGGCCTTGTTCAACGAGTTGACGAAGTGGTTAGGGAAAGCCGTAGGTTCACCATAAGTGCTTTGTCAATGGAATTTCCGGAAGTTTCTAAATCTTCTCTGTACTCTGACGTTACTGAAAATTTAGGCTTCAAAAAACTTTGTGCTCGCTGGGTCCCAAAAATGTTGACAGACAACGCTCATTTATAGGCTCATTTAAATTCATCGGCGGCAGCATTTTATGAAAAGGTTATTATAAAGCTTGTCCGCAGGTGAAAAAAACGCCTCAATCGTCAAGGTGATTATGTCGAAATGTAGCCATAAGTGTACATAACTTTTAGTAATAAAATAAGTTTTTAATATTCACTTATCTTTTACGTATGGCCTATCGAAGGTTGAAAAAAAACTGCCCTCGTATTTTTCCATTCTCTCCGTTTAGGTTCTCATGCGCTTCATTACCAGCGACTTCGTTCCATTCTTCCAATCCATTGGTGTCGTGTGTGGTCGCGTGTTTGTCTTTCCCTTTAGCGTCTTCCTCCTCCCACGTCTCGACTCCCTCCCCCCTCCCGCCCAACTCTCTCTTCGACTCGGTTTATGGGACCGTCCCCTTATCGTCCGTCCTTCCCTTATCTCTCTTCCTCTCCTCCTCTTTCCATTCCCCTTCTTCCTCCTCCCCCGCGGTTTGTTTGTTGCTTCGCCTCGTGGCGGCTGTCGATTGCGTGAGTGGTTCCACTCATTAGCTTTCCCCCCACGTTGTCTCATCTCCTCTCCGTTTTTTTCAGAGCTTTCCCCTCCCTGTCTTTGTTTTGCCTACTCGCGAGGGATAATTTTTTTTTAACTCGGACCAAAGGGGTTCCTTTGTTCTGTTCTGCTCGCGAGATACCTTATGTCCTTCCTCTTTCTTCCTCTCTCGTCCATTTCCTCAATCGTAAGTCGGACAATACCGCTGGGGGTCTCAGCTTGGAGACTCCGCAGCCGTGGATACGCCTTTGAGCCGCAGTACCAAAATATCTCTACGAATACGTGAGCCAGAAATTTCGCCTCATTTTTGTTTCAAGATTTGCATGCATGGTCAACTTTAATCAGCGATGAGCTCAACTTCTGCTTCTGTCACGGTGCGATAGGATGCGGACTCGTTCTGTATTTTTGTTTTCATAAGTTGTTACATTTTGTTCACGTTTTTTACACAATAGAGCTATTTTTATGTGATGATTCTATCCGATTTCGTTTGCACCAAGCTGATAATAGAATGGATTAGTCATGGACGTATATAAAAGATGTGAAATTTTCCGAAAAGTCATAAAGCGTCATTTATACCCTAGGTTTATACTTAAAGTCCTCATCTGTCATCTATTTATTACGTCAAAATTCACGTGAATCTTCTGAATTCGTGCGTACTGGAAAGTTATATGATTGAATTCTCATTGCTACCAAATGAAATAAAGCAGGAAAGCTTGGGTATCGGCATAAAACCTGCACAAAGTTATGCGTCCAACTTGATTCTAAAATTTCACCTTTACGCGACTTACGATATTGTTGAAGTCTTTTTGACTCTCTTTCAACCAATCTGTCCTACTCAATAATGTCACCCACGAGTACTTTCATAATTATTTGCGTAGAATACATAGAAATACGATCAATGCAATTCTTCTGCGCTATGGACGAAAACATTTGCGAGGATACTTAAGGATGTGTATATTATTCATTATACCTTAAATGTCGTCTCTGCCGAGTAATCTGAAAAACTTATTATATGTATGCACTTAGAGAAAAATAAAATGCTCAAAACATTTCGATCTATGCAGCATGCTTAAAAAAAGTGTCATCTTAAATGATGGATTCAGCTGTGCTCTAATTCATAGTTGGGAAATGTTGCAAATATTAAGGTACCAATTGCCCTTACGGTTAAAAACATCCAGCGTTCACAACGCAACATGCTTCTTCACAGGATTCGTGGTTACTAACCTATAATTTTTGAGAATAACATTTAAGTCTAAGGTAGCCTAAAAAAAATATTTTTTATTTTTACGCTAACCCTCAGCAGTTATTCTCTCAATGGAAGCATAATGAAAAATCATAACGAACTCTACGCAACAACAGCGTTCAGCGATGTAAGCCTGTAATTTTTTTAAATGTTTTACACTTGTATTCTCAGGGTTTTTTGCCCTTTTTGCCCAGGGTTTGTCTTTTAACTGCCTGACTACACCTAGCCAGCTTAGTAGGCTTGGTTGACTCAGCCGGAGATCCAGCGAACTCTTCATGAGCCCTCGTCATTGAGAGATAGAAATTGCTGATCCTCAATGGTGACGTAATTTTGACATTGAAGGCTTTAAAAAGTCAAATGATAACTTTCAACACTATTGTTATCAAACACATTATGACTGTATCCAAATCCGAAGCAAAATCCGTGAACAATGATATAAAAAGAATACCGGGCAGCTAGGATAAATAGCCTCCCTCCCCTTGTCACGTTACGGTTGCCGAAGGCTCTCTCAAGAGGGCGTCAAAACGTATCAAAAGAGGGTGCATTTGGCAGCACCCACAACAGACAAAGCTTTTTAAAGTATACTTTTAAACTTCAAAAAAGTTTGTTGGTAAGGGAGAGAGGCTAAAACGTTTTCTCACTAAACGTTTCCCCCCATAAATCCGCAATGTTTTTTCACCGTTGTCCACGACCATAAGTAAAAAAACCTTTTGCGTTATGAACTAATCTCTGAAATTTCTCGAATAAAACAATTCGTGTGCTTCGACACCTTGGGAACAAAATCTATAGTTATGGAAAACTTGAAAATGAGGTAAGGAATGTAGTTAGATTTCAGGAAAAAAATGAGTACATTAGCGCAGTATTTTCATAGCATTTATTACCTGTGTTCAATACTATGATACACGATGCGGAAATTTGAGCTGAATCAGTGAATTTTAGAAGACTATGGAGAACCACAGAAATGCGGGCGGTTAAATAGATGGAGGTCAACAAACTTTTCTGTACGAAAAGGATGCTCGAGCTATAGCTGTAGACAAGTGAAACGAGGTCTTCAGTTGGACAAGAGAGCGGAGAAGATTCTGGAATAGGGTAAAACTCGCTAAGTGGTTTTTAGAATGATGAAAGGCAGACATCCTGGCACTGCAAGAAATAACATGACTATAGAGAACCACAAAAATGCGCGCGGTTAGATAGATGGAGGTCAGCAACATTTTCTGTACGAAAAAGATACTCAAGCAAAAGCAGTAGACAAATGAAACGTTTTCAGTTGGACAAAAGAGCGGAGAAGATAGGGCAACCAATAGGGCACCACATGTCAGAAGACTGATAGGAAGGCCATCAAAAATATGGAAGGACAGCTGAAATCACACCTACCAAGATCAGGGCTAATTTCCCCTTGAAAACAGGTGACTCGCCAACCTCTAAGAAAAGAAAACGTGGCTTTAAATATGCCAGTTGCAGAATTGATAGGGATGAATTTGTTAAGGACGTGACCTCAAAGCCTCGAAAGCATCGGGGTATGAAAAATTTTAGTCTTCAGTGAATGGGAACTCACGTTGAACTTCGAATTTATGACTCACTCACCTTGAAGATCTATCTAAACTGAAAACTACTAAGCTGTAGTAGCAGACCCCATAACAATATCAATCTCGAAAAATT
Source organism: Ceriagrion tenellum (assembly GCA_963169105.1). Lineage (NCBI taxonomy): Eukaryota > Metazoa > Arthropoda > Insecta > Odonata > Coenagrionidae > Ceriagrion > Ceriagrion tenellum. Next base: position 29,471,729 of record OY720643.1, on the reverse strand, counting down.
TTACCTGCAAGTATCGTTGACGCGTAGGTGAAATATACGAAAGTTGCATGACATTGTCATATTTAGAAGGAGATCTTAAGCCATCGGAAGCAAAAATTAAGTAGAGCAAAACTCAAGGTTAAAAGGTTGGCACTGAACGATAATAGCTACTCAGCAGAGAAGACTGGATCCAAGGGGAATATGGAGCTAAAGAAGGGTAATGAAGAATTAACATAGAGGAAAACCGACAAACATGTCTTTCGAAAGAGCTTCGGAGAAAGCGTCAGATAAAAGCTCTATGAAGTGAAAGGGACATATATGTTGGACACATTCTGAGGCATCATAGAGTGGTAAATTAAAATATATAAGCTGCCACGAATGAGATGAATCATTGAGGAAGACCAAACATGGAAAAGAAAGCAAAATATGATGGATGTCAAAATAAAGAATCATGAATGAATTATATGACATTTAAGTGCGAAGGAGATCTCAAGAGAAAAAAATTCTAGATTCTGAAGAGACCAAAAAATCTGCTTTGGTACCTGCTAATGATGATTATATTATTACTCATGTTCCCGACCAAGTTGAATTCAATAGCAAAATATTTTTTAAAGGATTTTTGTCCAAATAATTATTGCAAGGTGGCTTGGGCAACTTTTAGATTTAATTCTGAATATTAATCAGCGTTTGTCTGGTTACTTTTACAAAATGTATTTGCAGCTTCTTTTAGCACAAAAAAAAACTTTTTTTAAAGCCCCGAAAATGTATTTTCTGAGCTGAAAAAAGTTTCCAATACAAATTTTGTAAATGTAACACCTAATGAAGATTAAGAATTAAATCGAAGTGTTAGTAAAGGCAACTTGACACAATTATTTGGATCAAAATCATGGTTGTAGAGAATACTTTGCGATGGTGAGCGTAATAGATGAATCCCTCACGATGGATATTAATGATGATGGGACGTTAAATGGTATTTGACGGCGCGGAGATCCTGACTGGCTCAAAGAGGAAGGTCAAAACTGAATGAAGTCAGACACGCCCACAGCTCTTCGGTAATAGAAACAGATTAATCGAGCCTGCGATTGCGATAAACATCTCAGAAGGAATGCGAAATATAATGCTCTCGCGATGACAGTGAGAGAGAGAGAGAGAGAGAGCCGAGATTTCTTTGTTTACTCACTCCGTCGCCGAAGGAAGTTGGTTCGTTTGCATTGCTGCGCGCGGGAGACGTTACCCTTTTAGTCTCGCCAACTCCACCAGAAGTCTCCCAGACTCCGATCCTCCTCCCCTCTCGCCTCACTCTCTCATTCGACATTCCATTGTTTCCACGAGGTATCGATTTCCTCTCTCTCTCTCCCCCTTCCTCTCCCCCTCCCAACTTCCCCTACTGTCCCTCCCACTCCGGGAGAGGCAGGCCTTTGCCTTTTCGGTGGTCGACACTGCCCTCCCCCAATCATCCTCATTCCCCGAGAGAGACACATCCTTTATGCCCCCGGAGAAGGGGTCAAAGGTTTAAAGGAAGAAGGATTGAAAGAAGAGCCCGCGGTGCGGACGACGGATGCTCCTCGTTCTCCGGGTTTCCCCGTTAGATCAACTTTGAAGGAGATAGAGATGCGCTGCTTCGAGGGGTCGGTTGAGATGTCGAGCCATGTAGCGGAAAAGCGGCTTGCCAGCGCTGCCCTGTAGTTTTTTTTGCTGGTGATTGGGTTATGATTCAAATGCATGTTCTGCAATCAACCCGGATTTTAGACACCCATGAATGTTGATTCCTAATGATCGGCACTGCCCACACAAAAACATTTTCATTCCCCAAGCGGGACTACCTTCATGCTCAGGCGAAGTTTTAAAGAAAGGAGGGTCGAAAGAAGAGCAGATGGAGTGAATGGCGTATATACTCTGTGTGGTTTCAGGCTTGATGGAGTGGAATCGGAACATAACTAAGTATGAAAAAATAGGTAACTTCCACTTTGATAAATTTGTTCCGACCGGTTTCGCTTTTTACAGCATCTTCATCTAAAGATGGTGCAAAAAGCGAAAGCGGTCGAAAAAATTTATCACAGTGGAAGTTGCCTATTTTTTCATACTTAGTGGATGGCTTATGTTATTATTTCTCCGGGATTCTCCGTTAGATCAACTGGGAAAGAGAGACTGAGAAGCGCCACTTGGAAGGTTTTTGATGATCGGTTGACGTGTCGAGCCAAGCCGCGGTGATCAGCTTACCAGCGCTGCCGAGTCGTTTTGCGCTAGCATTTGAGCTGTGTCGAAGCTTGAGTTGCAATTGACTAGGAATTTTGGCGCTTAAAATTTCTGACTTCCGGGTATTTGTGATAACCACCCCTAGTCATCTCCCCAGAGATAGAGATATTCCTTGCGCTACGATATCGGGATCCAAGTTTTGAAGTAACAAGAGAGAAGATATGTCCAGTGGTCTTGAAAACCTTGTTCCTTTGAAGCCCACAAAAATCCATAGCAAAACTCCACTCGGTAGCTTAATTGGCGAAAGTATTTGGCCAAAAATCGAGAGATCCGGGTTCGAGTTCCGGTCAAGGTGAATGTCGTTGGAATTTGGTACTGTTTCAACGATGAAAAGAAATCACTTTTTGAAATACCACATAATATTCTCGATAAGTTTCAATTTTTGTGTCATCATCAAGGAAGCATTGACGTGTTGCCTTTTCGAAAATGTGACCTTGACACGTTAACGTTGAAAGGCATCAGGAATAAAGAACTTAAGTGGTAAAGCACTACCTGTTTTCCTATCACCAACTCCGCCCGAGATGAGCGTCCGGACTCCGGAACCTTGGAATTACTGGCGAGTTACCAGTCAGGTTCTAAGTGTTGTGATAAGGAGTGAAATTACATCGGGTGGCGTAAAGTCGTTACTTCTAAACAGGTTTCATTGTTTTTAGGCGTGTCAGGTATCTCCTGGTAAAGTAAAACTTTTTTCATAGCGAATTTCACTCCTTAGATGTATAGCGTGTCAGTATGGTTTTATTGCCGTGTATGAATGTGGTTTTTACGGGTACGCAACTCGCTATTCTCGATTCAGCCATGGGGAATTGGGGAAAATGGTTCAAAAATGGGGAAATAGGGTTAAAAAAATTGGAAATATATGAAAAACACAAGTCAAATAATTTTATTTGGTGTATTGGACATTATTTTGGGCAAATTTTGGCACAGAACAATGAAGTTAACATATAAACGTTTACGGAAGGTAAGCCATGGCAGAGATTCTGAGTGAAGATGAAAATAAAAATGAATAAATTGCTTGATGTGAAGCATTGCATTGTGAAGCGACGAAACCTAGACTTGAAAGTACGGGATGGATAAGGAACATAAGTGTTTGCGATAGTACTATTTAGTTGAAAAACTAACAGAATAAGATAGATAAAGGATGTGTCGGACAACTTAGACATGGTCGACAGGTAAAGACGATATTACCTGTGCATATCGAAACCTTGCTTAAGACACATGGCGGTCGTATTGATTGCGATACTACTTTCGATGTGGTAAACAGAAGTTACTAATGTGTTGGATAGACGAGATAACACTCTAATTTCATGGGTTAAAATGCATTAATGTTAGTACAGGCGTAATATAGTAATTTATTCTAGCGCACTGCGCATCGAAAAATGTACAAACAACATGTCTGGGAGTTCATGAGTTCATATTAATAGTAAACACCACTCATACACCAACGGTGCTCCCTGTTCAGTTTCCTAAACAATGTTCCACGGAACCTAGTTAGGGAAACCATGAATTGGAGAGTGCTCTCTCAGCTAAGTAGATAATTGTTCTCGAAGTTTAATGTACACTTGGTTATGGATGTCGCAAGAGCGATTCTACTGCTCGCGAATCAGTTTGTTTTATCTATCAAAGGACTGTTCTGGGTCACCCCTCCTGTCATGGTTAGAGCTAAAATTGGCAGAATTATCGGTGTCAGCACCAACAAAGCTAATTCCACGACTATTCTCAGTATTGCGAATATATACTGTGTATTGAAAGTCATGTTCACTGACTTTTCATTCGTTCTTTTCGGTATATTTTACCCGGCCTCCAATTTGAATGCGTTTTTCATGCTTCAACTCAAGACATTATTCGAGAATTTTCTCTAGTCGATAACTGGTACTCCTGGCGCCACTCGTGGTATTTTTCATGGAGTAAACCATTTATCATGCTACGTAGGGATGTAATACTCTTTTTCCTCAAACAAAGATGCATTTATTATGCTACTCAACTTACAAACTGATCAATGTCATTATCTCACCAAGTGCCTGCTGTTAAGAGGTAGGTATTTAGGTTGTTGGGCTGTTTCTACCTTATGTAGGGGCGAGCGAGTTATTTCTTGCCGCACTACTATGCCTTTGTCTCTTCCTTATTCAGTTATTGAAATCTTTTTGACGAAGTAAAACATTCCTCATATCGTGACACAAATATCCGAAGTAATTCGATCTAAATCGGCCATCAATACCCTATTACGACTGAATAAGACCAAGCTGCTCTATTTTTCCTTGCCCCTCTACGAATGTCTTCTCCCCAAATACCATATTCAGAATTTCGTCGTATGTTTTCCTCTCTTCGTAGCTTTTATATTCATATAGAAAAACTTGAAAGTAAAACACTATGGTTCCCCTCATTCCATACGAGGAACTTTTCGTATTCTCCGTATTCTTGGAACTTACGTTCGTAGTTGCAGCGCAGGAAACCAAAGGGTCAGTTGGTGAAAGTGAAGAGGGGGAGAGGAATTTCGGTGGGTATTGTCGTGGCAATATCAGAGGAGGAAGCGAAATAGGAGAGCCGGTCGGTTGAGCTCTGTGTATGTTTTTGGACATTTGGGACGTATTCGGAAGAGGGAGTGTCGCCTGAGGATTCGTTTGGCCGCTCTCCTCCGCTGGGAATAAGGCTTTGACTTCCCATGAGGATGCCCTCATTCTGTTGTCTTGAAGAAAGAGAAAGAACGGTTTGTCCGTGACCCTACACCAGCTTCCTACATTATTCACTAGGTAGTTTCATCGCGAGATATTCGTGGCTGGAATATTTTCTCGCTTTCGTCGAAATTGAAATTTGATCCACCTATTTTTTCGACCTTGAGATAGGGTTACCACTCATATTGTTGCCACCTTCGATTGCCCAATAAAATTAATTGCTCGATTGTCCAATTGAAAATTACTACAAAATTCAAAGATACGGATACATTGATTTAGTCTTTCAAGTTATATACTTCTGAGTTGATATTTTGTCGATTGTCCTCAAAATAGTTTAAGATTGTTTTACCGGAGAAGAGGAAAATGAAAAGTTGGTGATAACCTTTCACTAGCATGGGGAAAACTTGCAAAGTATCAACTTTAAAAATTTTTGAGGATACCGGTACTGTATTACCTTTACGAAGTCACTCGCAAGCACTCGGCTGGGAATCGAGAGATCTGGATTCGAGTCCCGGTCATACCTTATGAATTTTCATTTGTACAATTTCACCCGTGTATCAACTTTAAAATTAACTATGACTGAATTTCAAAGTATGAGGAAAGAATTTTTTTATGTGCTTCATTCCATGTGTCGTACTCAAAACCAGAGCGTGAAGATTCACTGGCCTGCACCTATGAGTAATGAGTAATAGACACGATTATTTTAACCTAACTCTTAAAAATACCAACTTCTTCCAACTTTACTTAAAAATATAAATTCATTTTATCGGATACCATACCGTATTGTAAATGATACGGGATGTCTCGCATGGGGAAGTATTTCCAGTAATGGCACGGCCGTCAACCATCTCTCTTACAGAAGTGGATGGCTGTTAGCGAGCCTAGTGCGGGCCCATCTCCCTGGAATTGATTTATGAGCTACGAGCTCTGGTCTGAATTGAACCCTCTGCCGCGCTCGCCGTGGGTTCAAGGCGAGTGTGTGCATAATTTTTCCCGACAAATTGAGACGGCTAACCGCGAGAAATACAAGGACCTCTCTAAACATTCCCCCTTCACTCCGTTTGCAATGTGTCGGAACCACAATGCAATAATTTGAGGCGGAGGGAACTGTGCGGGGTGCTTTGTTCAACGCGCGTTAGTTCAACGAGGGCCCTCGAGCTCCGGCGATTATGTCAGAAATGTGATATGCTCTCTTTTACACCGGCACGCATGCCTATTTGGCTTTTTAACACAAAGAGAGGTATTTCTGGGGAGTGTGAGAGCCCTCTGTATCTTTATCACCGTTCCACATCTCAGAGAGGGAAAGGGTTTTCAGCCAAATGGGAGTCCTTTGTGCCGCGTGCTGCTCTAAACGCGAGTCAGCTCCTCTGATGCTTGCTTATTTATCCGCTCCTCACTCGCGAACAACTTTCCTCATGAATTTATGCTTTTTCATCATCATCTCTTTAGTTTTATGAAATGGTGTACGTTATTGGGCATATATCCTAATAGCCATTGAGGTGCAAAAGTAAATGGATTCCAATGTTAGTTTTTCGGTTTCGGTTAGTCATCTAGGTGAATACTTACGGAGAGAAAAAGGTGGTTAATTAGCTTTGGCTTCGGAGTATACAAGGATTTGTGTGTTGGCTATTTCGCGTGTCGCCAGCAAATTAAATTCCATTTGGAGTTACAGAACTGGTAGGTCTTATCAAAAACGTGGATCAAATGGACCGTTGGAAAAGCTGACTAGAAAAGAATAGAAGCCTTCGAAACCTGGTGCTAGAGGAGGATGCTGAAGATAAAATGAACGGACAAAATAAGAAATAATGAAGTGTACTGAAGAATAGAAGAGGAAAGGACCATATGGAACACCATACAGAAAAGAAGAACCAGATGGATTGGACACGCCCTGAGGCACAATGGGTTTGTGAAGAATAGAATTGAGGGTAGAATAGAGGGAAAAGTCCCCAGAGGAAGACCCAGGAATTATTTCATAGACCAAATGAAGAGGAAAGTACATAGGAAGAGATACCAGGATGTAAGGGAACTAGCATTAGATATGGAAGGGTGGAGGGCCGCAGTCAACCAATCCTAGGATTGAACGACCAATTATGATGATCTAAAACGTGCACAAAACCACTTGTAGCAGTAATACTGTTTATAAATAGCTCACTCTATAGTTATTATTGTTGAGTGCGCCTACAGCCAGGGTGACTTTGCCCAGCTATCAATTTATTTCAACAATTTTGAATTATCAAACTAAAATAGCTAAGTACATTTAAAATGCATTGGTTAAAATTTCTGTGAATGTTGACTGCAGATATCCGAGAGCTCTGGTAAGAGTGCCAGCCTCATCCCCGGTAGTTAATGCCTGGTAAATTTCACGTTCAGCTACAGTTTTTTACTCTCAATGAGGACGCCTTTACAGCATATGGACCATTCAAACAAGTAAGACCTTATGGATGGGGATGGAGCTTTTCTGACGTTCTCTTACCAAGGGGTGTTTGAAAGTACAAGACAATTTTTCCTAAAATTTTAGTCATTTCTGATTTACTGTAGCTTTATCACTTTTTTAAATAACTGTCGGACGAAAAATCTTACTGTTTTGGGTAACTGCCTTAGAGGTAGGTCTGAATCAGTTTTTAACTATATAAAAACGAATTTTCAATTATTTGTGCTCATTACTTTGGAGTTAACGATTTTTTTAGATCGTGTGTTTGGCGAGCCTAAGCAATAGTTTTATTAACAGTCTCAGATACGATCATTAAAAACCGCAGAAATTCAAATTTTTAAGTGTGTCTGAAGGACCTAAGCCTGATTATGTAAAAGTTGAAAATCCAGGGTGGATGAGACGAGTTTTTGCGCACTTGGACATGAAATCACCCATAAGTTATTATCTATCATGTGCATTGCACCTAACTGAATGATAAATTACGTAAGATTAGGAAGTAATGGTTGAAATCTTACTTTGCGTTGCGAAGGGGTTAAAAATTTGCCCAAATTGCCTTACATGATACTTGTGTGGCCCCATTTGGGGCAGTCGCTGCCCTAAAACTGGGAAAAGGTATGAGCGGGTCGATAATTCCCTATCTTCAAGTATCGGGAGCGTCGTTTTGGATAAAAATTTGAAGCATTTTGCACATTTGAATAGTTCCTCCATTGGCTAAATGTGGTTCCCCGGCGTAAACTTAGTTGACGTGTGACATCCACTAAAGCTCCTGTTGCGAATCTTATACCCGCGTTGAGCACCGTCCATAGAGGCTTCAAATATGACTCTAGTACAAAGCCGTACACAATGGTGGCATAATCTAATTCCGAACGTGTAAGGCCACGTACAATGAATTTATATTCATTGTACCATGCCCCTACACGTTACATGTCTGTCTGTCCGCCCCTATTTCGAGCGGCTTAAAATCTTTTAGGCAAGTGAGTTCGACGACAAATATATCTTTAACGGAAAATATGTGCTACCGCTAGTTATGCCACCTGGGAAAAATCATACCAAGGAAATGAAGTGTTTCTGCCAAAACTGAGAGGCCTGTAGGCAAAGTACTTCCATAGGACTGATAATGGTCAATACACTGTGCCATAAATACCGAAAAAACATTTAGGTCGGATGTTCATATAACTCTGATACAATATCATGATGTTTAGTGAAAGATTGACTTAAATATAATTTATAAATGCAAAATAATCAAATCATAACTGGGACTAACACCTTTAAAAGATAGCACGCAATGTATATCAAGCCGTATTTCATCTCTTTGTTTCCATCACTGTTAACTTCATCTATTTAAACCTTAAGTAGAGTTCAAAACCTTATCAAGCTGAGTGCTTCTCTAGATATTTATTATTGAAACAAATTATCACGTTCAAAGGTTATCCATTATGAATGACCTAGGTCGGTTTTATTTTTTTCTCTTTTTTTCTTATTACTACCCAGAATACAGCGCAATCGGCCAATTCAAATTGGGTGAATAACAACACCAGTAGACGAACAAAAATGCCCATGCCCTAAGTGGTGTTAATCCCACACAGGCAGGACTCGAACACGCGACCGTCGGTTTAATAGGAGATAACTTTACCTCGTGGTCACCGGGGCCGGGATTAAAGCGAGTTTTTGAGGTCATCGAACTTCACAGATTTTTTTGTTTCGTAATATTACATATTTTATTGAACTAAACAAGAATGTATTCACAATTGGTTTAAATATCATTGTTTATTAAATCGTGGTCTGAAAAGCCGTTGCATAACTTTTCGAGCAATGCAGATAGCCATAGAAATTGACTCCAACATGCTCGAATGGGTTCAAAAATATCTGGAAATACTACCTCAAACATCATAAAGGGAGCCCGTTCGAAATGTCCTTCGAAATTTGGACAGAACATGTCCCAAGAGTCCAAAGTGGGACGTTTCAGGCCTCTTTATTTTCCTCTCCTTATCCCATTCTTCTTTTTTACGGCCCATCCATCTTCTCCCTTATCTCTGACTTCAGTTATCAAGAATTTTCGTTGCTTGTTTGCTCTCGTACATGCGTCCTCAAGAGAGCAATGACATGGTATTCTCACAGGCGTTCGAGGAGAATGGAAAAAATTCTCCATTTTTGGAAGTTCACATTCCCTGATCGTTGAATTACTCGATTGAGAAAGCACAATGGCGATTGTCTACCGAACTACGAGGAAATGTGTTAGAAGAATCAGAATCCTTCACCTACTAGCTTGATGGAAGAAGGTAAAATGTCATCATGCAAAGAATAGCTCAAGCCAATAAAGCAACCATGATGATAAAACAACTGTTTGGCTGATATAAAATATGATTACCAATGTGGTACCAAACATTGGTGTTATTTTTTATTTTTATATCATCTTTTCAAAGAACTGCGGACCGAAGATTTGATAATTTTTATTCGTGTTATCCGCTGAAAAGATACTCGGTGGGGATATGCCATAAACAATGAAGAGGGTCTATGATATCCATGAAATACAGTTTGAAAATGAAAAAGGATATTTGTTTGCGGTTCAACAGCATTTATCCATTACTTTCGTTGTATTTTACCCTTATCCTATTGGAAGGGGTATTTAGAAATGGGCAGGAGATGATATGGTCCAGATGATATGGTCCAAATGGAGACAGAAATTGCAATTTTTCATCGGTACCAGTGGAAACTTTCAATTTATCTCTTTGTTATGTTGAAATTCCTCCACCTCACGCATGACCTCTTTTTATGTCAATGTCATTTCACAAATTAAGCTCTAATTTTTACTACATAACCGATAGGTACACGTGGCGGTCAAAGTCGATTTACGTAAGCACTTGTCTACCTTTTATCCAAGAAAAAATCATGTTTTCCAACTTAAATTTCATCGAATTTACGGGCAGGAAGTTAGCGCGCCAACTTCATGTCACCGATTAATTTTCCTTCTGCTTATGCTTTCGTTGTCTTTTGCCCTTATCTATTGGGAAGGGTATGTGAAAATTGACAGGTATGGTCAAAATGAAGACAGAATTGCAATTTTTCATCGGTATCCAAGTGGAAAATTGCCATTTCTCTTTGCATTAAGTTGAAATTTCACCACATCACACCTGACACCACCTCTTGCGTCGAAGTAATTTCACAAATTAAGCTCTGATTTTTCTGTATAAGCAGAGATACACGTGGCAGGAAACAGTGGTTTATGAAACATTGAAGTACATGTCTACATGCCTTCCATCTTATATTCCAGTGAATTAACGAGCAAGAAGTTTATATGTTCGTGTTGCCGATTAATTTTCCTTCCGCATGTGCTCTAATCCAACATTGTCCCTTACAGGAAGGCCTTCAGCCTGGCTTTTGCAAGGTATGCGAAATAAAGGTTTCGTTTGATCGGTCCGCTGTGTATCTGGCTTGGATATAAGGTTAATATGTATATCCTGGCATTCTTCCGTTGCTCCACTCAATTTCGCAGCGCTTGGTGTCCCCGTCATTTTTCAAGAAAATTCCCCCGTAAGCGCCTATCCTCAAAAGTCATTTTGCAAAAAGCTTTTACCTCCTCACCCGGCTGCCTTTGCAGCATCTCCATTTCAGATAATATTCTGGACCTTTATGCGTACACTAATATCAAAAGATAACAAAGTGAGGAGCGGGTTTATTTTTTGTCTAGGTATCTTCCTTTATTTTTGAGAAGAACAGTGGTGAGGCTGAGCTGAGCGGAAGGCATTTGTTCGGTAGCGGCGGGTGTTTGTTTTTTTTTCTCATTCGCCTTTTCACGAGGAATTCTGGGAAGAGGTGGTCGGGTGGACACATCCCGAGGAAAGAGGGAGCGAGATTGCCTTCCCCTTTTCCATCCCGAACCCCTTTTACCCTTCTTCTCTCGCAGGGTATTTCATTCGGCCCGCTACGCAAGGGCCGCTCCACACAGACAACAAAAGAATTTCGCCGTGCAGACGGTCCACTCCTGGGAATACCGCCAGACCCACGCAATTCCTTGAGCCTGATTGGGAGATATCCGAGAATCAATGTCTGGCTGCGTACACAAGTTGGCGCACAGGCTTGAGTGCATATTCATGCGAAAGACCTTCCTGGGGAAAATAGACGATCCTTTGTCTGGGGTCGGGAAAAGATTCTTTATTTTCTAAATAAATTTGGATATCATCGCTTCAATTTCTAGCACTAAGACTCAACCTAGCTGAAGAATATAATTGTAAGTTACGATGGCAACCGTTTGAGATACGGTTAGGGTATGGAGAAAGTGCGGTGGACGGAAAGGCAGAGGAGCAGAAAAGTGCTCTGGTGGCTGAGAAGAGGAAACTTCTGGAGGAGATAAAGAGGAGACAGAGTGCGCGGTTGAATTGGCAATGAAAGGAGAAGGAAAGCATATGCCTTATTTTTTCAGGTAATCCAAGAAGTTATCGTATAAAACTTCAACTCGAGTCTGGAGAATAATGGAGAATGATGGTAGATGACAAAGAAGAGGTAGTGTTCGGTATGTTGGGTGAGGATAGGAAACTTCTGGAGGAGATTAGAAGGAGGCGGAGCAAGTGATTGGAACAAATATTTAGGAGAAAAGAGGTCTTGATGATGTTATGCTGAAAGGTTCGGCGGAGATTTAGGTGAGAAGGGAAAGGGAGGAAGAAAATAGACTCCAGCGAAAGGAGGAAGGAATGCAAACGTATTCTGAGATGAAGAAAGAGGCCATGTACGGAGATGACACTCTGCTCCCGTAAAAGACAGCAAGATATTTTCTGTCTTTCATCAAAACCTAGATTAACCGGTAGATGGCATTTATATAATAAAAAGTCATGAATAACGCGAGAAATTCCTTGCTAGGTGATTCGAGCTCCCTATATTGTATACTTGCTTGAATGTTACATGAACGTGGAACGTAGTTTGATCGGTCAATCAGGGGCAAAGGGATCCTAAAGGCCGTTATGGATAGGAGGTTCTTGGCTTAGCGGAGGAGGAGAGAAAAGACAATAGGCTTTATGACGGTGAGAAAAGAGAGAGAGAGTAAGGTGTATTCTCAGCTGAAGAAAGAAATCGTGTTGATAGTTATCATTCACTTCCGTAAAATACTACAGGAGTGCTATGTTCTATTTAAGCCCATCTATACCGGTAGATCACCCCAGTTAGAATATTAGGCTAAACTTTGAAGCACTCCAAAAGGCACGCATTTAAACTATCTTCATCACAACCGGCATCACTTGTTCTTATTGACGTGGTCTTCTTGTCACGAGTCATCCCATTCTCCGAGCCTGTGAGCCGCTATGTGGCCAATTAAAATAGTGGAACGGCGATAGCAGTCATCCTTCTTGCCATGTCAAGATAAAGTTTTTGGTAGTCATACTTTTTGTAGTAGTGTACCAAAAAGGCTGTGGAGTGGTCTTACAGAACAGTCCACAGAAAGAGTGACTCGTTCTCATGAAAAGTCGCTCTTCCCGTGAACGTTTCCACTCGAGTCAGATGAGTGAGCAGGTCTCTGATTGCGTAGATAACTAGTTTGAGCGGTTGGTAACTTTTGCGTTCATAAGTTTTTGTTTCAGAGGAGTGGGCTAAGAGCTGAAATAATTTGTCAAAAGTGTTTTTATACGGTCTATTTGGCAACTTCATGAGTAAAATAATGATTTTTGGGTCAGGATGAGTGACTTCAATTGAAATTGACACTCTTAATTTAATTTAATTAGGAAAAATTTTTAGTGAATTAAATTTACAGAAAATTATTTTATTGTAAAAGAAAATTGTTTGACTCCATATTTTCTAGAAACTTTCAACTGAGAAAGTGACAATAGATAATTATAGTGCAACTGAAAGCAGTATGGTATTCAATCTGTCAATATTTAGTGTATCTAGAAATTATTTTATGTAAACATAATGTGTTTCTTTTCATAATTTTTTTATTTTTCCTTTAGTAAACATTATTTACATATGCTCAAAAGTATAAGAGGATGTAAAAATATGCTAATTTAAATCAAATTGTAAAAGATAATTATTGAATACCACATTTCCTGATAACTTTCAACGGAGGGTGTGAAAAGCGATAGTTGTAAAATTGAAATTAGTAGGGTATTCAATCTGTTTTTGTGTATATTGTGTATCATCTAATTATTATTTTTTAAATTGTATAAACATTAAAGTTATGTACCTAAAAGTCTGAAATGCCAATGTAAAGGTTTACGATAATAAGCGTTTTATTAATTTATTAAATTGAGAGCGGGCTTGTTTGAGCGTGGAAATTATGGTAATGAATTTAATAGTGAAATGTCAAAATATCACATTTCAAAAATGAAAGAAAACCTTAATGGCCATTTTATCACTTTGATGGGTCATCCAAGTTTTTATTTTTATTGTGTTACATTCCTAGACCAATACCAATCAAGCCAAAATCCCGCTTATTCTAAAAAAACTTAAAGATGCGGCCCAATTTTCTTCGCCTGCGTTTCAATTTTTTCTCCATGCCAACTAGTTTTGGGCGAGGAATATAATCAAACAAGATTTTTCGATATCTTGACTGCCTCTGACTTGAAATGAATTTGTCAACGGAAATCTACATGTAATTGTAGTTACATATTTCTATTTCAACAACCACGGTATCTTATTGAAGCTTAAGCCCTAGTTACACGATACATTACCCGTACGAGTGAATGTAAGAATGCATGAACGCGTGAATGAATGCGAAATTTCACCTTGTAACCACGCCAACTTGCACGAATGCATGGAAGCAGGAATAGTAAAATAGAACCTGCTCTATTTGGCTCAGCTTGTATATTTACACGTACGGATTAATGTGTAACCAGGCCTTAACAGCCGAAACTCGGCCATTTGTCGATCTGAAGTCGCCCCTTGTGTCTTCCTCCTTAGCCCTTATTTTGCCCGCGTGCATGCTGGAACATAATTTCCTGCGAATTTGTTTTGTTCAAAATTTAAACCCTCCGTTTGATGAAATCGTCATCTCCCTTTCGCAGCAGTTAATACGGGCGGAGAGTGGAAGGCAAATAATTCCGCCGGGGCGGCCTTTTGACCTTTACCCTTCTTTCGGCGTGGGCGACTGTTTGACCACCTTTATCACGTCCGTCCAAATGCCCTTTGCTTATGTGGCCTTTATGCTTGCCACAGAGCCTCTCATATCTCCTCGCTCTTCGTCATTACCGCGACCGTATCCTCACCTCGTCCCCGACGACCGCCTCCCGACGGCCAATTACGCGCCCGCCTCAAAGAGGAATCTCCGACTCCCGCATCTTTTCTACGCACGCGCGCTCAATTTGTGCGGCGATATCATCCACTCTAGCAGTTGTGGCCACACGCATTATACACACACACGACGCATTTCTTCGAAGCCACCTCCGTGAAGGTAAACCTGGCTGAACGTTTGCCCGAAGAAGTATAAACTGCGGTGATTCAAAGTGTACCCCGTCTAACTCGATTGAGCGGTAGCGCAAAATGATGCCGGGACAATCCTTCTCTACAAATTTAGTCGATCAACAGAGAGATTAAATGGATTCTATGTATTTTCTCCCATTTTTCACCGCATCAGAATCCAAAATGACAGTTCGAATTTCCGCTATCATTTTTGGCCTCATTATAGTCCACTACATAGCGCCAACTCAACTACAAAGTTATTCCTGCTTAAATTGAAACGTTATCTACTAAATATATTGTAATGGTTGATGAGCGTTTTCAATACAGCTAATTTCTGAGCTTTAGGGCTTTAATTTAACTTAACAGGTGTACTGCATGTATCTCCGATAGTTTGAAAACTAGTATGTATTAATATTAGATTATATGCTGTCCAAACCAAGAAGAACCGTGTACCAAAAATCGTTTCTGTACATGGGACCTAATATATTCAATTCCTTGCCAAAAACAATAAAAAGATGCAAATCTGGTTTAAAAAATTTAAATGGTCGAAGAATGCCTACTGTCTTATAGAAACGTTGAATCTTTTTTCTGATTCGTTTCTGTTTAAGAAAGTGTTTTATATCACTACTAACCGAATGCAAATTAAAATTTTGTACAATATTCAAAGAAAGTATCTGTCAAATGAAAATGTTAAATATTTTTAAAATATTCAAATGTTTTTGTTTTTATTCTATTGAATTTCAAGTTCGCTATTTTGCCGCAACTAAACGTAAATTGAAATTTTTAATGTGGTTAAAGGTTCTGTTTTATGAAGATGCTAAATGTCATTTCCTGATTTTGCGTTACTGAAATAAGAAGTACATAATTTCATTGCTATCCGAACGTGGTGGGGGTATGTTAAACATTGATGGTGGCCTATTCAGGTCTTGACCTTGAAGACTATCCGAAGCATCCGTTGATATGTTCAATTACTGTTGGATGAGATGTTCTGCAGATGGAAATAAATAAAATTCTATTCTACATTCTGTGTTGGTAGAGCGCCCTGGGGTATTTCTTATATAACGCCTGCCGCCCCCAGCTATGTCATGAACCGTCATGAAAAACTGCTAGATGAATGCATTCTTTCATTTGCCATAAGTCAACATGGAAAGCAACAGATTAGGGCTCAAAGGCCTACCAAGGCTCCACCCTTACTTCCCAGCTGTACGGCCTTTTTATCGCTTCTCAGTTGTATTATTTATATTTCGAGCAGTGAATAAAATTCTACCGCAGTGATATTATACAACACCCAAAGTGCCCACTTGGGGCCCGTGGGGCTTTCTAAAGTCGCCATTATTTGACCCCGTTCCATCAAATACATAACTCCATAATTTTATGATAACCGTTTCAGTCGTTCGAAAGTGATGCCGGAATATACGGACATGGCTTTCATTCATAAAGATGAACCCATTTTCATTAAATACGGTAGTGTTATCAAGGGGAAATTCGGTGGTAGTCTTTCTCAGTAGGTTAAATATCCACTATCTCATTGCCACTAATTTTGATAAATCCCATCAATTGAATTCTTGTAGCAAGCGCGTCTTCAACCTATTTTTTTAAGCATTCGGAGATATGCCAAAAAAATGGCGGATGCCTGTATCCTCATACTGGAAGGGTATGCGGCGACTCAACTTTATAGTATAGTTGGCGTAATGTGGGGGATCACTCCATTTGACCTTGTCTCCATTGGAGTCCAAATCTATTTACAACGTGAAGTTCAGCCAACCAGCCGTTTCAACTCCGTTTCAACTTCTGACATCATAAAAATAGTTGCCTTGATCGCACAATAAAATATGTTTCTCACTTTCCACAGAGTTTTATTCACACCGACCAAGGTTTCGGTATAAGCTATGTCATTTTCATGGTTCAATTAATTAAGTACTGCATTATAAAAGATTTCAGGATTTCCCGGCGAATAGAATGCAGAAAGGCTTCTCGGGATTCCAACCAGGTAGAAAGGTCTATGACCAACGTTTCGACCGCTTACTCTGCCGCCGTCCTCAGGATCTCATCTCATCACCCTGAGGACGGCTGCAGAGTAAGCGACCAAAACGTTGGTCATTGACCTTCCTACCTGGTTGGAATCCCGAGAAGCTTTTCTGCAAGTACTGCATTCATATATATGTTTTGAAACGGGTCTGGAGGGGCAGGGAAATGATGGAGGGTAGGGGAAATGATGGATGGTAGGGACGGAATTACGTAGGATATCGATAAATGATGTAATGACCCCCCTACTCTCTATATACCTTAAGTCATTCCATCCCTACCCTCCATCAATTTCCTCCCCCTCCAAACCAGTTCCAAAACATATATAAGAATGCAATACTTGTAAAGTTGTACCTTAACAATGTCATATCTCATGTCGATGCCTTGCTTCGTGTGAATAAACTCTGTGAAAAGTGAACAGCATCTCTCATTGCAAGATCATGGTATCTGTATTCCACTTCCACAAAATATCGCCTAATACGCTAAACTAAAATCATAAAAATAATCTCGATTCGGCCCTAGCAGGAATATGAGAGCGTATATTTCTGCGAATACAAATATGAAAAATGCTAAAAGGCAACCATATCCAACAGTTCATCATGCTGTGAAAATTGGTCTGTTTTTCAATCAAAAACTAGAATTTTTTTGTAGAATTCAGAGTCATTGTTCATTCCATTTTCCGATTAAACATCCTTAGATAGGAAGCCGCAAGGATCATTATATCATTGCAGCTCGAGAAATATTGCTCCCCGCAAAAAAAAATTTCCTGCTCGATTTATTTCGGGAAAATTTCAACCTCTAGGTTTCCAGTTAGCCAGCTGCAGAGAGAACTCAATTCAACCTCGAGCCACGTTTCTGATTTGAGAGCTTCGTTCTCGCAGGGAAAGAAGCGAATTAGATCCAAAAGGATTAACAAGGCAGAGAGGATCCCGCCTTCCTGCGAAGCTCCCGAACTTGATTGAATCTGCATTTAATTTTGGCCTTGCCTCGAAAAAAACCCGTCACCCCCTGCCATGCGCCCTCCCAATCCTCCAGCACTTCCAAAGGATGTGAAGAAACTTAGAGAGGAAGAAATTCGAGGTGGCGACATCAATTTTGGGCTCACGAGTTTTTTGTAAAGTAGAAAATTTTACTTTCCCGCTCAATAAGCTCAATGTTCTGTTTTCGGGTGAACCCAATGTTGATTTTTCATCATTTCCAAAGTTTCCTCTTTACTTGATAAAGGACGCTATTTTGTAGCTTAGAAACAAATGGAATCAAATACTTATAACGTAAATACTTTTGATAAAATGGTCACAAACTGGGGATGGAATCATGGTTGCTTGTTTAGCATTGTAAATATCCTTATTCAAAACTTAAACCGCTCTAAAAGAGCAACGCTCACAGTTACTGTCCTAAGATCACACCCCGAATAAAACTAATGACTGGAGAACTGGACCACCCTGTGCCTTTTAGTGTACGCTGTGTTAATTTAAATTTATTATATATATATATATATATATATATATATTGTCACTCACACTAGCAATTTGTAAGTACTACAAGGTACCTACCTAATAGAGAAGTACTTTATGCATCTTACTATAAATTAGCTGCAAATTAAAATATTAGTGATAACAGCTTTGCTCTCATATAAAGGAAATGAATTACTCGAGCGACACACGTTAGACAGATTCATGATGTAGCCCACGATTGTAGCTCATCAGACAATCACGTTATACCTGAAATGAACATAGTTGAGATCTTTGATTTCAATTTATAATTGTTTTATGGTGCTATGAATTTACATGCTGAACACAGTGAAAGCTTTGGTGAAATCATTCCAGGATTGAATTTTTCAATATGCTCCCTTTGCCCTTTATTTAACGTTGCATTCATGATATTTAAAATTTATCTATTATAATTCACCCTGGCATGTGATGAAACTACAAACATGATGTATGCATCTTACTATAAATGTAGCATAGCCCCTGTCCCTGTTGCGTAAAATAATAGCGCCGTCGAATATATTTTTGGAAATTGATGCTGAACTTCTAATACAATTGTCTCAGTCAGTACTAAATTTTCAGATTAACCTCGATCAGTTTCACGATCGTGATATCAAATTTTATTATAGCGAGGTAACTGTTTTTCCTTTGATGCTAAAAAATGTGTCACAGGAATTGTGTCACATGGTTGGCTGCCGTTTTGGAACATTATCTTTCACCAAAAGATTTTGTTGTAGTCAGTTGGTGAAGGAGAATAAGAGCCAAAATGTCAGCCAATCCCGTGATACCTGAGCCGTGGGCCTAACCAATGGGAAGGCAGGGGGGACAGGCAGCGGTCCTCGCCAAAATCAAGTAAATTATGAGAGTACACGACAAAAGGTAGACTTATGATGTACGCAGGGAGAGTTTGCTTTGTTCGTAATTCATTTTGTAATTCCTTAAATATGGCCATACATTCTACAATGACACGGCTTTGATACATCTTCCACAATGACAAGGCTTCTCTTACATTTGCAGATGGCTGTTCTGCCCCCGTATCCTCTTAACATGAATCCTGGCTACGCCCATTATCTGAGCTATGACTGAAAGCACATTGCGTAATTATTCAAGGCAACAGACTCAGCATCCATGATGCTTGAGTTTCAATGCGTCGTAGCCTTCTGCATGCGAAGATAATTTATGTTAACTATATTGTCATCAATGATAAAATAGGCCGTTTTACATTGAGTTGGAGATTCATTTCCTGTGAAAACATCTATAAGAGCTAAGGTGCGATTTTGCCAATAGCAACGAAAAAGTTGAAAGTGCCAATAGGCACACCTGGAACTCTAACAATGTGTAACCAGCCATTATTCCGTAAACTAACTTTCTTAAGTTAGAACGTTGCTGAAAATGGTTACCTAGATGGCCTAGGGGTTAGCACGCGTTTCTACTCATCAATATAACGGAGAGGTCATTCTTCACTCACTTCAATTCATATTTCTGTCACCTTATTTCCGTGGCAATTCTTTTGTTCACGTAATTCCAATTGAAGTCGTCCAAAATATTTTTCTAGAGAGAAGCAAATTTGTATTTGTTTCTTTCTCCTAAGTTTTATGCTTGCGGACTCGCGAAGTAATTTTTTAATTATTTTGGTGATGAAATGGCTGAAAAAATCAATTGGACGTTCGAATACACTTCCCTAAGCCTGCAGTTTCCTGCGTTTCCTGCATTTTTCTCGTGCACCCAGAACTACTTCGAAGAAACTTGATATGCTCATGGGTTGGTTTGTCGTTTGGGGAGATGGTCCCACCAACATGGTCATTGCGCGCAATTTTTTCAATGTTACAGTGCTTTTCTGCAATATATTTCTAATTTGTAGTACGTAGATAATTCATTACGAGTCCTCGAAAATTATGTCAGTGAAGCCTTTGTTTACTGCGTATTGACCGCACACCTGATCCATTTAGTATAGCCGATTGTTTTTTTCAACGGCAGCAATATTCCCCATTGATATAGGATCTCATTGTTCTATCTATTCTCTTTTTGTACTATGGCCTCAGGGTACAGATGTTAGAAGTGGATACGAGACATATCGGGTGTATTACGATGTCCGTGCGGTACAGTTGTACGCTGAGCGAATCTCAACTATTCTCTCATAAGTTTCAGGCTTCGTATGCAGAGGGCAGTTCATAGATGGCCAACCATTGAATTAGGCTTTCTAAAATCAAGCCACTACAGCCACCATAAAAATCCCAGCGTGTACAAGGCTCAAGAGGAGAGAGATGGCTCGCATTGTTTCGATGCTGGACGCGAAAGAGGGGATTGGTGGAAAAGGGGGAGAGAGAGTCCGAGGGAAGAATAGCAATGAGGAAATCGGGGGCCGATTCCTTAAGGCAGGGTTGGTGGACTGGGGTGGATCGGTGTGAATTCAGGATAAGGGTAGTCCTGCGTGGAGAAGAGATAGGGATGAAAGTGATTTTGAAGGGGTGGAAAGGTGGGGAGACAGCAAACCTCTCCGATCTCTATAAAGAGACATTTGAGGACTTTGAAAGAAGTTTTGTCGGAAACCAAGACTCCTGAGGATGGAATTGAGCTATTTTCTGCGTTCCGTCACGGAGCAGAATGTCAGTTATTCATATCATCCAGTATTCATCGAAATATTCGCTGCATTGAGCCACCCGCCTCTATGCATTGGTGGGTGTTAGCATACCACACATCATTGCGCGGAATTTCACGCAGGAAAAATCATCCGCCTTGACCGGAACTCGAACCCGGGTCCCTCGATTTCCGGAGTGCTCAAGCCAGGTAAGCCAACGAGGCATCCTCTTACCCTGTGCATTTTTTCCTGTGGACGGATCCGGCTTCGATTTTTCCTTTGAGGAATTTCGCACATATGTTCATGACAGGTGACTCCGTGAATTTAATCCATGGCGAGTCCCGTTGTACTCTAAATTGGCTTTATATCATTGTATAATTTGAAAATTAACCAATGTACGCTAACACTACCCGGTTTGGCTGCCCCAGCTAAACTAGCAAGAGGTCAAATGTGATCCAACAAATTTGATCCAAAATCCAGCGTTGCGCAATGGTGCACCTCTATCTGTAACTGTTCATCATAATATCATAAATGATATTTCGTCAAACCATGGCACGTTTTTGAATCTCTCAATGCTGTGAGAGATAAACTTGGACATGCGTTTAAAATCGTTCAACGATAAACTTTTTTTAAAGCTTTACCCATAGATTCACTCGATATTCTCAGACATAACATGTTGAAAGTACTTTATGGCAGAATCAATAATTTTACTTAGTAATTTTTGCAATGGTTTCTTTGCAGACGACTGATTTCATCGAAAAGGCGACAACCTCGGGTATATTTTCAAGTCAGGTACAGACAATATATCTTTGTCTAGGATTGGGGAAAGGGATTTTGGGGGAGAGGGGTAGCGAATCTTTTCTCCCTCCCACTGTTTGGAGATACTTATTCTGTACGTGACTTGAAAGTAGTACCAGAGGATTTCGCCTTTGCGATGAAACCGGTGGTCTGTCAAGAAACTGTATATATAACTGATACCTTTATTTTATTCATAATATCTTGCTTCTTTGTTGTTTCATCCCATTGATTTGTTGTTTGACTGCGGTTCTGATTTGGTCACGAATCGTGCCCAAAAAAATTAGAATATTTAAGCTATCAACTCCAGAGTTCCCCTTCCTCAAGGTATCTGTGGAATTCTGCCTGCATACATGAAGGGAGAGGTTTGTTAACTACTCCGAATCAGTTAAAACTAGGGTCAGAATTTACGTATTTAAAGTCTTAATTCCGCGTGATTAAAGTTGAAAAGAATGTTAAAAGTTCAAAGTCATTTTTATAGAGTTATGGCTAAAATCAATTCATTCTTATAATACATCTCTCACGATACTCATTGGCGTTAATCAATTGTTGCCAAATTTAAAACTAGGAAACAGGTTTATTGCATGTAAAAGAGGTAGCCGGCTGCTAAAATTTACACGTTTCATTTCATTCCGCTCGGCAGCAATCGAACAGAATAATAAGGTGAGAGCCCTAGACAAATTCAATTGAGCGGGGCGCTTGCCCGGAGCTCAATGCGAAAAGGGATCTTTATAGGGCAAAGGTCACGGCGTAATCAATCCTTGCCTAATAGGTAGGCGCGAGACAACAAGGAGAAAAGGATTTATCCCTGCAGGTCACGTCAACCAGAAATCTCGGAAACAGAAAATCTTGGCGGAGAGTTAGAGTTCGAGATCAGATTGGAATGAGGCCAATGAAAAAATTTACATTTCGGCCCAGAATTCGCACCACAGGGAACTCCTGTTTGTGTGCTAAGATAAATAGCATCAGAATTTGTTCCAAAACACTTTTTCCGGGATCATATTAAAGTCTCATGTTTTTCCTTTGGGTCCTGGCTTAGTTGATGGTTTATTTTATTAATGAATGATTAATATTAATGATTTATTTATTTTATTAATGAATCAGCACATAAATATTTACTCGTATTTACAGGGCAACATGTTGAGAGTTTTGATTGTCAAAATTGACAACAAGAAGCAATATGTATTCGAACGCTGAATAAAAAAGTGGAGAAGAGTCAAATTAAATCAAACGAAGAGATGACTTATAAATTACTTTTAATGCCGAAATATAGTCTGAATTACAAAAAAATTTATAATTTCGGGATCCATTTCTTTGGGTATCTTACAGACAACGCTTCAACTCTTTTCCTGGAGTAGTCTTCAGATAAAAATAACTTTTCCATGAAGACCCCAGAATATGTGACAAAATGGTATGGTGCATAAGTAAATAAACGCAATGGATCCCGAAAGTAATAAAAGAAGACAATGTCTGAAAAATGGCGGAAACTTCAAGTCAGTATATAAACAAGATCAACAAAATATCAATATAATCATGTCAGTATATACAAGATCAACATAAAACTCATGTCAATAAGTAAACAGCTTCACTCGCAGAAGTTAAGTGCTTAAGTTAAAAAAAGGATTTTATGTCCAAATTTTTATAAGACATGTGATAAATGCCAAGTACGGACTTATAGTACTGTTAAAAGACCAGTCATCTGTTAATATTCCTCAATAATGTTGACTAATCATTCATACAACTCTCTCAGCTTCAGTAAGCTTAGTCTCTATTTAAATATCGATTCCTCAATTCGTAACTACCGTATTTGTATGTACGTACAAAGCACCCTACCGAGCTATCACTTACTCAAAGCGCCATACAGCACAATTAATCTTTATCCTATCTCAAGCTGCAGGCAATTCAGCCTAGTCACCTTTGTAACAAAGGTACTTGAGAGGAACGGGAAATCACCGCCTATTCTGAATGTCATGTGCAAAGACTTCACCGTTTATCACCTCACGAAATCTTATCGCCGAGCTGGTCGCTTTCCAGATATAAATGGGTTAATATTTTCAATCTATCGCCGCAGTAGATTATTTATGCTAGATTTATTCATTGATTTTTATATTCAATCCTCATTCAAACTGACGTGATCCCCTTTCACACTGATGTGGCCGGACGATTTTGAGTCTCATTATCATCACTACCCCATATTTCCATGAGAAACATCCCCTTGTTTTTATTATAACCAGGTCACATTTAATTTTATTCAAAAGAATATCGATTGCAACGTAATATTCGCCTTGTCTTCCTTATTTTCTTGGGAACACCAAGGATATGAATAAAACATGAGGATATAATGAAATTTGGGATGATGAAAGCGTTGTGAGTACCAAAAACAATTAATTGTCACTGGAAAAGTAGTTATCAAGCGCAGAGACACTTGGAAATAATTAGGTGTATATGTAATCAAGGATCTTGCGTGGGGATTACGGGAAGAGAATGTCGTAATGATAGCTTTAAGATGGTCTTTTGAGGAAATTTGAAAGGAAGCATTGTATACATGAAAGGGAAATCTAATGAATTGGTTATTTGGCTCATTTTGGAGTATCCGCATTTTGTATGGGATCTGCATTAGCATGAACGTATCAAGAAGTTGGATCAGGTTCTAATAAAGGTGTTGAGTTATTTTTTATTAGCCGTTGTAAGAAGATTAGCGGCGCGACGTGACGGAGATTTTGGGCAGCTTAAAGTAGGAGTGTTTGCGGTAGGGGAGGAAAAGGAGCGAGATGTGCAGTCTGTTCCAAATAATGACTGAGAAAGTGTCTTGGAGCGAGCTTCGAAAGGGGATGTAATTACCAATGCTAAACGTAAAAACGACCGTGGATATCAAAATAACATCCCAAAGAACAAGCGTTAAATAATATTCGTTTCTTAACAAAGCAATTGAAGATTAAAAGCGATTATCTGGGGAGATATTTAAGCCCTTTTCAAGTATTGTGAGATATTTCACAACCAGATATAATTGATCTCAAATAAGTTAGTTTCTTTGGTGATAGTAAAATTGTTTTTGTTCATGGTTCATCAAAAGATCATTTACGCTGGAAAACTGCTGTGTTCTGTGCCTGCAGAAGCTGGAGCATATGAGAATAGAGGCATTAGAAACATGGTGTTGAAGTAGGAAATTAAATATCAAATTTGGAGATTAGATGGGAAATGCAGGATGAATAGGCGTTTGCGTTTCTGCCTTATCATATTCTAGTTCAGAGTGAGTTAAATACATTCCCTTGTATTTTCTCTTATCTCGTGTATCTTTGTATTATTATTATACGAGATAAGAGGAAATTGTAATTGGTTAGCCACTGATTAAGTGCCATCTGACCTCATTTCTGCTTGCTCATAATTTTATAAATATGTATATTATTTTGCTCGAATAAAGCATTCGAGCGCATTTAGTCATTTTATTCTTAACTAGCTGAATTACCCGGCGTTGCTCGGAATCATACTCCCATCAAAAATTTTTATATAAGAGGTCAAAGGTTAGTAAGTAGTTGTGATAACAGACTACAGAGCAAGTAACTGTTTGTTGAAATTAATATTTTTTTCTACAGATAATCTATACAATTGTGAGACAATAGTAAGTAAACAATGTGACAATATCTCCAATGAACAATAATAATTATAAGTCAAATGACTCAAAAATTGACAGAATGATAAATAATAACATGGTAAAATAAAAGCAATGAAATTAGTAAAACTTGTTTAATATAGAGTATAGAGACAATTTTTTTAAATCCTTTACTGTAATCATACTACCTGCACAGCCAGGCTAAAAGAACATTATAGTTAGTATATAATTCGAGTACTTACTTGTTGAGTAGTTATTCAGAATTTCATTTTCGTTAATTAAGATATGATTTAATGATAATCACATCAAAATGAACTTATAGCCCGGAGTGGATTTGTAAATGGCCAAGAATTATTATTTTTATTCCATTTAGGAGTTATCAATTATGGTTACCATGTTTATTTTTGTTTTTTCATTAGTTTGTCAAGGAAAATGCGTAAAAGAAAATCGATTGAAAGAGTGAGAAACTTCATTCTTCCGGGCATGATACTACTAATTTTAGTAGTATCATGCTTTCGGGTGCCTGATAAAATGAATTTCAACTCTCTATCTAGTTAAAGATGTTTTAAAAAGCGAAAGAATTAACCGCTCCACAAAACCCAATGCTTAGCATTCCTAATCGGTTTAACTAAGCAGTATGAATCAAGACCGAAATCTGGTTGTCGATCGAATATGGTATTTTTTATTGGGTAATTGATTGAAAGAATTAAAAACTTCATTATTTTAGACATTTAATAAAAAAATTCCAACTCTCTACCTTGAGCGAAAGTAATTTAAAAAAGCAAAATATGAGACCACTGCACAAAACCCAATACGTACCGTGAACCATCAAAGGGCCCCTTTTTGGTATCGTTATGGGCCCTGAGATCTTTTTAAAGTAGCTTACAATTTTTCTCCTGCCTTAAACTATTACCCTGCAAAATTTCAGCTCGATAGGATTAAAACTGTAGATTTTTATTAAAACAAACAGACAGAAATAAATATATATTAAGCTACAAAACTGACTGACTGACTTACTCATCAAAATTCCTGGACATTTCTAAACAAGCTAGGTGGGTGAAATTTTCAGGGTAGAGTTAGAATCATGTGTCGAGTTGGGAAAAAAATCGAAAAAATTAAAAAAGTCGATTAGGCTTCGATTTATTGCTATCGATTACTTTACATTGGATTATATGGGATAATTGAAAAATTTCAGTGTGGACCTTTTTTCTTTCGTTCATTAAAATATGAAATAATTGAGCTACAAGATTGATTCTTTCACTTATATGAGGCTGAATGTTTAAAAAATCTTATTCTTGCAATCGTTTCTTTCCTACCCACCACAAAACTGATATTTTTAAACTTTTATTTGGGATTTTAGAAATCTTTTCACTTTCGTCGCTATGGATATATTTCTCCATTGTCGCCGGGCCGAGTGTCGATTCGAGGTTTGGAACTCAGCGAGGCGGGCCAGTTTCAGGGGAGGGTTAGATTTATGTGTCGATTTGGGGTAAAATCGGAAAAGTTAAAAAAGTCGATTAGGCTTCGAGATATTGCAATTGATAGCTTTACATATATGAGTTAGGTATCCTAATTGCATGTTATTCAGTCTTCTTTGTACCATTTTTCGCACTGCTAAGTACTGGGTATAATTTCTTCAACTTTTTCCCGGCCTCTGCCGTAGCTTTGATGACCAATTTCAACCAACCAAGTTTCATGACATTGTAGTTTTCATTAAAAAAACATGCAGCCCATGTAAAAGATCGGAAGAGAAAAATTGAATATGCAAATTAGTACATTAAAAATCTAGATTCCGAACGAATGTATGTGGTAAAATTCTTCATGTGAGCTCTTATTAAGTATGCTATACTGAAATGACATATCTAACGTAGAAGACCGTCATATATGCCGTCAAATGAGGTTGTGATAATTCTCCAGTGGTTCCACGTTCGTTTCGGTATACTGATTATAGTATTTTGAAAATTCGTTAATAACCGGATGACGTACAATATAAGTTTGTACTAGAACTGTCTGGTATCCATACCTCATGGGGCGCGTATTTCATTTTCGAGAATTATACTTTTCTTTGCTTGCATGTAGCACGCAGACTTGAGAGCTTTCATTGTTTTATTTCCTTATTTAAAGAGTCTCATCATATAACACTTCCCCCCATGCTTGAAAATTGCAAGCACCCATTTACTCGTTCTACTTTATATATATATATTTTCCGCTGACAATATATTATAAATTGAGACGAATAAATCAATCGTCTGGGAGGAACGCATACATTTCTTCAAACTAATGAGTCGTCGGAATAAATTTCGAATGCAGGGAGCATATTGCGATAGATATAAAGAAAATAATGCGTTAAGAGATGAAAACGAGTATTAATTTGAGAGGCGAAGGTAGAATGCATTAGGTTAGCCATCAAAAGCCGGATTGCTTCCGCACCGTTCCATCCACAGTAATCTCTTACTTTTTTCCGCGAGAACAAAGAAGCCTGCGTATAGATCTACTTATTGACTCGTTGTTCGATTCGCGGTCCAGGCCGATGTTTTCAAGTGGCAATGTCTACAAATTTCATCACTGTAACTTAGCAGTTTGAAAATCAGTTTACTACTCTCCTCATTAAGGCTCTCAGTTTGAAATTGATTTGTAACGCGCAGTACCATTCCGAGCATTTGGCTCTCCTATTTTTCCTTTAATATCGGTAGGTTTTGTAAAAGGCAATCCTTTTCTTTCCCAATATGTTCTAACCTGCTTAACTAGCTTTCTCCTTTCTGTTATGTTAATAATAGGTACCTACCTCCAATAGTAATGTATTTGGAATAGCAACAATACTGTGTGATTTTCAACTCCATTGGTGGTTTTAACATCCCTCTGTAAGACCCCTTTTCATCCTTTGTTTCCCATTGAATCCATTTACTTGATATTTAACTTCCTCCTTCAACACCATGTTTCAAAAGCATCAATTCTCATATGCTTCAATTTCCACCGGCAGAGAAAACAGCAGTCAGTTTTTCAACGTATATGACTTGACTTGACCCATTGTTCGCTTTAATTTCGTCAAAATCCTTCCATCTCATGTCGTGCAGCTTAGAATAAGGATTCCACTTTTTCTAGCGCTTTGCGTAGTTCTTCTCTTCCAAGTATTATGATATTAGTTCATTCCCGTTTGTCTTGTTGTATTCTTCTGTTACGTGGTCTATTTCTTTAGATTTATTTACTGCTTCTTCCAGGTTTATGTGGGAAATTTCCATTATTTATTTTTATCCAAACCTAACTCCTTTCTTCATTTGTCATTTTTCTTTCTCACTATAGTAAATTGGTTTTAATGGAAGGGGTGGATTATTCATGTTCCATTAACATTTATTTCTATTCTCAAAAATAATTTTAGCATCTTACTTCTCTTCATAGTGTCAAAAACTTCTTAAAATCAAGAGGCGTTGAATAGATTGGCTTGTTGGCATATATCAAATTTGCTGAGAAAATTTGTGTTCAGGGTATCGTCCCTCCAATCTTCTTTTATTTCTCAATCCAAATTAGCTATTCAAGATTCTTCAATTGCCCCTTACTCCTTGGGCTGGAAATATTTTTATGTAGCTCTAAAGTAACAAATTTCATTGTGCAAAATTCCATAGAGGAAAAGAAATCATCCACCTTGACTGGGACTCGAACCCAGATCCCTCAATTTCACGCAATGAACATAATCCAGTTCAGCTATAGAGGCATCCTTCTCCTCAGTGAATTGTTGAGTGGTTTTCAAGGAACCGTTAAGGTGTTCTGGACATGTGACCAAGCGAGTGCTAAGTGTCTCAACCCTGGTTTAGGCGAATTAATTTCCCCTCGTGGTATTCCGCCCTTATGTACACTTGCGGATGACCCTGTTATCGTAATTCCGCGGCCAGCCCCGGTATCCACGAAATTCGTCAAAAATAATCTTGTTTCCATTGAAAAGCACCTTCCCTATGGCAACCCTTCGAATCAATCCCCTCTCCACCTTTATTCATTCATTTACCAAAGGTATCACTATAAAGTGATCGACCAGTAGCGGTACATCCTTGATTCTTGGGGATTAAAATTTCCGCGAATCGAGGGTTAAGAGGCCATATTGCAAAATCATGCGCGTGTTCACTTGATCGAGGACATAAGACTCACTCCCTCATGCGTGGTGCACGGTGCACATCGTATGAGGCAGCATCCGCCCCGCTGCCAACCCGAGAGCCCCTTCCTCTACGTCACGTATCCTTCCCTACGCTCTTGCGAGGTCGCTTACGTGACGCGGGAGAGTGGTGTGACCCTCGCTCCCCCTTTCGCTGTCCGCGTGTCCTTTGTTTAAATGCCAACCGATGTGGACGCCGCCGTCGCCCAGGGGCCGAGAGCCACAGTGAGAGGGAGGGCCACACGGCAATTTTATTTTTTGCTGCAGAACAGGAGAGATCTTTGAGGGCGATAATGTCAACTCGGTTGGGATGTATTGTCAGCGCGAGAGCGCGGATGAGTGTAATTCGCATGAAAATCCATTTCCAAGGAGCGGTAAAAGAGTGAACCTTTGGGAAAAAACATAAAGTTTTGCCCTCGTCATCATACTAGTGTATCAAAGGATTTTCCACTATTTTCATGCCAATTGACCTCTGCCTTTACCCTTTTTAATTCAGATAACACCTGAAATCAATCGATAATTCATTTTTGAAAATGCGCAAACGAACATAGCGCGCAGTCGCGTGCACCGAGGGACCAAAATATTACACCGATATGTCAACATACTCCATGAAAATAATTAATACGCCAGGTGGCGCAACTGGCTAACACGCCTCGCCAGCATTGGGATATCCTATTTCAAATCCCGAATAAAATCATATATGTATTCATTATAAGGTGACTTTGAACTCTGTAGTTAAACTAGGATTTGTGGAGGATTTTGAAGAATGGTTACCGTAAATAGGATATCAATATATTTTCATCTTATTACTTATTATCCATTATTCTTAAAACCAAAAAAGACGCATTTTTTTCTAGAATATAAGATTAGTCTAGAAACTGACCCCGAATCATCATATTTTATTCATTAGCCTAAAATAGCCTGCACTTTTGTAAGTACTCAGCGTTCGTGATTTACATGGACGGTTGTGAGTTCTTCTGTCAATAAATATTCAGTTAAAGTACCAGTCGCATAATCAGCCGCTTTAATATCCTATGTCAATTTCACACACCTCTGTCATTTTTATTAGAGTAAGTAATATTTCTGCCACAATTTTACGGTCGAAATGTGTAGGTTTTAGATTGTTCCTAAGTCTGCTCCAAAAGGCATTGTCCTTATAGCGGTCTAATGCCAGAACCTTGAATAGAGTTGAGAAATGTTTATTCTAAAGCAAAAGTCCCAGTCATAACATGAACTACCATTTACAGCATTGCTGGTAAGGCGATTGGAATCTGACTGGAGCTTACGAATTCCGGAAAAAGCTCCTCCTGGCTGGCCCAGCTAAAACCAAGTTTTGCGATTTTTCTTAGGATCTGTCTTCCAGGAAAACCCCCTGGCGGTATGATAAAAGGAACCCTGAAAGTATTAACTTCAAGGGCCGCTGGATTTGATCGATCCCTAGGTTGGAGAGGATGTAGACCATCTTGTTCCGGCAACATAATGCAAGACAAAACATCATAGATGAAACGTTAAATATGAGAACAATCTTTTCTTTTGAGGACCTAAGCTGTTTTTATCAAGGTACCCAATATTAGGCAAAGCGTTAATTGGGTTATGTTCAACGTAGCATCTGTTGTCATAACACCTGTTGGCTAAAAACAAGTTTCGTGAGTACACAAAAGTTACCAATTAATACGGCATCAGAATCTATGTCAAGTGCAATATGCATGCCGGCCCAGGTGGCGACAGGGTAAAGTCCTCGCATGCTAATCCGAAGGTCGCGAGTTCGAATCATGGGTTCTACGTGGGTGTTGGTGTTTCGTCTGTTGTTAATGTTAATTACCCGAAGTAAGAGGCCTTTAATGTGCTATTTTTCGGGATTGTGCATAATCCCCCGGGAGCCGAATCTGGGAGCGCCAAATTGATGTCATATAGTTACAATGCCCATCCGAATGTTTTCCAATTAATATGCACTTCCGGTGTTATTCAGACAAAATTATATGGAAAGAAATATCTTTTATGTATCTGAAAGATATATCTGTTATAAGTGACATGACTCACCCATTGTATCAAGGGGTCCAGGAGGGGGAGCAAAGACTGACTTTGTCGCCGAGCACTGAGAACCCCAGCTACGCCTCTGTTTCCATCTTACCCTTAGTTGAAGTCCAAAATATCGCTTAGTTCTTTGAAAATATAAAAAGCGTAAGAAAGCGTAGAAGAAAGAACCGAGAAAAGCACAATCACGCGGAGCTAAACCGTTTGAATTTGAAATACCAAGAGACATCCTGAAATGTCCAACAGGAGAAAATATCTAAAGATTCTGTAGTCTCATTTCAAGGATGTGACGTCAAACTGAAAAGTATTAGTTCTGAATTGAGATGAGAACTTGGAGGTAACTGAATAGCGGATAAATGCATAAAAGACAAAATGATAGTTTTTGACTAGAAGGATTTGGAGAATGATGGCGATAATTGGTGAAAAGAATTGAGCAAGAGAATGATTCTGTCTACATTGGCCGGATTTTTGGGAAATATGGAAGGATAGATGAGGTGAAGAGGTATGCACACACAGGGGACGCAATGGAGAATATCAGTAAATGGAAGCAAGCTGCCTAAGCTATTTGACAGTGTCTACCCCAAAAGGGAAGGATACGAAGGGTATGTATGCATACATGCATGTATGAAAACGTCTAACAAATCAAAAATAGATCTTAAGGTTTTGTAGTCCCATTGCAAGGATGTAACATCAAATGTAAAAGTATTACCTTGAATTGAGATGAGAATATGAAGGCATAAAAATAGAAAGAATAAGGGTTTTATTTCACCTATCTTACCAGGTGGTCGAAATTGCGAAAAGTAATTATGATGTACAGTACCATAATTCTAAGCAAACCTTGGCTGAACTGATTAACAAAGAAAAACTGGTCCTATTGGGAATAGTTTTTATCCATATTCTACAAATTGGATAGTTGCATTAAAGGACGGTGATTTTTCTATGACTAAAATAGTGTTTCAAAGAAGACTTGTCCTTTAAAATCTCATCCTCTGTTACTCTAACTTCCCTTAGATTCCCTTCCCCCATTTTAACACCTTGAGGGGTCACCTTCACTTCCCCACAAACCCTGAAGCACGGGATGTTGTCACAGAATCGATCGGCTAGGGAGTTGGTGACACTATTTTGGTCCTTCGTCGAGCTGACCTCTATGGAGAGCCACTCCGTGGCCAGGAAGACCCCCACAGGAAGCTCCTACTACCGCTGTCCACCACATAACCCCTCAGTCACATCACCCGTCGTGTGAGATGGCTTTCATCCCACCCGCCCATCTATATGGGCTTCTACTTGACACGTCACGGGCAGGATGGATAAAAAAAATCTCACACCAAACGCCCGCCTTGTCATGCCCCATATATAGAGACACCCATTCCCCACAATTTTTGTATTTTTTGTCCAAGTCCTTCCAGTGTGCTTTTCGTTCTTTTGCCTCCGTTCCACGTTTAGACGGTGGATTAAATCTCTTTTAATCCGTGTGGACGTGCTAGAATCACACTGTCGCTTCTTCTTTTCATCTCCGCTACTGTTTCCGCCCGAGTAGAGGGAGCTTGACTGATTTCTTCGCAAAGTCATAGTTTGTAAAGCCTAATGCAAGATAGTGGACTCTCAATTTTACTGAAACGAAGTTACTGAACTGACGCCATGAGATAAAGTATTTTTTCATCTACATGAAACATAGGTTAATGCGTTCTCCTATTCATAACACTTCCCTCCATCAATTAATCGACAGTCTCATACTCAATACCTGGACTCTTAATTATCATCAAGTTAACGAAAAGGCTGCGTCATATTTCGGCTAATGCCAAACAAGCATTATAAATATGATAAAAAATTACAACGCTTCTTTATTTTTATAACATTTGTCAACATTAATTGTTTCAATGCTAATTAATACAAAAAACAGTCGAATTTGAAAATGTACATTTATTTTTGGTATCACAGAGGTCTGCTACAAATCAAACATTTTTTCGTTAATACCTAACATTGGAAATAGACTTGCCATGTAAAATTGTCTCAGTTTAATCCTGCCTTTAATGTCTCGTTTCATGAATTCAGTCCTTTCAGTTTTATGAATTCAATCTCGTTTCATCATAATGTAGGGCACGATTGTGTTTGTTCATTCGAATTTTGTGATTGCGTTTGTTCAAGTGAATGTATTCTTTTGTTCGAAATTGGCGAAGGGTTCGACCAGTAATTAAAGCAAGAGCATAAGTGATTTATGTATTGTTTAGCCATTGTAATCTAAAGTGGGTTTTTGAAGCACAATGGGTTAGTGAAAAATATTATTTAAGGAAAAATAATGGGAATGGTCCCATGAGGAGGGCCAAGAGTTAAATACATAGGACTAAAATAAGAAAGTTAAGAAGAGGAACTACCAGAGGGAAAGGGAGCTAGCATTAAATTAGAGGGGAGGATGGAAGGTTGCAGCTAACCAATCTTAGGATTGAACGATCAATGAGGAATCCAAAGTGAGACTGAATAAAAGGTATCCGCATGATATGCATTAATTGTTGCGAAGTGCATTTGTCAACGTGTAAACGCGCGCGGTGATTACAATTTTAGATGAAAATATTGAGGAGAGATAAGTATTGAAAATAAGCTGTGGCGAATAATTTGAATTAAGTAATACTTTCGAGGTACTTCACGTGTTAATAATTGGCTGGAATTAAACGTCTTCCCTCCAATGCTGGGGAGTCTTACATGATGAAACTATCTTTGTATCTTGTATGCACCATTACCATAAGATTAAACTCCTGAAGAATCCTGCGGAATTGAAGGAGACTCATTGAATTTCAACTAAGTCTAGACGCGAAAAATATTCCAACTGTATTATTTTAATCAGTGGCTTGGCAAGCGGACGTTTCAATTATTATCTTTTTCAAATGTCTTGGGGTTAGGAGGCAGGACTCAAATTAGTGGGGATGAGCAAAGAAAAAGTTGATCCTCACGTGACTTTCCTAGAGCCAATCAGGGTACAGTAGGCGTGGCGTAGAGCTTCGGAAATTCAGTTGCTCCCAGACCTCCGTTGAGTAAACATCGTGATTCTGCTTGCTGTGTTGCCAAACCTCATCACCAGAGAGCCTCTCACATTGTTGGCCACGTGGTTTTCTCGGCTGAGGGATAATAATCTTGGCAACGTCGAGCTAGGACCCCTTCCTCTCGGTGGCAGTTTCCCGCCCCCCGTCAGCGGAGGTCATCGAACAGTTCCGGACTCGCACGAAAGGTGTCAGCCTCCGCAAATTTTAATCCAGCCTCCTAGCGTCCAAGATATTTGAAAAAGATAATATTTAATAACTAGGAGTATGTTCTTAAGGGAAAATATCCCATTCCGCGAGCTGAGTCCGGTACTTGAAATGCTCTTCACATAGTATCTAGAGTGAGACCGGAATTCCACTAAAAAATCACCACCATCGGGAAGCCAGCTCGGGACATCCAAACTGGCTACCAAACCAACCTGAACCCCACATTTATAACTCAACGTCACCTACCGTAGCTCGAAGAATTGGCTCGCAAAACTGGCGAAAGTCATGAAGAAAAATGAGCAAATTTTTACTAGTCCGATCTATTTGCAGCTGTTTCAAAGGGTAGCAGCGATTAAGGTAAGATTTTTCCTTCACAATGGTATCGCGATATATCCTCGCATCTCCTGAATGTGCATTTTCTTTGCAAGTATCGGACTTACCTGTTGTCTTGTGTTCGATAACAATTAATACAATTCATAATTGCCTTCTTATAAACGGCATCAAAATTTCGTTAGTTCGAGAAAAAAGTGCAGGTACAAAGCAATCGACAATCTACGGTTTCAGAAGATGATCGCCATACCCATTGAATTGTCAACGATGGTTTTTTACGGAAAAGTTTTGAAAACGAGACAACTTTAAAAATTGTATCCCATGATTTAATTAAAAGACCTTTCAATTCTCCCTAACAGGACAAACTAATTGACAGTAGCATAAACTACACATTTGACGTCTTACTTGTAGCTAAGTTGACATTCAGTCCGAGACCCTTACCGCGTCTATTCTTAGTCCACACTTATTGTTTCACTTGTAATTAGCATTTCCACTAACGATAATTGGAGTAGAAGGTGCTAGACTGTTGCGGCGCTAATTAGAATGATTCCGCTTAATTGGGATAGTTAAGAGGGGTAATGAGGCAGTGAAGTTAAATGGGTCCTCTGGAACATCGAGTGCTCAAACTAGGGAGTAACCCATTGCCACCAATAGGGAGAATAGTGGTCTCAAAATTAGGCTGAGCATCCAGTTACTTCAGTTACTCCAGTTACTCCAGTCACTTATTACGTCGTAGACTAACATGAGCAACAAAGAAAATCTTCCTCAACCCCTGGATTTTTTTCAATCAGGGTTGGTAGAGCTTAAACCGAAGCAGATCGATAGTTGGAATAGCAATTTTACTGTAGCAAAATGGAGGCAGTACCCTATTCTACTAAACCAGTTGACTCAGCTAAATCTGTTAAAAAAATTGTGTGTCGCTTTTGCAAAATGTGGGGAAAATTATACATGTACAAAGAATAAAAATACGTGTGCGAGAGGCATACACGCGTGGGAAAAACAAGGACGAATGTCTGGCAGCCATAACGAAAAGCAGGAAAACAGCCATCAACCTGGGAAGTATAAAAACGGTTAAATCTACAGTGTCATAGGCAAGGTATTAAATTTTACCCAGTGTAATATATAATCAGAGCAATTCAACAAGACAAAAGAGGGACAAAGTTAAAAATAATGAAAGTCAAATAAAATAATATTCTCAGAAAGTTGTAAGTAGAAATTTTCTGGGAAATAACAATTAGAAAAAGACATTTTAATATTCCAGCAATAATTGTAAGAAAAATGAAAGGAAAATATGTTTACTGGATGAATAAATTATTTACATAATTTTGTAGCAAACATTAAGATACGTCGCTCTCATCATAGGCTCTTGTGTTAAATACACAACCCGCTCTTAGGCCGACTTGTTGAAATATTGGAATGTTCCAGAGGAGTCTACTTGAGAGAAATACAAAGTGCTGAATCACATCCAGATGGCGCTTTCGCTATTTTTGCAGAGAATTTCTAAATCCCACGGAATTTAGACGCTCCACTTAGCTTCTTAATTCTACAGAGTTGATGCACAGAGAATTGAAGGTATTGTCACTCATCACACGGGTAAGAAACGTTAATTCTGGCCACAAGGTCCACAAATCTGGAGCAACCATATCGAAATTACAACGGGAAACCATCTTCCAGGTGATGAGTTGGGACAGATGAGATACACTAATTTTACACTGTAAGTATTGGTTATTTACTCTCTAGTTAAAATTTTTCTCTTCATGGGAGGTGTTGTGAGTATGCTATTATATTGATTTGTACTGATAACGTCTCATTAACGTAAAGAACAAATCATCGAGTGGTAAATATTAACCAGGCACTATTTAATTTGACCAAAGAGTTTAATCTGAGTACTATATTTTGAGTGGACTAGGGATCCCCATTTAATATAAAAATCCGGCAAGTTCAATTAATGTAATTTCACCTCCAGAATTATCGCAGCTTAAAACATAATATAACACTGACTACTAAAAACTAAACACGCGACGAGAATACCTGAAAACAGCAATATTAACAAGTATATGAGTCGCGGAAGCCTTCAAAGAAATAATATAACATTTTTATCAATTTCGACCGCGAAAACATTTTCTCCAAATATATCGGAAACGTTTTCAGTGTACACGAAATCAACCAGCCATCGTTATTTGAATCCCTCCAATATTTCCATAGCAACATACAATTTATGTAATTCATGCAGTGATTTAAAGTTTTGCAAGTCCTTCCCTCTATTTGTCTCCTGCTAAGAAAATAAGTGTGCCTAGCAAGTAAGTCATTTGGAAGCAATGATTTTTGCATCTCGATCGATCTTTGTTTAAAAAACAATAAATCGAGTGAAGAGTTCACTTTGGTTCCCAGTATAATAATAATCAGTGACTACAATTTACAATTCTAACTAAATCTTTTTCATGCGCAGTCGACAGTTTCTTTATAATTAAGTTTATTTTGCAGTAGCAGTCACTTCCAGGGGTGTTTTTTGTAAATTTTCGTGCCTATCATATCTTGAGTAATATTGGAGATCTTCATCACCTTCAAGCAGAATTCCCAATATTATCATATATCACTACGCCAAATAAAATGTTCCATTATTTCTGCCCAAATTTATGAAACCTAATCCAAAATCAACCAAATCTTCTTTTCCGAATCGGATCCCATGAGATGCAAATTAACCCTCTAGGCGTCCCCGCTGTCGCGGAGGAAAGGAGCATGTGGTTAACCACGAATGAGACAGATTTACCTCGGTCAAGAGAATTTTTTTTTTAATGTGGCAATATGGGCACTTGATTTCGTCATCCTTTTCAACCTCGTCTTTCCAGGAAACAAAGAAAACGGGAGAGTTGGAAATGAGAAAACAATGAGTGAAAAAACATGGGCAGCTTCAGGAATAAATAAAAATGTAACTAATAAATAAAGAGCATTTTAAAGGCGATATGAGGAGGGGAGGCAATTAGTAAGGGTGGAGGATTATGGAGAAAGAGATTGGGTAGTGGAATGGGAAGGAGAGGGGATGTTGGAAGGGGAAATGTCCCCCTTTTGTGACAAGAAAGTGTTTCCCTGAGGAGTATTCCGCGAGGCCGAGGGAGAGTAAAAAAAAACAAGGTCGATGTAGGGAAGGAGGTTGAGGAGAGGGCAGTGTTTAATCCTACTCCCCTCCCCCTTCCGCTCCTCACCCACCGTGCGGATATCCGTTCCCATGGTTACGGTGGGAGAGGAGGCACTGCCCTGTAATTGGTCCGAGAGGTGTTAAAGTTCCCGGAGTGTAATTGGATGCTGGAGGCGAGTTTAAGGATGAAGGACGGTAAGGGAAAGAAAAACCTCTTTCTTTCTACTTCCACTTTTTTCCACGAGATGGCTCTGGAGATAAGGGCAGGAGCGGGAGGGAGAGAGCCGCGAAAGTTAAAGAACACGGAAACCCCATGTGCGTTGCCTAGCGACCAAAGGCCGTCCGATGTTTTTATAACCTTTAGTTAGCAAAAATGAACGGAAATTTATTAATTGTCTCAATATATATCCCTTTAGGAAGGATATACCTATGAAAAAGAAAAAAATTTCGATATTTACCAGTTTATCGGGTTGAAAAAAGAAAAAAAAATACATTCTTCCCCTCAAAAATTGAAAGTTTGGCACCCGTACGCCACGGATTCAATTACATCTACGAAGTAAGCCATCTCAAGGGTATTTGGCAGGGGTGATTTATCATCAACATGCACTACAGTGGAGAAATTAACTTTCACCAACATGCACCAAACTACAGGTATGCTACAAACAGAAACTACCAAATTAATCCATAATGCAACTGTTAAACGTCACACAAGAGTCATGCAGGAAATATGCAAAACATGATGTTAGCACTACTCGGCAGATTTAAAAACATGCATTAGGGAGCACATCAATTAATCAGCTACTCTACATGTCAACTGGACTACTCCAAAGTCCTTACGCAGTCATTATAGTCTCTTATCGATGTCGGGAAGACGAAGTTTTAAACCTATATGTTCCTTCTATTCTTCGGTTAAACCTTTCTGAGGTATGTCTGGGTTTGAGTGATTCCAAATTTCGTATGTGTTATATTTGCCTCAAAAGGATATAATTCAAGCTTCAAAATCCGTTAAGTTCGGAAAAAATAAAAAATCTGGAAACTTTGACCAACCCAAACCAGACTGCTGCCTACACGATATGTTACCAGCGTATCGGTAAGGATCCTTAATTACATGATTAGTGCGTTTCTGCCGATCAATGGCATTCTCTTGTTCGCGAGCAAAACGATCTCCAATGGTCTTCTCAAGGGAATGCTAATGCTTATTGCATGCACGAGCTCGACCAACATGTACGTGCTATGAGCATGGCTCCAATCATGTATTGTGGTTATAGCTCCGTCCTCAGTACGAGGGGATTCCAAGAATCCAGGGTCTGTTATTTACATCTTCATATTGCCCTGTAAGCCACATCCAGGTTGTTAGGTAAGGCGTGAGTCATCACCAACATGCAACAGACATCACCAACAACAAGAAACTTTCACCAACTTTCACTTCACTATAGGTATGCTACTAATGCTGCAGAAACTATTTTAATTAATATATATTACAACTAGTTGAACGAGATGTAGGAGCCATGCAGGGGTCATGCGAAACGTGATGTTAGTACTAAGTGGCAGATTGAGAAACTTGCATTAGGGATCAAATCAACTAATTAGCAACACGAGCTGTCTATTGGCCAACTTCAAAGTCTCATTAGCACCCATCATTATCTCTTTATCGATCGGGTGGAAAACGGCATTTTAAACCTGAGAGTTATCATCCGCTATACGGCCCTGTACACTGTATCAATAACACTGCGACTAGAGAATAATAGACAATGGACAGTGAAATTTATGCATGATTATGGCTTTTTCTAGAGGTAAGGTGAAATGGGATAATTACCCATATGGTTATTTCCACCAAATCGCTTGAGAATTTTAACTCTAATCTGTTGGCTATACTGTATTAGGAATATTAAGTGGATTACATCGTTAAAGGCATAACAATATTTATTTTTTATTTCTCTTACCAAGATTATTTCGGATGATCCACCGTAATGGGCAGGTTTAGACGGAAGTATAAATATCTATACTTTTACCGCTGGAGCTCCTTGCCTTTATCCCTTCTTTCAAGGAATGAAAGGGTGGAATTGTTTACCTGAGGAAGTCTGTAAGCCCTTACCTCGATCCGTAAATAAAAAATCTATGTAAACATCGTCTTAAATAATTGGCTCGATTATGTGTACATGTATATATATTTTTTTATTTCCTTGCCCATTAGTGGTTCAGTAAAAATAAAACAAACTCAACAGATATCTTGACATGTAAGATTTTAAAATAACTACCATTTAGAGTTCACCCTTCAAGAAATGCAGTGAAATGAACGATTTTATCTTATTATGTTAGACTTTTCCCCAAAACTCGCATTCGCTTGGGATCTATTAAGTTAAGATACGAAATTAAAATACTTATCAGAACATATTCAATCATTTGTATTTGCCCAATAACGTAGCACGAACTTTTGGATTGGAAATATTGCAAATTACATTCTGAAATTATATCGTAATCATCTAAGTACGAGTTATATATGGTCTTGGTTACGTCCGCCATTTTTTTTAGACAAGTACAAACAAGTCGTAGGTTAGGTGTACCTGAGGTACACATCTGCCTTGTGGCGTAGTTACGTCACTTGTAACTTGTTGACGTGTAGCTCTTAGAAACAAATCCCTGCTCGTTTGTGACCTTCTAACCCTATGGCTAGCCTCTCCTTCATTATCCATAAAATTGCATTACTTTTGTTTTTTATGTTTAATGCCCATGAATATACTAAAAGTATTTTTCAATCTACGATTTTTACGTTACTGTTGGAACTGATTACATATTTTTTTAGGCTTTTTTCTCTCCATATTTCTGTTTACCCTGGGTGGTTCTTCCATTCAACGATGTTTAGAAAAACGAAGTATTAGCTGAGCCATATTTCTGATTTAACTGGGCCATGCATTGCCTTGTGACCCCAAAATTGGGCTCTCAAACAATGTCAGGCGAGCAGAAACAGAAGAGGAAAACACAAACAGAAGATTTTAATAGAGATCGTTAGGTTGCTTTTATCTATCAAAATTAGAAACCATCTGCTTCTTTCGATGCAATAACACTCGAGCAACATCCCATGTCTTTCAGCGACAAAGGAGGCTACATATACAATAGAAACTGGAAAAAAGAAATCCCTTCCATTTTTTCTAAGTATTTTGATGAAAACTTAATAATATTAATACCTTTTATAGCTCATTGTGGCGCACCTTCCTTTTAAGAAATACTTGAATTATAGCATACTTGAATTAAATTTTAATCTTAAATAACTATCTCTATTAATTTTTTATTTAAAAACTGCACCCTAATACAACACTCTGGAGTGGAGAGAGGTGTACGTAAATGTTCTATAGTAAAAATATTTTCGATTTTACCCTTATCTTAATCATTCAGTTTTCCTCCTTTCATTGACGAAAAGTTAAACGACCGTTGTAGAGTCACCAGACATTCCTGAAGAGCACCAAACTCTCATCTCTGGGACATGAGAAATTGTAGATATTTGAACACTATTTGAACATGGTAGAAACACCCTTCAAATCGCTGAAGCCAGAGTTCTGAGGATAAATGTTTGAGTAATAATATTGATCATAATGTGTATATGCGCTATTTCCTGGATATAAATCTTTTTTTAACAAATTATCAATTATTATCAAATCTTTGGCTGGCACTTTAAAAATTTAATTAAAACTTTAATTATCAAAACTCTGATTGGCAATAAGTCCGCTGCCACGTAAGGGAGGACCATAGCTATACTATGACTATTCTCACGTTTAGATGCTACATATGTATGTACTCTATACGACCTTCCGTTTCAGGATAAGTATAATGAAAAATTCCAATGCTTCTGTAACTTGACCATTCTAGTATTAAATTATTAGAATTGTAGCATTCACGCCGAAGTTTCAGGTGTAATATTGTGGAATGAAGATACATAAAATGATATCTCGCTTTGCACATTCCCCTTTTTTACTTTTACCGACAATGATTTTGACATATGTTCTGGAATGAATAACATTAATCTGATGAAACACTAAAATATATAGCACTTCTTCCACAGGTTTAATTTTTAAGGTACAACGCGTTTCAGCAACCTGATACTTGCTTGGCTTGACAGCTGAAACGCGTTTTACGTTAAAAATTAAACCTGTGGAAGAAGTGCTTTATAATCTAGTTTTTCATTAAGATATCTTTCCACTACATCTCTCCGGACACAGTTGCGAACATTAATCTGGTTAACGATCGTACGTTACACCATTGGTGTGTCAGTAATCTATTAGTACAATACTTGATTTGTCCTCATCATTACCTCTGCCTTGTTATTGATCTGTGTTCCTTTTCTCCCCCTTTCCTCGAAATATACACCTTGAAAAACCAACCTCCGTAAAACAGAATATAACCTCCCTTCCCTTCACTATTACCCAATCCCTTCCGCTTTCCTCCTCCCCACTCCCTCACCTCCCCTTACCCACCCACGGATGGAGGAGGATATACGGACTATAATGAACGAGATATGCACATTGATAATGACATTATTCGCCGAAACCATGGCATGTAGCGACAAAATAGTGTGGAGTATACAGGGCAAGAAATTACTTCAGAATTGAAGGAATTATTCTACTTGACACGATTTAAAAATGCTCATAAGTATTTAATGCAATTCATACAAATGTGTTGAATCTGTGAATGCGCGGTCAAACTCATCGATTGCAGAACCTAAGCAATTTTCAAAATGCCTCACTAATCGTATAGTGCCGTCAAATATTTCTTTGGATAACACCGGAAGTAATGCGTCAGTAACATGACGCGCTGATACCATCGAGGCATAGCTGCGCCCGCTATCTCCAGAGTACCCAATTTCCATCTATAAAGCTACCTATGCATAAAAATTCATGAGTAGCGGTCGCAGTAGTGTTGCGAGTGTCGCAATACGCCACTCCGCTCACCGCCACTTGATTGCAGCTGAGGAGCACTGATTCTGAGGAGCCACCAAGGTCTTCGTCGAACATTAGGAGGATAAGGGTAAGGAGGTTAAGGATAAGGGCGGATAAGGGT
The DNA here is from genome assembly GCA_963169105.1 of Ceriagrion tenellum. Taxonomy (NCBI): domain Eukaryota; kingdom Metazoa; phylum Arthropoda; class Insecta; order Odonata; family Coenagrionidae; genus Ceriagrion; species Ceriagrion tenellum. The sequence goes on along the minus strand of OY720643.1, from coordinate 29,428,587 downwards.
GATAGGGATAAGGACGATGAGGACCTCGGGAGCGACGTGGTGGTTGGGTGGCGGATGAGTGTGCCGAGTGCGTTATAACGACCTGACGTGTTTTCACTTCGGGGAATATTATCTTATGGGGAGGAGATTATTGAGTATTAATAAACATAGTTGTTATCCTGAGAGTTAGGCGTATTTCCTTTTGACCCCCGGACTATTTCCTACGCACGTATTGCGAAGTATACTAGAACTAGAGGAATCAGCATACTCCGTCTGATTTAAAGTAAACCTAACATACATTAAGTAACTGAATAACTTCAACTTTAAATAAACTTTACACCTTCAGGCGTCGTTTCGTGGAAGTATTTTGTATTTAATCCATATTGAAGCAACCTGTGCAATGAGCTAATTATTTTGCTCCCCTCCCCGCTCCTTTCCAACAAAATTTCTCTTTTCACGAGCCCCAATTCCATGTTTCCCTTTCCTCCAAAAAATTATTTTGTTCTCCAAACCCTCCCCCTTCTAAGATAAGGTTACTATCGAAACAATCAATGAATAAATTTTAAGTAAACAATTGTACCTGAAGCTGCAGTAAGCTGCGAAACACGTTTTACGATTACAATGAATAGATATGGAAACGCACAAAGCTTATTTCAATAATTTCCACTTTGGAATTCAATGAATAAATCCAAACTGAAAATATTTTTCCATTCAAAATACATAAACTCAGACGTCACAGAAAATATCGGAGTAAATTTTAAATGAGAAAAGCGTGACATGTAAGCAGTTGGGCTATGGACTACTTACAACAGCTACGCTGCAACAAATAATTGGCAATGATCATAATAAGGTAATTTAAGCTGGGTAGAACCCTAATCACAATGGAGACCATATTTGAATTATACGTATACATTTCTGCAGCTGTAGGATTCATGAAAAAAATATTGAATTATTAATGGCGCAATAATATACTTTAATATGACTGGAATTATGAGTAATTAAATTAAAATAACTTCATAACTTGACTCATTTTTTTCGCGCGGTAAGTGTGAAACTCCACAACGGAAGGTTTTTTTGTGATCCTGAAAAAATCGGGTGGTGACAATATGATTTATTTTCAAAAATCGAATAGAAATTATTCAAATTACACACTATCAACTTTTTGACGAGATCCAGGAGTTAGAAACTCCTTATTATTTAAATACTGTCTTGTAAGAGAGAGAGACTCGGTAATTTTCCTTCCACACCTATTCCATCGTGTGTTGCAGTTTTGCCACCCCCCTTACATTCCACCTGCTTCCGGAGAGCTCTCTCGCCTCAGCCAACACCTAGAGTCAGCACGGACTATGTACCGTCGCATGATCGAACATCGAGAGCTCTCTCGCCTCATCCAACACCTAGAGTCAGCACGGACTATGTACCGTCGCATGATCGAACATGCGGCGTTTACGAGCCAATAAGGTGGCCAGGTAAAGTCACGAGGTGACGCTAAGGTGTACAAGTGGAAGGAGACGGCGTTGCTGCGTGGTCAGTTGGCCGCGAGATGTAACGGAGTCAACACAATAAAGGTCTGGTCTCTACCTCGCTCTTGTTCTGTTCCCTGTACTCCCTCTGACGGACCCCAAATCCCTTCGCGGGTTAACAATTGGTGTCAGAAGTGGGATTTGGTCAACATCTGTCCCCTCAGAGGCGAATATATATCAGAACAGGTAAGACCATGGCATCTCGTGTTAGTTTTGGAGGCCGGGAAGTGGAGCTCCAACAAGCCGTTAATGAGCTGAGTACGCGCCTCCAGGAAGTCGAGGAGGAGAATCGGAGGATGAAAGAGTCGGGCGCGGCGGCCGTGGATAGGTCAAGACCGCAGTTCTCATTCTTTACCGCCGTAAGTGAGTTCGGGGGTAGGGCGGAGGAGGATATTGACTCCTTCTTCTCAAAATTAGAGGGGATAGCGGAGCTGAGTGGGTGGTCCGAGGGAGAAAAGCTGAGAGTCGCGAAGCTACGAATGTGCGGGGATGCGGCCGTTTTTATTCGCACGAAAGACCTGTGTCGCGAGACCGAATCGTACTTAGAATTCAAAAATGAACTCACCTCGCGTTATCGATCTAAGAAAACAGCCAGGTTTTTCCGGGAAGTGCTTTCGACTCTCAGAATAAATCCGGGTGAAGGGATCGAGCCGTTCGCGGATCGAGTGAGAGCCATAAACGCGCGAACGTACTCAATGGAAGGAACCGCGGAGCAGGTCGCGGAAAGACGAGCAGAGGCGGATCAAAGGGCGCTCGACACGTTCTTGCGCGGGCTATCCGGAGAGATAGGGCACCAGTGCCGATTGACCGCCCCGGAGACCTTCGATGCCGCCATCAGCACTGCCATCCGCATCCAGGAAGCGGAGAGCAGACCGAGGGAGAACCCGCCAACCCGTCGGGTATTCCAGACCACTGGGCAGCGCACCTGCTTTTCCTGCGGACAGCCCGGACACATGGCGAGGGATTGCAGCGGGGGAAGGAAATGCTTTGCCTGTGGCAGGGAGGGCCATTTCGCTCGCGATTGCCGGAACCGCCAGCGAACTCCTGCGACTGGGGGTTTAAACGGAAACGGGGTCGGAGAAGCCGCCGTATCCGACCCCTGGTAAGTGTGGTGCTTCCTCGCATTGGACGAGGAGGAGAGGATCAAGATTTGGTGGCAGTAGTGAACATTTTTGGGAGGGAGTGTAGAATGCTCGTAGACACGGGTGCCCAAATTTCCCTTGTTCTACGCAGCGTGTGTGGGACAAATGGGATTAAATCGTCTTCCGTTAGAGTGTTAGGGATAACGGGCGATAGGATGTGGAATCATGGGGAGAAATTAGTAAACTTTCGTGTGGGAAACACTAGGTACGACTTGCCGATGCAAGTAGTAGATCATCTTTCGGGTATCGAGGGTATATTAGGCTTAGATTTTTTGAGGAAATACGGGGCGGTTATCAATGTGTGCGCCAAAGAACTCAACGTGGGAAACCAGAGGTGGTCGTTGGGTCGTGACGTTGGAACGACTGAACGTGTGAAGGGGAAGGAAACTCATATTTGCGCTGAAGGTGTAGAAGTAAGACTTGATCGCGCAGAAGTAGTCCCTCCGCGCAGCGAGAAACGCGTGTGTGTAGCGATTTCGAGTGATAAGCTTTTTGGGGGGCTCGAGGTCATTACAGAGCCAGCACTGGAAAGTGTCGAGGGGTGTGCTGTGGCGCGAGGATTGTGTAAGATAGACTGTAGTAATCGAATTGTCGTACAGGTGGCGAATTTTGGGAGGGAAGAGGTAGTCCTCCGCAAGGGCACTGTATTGGCCACATTGGGTGACGTGTATCGGGACGAGGCCGCGGTTGAAGGAAGGGAGTGCCACATTAGGGCGGTGGAGGATGTCGCGAGCGACGTCGATTTCGAAGAAAAATTGCGCCACCTCGGCGACAAGGAGAGGAATGCCTTGATACCGGTGCTCGAGGAGTATAAGAACTTGTTCTGCTCGAAGGGTAGTTTACCAGCCACTGACATTGCTTACCATCACATCCCCACGGGGGACGCCAAGCCAATTTACCGACGCCCGTATAGGACCCCACATCACCAAAAACCTCTCGTGGAGGAATTTGTACGAGAGCAATTAGAAGCGGGGATCATCACGCCGAGTGAAAGTCCGTGGGCATCTCCGGTGGTTATAGTCCCAAAAAAGTCGTTGGATGGGAGGCCTAATTTCCGTTTTTGCGTTGACTTCCGCCAATTAAATGCCGTGACGACCCCTGATGTGTACCCTATTCCAAATATAGTGGACACTCTCGATCATTTGGGCGGTTGCGATTATTTCACCACGATCGATCTAACGAGTTCGTACCATCAAATCCCGATGCATCCTAAATCGCAGCAAAAGACTGGCTTCCTAGTAGAAAGTGGGCATTACGAGTATAAGCGTATGCCATTCGGCTTACGAAACGCCCCCGCCACATTCCAGAGAATGATGGACGGCGTGCTCCGCGGGTTAAAGCCAACTCAATGTATGGTTTACCTCGATGATGTAATCGTTTTTAGTAAAGGGATCGAAGAGCACGCTGAGAGACTAAGGCGGGTTTTGGAGAAGTTGAACGGTGCAAAATTGTCCCTAAAGTTTGAGAAGTGTCAGTTCGCACTCGCTGAAGTAAAGTATTTGGGCCACATCATCTCGCGAACGGGTCTCCACCCAGACCCCGAAAAGCTTGAAGCCGTGCAAAAGTTTCCTGTGCCGACAAGTGTGAAGGAATTGCAATCGTTTCTTGGGCTCGCAAACTATTATCGGCGATTCGTCGATCAGTATGCGGAAATAGCCAGGCCCTTGACTAGATTATTGAAAAAGGGAACATCGTTTACCTGGACGCCGGATTGCGAGGGGGCAATGAATTCCCTAAAGAATTCTCTGACGGCAAGCCCCGTGCTTGTTTACCCCGATTTTCAAAAACCCTTCATCTTGTCTACTGATGCTAGCAATATCGCCGTTGGGGCCGTTCTATCACAAGAGGTTGATGGAGAGGAGCATCCGATTGCTTTCGCTTCCCGGCAGCTGAATTCCGCGGAGATGAATTATGGGACCACTGAACGGGAATTGTTAGCAGTGGTTTGGGGAGTGGGTCACTTTCGATGCTATTTATATGGGCAAAAATTTAAAATCATAACAGATCATGCCGCACTGAAATGGCTCTTCAGCATGAAGGACCCGAGTAGTAGACTGATGAGATGGACCTTAAAGTTGGGTGAATATAACTATACGGTAGAGCATAAACCGGGGAAACAGCATTTAAATGCTGATGGGTTAAGCAGGAAGGTAAGGCGGGTGGAGACCACGGAGACTGTTTGGGAAAATGATGTCGGAAAGGCGCAAAAGGGGGATTCCCAGTGCGAGGTGTGGCGTACACAACGAGGTTTTGTGATGAAAGGGGAAATCTTGTATCGAGAGACGGGGAGGGGATTAAGAATTGTGGTCCCTGAGGGTATGAAGACGCAAATTCTACGGCAGTATCACGAACATCCCTTATCTGCTCATACAGGGGTGCCATCTACCTTGAACCGTATTGAGCCTTTATACTGGTGGCCTACCTTGCATTCCGATGTGAAACGATTCGTGAGGGATTGCGTGTCATGCAGTCGTCGCAGCCCATACGGGAGGACGCGGGCACCACTGCAGGAGTTGCCTGAGGCAAGGGCGCCGTTTGAATTAGTGGCCCTTGACATTGTAGGACCTATGCCCTTGACAGACAGTGGTCATAAATATATACTTTCCATCCTAGATCACTTTTCGCGGTATTTGGTGATGGTTCCGTTGAGTGACCAAACAGCAATGACAGTGGCAGAGGCGTTCGTAAAGCGGTGGGTTTTAAGATTTGGGGTTCCTAACACACTACTGAGTGATCAGGGGACAAACTTTACATCAGAGTTGTTTACGAACGTGTGCAAATTGCTTAATATTAAGAAGCTTCGCACGTCACCTTTTCATCCGGAAGGCAACGGGAGAGTGGAGAGGGTACATAGGACGGTGGCGGTGATGATAAGCCACTACATAAACTCAAAAAATTCTGATTGGGATGCGTGGCTGGCCTTTGCCGTGTCGGCCTATAATACAAGTGTGCACACTAGTACCAAAGCCTCCCCCCATGAAGTAATCTTTGGCTTCCCTATGCGGTCCCCTTTCGAGTGCTTCGATCCAAGGGATAAGGAAATCAAGGGAGATTACGTGGTCGGGCTACGCGAGAGGTTAAAGGAGATTTGGGGAAAATGCCGCGCAAGCGGTAGGAAGGCTCAACGGGAGAGTAAAAGACAATACGATAAGAGGAGCAAAGCCGTTCATTACCGCTGCGGGGAGTACGCGTACTTGAGTGACCCCCAAATAAAATCTGGCCGAGTAAAGAAATTTCACTCCCCGTGGGCTGGACCTTTTCGAGTGATTGAGGTAGTGTCGGACGTGAATGTGCGGTTGGAGCTCCCCTTCCGTGAATTGTTGGTACATAAAAATAGGTTAAAACCATACTTTGGTCCTATCCCCCCACCCTCAACCGGCAGATACAGAGAGAGACGCCGAGGCCGCCCAAGGAAGACCTCGACGGTAGTGGATGAAGCGACCAGCTGTGCACCCGTTCCTAGTGTTGTGACGCCTCCCACTTTCTTCCCGCCCATACAGAGTGCTTCAAACCCCTCCAGCCCTCCCCTCATTGAGTCCTCGACGCCCGACGTACCTCCGTCTAGTTTTCCCCTCGACGAGACCCTCACCTTGACGACGGAGGCACATTCCGAGGAAGGACGCAGGCCATCGGAGAGCATCACAACAAACCATATCAGCAGCCCGTCTCCCTCTTCGAGTGCCCCCTCCCCGAACTTCCCTCCCAGATCGCCTTACCCCCTGCGTTCGAGGCAGGCCGCCCAGCAGACGTCATCGGCAGAGACCACGGACAAGGAGCTTCCTCGTGGGAAAGAGGAGGAAGACGCGGCTCAGCCAACTGAACGCCCGTATAACCTGAGACCCAGATAGTGTTAAAAAAAAAAGAAGAAAAAACAGCATGTGTGGGGTAGCGCTGTGTGTAGTGGTCGTGTTTTGGGTGTTTGCGATTGCTTGGTATTATTGGTATGACAGCCCGGGCGCCATATGTGAGGTTGTAGAGGAAATACAATGATCATGGGGTGGGCTAGGGTTTCATTGGGTCTGCTGAGGGTCGCAGAAAATGGATTGGAGGGTGTTCTATTTTGTTTTATTTTGTTTTGTTTGGGGTATTTCTGTTGCGACAAATTGAGTATATGTCCGTGAAGTGAATTGATGATTACATTGTGGTGAAGGGTTTTACTTATTTAACCTCATGATGAATTTTATTGCTTAATCAAATAAATTGTTGCATTAATGGGAAGGGGCTGTTCTGTACGTATGACTTATTGAAACTTTATTGAACACCATGTTCTCGGGAAAATGACATTGTATGTATTGGGTTCTGGAATGTACAATAATTGTAATTGTGTTACTGAAGAATTTGAAGTGGACGTAATTGTTTTGAATGTAATTGTTTAAAATTGTCTGTAAGCCAATTTTAAATTGTGAGGGGGAGTGGTGTAAGAGAGAGAGACTCGGTAATTTTCCTTCCACACCTATTCCATCGTGTGTTGCAGTTTTGCCACCCCCCTTACATTCCACCTGCTTCCGGAGAGCTCTCTCGCCTCAGCCAACACCTAGAGTCAGCACGGACTATGTACCGTCGCATGATCGAACATCGAGAGCTCTCTCGCCTCATCCAACACCTAGAGTCAGCACGGACTATGTACCGTCGCATGATCGAACATGCGGCGTTTACGAGCCAATAAGGTGGCCAGGTAAAGTCACGAGGTGACGCTAAGGTGTACAAGTGGAAGGAGACGGCGTTGCTGCGTGGTCAGTTGGCCGCGAGATGTAACGGAGTCAACACAATAAAGGTCTGGTCTCTACCTCGCTCTTGTTCTGTTCCCTGTACTCCCTCTGACGGACCCCAAATCCCTTCGCGGGTTAACAGTCTCTTTTTAGTGCATACTAGTACCATTTTTCATATAAAAGGTCTGGTTTTTTTCGTCAAATATCTCGGATATTAGTGCGGTACGGGGTTAACATTTTGATATCTTCGGAAGGTTGGGTATTTTCCTTTAAAACGAGACCAACATAATTAGTTTCCAGGTGAAATGATATTTCGCTCAAACTACCTATAATTCACTTTTAAGAAATTGCGAGACCTGTACTCTTGCAAACTTTGTGCATGGATTATTTTAATATTGTTTTTCGCTCAAACTATCTTAAGGAGTGGAGTTATGTTTAAAAATCTTCGCTCGACTATTTCTATACGTATGGGTGCCTATGCTGACTTACCTGCTTCACGTTAAGCAGGACTCATCTTGGCAGACCGGTAAATTCACATCCAAGAGTTAGGAAGACATGGAACAATATAGGATAATGAAACCAAACGTTCATAGGAGAAGTCAGCCCACGCGCATAAAAGAATTCCATGCTTTCAATGTTGTTTTAGATTCCTGCGGCGCGAATGGAGCGACCTACGACATCGCATCTTAAAATAACGACTACCGTCTTGGGACGGTTCTCGCAGCAGTCCAGTGAGCTCCAGACGTGGCCAGATTAATTCTCCCTCCGTCCCCATCCCCTCCTTGTCGCATCCTGTTCGCGATGCTTACTTCCGCCAGCCGCCCGGCGCAATTCACTTTTCATTTGTCTCCGTCGTCGCCATAGTCACGCAATCAGCCACCCTGCCCTTGGGGCGGTATCCCGCCCCCCCCCCACACATACACATCACGTGGTTCATTCCGCTCCCCTACCACTCCCTCACGAGTGCCGGTTGCCATATTGAAGAAGGAGGCTATACAAGCGAAGACGGAAGGAATATTTTTTCTCCTCATTTCTTCTTCTGTTACGCGAAGAGGGCAGAAGGGATTTTGTAAGGGAGAGGCCCCCCAACAATGCTTCTTCAATATCCCCTATACGCGTGCGTCAATTACACGCCCAGGGGATGTGAAAGGTCTCTCATCGGACAAGGGGTTTCAAGAGGAGGGAATGGGGTCCGCCGCTCTGATTGGTCCGGGGAGTGCGAGGGCAATCGCGCATCGAGAGTGAAGTAACAGAGACCGTTCGTCATCATTGGGTCTTATATCACGATTTTGGTTTCATTTCTTGGGTCATTCTTTCTTGATATGTCCCATTATGTGACCTTGCGACAATGAACCTATCCAACTCGTGTCTTTTTTCTCCAACTCGTATGAAATTGTTAAAAACTTGCACTGACCATTTCTCGACGTTGAAACTCGATTTTTTGGGATGAGTCCGCATGAATGTTTTTTAAAAAAGCTGATATTTCTCCCTCCGTGCCGGAAGCTTCTTAAATTGTCAGATCAAGTCATAGTCAACTCAAGAGTTGAGTCGGGTTCTACAGAGAACTGTTCAATTTCAAACATTGATCAATAAAATCCAACTGAATTGCGGTCTCCGGGTCTCACATCATAACCAAATTATCCTTTTTTCAAGTCATAATTACTTAGAATTAATCATCATATGGCCGTGAGGAAGTCCACCAATTTGATAGAAGAAATATTGATGTTGACAGAAAATGGTGGTAAGCTTTCGCGGGCCAATGGCTGGTGTTTAAACTCGTTTTTGGCATGATTCCAATTGAATATTTAAAAAAAGAAGATATTTCTTCTGGGTCAGCTCCGGGAAAATATCGCGTCAATGCTTTTAACAAGCCTACGTTTCCTCCTCGCGCACCAGACGCAACTTCACCGTCAAATAAGTAAGAAATTGCTTACTTTTTTTGAAAGAGTTGATTGCGTAGAAGACTCCGTGACGAGGGCAATTATCGAGGAAAAACGAGATTTACGTCACTGGGGTTCACACTAAAGTAAATTTCGACATTTCAAGCAAGATTAAATGGAGAAACTGTACGATATTATTTAAGGTTTATAATGGTTTATTTAAATCAACGTCCAAAAATAATTCCAAAAGTACTACTTTTCAAAAGGTATTCACGGGAAAAAAATTGAAAAACATTTTATCCCGTTTTGGGAATATCTTGTATGACTATTTTTAACAGGTCCATGAATCTAGTAATGTTTTTCTAATGACGGGAGTTTTATGCTAGGATTCCCACTTTATTAAATAACATAAATTTCATATATGCACTGACTGGTGCTTAATGTACAGCCTAGCACAGGAGATGGTAGTACTTCGGTTTTCTTCACCGAGGACATATCCCGTTTTTTACGCAATGTTTCAGGTTTATAAGGAAAAAGTATGTATCTCCGAGATATAAAACAAAAAAATAATGAAAATCTTAGTACAAAGCGTAAATTTTATCTATGATGAAATATCAGCTATATTTTAATTCCATTATCTTTATGAATGGATGGTTACATGGTATCACACACAATACTAGAGTAATTCTAACTAAAGTTTCCGGTAGGTTGAAAAGATACTATATAAACCTCATACTGCAGCAGAAGATGACCGAGGCAGGTTCCGGTAGGTTGAAAAGATATTATATTAACCTCATACTGCAGCGGAAGAAAAGAACAGAGCGTCTTTATTGTAGGATCCATCATCGAACAAATTGGCATAATAATTCTTTCTTCTCGTTAAAATGAAAGCAGATCAAGAAAATGTTCCACCAAAAGCACAAATAACTTATCACGCCTTGATGTCAATAGTGTACCTTTTTCCTATATTTCTCGGATTAATTGTGTATGGAATGATAGAATGCTTACGACTTTCAATGCAATTATTCTATCACATTGGTGTTCTGTTAGTGTTGGTCATTCTTCAGAAATATAGTTACCTTCATCGTTAGTTTTCCTGAATGCATGAGTATTAGGGCTATTATTTTGCTAACGTTTTATTTTTGAACTACAAAACTCATGCTCAGGAATTTACTTAACTTTGTAAGTTTTACGCGGAGCATTTATTCTACGACCGGTTTTGTCGAATAGTCGACATCAGACAGACGTACCTACAATAAATACTCTACGTAAAACTTGAATCCATTTTAAAACAATCCTTGTACTTTTTCACCAATATTGGTAACTTACCAAGTGTTAAACTTACCAAGTGTTGTTAATTCCTGAGCATTATGAAAACGTTTTTCAAAGTGAAGGCTGAAATTATTGAATACAAAAATCATTATTGGAGGAAGTATGCACGTAGGCTAGAGTGTGGCAAAATTAAAAGGATAACCTCGATATCCGTGTCAACCTCATTTCCAAATGTTTAAATAATGTTACACTTCTTTACTATGATATTTTCATAGCATATGCAAGAATATTTTGTTATTCATCACGAGTTTGATGAAATCAGTAATTTCTCTCACTCCTTGCGCGTCCAACCTCTTCTACCTAATGAGGTTGCTAACATAAACGAGTCCACCCTTGTTCACTTTTCCTTATTATCATTTCCATTGTGAATTATTTCCCTAACCCAATTAATGCTGAATTTTAAACGGCTAACAATAAAAGGCGCATGTGTAATTAGTATTCCTATGTAAAATAGTGGAAAAACTTAAGATGTTAATAGAAATTTGGCTTTGTCTCGAAAGACTGAAAATTTATGCCTTATGAACGAACATAGAGAATATTTAAAGACGTTTTTCCATAATCCACATAATTTGGAAGGTGGTGATTTTGAGATAAGTAAAGAGAGAAAGGATCGTACCTTTAGCTAATTGATCCTAGTTATCACAATGAAAAAGGTCTTGCTGGGAGAATTTTTTCTCAGCCTTTATCTTACAGTGCGACCCATCAGTTGCTCTGCTCGGCTACTCAATGGCAAAAATTTTCATGGCACGTGAACGAAACAGGCTCCGATTTCGAGTCTCTTAGTTAATAGTTCTCTCAATTCCGCTCCCCGTCTGCGCCACTTTGCCAGCCAGATTGCCAAACACATTGTCGGCCAACCACGTCATTACTTCGAAGCTGACGTCTCCGATCCTTTCAACAAGTCTCGCCACACCCTCAAGACATATTACACATGAATATCTTCTCGGGAGAGGACTTCCCCAAAATGAAAAGGTTAAGAGGGCACGCGAGGGTTGCCTTTGGGTCACGCAACTGCTCTTCTCTTTCCGAAGGACTGAGACTCCCGCTTAAAGGAGGTCCTCTTCTCTTATTCACCTCATCCGTCCTCCGAACCCTTCTCCATTTCTCCTTCTACATACTACCCTGCGAGCCGCCGCATGGGCGTGTGGCAGGGGGCGTTAGGACACCAGCCGTGTAAAGATGTAAGGTTTTGGGAGGTGAAATAGTGACGTGTATTATTGGAAGTGTATTTAGTGGAGCTCAGTTTTTTCTGTGGTCACTTATTGTGTGCGGTAAGAACGAGTTTTTGTACCCATCTGTTTGGCACTATATCTCTATTAGTTTATCCCTTCTGTCAGACCTGGATATGTAGTGACACGTCATGACAATATTCTCTGAGTCGCTCATAAAAAAACACCAGTTCTGTATTTCTCAAGCAAGGATAAAGATCTCAAAAATCTAGATCACTCAAGTTAAAGAAGTATTTTTGTAACGAACAAGGAAAACGACTTAAAATGAGGGTTTATGGAGAAGTATCATAAACATTGATTTCATGAAGTTATATGAATATTATAGCAAATTTTGAACGAATATTAAGCGGGACAGTGCCATGGATGGATAAACTAAAAGGAAGAAGAACTTTGGAAGAATAGATTCTGAAAATAAAAGAGGAAGAAAAGCAAGCATAACTTGGTAAAATGTTATAGGCCTGTACTTCTTCCCCACGTTCCACCGCAATGGAAGCCTTAAAGTGCCTCACTATTTCTGAAGCAAACGCGGGAGAAAGTGAATAGAGCGGAGGGATGCGTGTGTCATGAAAGAATACGTACTGAATGTTCCGAAGAAGTAAGCCGAAAAAGAATTGTGGGAAAGGTACTGGGAGCTTTCCACTTAGCTGCATTTTTTATGACACAACGGTGCATTTGCTTTCAATTCACCCTAGACACATTTGTATAAGGTAGCACACATTAAAGTATGGAATTGGATAAGTGTGGTGGCTATTTTGACCGGGCTTTCTACACGGTGGGTCCGAGTTCGCGTCTCGGCCACGGTTACAATTTATTGATGGTAATCCGATCTCCATTCGAATACTTTGAGGAGAGCTCCTCAGGCTCGATGTCAAATCGAGGTCTTAGCAAAATCTGAATCCCAACTGTTCGTATGTATAGTAAAAACATCTGCTTTAACAGATGGCTTACCTTAATCAAAATATGCAGATTGTTTACCAAATACTTTTAGAAAAAGTATCCAGCGCACATTTATTTCCAGCCCTATGTGCCGTTTTAAGCCATTTTTTTCATTGAATCAACACAGTTTGGCTACAATTTTTGCATTAAATTGGTATTAAATTAAAAAAATAAGGGGCCTGGATCTTAAATTTTATTACCATTAGTTTCTCTGCGGTGACTCGCTTCTTGTAATGTTTTCCACGAAAAGAGCGTTTATATAATTAATTATTATAGCAGAGCTTCGCGCGGCTTCGCACGGCAAGTTGAGAACTTATGTAACGATCCATTTCAAACAAACATTTATGAACCAGGAGAATGCAAAATTCGACGTCTCATTTTAGGAAATAAGTTGCGAAAATCTAGAAATTGAGGAGAAAACTAGTCAGCATTAACGTCGTCAAAAACGCTCGAATCTCATATTAGTCGTGAGGTTAAATTTTATTATATTAACTTTCATGTAAGACTCTCTAAGGAAGGAATACATTTCATCCAATAGAGTTCCCACAGCCAGATTTTACTGAGACATTAACATTTTCGGAGTACATTGGTTTTCCAACCCTTGATCCGCAATCTTGGATAGAGGGTTACGCTAATTTGAACATCTAGCCAGGAGGATTGCAGTCTTACCCTCCACCAAAGTAAACGGCTTTTCCCTTTTTTCCTTATTTTATGAATTCATGAATAATAGTTTTAGTGCATTCAGAAAAATTTTGCTATGCAGCTTGAGTACAAAAAGCTAGTGAGATATTTCACATATGACTAGTAAAGTTTTTCTGAAATCTATAGCTAATAAGACATTCAGGCTACACATTAGCCACAGTAAATCTTTACACCTTCACTGATTCCAATGCCTTTCAAATGGGAGTAAAAAATGAGAATTCTGGGGTGAATGTACTGCGACAAACGTCGCGGAAAGACGAATTGACACAGTGGGAAAGGAGTCAAAAATGACCAAAACGGATTGATTTCCAACAGTCACACAATATTTAATATACTAAATTACAATTATGATTACACGACAATGAGGCCCGCAGGCTAGCTGCCAAAACTTGACGAACGATGCCTGTTGACGATGTACACACTTCGGTGGCTGGCAGAGGAGAGAGCCACTGCGATGAAACGTCCGGTCGGCGCAGTCTAAAGGAGGGGAGGTAGCTCTGGATCAGTGGAGAAGGAGGAAGTAGGGGAGTAAGGGATAATGCAATGGAATGCAAAACTTAAATTGATACTGGAATTGAAATGGACATTTCAACCCTATATTTTTATTACAAGTAATTTATAAAAGCAAAATGAGACTTCCACACTGATATGAAAGCTTTTTTTAAGTAACAAAATATAGGGTTCCATTTTGGAACCCTCGTGACCGTGAGACCTTTTTATAAATTATTTACAGACTATTTTTAATTAGACCCATTGGGTGCGTTCAGCCAAGCAAGTGCTTAGCTAGCAAAAAGCGCTACTCGACACTGACCGCTCCGCTAACGAGTTCGCTGGATCCAGCGGACGCCATTGTTAAGAGCGAAATATTTCTATGCTCGAGGAATCAGCGGTGATCCCTGATTGGTTGTTAAGGTGTGTTTAGAGCAGAAGAGTTTGTTTTGAAATAATTTGAGGAAATCTACATGGTAATTGGTACGTACTTGCATTGTAATTCTTGATGTTCGAAAATGTTTTTTTTTAATCTTTTGGGGGATATCTTGGAATTACGTTTTCGTAATAATTAGCATTCCTGACTTGTTCCTCTTCCTCGTCCAGGATGTTATTAGCAGCTTCCACGACTTCGTCAATTTGGCGTATTGCCGATGGTATGGCACGCAAAATGTTGTCATTATCATGCAACTCGTTTCATAAAATATTAGCTACGATTTCCATTTTATAAATGTGAATTGATCAACGAGAAATTGTTCTCAAATATGCGCGGTGTTATGATGTCGTTCCCGTGGCAACAGCGGAGCGTTCACCCGAACCTAGGATGAATACATCAGCGCTGCTTGCTTAAATAGCTTACCGCTTGCTTGGCTGAACCCTATGTCACTCAGTTTTTTTTAGAAAAGAATAAAATTCTAGTTCTTTTGTATAAAAATTGTATGGAGACGCATTTTTGTGATTCATATTAAACGAAGGACATGGTGGCAGTACGTTAGGAACAGTCGACGAGTTTCTCTCTTCCACTCGACCTTTCACTTCTACTCTCATATCGTATCTTCTGAGCTGGTCTGAAGTGCCGACTTGCGCGGAGCAGGGTTTATGGAATCTTGACAGAGATCAAAATAGATCGGGAAAATGGTTATTCTGCTCTGAAGAGCGCGTGAGTGGAGAACTTATATATGCGATTCCCTTCTTGCTATTGTGTTGATTTCCAGAATTGGCTGGTTCAGAGCACCATCAGATATTTATGGTGTAGCTTACCACGAGTGTTGTACATATGAAATTCTAAGTGCTCAGCCACTGTGGAGTAGTTAGCGTAACTATTTATTTATGACGTTTAAAGACATACATCTCCTACTCTCCAAATCCGCTTGTTTTATTGCTAGTCTGTAACTGTAATACACTTTCCACAATTTTTATAATTGTGTCTTGAATCTTCATCATGCGGTTATACCTATTCAATTTTATTATTGTGTGTTTGTTTTTACTTTCTAACAGTTATGCCTAGAATATGCATGAGAAAGGCATCAGAGAAACTAGAAACGGATTAAAAATGAAAGCATATCAGATAAATCCCGTGAGGTTTGAGGGAAAGCTGGCGTTGATTAATTCCATCATCCAAAAATAGGTGCAAATCATCCATGAAAAAGTCACCAAACCTAGTGAAGATTGATTTGAAATTATGCTAAAATGGTGATAGTATAATTTCTTCTTGTACGTATATAATTTCTTGGGATTGAGAAATCGTACCGAAAATCTCCTGGCTGCAAAAGTCATCAGTCTGTCTGCTTTGAATAGTTAATGGGTGGAAGCCACATCAGATATCTAATTGTTCCCTAATTGAGCGAATCCTGAAGAACGAGGCCTTAAAACCCTTGGGTAATCGCACGGACGATCTTTATCCAGGGTGACGTGGAAATTCTCTCAAATCACGATGGTTTCAGCATCGATATCCTTGCTACTTAGGCACATATTTAACTGAGGCCTCGACGCCGTCATAATTACCATGGTTTGAGAGCATTTTTATTACCCTAACTTATTTCCTACCGGCTACTCTAGGGCTAACAAATTGAGCATGGATTAAGACTCTGAATTAACTTATAAGAAGATGCTACTTGTGGTTCAGAAAGAAGGTCGTTGAGGATAGAATATTACCTGTACTTGAGTCTTCTAATATCTCCGTGAGTTGAAGAATCGGGAAGGTAAGCTGAATAGAGGGTAAGCAACTGAAGGAGAATTAAATAAAGTGGACAAGGAGGGTATATTAGAGGCTTAAAATCTATGAAGGTGGCGGAAGTAAATGAAGGGCATATTAAGAAGAAACACAATGGAACCTCATGCTTGAGGCGTGACTTGGTGGAATCTTATATTCATTTTGATTGTTAAAATAAACTTATTTTTCCCCCGTGGCATTTATTTAAAAAATGCAGAAATAAGCGGAGTGTACGAGTTAAAGTGCAACGAAGTACATCGGCTAGCGAGAGGAATTTCAAAACCAGAATGGAAGAGCATTGGCTTTTTTAAACCGTGGCGATTCCTCTAAAATGACAAGACATTTGTGCGACAAAAATCACTGGTGTAATTTTGCTCCTCAAATTATACCTATTATGACTGAATTTTTTGGAACAGATTGAAATTGTAACTTGCCCCGCTGATTTTAAACTGTAATGACCATGTGTTCCTATCCCATTCACCCCTCCTGCAGGAGATCTTACCACCCACCCACCAGTTTCAAACGTCAACGTGAATCATCTTTTCCTCATTCCCCCATGAGTCGTTAACACAAACTTTCCAGAGTCCACCCTCTTCTCCCTCAGCCAATGAGCTCCTTTCTTGTCATTCCATCCCCACCCCGTATCCCTTAGCAATATACATACTATATAAGAGCGGACCTTTGTAAAAATATGTACCATAAAAATGGCATCATATGCTGAAAACTGGGTCGGTAAGAGAAAATAAAGTATGGATGCAGACTAAGCAACCTTTTTCATTAAAAAAAACATTACGGATTTCCAACGAGTCACGCCGGAATTAGAATCTTATATGCAGAAAACAACCTCCGAGTCACCGGAATATTCCGTCAAAACACGGATTGTGTTAAATTTGATTTTCCTAAGTTTTGCGCCCATATTCGAAGAGGAGCGACAGGTTAATAAAGATGAAGAATGTCAAATTGGCTCGGTGGATTGAGAAAGAAGAATGGGACCTTGCGAGGGATTCCAATCAGTGCAGGTGGATATTTTGGCGATTGTAGGTTGGAGATAGCTTAGAGACGAAGCGAGTAATAAGCCAATACAATCCAAGGATTAACAATTGTTGATAAAATACGTATGGTAATTATCTTGTTTATAAGTTGCAATCCACGAGTATACTGCGCGAAAGAGACGAAAAAACCGACCTGGTGAGAACTTAATGCAATCTTCGAGTGATGATTTGAGGAGAGATTAAAGCTTGTCCGGCCGCATTAAGGCGTAACTTATCAACACGCCCCCGTGGATGAATTATTCAGCGCCCAGGATCTGTGGGTCACCATAGGGAAGTGAGATATATGGCGTACTAGGAAGATTTAAGGGATCGTTTTCCACGCGAAATATTGCCACGAGACTCGAATAGGAAAAGGAGTTTATGGGGCTGTGAACGCTCTCTCTCCCTCCCTTGGCTTAAGGGACTGAATTTTGAAGCATGCCCCCACCATTTCGACCCACCTTTCCCTTTCTGTCCCTTATAAATAAAAAAGAGCCTTAGGGAGATGTGCTCCCATAACTCGAGGTTCAGATGATCAAAATACCGACACGTCTCGAACAAAGTGAGCTTTTTTCCCTCTGCGCGACTCGTAAGACTTCTACGTGGATACACTGGATAAATTCCGTATAGACCGTTTCACTGGAGGCAATTAAATCGGCAGTTTGAAACAGTTTTGCGCCGCTTATTGAGGGTTGAAATAATTGAGTGCAAGAATATAAAAAAATTTCAACGGTAACCCAAGCGATTGTTTCGAGGATTAAAATTGCAGTAGTGATTGTGTGAAATGAGTTTCACTTGTTTTATAAGGATAGGTTTACACAAAGCACTTAAACGCGCAGTTTGACGTGCTGAGATAGTGAGAACGCGGGCACGGAATTAGAGAAGTGATAATTTTCATAGTTATTTCTCCTGCATTCGAGCAGTTCTTCTATCAGGTCGCTGATTTACACGACGGAATTTTCACTGCACATCCATAGGATTCAGACATTTGAGATGTGGATGTGGAGAAGGATGGAGAAGGTGAGGTGGACGGAGAGGAAGACGAACGAGGAAGTGCCTGAGATCGTGGGCGAGGAAAGGAAACTTTTGAATTAAATTCGAGATCGACAGAGTAGATGGCCGGAGGATGTAATAAAGGGCGATGGGTTGCTCCAGAATGTGATAGAGGGAAGAACGTTGGGCAAACAGGGAAGAGGAAGAAAGAGATTATTGGTTTCATGGACAGCGTGAAGAAGTATAGATCGTATGCTGTGACGAAAAAGGATATACTAGAGCGAGATTGACCCCTGAAAGTGTAGAACCGGGAGGAGATTCTTTGACATTCAACAAAACCTACTTTAACCGGAAGAGTACTTAAATAATAATAATCCATCCAGACATCAGACAGTCCAGTGAAGTGCCTCGTGTACAAAGACCTTAACAGAGTGGGATACTCGTTTACAACGTCGTTTATCTAGTAAAAGTAGGCGATTAAAAGTCGAAGATAAGGGCTACCGCAATTGAATTAGTAGCAATCCAATGACGGAGGTTGCAAATATTTTGTCGAGTAACATCGGAGAACTTTGTGGACTTAGAAAATTCCTTCATAATATAGTGCATTCGTTCTATCAAATTTTCAAGAATGGATGCATCAAACTAAATTCGCTAAGCCATTTTCTATACCGTCTCTCATGCATCAGAATAGTCATGTAAGCATCTTTATGTTTCAAGCAATTGCCTCTTTAGACTGTACGAAGTCCAAAAATGCGGCAAGAAGCAAAATTTAATCACTATCGTACTACTTTGGAGAGGAAATTATTTTTTATACTAAAATACACTCATTTTTTAAATTAATTTTCCCGTAGATCCTCTAAACTTTTAATTTCCTCTATTTCTAAATTTTAATAAAAATAACTAATCTGCATCACTAAAAGATACTGCTGTTGTCCTAACACCCCTTACTGCGCGCCCATGCGGCGACTTGCAGGGTAGTATGTAGACTTTTAGTAGAAGATATTTTGGTAAAAAGGAGATAATTAACGTTTCTTTCCAATGGAAAATAAGACGAAAAATGTTATACATTTTGCGCTCACTTGTATTTTGCTAAACCCTTTCCTTATCCCTCATGCCCATAGTAAATATAACTTCCATAGTTCTTCAGATAGTACCTTTCCAGACTGCTGAAGTTCGACCAAATAGTAATTCAGTTGACAGAAATGCAGTCAAAAAGTTAATGCTGCTAATACCGTTTAGGGAAGAAAATTGAATGACAGAATAATTCATGATGGCGGGTATTGTTTAAATCATTTGGTCGTGAAAAAATTGTGTTATTTTCATCTGGGAATTTCTCTCTCAAAACCAAATCAGTAATTTCAAATACGCAATAATCTTGGACGGACTCTGTTCCGAGAATCGCTAGATATGTAATGATCTGACGGATGGAGAAGTTCGAGATATCGCATGACCTTGCAGTTAGAGAAATACAGCATGGTACTCCTCCAGTATGGAAATGGCGCCTCGCTGGCTTCCGATAGTGGCGCTCCAGATATCACGCAGGCAGGTGGCGCCGCCCAGGGTTCGTTTCTTCCAAAGCGTTTATTGACTAATTACGGTTTTTAACTACCCATAACTCTTTAGAGATGACACTTTATGATTCAACCACGTAATTGCCCCATTTCGGGTATCTTTAAGGTTTTTTCCATTAGTGAAGATGAGAATTTGGATTTGCTGAGTCGTTGCGTGTGACACTTACAGCTTCTCCTTTACTAGAGAAAATTTCCTGACCAATAACTTGCCTTTGAGGAGAGAGTGGCGCATCATCATAAAAGCTAAAGCCGCGACGTGATTTTTAGTCAAAATTTAGCCCCGGAAATGTAAACCCAAACAAATTTGAGAAAGAAGAGGGCTTTACATTTTAACCGTCACATTTGAGAACTCCTAATTTTCACTTAACAAGCCCTTCATCAGCGACTATGACGCCGGTAAATTAGTCACCGATTGCCAAACACTTAATTCCGTTACAGTATCATTATTCTCGCTTCTCAAATAAGTATTTGGATTGCAGCACTAGTCACTTTCTCAGTATTTGGATAAACCCCTGGTACATGATGACACTTCAAATTTTGTCCATGGAATAGTTGAATTTTTATTTATTATGCTAGCAACGAAGTCGTATGATGGTTAACAGCTGAAAATAGCTATAAATATGGCTTTCGCCAAAATGTATTTTTTTTAATTTGGCTGAGAAAATTTCAATAAGTAGCCAAACATTTGCTTTCCCCGTGGTTGACAAAATTAGAAAAAGGTACATGATCATCGGAATGACTAACCTGTCATATTTAACTAACCAGAAAACGCTCTGCCTGCAAGTCTTTTGATCGTAAAATGAATATTGTCGACGGGTTATTTTAGCTGCGCAATATTATGAAAATATTGTATTTGGTGATTTTATCCTTAGTCTTTCAGACCCGCAGTAGGTGATCTAAATAAAATTTGTCTTAAGTTACCTTGAAGTTTGCTCTAAATAGCTTTGCGTTATTTTCTCATAGCAAAAAGATTCAAATTTGATGTTCTAACTATCTGTCTAAACCTGACCTGGTAAAGCAGTGTTCTGTAATTATATTTTTTTACATATTTTTTACGGTTGATAAGTTGGAACACCCGATATTGAAAGCGGAAAGATAAGAGTAGACTCCAAGTTTGATTCCATTAAGTGGAACCATGTTCCCTACCTTGGTGCTGTGTTGAGAGCACTGTAATTACAGTACTTTATTCGTGGGAGGCATAAACCTGGCAGTAGTAATTCGTAGAAGATACTTAATGACTGAAAAGCACGGTGCATTATCATTTTTTCAATAGGGGAAATAAATAGATGGCATCATGTTTCCTCATCTGAGCTGGAAATGGCTCTTGTTGAAACTACAGATAAATCGCACTTTAAGGAATAGAAAAGAAATAACATAATTCATTAAAAATTGGATTTCCAGAGCCAAGACTTATTTCTCTTTGCTCCAAATACATATGATATTATTTAAAAACCGGGTATGAGCCTGGCTGTGATAATTCGGGGTTAGTATGAATTGATTAAACAATAATCTGTATGATCGTTTGCTCTCGGAAAAATAAACATTGCGTCGTGCGTCCTCAGCTGTGCCAGGGTCGGAATTCAACCACCGCGGTTTCATTCCCTGCCAAGAGTCGACCTGTCTTTGTGCAAAGGCTTATTCCTCTCCGCTTCAAATATAAATGATATTATTTAAAAACCGGGTATGAACCTGACTGTGGTAATTCGTGGTTAGCACGTATTGACTAAACAATACGCTGTATGATCGTTTGCTCTCGGAAAAATAAATATGGCGTCGTGCGTCCTCAGCTGTGCCGGGGTCGGAATTCTACCACCGCGGTTTCATTCCCTACCAAGAGTCGACCTCTGTCTTTGACATCCCCAACGTCTTGTGGGACGAGGGAAGGCGAGAAGGATCGCCGGAGGGAGTTCGTTCGTCTTGCGAGAGCCCTCTCTCTGTCTTCACGAAACCAACCCCTTTGCACTCGACAATGGCGTCTCGAGTGATCCCAGCACCCCTCCCGCCCCACACTCACAGGGGCTCACTGTTTGTCGTCGCCCACCCCACCCTTCCTGCCTTCCCCTCAAATTGCCCCCTCCCTCTCTTCCTCTTAATGGCGTGGAGGGGTTGAAGTGGAAGCAATTTTCCATCCCTCCCGAGCTCTTCAAAAATCCTCCCCCCACATCCCGCCCCCCCATACCTCCCAAGCCTCGCCCAGCCTCCTCCTTCGTTCCTCGTCTCCTCACCCGCAGCTTCCTTCGAACCCGAGGCCCGACTCTCTCTCGGAAGGGTCGCCTGGCACTCTAAAAGAATAGAGGACGCAATAAACGCAAAATGATTATGAAAAAAATATTATGGACGCTTAAGTTGGCTGGGTCATAAAATGAAAATTTTCCCATTTTCTTTCACAATTAAGGTGCTGGTAGGCACAGCATCCTTCTTATATTTAAGTTTCCAAAATTTTACTTTCCATGGCTTCTTCTTTCCGCGGATAACCCATTAAATCACGTTGGTTTAAGAGAAAAGTGATTTAATAAAAGAATTTTACTCAATTTTTATATTGCTCCACCGAAAAAATAATGAACTACATGTGTTTTTGCCAGAATATGTACTTCTTATAAAGCCGCCGACCTAAGATGTCGAGTAGTTAGATTGTTGCCGTTGGTAATCAATCGAGGAAAATAATTAAGTAAAACGTTAAGGTCACGGAAATTGGTTCCTTAGGCTGGGAAAAAATCATCACAATATATATTTCTAATGTT
Source organism: Ceriagrion tenellum (assembly GCA_963169105.1). Classification (NCBI taxonomy): domain Eukaryota; kingdom Metazoa; phylum Arthropoda; class Insecta; order Odonata; family Coenagrionidae; genus Ceriagrion; species Ceriagrion tenellum. The sequence continues at coordinate 29,406,118 of OY720643.1, read as the reverse complement.
TTTAATTTCCATATATTTTTCAAAATATTCCCCCCAGTGCCTTACCTGCGCTTCTGAGTCACTTTTGATTTAGCAGTATTTTTTAGTGGCTCAAGCCATCATTATCACAATCATAAAATAAAAAAAGATTGATTTTATAGATTTTTATTGTTGCAGTCATCAGAAGATCTATAGTGTGTATCTATTGAAACTTCATTCGGCCAATTGTTTCTTTCTTAACCTATTACGAGTACAAAACAGATCTTGGTCTTTGTCCCAAAATCTGAATTCCTTCTCGCATGCTAATTAGAAATAGAAATTATTAATAAACGAAGTCATTCCTCGCCACTAAGTGACAGATAGCTACTGATTGCATTGTTATGATGTTTATATCAGTTACATTTTTTTTAATTTTAAGAAAATAGTCGATATTTTAAAAGTCGATGGTTAAAAATGCAGATTGGAGAGGGAGGGTTGTAATGTAAGATAGGAATCGTTGAAAATGGAATGAAAATGAAGCATTAGTGAGTAACGTACATTTTTTACAGATATTCAAATGCAGGATTCATGTTCAAGACTTTAGCGCGCAAGGAGTAAATTTAGAAGGTGGCTGCTAAAAGCTATCGACCTAACGCCTATTTCTCAGCGTCAGGTTGTATGCATGTTTATGGATGGTATCACCAGTACACGAAAGATTCATTGCTGGGTCGCCAGGCACTCTTAAATAATAGAAGACGCAATAAACGCAAAATGACTATGAAAAAATATGATTTTCATCGCCAATAAGTTCCAGATGGCTCTTGATTGCATTGTTATAGTATTTTTGGCAGTTACAGTTTTTGAACTTTAAGAAAAGAAGTCGATATTTTGTAGCCAATCGTTTAAATGCAGATTGGAGAGGAAGGGTTCTAATGTAAAAGAGGAATCTTTGGAAATGGAATGAAAATTAGTATTAGTGAGTTACGTAATTATTTTACAGATCCTCAAATGCCGGTTTCAAGTGCAAGACATATTCGCGGAAGGAGTGAATTCAGAGGGTGGCAGCTAAAAGCTATATACATAATGCCAAATTTGCATCGTCAGGTTACATGCATAATTACGGCTGGTGTCACCAGTACACGACAGATTCATTCATAAGACCGAGACTCGAGCCGTAACTGTCTCCGTGAGCAACGAGCAACCGGTCAATTGAGAATTTTTCAATAATTATTGTTTGAAATAGCGTTTTATGGGGCAGAAACGTGGACCCTCAGAAAGGAGGACGAGAATAGGCTGCAGGCATTTGAGATGTGGGTGTGGAGAAGAATGGAAAAGGTGAGGTGGACGGAGAGAAAGACTAACGAGTAAGTGCTGGAGATAGTGGGCGAGGAAAGGAAATTTTTGAATGAAAGTCAAGATCGGCAGTGTAGCTGGCTGGAGGATGTAATAAGGGGCGATGGGTTGCTGAAGAATCTGACTGAGGGAAGGGTATTGGGCAAGCGGGGAAGAGGAAGAAAGAGAATAGGTTTCATAGACAGGATGAGGAAGGATAGTTCGTCTGCTGCGGGGAAAAAAAGTATACTTGAGCAAGATAGGCCCCTGAAAGTATAGAAAACCGGTAGAAGATTCTCTGGCATTCAGCAAAATTTACCTTTATCGGTAGAATGCTTTTTTATCATATTTAGCTATCCTTTTGAAAGCTCAACGCTCGTATTCATTCGCAAACACTTCTGATTGATTGGTTAGCCTCGGGATCTCAGCTCAAATGGTGGATTCTTTCCTTAATCAAGTCAGTTGATCGATAAATATTGTGAAAATAAACACGCACTTCAGATGCGCCAGACACACATTTAAATGAATGAAGAAATGAATATGAAGTCTATTGAACCGGTAAATTGAAACTGTCGAAATTGAGAGTTTCCATTGAAACTTAGCCTCGAGCCCTTTAATCCATGGCATTGATTTTTTTATCGTCAGTTAAGGATAGCCGATTTTCAATATCCCTCCCTCTTCGATCACTCTCTCATGCGCTGATGAGTAAACACAAATTTACCAAATGGTGTTGAAATCACGTTCTCAATTAGTCATATATCACAATTTTTCTCCTCTCTCCATCCAAAGGCCATTTTTTTCTCTTGCCACTTTTCATATTTGACTATATAAGTGACTATGTTCTATGAAATACCAGTCTATATTACCTTAAGAGTGCGGTATGCATAAGGATATGCCATTATTCCTACAAATTAAAATAATTCTGTTCGTAAACTACCTCTCCAAATTACTGCTAATTGCTGTTGAAAGTGCCCTATTCGTGTACGCTGTTTTTTATTAACTTAAGAATGCACTCTGTAGCATACTTGGAGTTGCCTTATATTCGTCGTTCTCGTATTCTGCGAAAAAATCCTATCTTCTCGGGTGTTTTAAAATCTTCAAATGGAAAGAAGGTTTTTTTTGCCATCATTTCAATGTACCGGAGGACAACCGTAAAATAATTTGTGATGTACGATTATCATGAAACCGTGCTCACAATAGAGCCCCCTCATTATTTCAGATCAAGTTTTCTTCCTGAGCCTAACTTCACTCATTTCATCGTGCTATCTCGTATTTGAAATAAATCTGCCATGTAAAATATGAGCACAATTCTCTCGAAAACTTTGAACACAAATTTTAGCATAGATCTCTTCACACAGAGCGTCATTAAGGTAGTTTGAGCGAAATATCAGTTCACCTAGAAATCAATGAATTTGGTCTCATTTTAAAGAAAAATATCTCACCCTTCTAATGATACCAAAAATCCAATCCCTTACTATATTACTTTCGGAGATATTTGCCAAAAAATACCAGCCCTTTTACATGGGAAATGGTACGTGTAAGCACTCCAGAGAGACATTATTTACAAAATGAGGAATTTCTAACTCTTAGATGTCGTAAAAAAACTAACAGCGTATAGTTTGTATGTTTTCTCAACTATTTTTTAAAAACGATCATATTGTCACCGCAATAGGATCTTGGGTATCACAAAAAAAACCGTTTTGAAGTCGTTTCAAACGCACCGCGCGAACAAAATCAGTGAAGTTAAAGACTAATTTAGATGTTTTCATTTAAATGGTTACCATTTCTGTCATATAAAACTATATTATGGCACCATTAATAATTCAATATTTAATTCATGTGTCCTACAGCTGGTGAAATTAAAACGTATATTTCAAATATGGTCTCTATTGTCACTTGGGAACTATCTTGCTCGGACCACCTTAAGTTTATGCAAAGCTTCAGTGATATTTCCATATCCTTAACCCTCTCAGGACGAAATTATGGAACATCAACATGAAAAAAATACTGCTACCATGTTAGTTTTTTAAAGTGCTATTTAAGCATTTTTTTCAATGGAAATTTATTTGATAATAATATTTATTTTGAAATGTAACATATATATATATATATATATATTTTATATTTAATTTACAATAAAACTTTACGTAATTATATTTACACAAGGTATACTTCAACATTACCTTCATAACGTACCTTTTTAAACTTTACCAATTTTTTCTTCATACGACAGCTGAAATTATTTATTTCAAAACTCCATCAGGCACGCCAACGTCAGTAAATAGCATCTCACATTCGTCTATTCAAATTGTTTTAAAAATCGCCGAAAGAGACGTAACTTTCCTCACATTTAATACAAAGCGTTACAATTCTGTCTAGCGCAGGTACTAAATGGAAAAGCCTCTTGGATAGCAGATATTTCAATGATTATGAAACGTAAAAAATTTGACTCGCTCGTCCATAGAGGGTTAAGTCCGAATGTCTGTCAATACATAAAATGGTTGCAAATCATGAAAACTGAAAGGGATTGCACTTTTAAAAGAGTCGCTTCGCTAATTCAAAACTTCCCTTGAAAAACGTAAACAATTTAGCTCTTGACTATTGGGATATCCCTCGAATCTAAAGCGTGGCTACGTTAGGCCACGAAGTGACTCTATTAATATTCTTTTCGGTGTTACCTTGAACTTATTGACGTTTTGACGCGTCACGTCGTCAAGGGCAACCGACTTGAGGTCTAGGTAGTGCACGTGGCCCTTTTCTCGCTAAGTCAACCATGCTCACAGCCTGGCCTCCTTTGATTTCCCTTAAATTAGACACTCTGGAAGAACTCGTGCAAATAATAGACACATTGACTTTCAAGGTTTTGACACGTTTTTATATCTTCATAATAGTCGACATACTTTTCAATAGTTTTTACATTTCTATTTTATTTTTTTTCTTATATTATTTCTATTACATATTCTATTTTACGGTTTTAGCCCATAAAAATAAAAAAATACGGCGCGAATTTTATTTTTGAAGCTAAAGATTAATGTTAAAGTCGTAAAACCTAATGATGATGCCTGAGGTTATTTAGAAATTGTCTTAAAGTCTAGGAATGGGTTTCAAAAATATTTAATTTACACCTTAAACAGTTTTGAAACCAATTTAACCAAACATTTTACCAATTTTAGGTTCAGTTGATACGAAATGAATAACAGAAGTAGCGTCGTTCAAGCACTGAGCGCCGAGATAGACATTGCTATAGCACCGTAATGCTAAAATGTCCACTTTCAAGGCTGAATGACAGTCAAACTTGCCAGGAAACACTGTTTCAATTTCACCTCAGGTTATAAGACTCATTTCAATCATGCGATATTTAAGTTTTCAGAAAATCTGGAACAAGTTACCATGTCAGAGTCACTTTAATCATATCCAAAACACTTCGGAAGCAGGAGTGTTATGGTTGGGGGACATCAGGCCTCCCATCTCACGGGACTGGGTGGAAATTCCGGAAGGTGTGGAGATTATTCGTTGGAATCCCGGTCCTAGCTTAAGTGCAGTTAGTATAGCGCTTCAAGTACATCACTCCCAAGGTCGTTCAATATCGATTGTATTCTTCCTTCGATAAAGGTCTTCGCAACGCAAACAAGTCCGCCATTAATGGGCTTATTTTAGTGCATTCTCTATAAGCATAGCATAGGATGTTCAGCGTTTTTCATGATTTGTTGGTGCAATTTTGTTCGAAATGATGTCTGGCGCCGCATATTCGCAAGATTTTCTCGGGTGTGCAATGGTGGTAAATGCTCAGTGTTCACATTAATGGCGGCCATGTGGTGGAAATGGCTGCAAAGACTCATATCGAGAGAGCTACGGATATATCGAATCGAACGACCCTGATCACACCGTCTGAAGTATGGTGAATAAAGTTGCAGAATCTTTGGTATAGTTGGTTCCTCCACAGAACGATTTGGATGTTATTTAATCCATATTCTGACTACAGAAAGAATACACTTGTTCGCTTTTTGTTAGGGAGCAACAATAATTATTACAACTTCATTGGCTATTACTTTCACAAATTTACTGTAAAATATCATGACGTTGAATGGGAGAATGCGTGAAATATGGGTAAAATGGAATTTTTCTAATCAAGTAAAAATTTCACTTTTGCGAAAAACGGTAAAGAAGAATCAAATGCATTCTGTTAGGTATTTTAGTAAGGCCCCTAAAGTTTTTAATATACAAAACAATCTACAAGTACGTCCTATATTACCTCGTTCTTCACTGTGTTTAGTTTCTTACTTTTATTCTTCCCTCAACTGCAGTCTTTTCTATAGATCCTCTTCGAGCTGAAATAGTGGACAAAGTAGAAGTTGAAATTTCATATTTATCAGATAACTCCTTTTTTGAAATTTTAGAATTGGTGTCCACGCCGTTAAGAATTTTTGTTCTCACTTCCATGGAATGAGATTTTCTCATGAGTTTTATTTTTGTAACTGCACTTGCAGGCTGGACCGAAGACATTTTCATGAGCCAATCACCACGGTTGTATACTATTTTGCTGTCGATCTTACGGGGTCTGAGTCCTAATGCTCTGCTACGTGAATTTATAAAGGAAGGCATCCTCTTCCTCCCCCGCTTTATTTCTTGCGACACAAAAGAACGACTGATTCTATCGCGATGCATCAAGCTCTAATGGCCTGACGTTTCGAGTTCCGAAACGTGGTCTTTCATTTCTTTCTTACTCTTTGCGCGTAAAATCTGGTTTGGCACGACTCAGTTCTTCACTTATTCTAATACTTCTACAAAACTAAATTTCTTTAAGCAAGCGGAACGTGTAATCTCACTCTTGAATTCCCAGTGTGATTGTCCACATGCATGAGAGGCTCTTCGTTGAGAACAGTTGTATTTTTCATCAAAAAGAGCACAAATGTGCTATTTGTAATTTGTTTGGAACAGTCGCGGCGGAACCTATAAAGTTCTAGAGCACTCTTTCGAGATTTTTACTCGACCAACAATCACTCGAAGCCATTGAATTCGTGATGTCACCTTACCGAATTTCACCGCAAATACGTGGAAATATTCCTCTTTTATCTTTTAATATTTCTCGCAGAGAAGCTCAGGCTACTGCAAAAAATAATCCACATTCATATTTTTCGGGTTTCCATTTAAAAATATTGTTGAATAATCTTTGTATAATTCCAGCGAGGGATTTCGTGCCCTCGGATAAACATTGACCACTCGGAAAGAAAAATTTTGAATGCGGAATTTAACTGAACTGCTGATCCTTTTCCCTACGAAAATAACACCTGTCATGTATTCGAGGAAGACTCGGCGAGAAATAAAAAACTTCCACGCGTTGTGCGCGCGGCGGCCGTGTCGAATGTCGAGTGTTATTCTCTGCTTCGCCGTGGTTTACATTTGTGGACGACAGAGGTCGAGGGGGTGTTTTCCCTCAGTTTCCGTGGTGACCAGTCGACCCGCGCCCTTGAACCGCAAGTGTCGGGTCGATATCATTTCGGAGTGCTACGAATCTCGGCGAAAATTCATTATGAGCGTTCTTATACCACAAGCGTGAAACCCATTTTAAAATCCCTGTAGTTTGCCCTTAACTTACCCAACTTAATTATTCTTGAGTACATTCTCATGCAGGGCTAGCAAATAGTCGCATTGCCTGCAGAAAATTTGAACTAAAATAGATCGGAAATATTATTGACAGAAAGAAATCATCTAAGTAATCTATCATTAACTGCACTGCAAAACCGAGAAGTTTTCAGTTTGTATAATACAAAATGTTTTTCAACACAAAACTTGATGAAATTCTGCAAAATTCAATAATTGGATTTTGTCTAGACATAAGCAAACGTATACATTATTTATCTTTAAAAATCTGGATGAGATGTATTTAGCTTCCACAAAAATAATCCTTTCAAGTAGAATGCAGGGTAACTGTTTTATTTTATTGCATATTTTTTCCCCTCCTTCCTCTGCACCTGATTTTGCATATATACCCATGTGGAATAATATTTGTTCCCTGAAGATGTCATTATGTGACGAAACCCGGGTCGTAAATAATAAAAATCTTAGTGGACCATTACTTGAATGTTTTGATTTCCTATATGGGGAGGTTCCTCAAAGTGAAGCCTGAATTTATCAGTTATAAGGAAACCTTGCTGAATTTCAGCATATTTGGGAAAAAATATTTTACAATGTGAAAATAAAAGAAGGCAGCATTATTCACCAGCTGTTGAGTTTATTAAGCTCCGTAATTCCATGAAACAAATGCCTATTTCATTTCGTAGAAAACCGTTGAAAAATATGACTTTGAAAAAGTGTTAAACCACTCTCAATGACTTAATGAATGATAAATTCTGATGCATTTCCCCGCTTTGCATTATTCATTTAATTTTTATATAGTTGATACAGTTTATTGCAAATATATGCAATACATGCATTGCTTTTTCTTCAATTTCAATGTTTGTATTGTTATGAAATCTGTTTATCCAGCATATTTTTGAGCAATGTGTCCATTTTACAAAATGAGCAGTGTACCCATTGTAGATCTTTCTTTGTGCTGTTAAACATGATCTATGTCATGAATTATTTTTCATTAACGGATCAAAATAGATAAACATAAATAAAAATTGAAATAACCCATTAAATTCTTCAGTCCAACGTTAAAATCTATCAAGTTATTTATTTTTTCCGAATATGTACCTCTTTTCAAGACAATATTGCTGCCCAAATACACCAGGAATAGTAGTGTAAAAAAATGCTCTATATCTGTGCTCAATTTTGCTTTAATAAGACTTCAATTCATCCTAAAAGAATTGCAAGAAAGAATAACGGCAAAAATCGATATCTTCTCTCCATTCCACCGTTTGGCCTTCACTTCAGACGATTTTGCATTTTATAGAGTTTTTTTCACAGATTTTTCTGCATGCAAAGTCGTGATTTTACATTTTTAATAGCGACTCGGACCTTAAAAGAGGCCGTCGAAAATCTGCCCTTTACCAGTGCCGCATATTTTATTATTCAACAGCATATCCGTTATGTATGCTCAAAGGTTTGGCTCTTAATATACTCAAAATCCTAACTTTTATTTCACATTCAACACTTCTTAAGTTTACACTCTTTGTTTTGAGGTATGTGGAAGCTTTATTCTTTGATTCGCAGCAACCCCGCGCCATACTATGAGGCAGTAGTTATTTATCGACTAATCATCCTAATCAGGCCCTGTATATTAATTTCAACATATGAGCCAGGCTTTTTTTTCGATGGTGATTCTAAACAGGTTATTTTTTTAACGCTAAAGCGCCATCATTCTGATTTTTAAAATTCCTTTTATTTTTTACCCAATCTATGTACTGGTTGTAATTACCTGGAGATATTTTCCTCGTATTTTAACTAATTGAAATTGATCTTTTTCAAAGCGAGCAAAGCTTCACACAAGCAGTGTTAAACTTTTTGGCAATCGCCAACGGAGAGTTTAAGACCAGTGAGAGTTAGTTAAGCGTTTTGATGATCGAGCAGAGCCTTTTTCAGCCAAAGCCTTTTTCAGGGACCTCTTGGTGGACCATCAATCCATTTATTACAGCTCTCCCGCTTTCTTTCCTCTCCTTGCTTCTTGCTCATTGCCAACGGTTGCCACCAAGTTTTGCTTCCCCGCTACCAAATTTCTTTCTTCAATTTTTTCGCAAAATTTCATTCAAACCCAATTGAAATATAGCGTAAAAGGTACATGCATTCAACGGCGGTGGTACTTCTCAGCCATGCTCATTTATTTGGCGCCAATTTTTGCTTTCACTAATTGGTACATTCCAAAGTCGTATCCGCTTTTGCATCTTATATGTGATGTTTTTTAATTAAAAAAATTACCAATCGCGATTGGAGCTCATGACCAAGACCATGAGCTCTGAGAAACATATATAACGCTGATAAATCACGTTTTTCACTCCACCTTAATCCAGACAAAATGGATCGGGCTGGTGAATAGGCTAAAGTAGTGGTAAAGACAGTATATGAAGGATGCTTTAATTTTTGTAGCGATTTTAGAATGGTCGCGTATTCTGAAGGCACCGGTTCGTCCCCCTGCAATTTTGTTCTGAACCCTACTTAGATTGCCGTGAATAGCTGCTCGAACTCTGGATACCCTGACGGGGCGTGAAACTTAGATGATACAGGGTGCAGAACTGGAAACCCAAAGCACCTTCATAGTATAGCATTGCAAAGCTAATGCCAGGTTTCTCTCCAATCTCTCTCCTTTTCCCATGTAATCCCATTTCTACCGACCCACCTATGCATAATCTGAATCTCGCGCGCAAACCTAGCAGTTGTTTTAGTTGTATCTGGGGCTTTCCCAGAAATTCGGACGAGTGAATTCTTCCTTAACTACCAATGGGGTCAGGTGTGTGATCACGGTTCCATCTATCGCCTTTCCGTTATCGACATTTAAAACTGTCCTAAGAACGTACCCAATTCATCAATTAAAAAAGTTAATTAAAGCAGCTGACAATACAGTAAAACTTGTTTATAACGTTCATGCATGTTACGAAATCCCGCCTATAACGATGTGAATCCTCGTTCCTTTGAACTCTCCTATGACGGCTGATGTAAATTCTCCCGCACGTAACGAATACGTATGATACGAAATCCCGGCTAAAGCGAACTATTCTTAAGTCCCTTGGCCAATTATTGCCTCATTTGCAACGAAATTATCACCATATCTGTCCACTGGTCGCCTCTTCCCTCATCATAAGTTGTTCTCACACTCCTTTACTTAAGGCCTTCCTCTGAGCGATTAAGTGCGGTGCCGCTGCTGCCTGACAATTCCTACGCGTCAGGTGTTTGATGTAGGGAGCATCTCATGATTGAGAATTCCTCATTGCTCCGAAAAAAATTTTATTTCCTTTAAAATGTAAAAACTAGTATCATACTATTATAATGTTATAAATGATGAAAGTTAATTATAAAATACACTGAAAATATAATCAAATAACACAAAATTCTGCGCAGTAATATATGAAACTCTTAAAACACCGAAATCTACATTAATTAAATTCAAACTTTAGCGAAAAAAGTCTATTGTAATTGGCGTTTCGCACTGTCTGAGGCTGTATTTTCAAGACCGCGAATTATCCTGAACACTTTGACTGGAATCCACATGCCTTATTTTGGTGCTTAAATTCACAAGGAAATGTATTCATATTCTTTAAGCGCGTAGGTTTGGCGAATTTCCCAGTGACAAGGGACTGTAATTTCTCCGATCCGTCCATATTGCCGCATAAAGAACAGTAACTCGATTTTTCTACGCTTACTTTTGTGGCACGACTCCAAACGAAACACCATGCACTTATCAGGGAGCAGATTCAAAAGTCCTCTATTCATGCGCATTGCATGCTCCTGCAAATTGTGGGAAGCATTTCATTAGCATGACATTTAATCAACAGCCTGGGATTCACCACTTATTTATCGATTTACAATTCCTCTTCCCTTCCTAAAGCGATCCAGCCATCCATTTGTTGCTGCAAATCCTCGTTTTTACAAACCTCTAGCCTTTTTCTTCGCTTTATCTTTAAAGTCCTGAGATGCATGTCGTTGGATTTAGCTTGAAAAAAATCATTTTGCAAGTACGTCTTATAATATGTCATTCTTCGCTGTTTTTAGTTTCTTTCTTTTTATGTTTCTCTCAGCTACAGCTTTTTCTATCGCACCTCTTTGGTCTTAAACAGTAGATAGCGTAGAAAATGAAATGCCATATTTCCTAGTCATCTCCTTTTTTTGATAGTTTTTGATTACTCTCCGCGCCATTAAGAATTTTTATCCTCACCACAATGGATAGAGATTTTCTCTTGAGTTTTATTTTTTTAACTTCACTAGCAGACTGGACCGAAGCCATTTTCATGAGCCAATCACCACGGTTGTGATTCCAGAAAATTGATAGCTATCTTACAGTCGATTTTCTGGGTTCTGAGTCCTCATGCTCTGCTCCGTGAACTTATAGAGTAAGGAGGGTGTGTCGAAGGTGTGCATTCTTTCTCTCCCGCTATATTTTTGGGACACAAAAGGACGAGTGATTCCATCGTGATGCATCGGGCTCAAATGGCCTCACGTATCGAGCTTCGTTACGTGCTCTTTCATTCCTTTCTTAAATGCGCGTAACATATCAATCTGGTGTGGCACGACTCAATTCTTCACTAATTCTAACATGTAAAAAAAAATTCTTGAAGCAAGCGGAGCGTGTAATGTCACTATTGTATTCCTAATGTGATAGTCATCAAGCGTGAAATGCTACAAGAGTTACTCTATAGAGATTGTGCGAGTCGTCGGAGGAGTTTGTCTGCTACTAGACGGATCATGGTAACGCGCTCTTACTGCTGAAGACGTTGAGGATATCTTCAATTTCAATTTCATTAAGGTTCATAGTTCAGGGATGGATAAGTTTGTCGTTATTTTAATGATGAACTAGTTGCAATAAATACAATTACATTGTGTTAGCAAAATTAGAATAATGAAAAATATTTACACTTTGTGACGGCGGTGATTTATTAATGATGATTATTAATGGCGTTAATGCAGACGATTAACGACAAAAAGCCTGGATCCAACGATGTGCACGAAAAGTAATACTGAAGTTTGGATGTAACGTAATCTCGTTCATAACAAAATAAAAGGCCAACCACCAAACATTCGTTATAAGCGAGTTGTACTGTATTGAAATAGTGAATATTACGCTTTCGTTCTAACGAGCATTTAACAAAAATGACAATAAGGCGAACGCAGGCGTAGTGATAATGGTGACCGCGCTCCAGGAGTTTAGGTACTCACGTCTCGATGAGGAACTCTGCCTTTGTTTTCAAAGGGGTTGACTCGTCAAGAAGCCTCTTGAAGAGAATGGCAGAGCTGTTCATCGAAATGCCGTACCTGAACTCCTAACCCGGTTGAAATTTACTCTTGTTTTAGAATTTCTTCATAGTCTAACGTGCTTCGATGGCTAAAGTAATTTCACGCTGTCAGACAGGAGTAGCAGCACTCGGAAGATTGGGAGGGTTTCGAGCCGAACCCAGCTGTGTCTTGCTTCGGTGACTAAGTGGAAATTGATCCATCATGGCAGACCGTTGCTTAAGGTAGTTTGAGCGAGATAGTTCCCTAGTCATAATGGTACCATATTCGAATTATACGTTTTAATTTCAGCAGCTCTAGGAAGCATGAAATAAATATTACGTCATTAATGGTGCAATTTTATACTTCTACACGACTGAAATTCTAATAAATTAAATAAAAATATCCATATAAGTCTTTAACTTGACTAATTTTTTCGCGCGGTACGTTTAAAACTCCTTCACAACGGAAGGTATTTCCGTGATTCTGATTATATTTTTGCGGTGACAGTATGATATATTTTCAAAAATGTTTGAGAAAACATACAAACCACATGCTATTAGTTTTTTGACGACATCTAGTAAAATATTCCTTATTTTTAAGTAATGTCTCTGGAGTGCATACACGTACCATTTACCATGTAAAATGCTGGTATTTTTTTGGCAAATATCTCGGAAAGGGGTGAGATAAGGGGCTGATATTTTGGTATCTTTGGATAGGTGAGATATTTTTCATTATAATTAGACTAAATTCATTGATTTCTAGGTTAATGACATTTCACTCAAACTACCTTAGCACCTCGTATATCGCGGATTGGGGAGTTGCAAAATGATGACTTTTTTCCGCCTCCCAAATGAGGCACATTTTCTATCTTTCGCGAAGATATTCGAATGTATTTTACATAAATACATACCAAACACGCCGCTCCCTTCCGGGGTAGGCACAGTCACAAAGTTTCACACATAAATACATATTTGTACACCTAACTCTGCTTCAAAAATTTCCTCCATACTTATCTATCCTTGCAAATCTCTTTTGCCTCATTTACCCCTATGCACGCCCTCTTGTTTTAAGACTCCCAATATTCCTCCTCCCAAGAATGTCCTCAACCATATTCAACCACAACTTTCTCGGCTTACCTCTACCTCTCACACCATTCATTTCACTCATATATCTGTTTTGTTATTCGACTCTCAGCCATTCTCTCAACATGGTCAAACCAACGAAGCACACTCCTTTCATATATGTCCATTACTGGAGCATCTAAACCACATTAATTTATTACCCACTCATTCTTGACCCTATCCATACTACTTTTGCCGAAAACACTCCTCAGATAACTCATACCCACGGCGTTTAGTCTACTCTTATGTCTCTCCTGACATACCCATGTTTCACTACCACATAACAAAGTGGGAAGAAGTACACTTATGTACACGGCGATTTTCGCTTCCTTAGACAGGTACTCATTCCTTGATATGCTCCACATGCTACCTACCACTTTCCTTCCAGCATTCGCACGTCTCTTTATCTCCTCATCTGTCCGTCCATCTTTCGTAAACATATTACCTAAGTACACAAAATCTATTTGTTCAATTACTTCACCATTCGCCCTCATCATACAGTTATTCTCCCCATTCTCCTTATCAAAAACTACTACTTTAGTCTTGCACGCATCTGCCCTCAATTCCATTCTCTCTGTTGATTCAAAAAACTTATCTAGGAACTTCTGTAATCCCTGTTGGCTCTCTCGGATCTAAACAGCATCATCCGTATATAGTGGAACTCGCAAGTTTGCATTTCCAATCAAAATACCATCGTTTCCACTACATGCATCTCTAATACATTTATTCATAAATACATTAAACAGCCATGGTGACATTACGAATCCTTGCTTTGCGCCCTGTTTTATTACAAACCAATCACTCAGAAACCCGTTAACTCTCACCCTTGCCTTACTATTATCATACATCGCTACCATAACCGAATGTATTTTTGGAAAGTATAAAATGGTGATTGGACCTAAGTTCTTGAGAAATATAAAATGGTGATCAGACCTAAATTTCTGAGCTCGATGAGTTATTTATTGAGAAAATCGACAGCAAGATAATTCGCAACCGTGGTGATCGGCTTACAAAAATGTCATTGGTCTAGTCTACAATTGAAGTTAAAAAATGAAATTTGCGAAATTCCACGGAGAAAAAACCATTCGCTTTGACCCGGTAAAGGCGAATGATTTTTTCTCTGTGGAATTTCGCACAATTGTGCATTGCGGGTGACTTCGTAAAAGAGGAACTCCGTGGCTAGTCCCGGATAGCTTAAAATCTGTTAAAAAATAAAACTCAAGAAAAAATCTCTATCCATTGAGGTGAGGATAAAATTCTTAACGGCATGGACAGTAATCCTAAGCTTTATAACTTGTCGGACAACTCTTTTAAATGTTTTCTTGACATCCTCCGAAGAAAATCGGAATATCAACCTGACCAGGAAATTTCAGGCACAATCAGAAGAATAGCGTCGTTTTAAGGCCATTAGAAGCATCTTCTTTGGTACACAATCTTTGTTGAAATTGCCGTGAGAAAAAATTGGCCTGAACCGGGAAACGAAACACTGACCTCGAACTTCTGGGCTTTTGCGCAAACCACTATGCTGACCAGGCTTTCTAATTTTCACGGTAATTTAGAAGGATACATATGAACTAGATGTTAAGCCCTTGGGGTCCATCAAAGATGGCAACGCAAGGGAGAATGGACTTCCACGACGCCACAACAGAGGGTCTGTATCCTATACTATAGCGCTTGGCTCTGAATGCAAGTATATTCAGGCCTGCCACGAATTGGGCGATGAAAACCGTTGAAAATGCCAGGAGAAAAATTGACCTGGAAACAATTGAAACTACCTTTACATTCAGAGCCAAGCGCGGCTGTGGCACTGGCATGAGATACTGTCCCTCTGTTGTGACTTCCTTGTGGCCCGTTTCCTCTTGTGTTGCCATCTTTGATGCAGCGCTAAGGCTTAACATCTAGTTCATGCATAACCTTCTAAATTGCCATGAGAATTAGGAAGCCTGGATAGCGCAGAAGTCTGCGCATTGGCTTGGAATGCCAAAGATCCGTGGTTCGTTTCCTGGTCCAAGTCAATTTTTACCTCATGGCAATTTCAACGGTTTTTACCGCCGTATTCACGACAGGCTTGAATACCTAACACACATTCTGTTGTCGAAAAAGCTCGGTTACCTGGTACTAAAAGCATAAGCAATACTCAGATAGCTCCGCACAAGCAGCAAATGTGTCATTGTCTTTAATCGAATTTCAGTTTTCTTCGTAGAAATTTTCGTTCACCTAATTATCTAGAATGGAATCAGATCATAGCAAGCGGTTTTCGATGACCCGATCGTTATTTCCATGATGGCACCTCTCCAAATATCGTTTAACTAACACCTATTACGGCAAGCATTTCGGTTTAATATTTCTTTGCCTGGCAGTTTGGGTCAATATAGAAAAGAATTAGAGCCGTTAGGCGTAGAAGAGAGGCCTAAAATATATCTAGTTGCGATGACATAAAAATCAATACGAAGGAACCAATCGTCAAAAACAGAAGTGAGACCTAGATGATGAAAAATAAGTCAATGTTAATTGAGTGAATGTTTTTTTACAAGTTCCATGATAAAATTTAGATTATTATTCTTCTGAAATATATCTGTTTAAGATCGATTTCTACATTAATTTTTACGTCTCAATTAGCTGTATTCAAAATATAATTGCATTTTCTGTACTCAGTATCATGGGCATAGCCAGGATTTTTGTTAGGAGGGCAGGACACCCATCCGTAGCTGTTAATTTGTGTTGGGGGGGCGGATATATTCTTATCTGGCTCCGTATTGCAGATTTGGAATGGAATGTCTCATCCAGGGGGGGAGCAGCTGCCCCTCCCCCCGAGCCTCCCCCTGGCTACGACCATGCTTAGAATGATGCTATCGTTATCTTTGTTAGACCAGATGAGAATCCGATCACAAGGAAAGCTGCACTTTTGTTGCTACTACGATTTGGAAATTTTTTCAAAAATAAATTCTGAGCGGTATTATTTTCCCAGTGTGACAAACTAGCATCATTTTAAAATTTAATATCCACATGGGTGGACTTGAAGTATCTTTCCTCAGATTCTTAAGTATTACAAAATAATAGAGATTAAGAAATCAAGAGAGACATGCAATTATGTAAAAATTTCCTACGCTCATTTCTCCAAAATTTTATCAAAATTCAGTGTTGAGAAACTTGAGATTTCATTAGATAGTTCCAGTGGTATTCTTGGGGGTTAAAAACCCCAAAGCCTAACAAAACGTTTAAGAAATAAAATGTGAACCAAATTATTTTTTCACAGGTTTACCTAATTTTTGGAGGGCTAGGTAGTTATTAGACATTCGAACAGGTGGTATAACTGTGTGCATTAGAGCTTCATTTAATCCATTCAAGGTGCACAGTGAATGCGTCATTAAATTTTCAAACTATCCGTTGTAACTTTGGCTGTAGGATTAGGGTAGATTAAAGCTTTTTGAAAAAGGTGCTTCGAAACGTTAGGCATTCTTTTTCCGTTCAATGTTCAAAGAAATGTTCACACTCTATGTCGGAAAATATGATCGCAGTTCAATTACCTTTTTCCCCTCCTATTCCTCTACTTTGTATTAGTCGGTCCCGGTGGCGGCGGGGTAAAGTCCTCGGCTGCTAACCCGAGGGTCGTAAGTACGAATCCCGCCTGGGTAAATAATTCACTGCCTAGGACATGGTTGTATGTATTCGTCAAATGAATTCACTGTAGGAGAGGATTGTACAGACCTAAATTTGCTAATAATAAAGACAAATTATTATTAATATGATTCTTTCCAGAAAAGTCTATTGTGACAGCTAAAAGGGGAATAATGACATTGTATTCAGCTATCGCTCATACGTCGTCATTTTTATGAGCGAAATCCCACTTCACCCTTACCATGTAGTTGAAGTCCTAATGCGATGTAATTGTTCATGTGCATCTGACTTCTATTAGTTATACCATAAATTATCATAACAATGTTAGGATATAAGTTATCAAAACGATTTTAGCCTCGCTTTTTTTCTGAACTACTGAAGCAAAATTGGATAAATGTCAATAAATGTATCAACTAGTAGCAAGTCGCGAGTTATGATGCCACATGTATCTCGTCTCAATTCTTTAAGACTTTGTCGATGCAATATGTAGCCTTTGGGTCGGCAACAGTGGACTTCTCAATGAGAAATCAGTATCACATCTTGCTTGTTTAATTTGAAAATAATATGATTATCTGGGGCAAAGTCCAAAGTGTGAGATTATTTTATTTCGTGAAAAGGTCATATTGAACTTTGCAATCACAAGCATCAACACGAATATCAGCTAAAATATTTCTCTAAAAGGTTACGACCTTTAGATGCACCATAAAGAGAAATTGTGTGTGTTTAATCTCTGCCGCGTACATGAGTTTCTGTACAGTTATCTCAACAAACAGTTTTGAGGAATGAATTTATAATTGCATTACATAAGTTCAATTAAGTAGATGTGAATTTCAACTGTAAATCTGTGATCATGACTGTCGGCTTTGAAACAAGTTTAAATCAACTCATTCGATCCGAAAAATAAACTAAATCAATATTCCTCCACCAGAATTGAACTCCAAACTCTTTGACGAGTGATGAGTGCAATACATTAGTTTACAGTTTAGATAGGACGCTCCTTTGATGATGTGGATGTCACATTTTTCTCACTTACTTCTCTTAGAGGTGTCCAGCACAATTTTTTTATAGTCCATTTTTTCGGGTTATTGCTCTGAGTAGATTTCACAATTAGAGGAAAAATTTGCAGAAGAATGCAGCCTCTACCATCTCGTTGATTTTTCCTAACTGTCCTAGATAAACTATTCGTCCTGAAAAATGATTATAGCCATAATCACGGATCCACATAATAGATTACATCACTTCATAATAAGACAGAACAAATCGCTTATTTTTCGTAGTTATACCCAGTTTTTCCATTTAACCCTGCATAGTAAACTTTTATAGCACCCGTCAGATATTGACATCGTCCACTTTAATAAGTAAATGGTACTCCTGACAGTAGAGCTGATCTTTTCGGAATTACCTGCTCGCCAAGTGTATGATTTCCATGATTTGGTATTAATGCGTGCAGGAAATTAACTACAAACACCATTACCAACCGTCTTGCAGAAACTAGATTTCGGGAAAATCTGGTTTAAGACAAGTTAGATTATTTATAATTTTTCCATAATAGTTTTGTGAAGAGCGGAAGACTTGGACTCTATAACTATGCATTTTTCATTAGGGTGTACGGATCTGCACGTATGCGTAATTCAGGTCACTTAACTTCCTCGTGGACTTATAGATCTTGGTTTTATGCTCATTGAAGCCACGTTCTTTCCCATCCTCGTCATTCTCCCTTCAAAACTGAAAGTCAAAGCTATAAAGGGTGTTTCTCTCCGAACCCGTGGAAAACCCATTTTTACTGATATGAAAATTCTTACAGTGCTGAATATATTCTATTTTGTGTTATGTGTGCCAAATTAAACTCGAGCCTTTTCCCATAAAATAAAGGATGGCATAGCCATAGCACATGAACAGCAGCTTATGTTCTCCTAAAAACATGTTCCTATAGCTGCAGCTTGAGGGTCCCTGGGCAATCTATCTCCATTATGCACAACAAGGTACCTAACAATATTAAGGGCATAGCGTAAATATTTTCAAAACAAAGTTTAAGGAGATATTACTCTGTAAGCGTACCATTCAGTGGAAGAATTGTTAAATGATATCTTGTAAATGTGTACTTCTCTGTTATATTGTATTTCCATGTCACATTTTAACTGATGTGTAATTCTTTAATTTGCTAGTCTGCGATATGACCTGTTTAAATGTAATATACTACTATGATCTATTTTCTATTATTTATGTCTATTGTGGTTTTGTACCATTTTAATAATATATTAAATTTTATTACTTCATTATTAAATGCAGTTTTTATCCTTGGGTTCCCCAAGTACAGTAATTTTCAAGGCCGATATATCCGTGATCGGTAATAAACATAATTGGATAACTGTAAATTAATTTCTCTTAAAAGCATAAGTCATATTCGTGCGTGCGTGATTCATTATTACTTTAGCATTAAACCATAAAATTGGTAAAGGAGGACACCGATATCGCGAAAAGTACTTTAAAGGCGTTCGTATTTGCGAGTCTAATTTCTTTTTATAGTAAGTTATCTCCATGATTTTGGGTCGTTGGACAACTCGTAGATATTCTTTTATCTTCTCCAGCTTGGCATCAGGAAAAATTATTCACCACTGACCTTCAGTGGGTCGGGTGAGTTAACGTTATGCGCAAGATTATTTATACGTGACGTATAATGCGAATGAAAACCGCAATGTTTCGTTAGAAACAGCAACGAGAGAGTAGAGAATGAAACAGAATGATGGAAGAGCAAGTCTCGGGGCTGCTAGGGACTCGAAGCCACATACGTGGGCTAGATTAATTGGATAATTCTCACCATAAGAGTTCAAGGATGACTCAAAGGGTATTATTAGTGTGACCTATTTAATGTCTTGGGCTGACACACTTCCGAACTGATAGAAACAAAATTCCTAATTCTCACCCATAGTTTATGACGACGGCAAAATTATAGAGAGGCGATTTGTCAAAACACATCTGAATTACGTCCTTTCCTTCTTGCAATATAAAGTCTCCCCCTGCCGTTCGCTAGTGCCCTGTCACACCCTGCCACACACTGTATAGAGAAACGTTTAGTAGTTTCTAGATTGAGTATATGGTTGGCATATTCAATAAATCCATGAGATGGGAAAAATGGCGAAAAAACAGGATTGAAAACATTACCAACATTACTTCTCGGCCGTTATAATTGCGATTATCGAATTGTTTCGAACATTCCAATGGTGACCCGATTACTCACTGGAAATCATCAACAGGAGAAGTATGTATCTATTTTTTTTCAGGGAAACGCTCAAAGTGCGAATGATTCAGCTCAACGACAAAAACTTTGAGTCCCAAAATGAATAATTTGGGTTCTCGCTACTCCTACCTTACCATTCTTCCGGGGTGCATGGTTATCGCGATATTAATTCATTCGTTCGTGGTAAATTTTCACGGGGCCCCGTATCGCCGTTTCCCAGGAGGCCTGAACTAATCTAAATGCGAATAAACTCCCCTTGTCCATTGATTTTTTTCCTGAGAAAAAAATTAGGCCGCTTCCTCGTGACCAACATCGATGTCCATCTCGGGTCACCTCTAACGATCGCCTCTCACGAATATACATCAAGCCAAGACGGAATGAGTCCTTCGTCGCCTATTGCGGTCACCAGTGGCAGGGTAGATACTCCCCCTTCAGAACCGTCATCTATTGCACGCGATTGGCTTGTGTCGTGGGCTTTACACGCGTCCTACAACAGGAAGACGACTGACTTCCATTACTGTACTATAACCCCTTCTGCCCTGATGCAGTCTGTTTCCAGAAAAATTTTGCACGACTGATTAAAATGGGCATTATTGGCATGAAGAAGATGTTTATTGCACCAACATAAATGTTGAAACGCACCGAGTGTACAGAATACAATACAGCCGCCCGTTTGAAAATTCGATGCGTAATGGGCGTCCAAAATAATATTAATACGATGTAGATCATATGCTACTATGTGACTGATAAAGGTAATTAAAATGAAGTGAGTTGGAATATTAGCTTTTAAATTATCTTAAATCCTCTTTCAAATCGCAAATATCTAGTTCAATACGATTTTTAATCAGTGGCAAAGTGACTGGCATGCGAAAACTTGGTATACCTTTTATAGTGCATTTTCATTTTCCGACCTTGTCAGATGACTCGTCTCTTTATATGAAGTTTAAATCAGAGTATTCTCTGATTGTGTGTTTAGATATGCATTGAAATTCCCGAATCCTGGCAAATTAGTGGCAGATTATGACAACTAACTGGATTGAACCCATTAAGTTCCTTTGATTTACGAATTGTCAGCCATGAATTTTGACTAATTTGCTTGAGACACGTGAGAAGCCTTAATCCATTTGCAATTTGTCTTTTTGTCAACCTGCCGGCACTACTGTTGAAGGGATGTGCTGGGGAAGCCATTGAATTACGAATAAAAACGTAAAGAATCCCTCAAATATTAATATGACATCATTTGCGGCTATTAAATAATGACAATGAAATTCGCCAATTGGCCAGCAAGATGAGAGGACATGAGCCGACCCAAAATCAATTTCTATTTTTATTCGTGCGTAATGTAGTGAAGTGCACGCGAAAGATTTTTTTATCGATCATTATTACCAGTCCCTGCTAACAGTAGGGTGTATTTCTCATTAAATTTCGCCCACCCTTGCACGGAATAAGGGTGATTACACTCCCAGTTTTCTCAATGGATCCGAAATAACGAACACCTTTAAAGTGCAAGAATTTTTATTTGAAGATAAGCACATTCACAACAAGTAACCCCATCATCTGTACACTGCACATGTGTCTTTGCAATCTGCGCACTTCCACTTTGGGGTACCAGAGCCTTTCGAGGCCCGAGGCAAGCTGCAATGTCTTTCGAATAGGCATGAACACGTGGGTTATTCCTTCAAGCTACGCTCTATCCTGCGGTGTAAGAACGCCTCCGGTGTCCTACTCGGCAGAGACGTTTGCCTGTTTTTCAGGTATTAAAATCAGTATAGGGATTAGTGAATTCTTTACCGTTTTCCTCTCGTTTCCTTATCAATGCTTCGAAGTGGTCGGCGGCGAAGCGGCAGATGAGCTCGTCCGGTGGCTGCTTCCGAAGTATTTCCCTCGCCAAGCTCTCCAAGGCGGCTTCCAAGCCCAATGGGAGGGCCACCTTAGACGGCATCGCTCTTGATAACATTTGAAATCCACTCCTGGGAACAAACACTACTTCTTTTTGAACCGGCTTCACTTTGAATGTCTTGCTGAAAAATAACACGGGAAGAAAAATAGAACGGAATCATAACCTCGAATCTGTCACTTCTAATTACCATCCTTTGATAAAGGAAAATATTTTGAAATCGTCATGTTTAGCATTGTTTATTAATTTATTATATGTCACAGTCAGTCAGTGAGCGTTTTTTGTATCTTTAAATTATTCTCTACAAATTAAAAAAAAAAATCCAGACAAATAAAAAATACACAAGTTTTAAAAGCTGGGGGAACATTTGGAGGGAATTAGTTTGTATGAAGCACTATTTACCTGGTATTTCCACAGAAACGGCACCTTCTAGCGCAAAACAACACACCCCATCCACGAGGGACATAGCTTAACCCAAACACTGAAAATTATACGCCTTGGAATGCAGGTCTCCGTCTTAGGCGCTTGCGCAGCTATAAAATTATTTTCTTGAAACATCCCGCTCAAACTGCCTAACGTTAATGTATTGTGGTCGCGCGAGTTTCATACACGAATATAAGCATAATGAAACACCGACCAACGGGTTATTTTTGTCGGCTGGCAACTGTTCACCAGTTAACGGTGCCATTAAGTATTGATCAAACAGCGTTCTACTGAGAACGGAATCGCAGAAAATCCATAATATTTGAAGTCCGCTTCAAGCGGGAAGTTCTTCGTGGTACAAAACGGGAAGTCCTTCTCGCTCAATTGTTTCTTCTCTTTCTCTGAGCTATATGATCGGTATGATCTGACGTCAATATCTCATTTGTGAGATGACATAAGAGAATTTCATGTAGCCATTCCGAACCCTTTAGACTGTGGTTTGAGATCCGTTGTGAGAGAAGTTCGGATTATTCCTCTAAAATTGGTTACTATTTTCGTAAAAATAAATGCATAGGCATAATACAATGAAACATCAAGCACGATGTTTCATTATATCAATTCGCAAGAGAAAATCTGTGTCATTCTTTAATACAAACACGGTATTAAAAAATGTTGTCGTCTATCATTCTGCAGTCATAACCGTGCAGACAATTTTTTCGTCTAATATCAATCATGGCATTAATTTCTTAGGGTATATCAGCAACGACTTATGTGCTCAGGATTATGTTGCGAAAATGCGGTAAATTCCGGAATGAAATGAACACGGACTATAGAAAATAAACTTGAAAATAAATTTCTATTATCCGTGGGAATAATGGAACAAGATGAAAACAAAGCGAATATCGTTACTTACTTGTTTCGAGTAGCATGGTCATTTGACGTGCTGATGCTGACACCGGCTTTCTGCTGCTTGGATAAAAGGTTCTTAGTTGAAAATAGACGCAGGAGGTATGTCCAATTCATTAAATCATGAATTGGAAGTAAAAGTGCAGGTAAAATGCGATC
This sequence comes from Ceriagrion tenellum, assembly GCA_963169105.1. Lineage (NCBI taxonomy): Eukaryota > Metazoa > Arthropoda > Insecta > Odonata > Coenagrionidae > Ceriagrion > Ceriagrion tenellum. Next base: position 29,382,603 of record OY720643.1, on the reverse strand, counting down.
GGAGAATGTATTTCTGTGTGTTTCCTTTTTTTTGATGAATTTAGAAAAATGGTCAATACTGTTATCCACAGTTGCCTTTCGGGCCTCCTCCAGTTCTTCCAGACGTGAAAAAAGAATTGCAGTCATATTTACTATGCACAGACAAGTTGCCTATTCACGATTTTCGGAATTCACAGCGATTTTGGAAGAGGACTCCTAATCCGACTTCGTTGTACGATGTGAGCCTTTCTCCTCTAGGAACTACTCTCAAGGCAAGTCCTGCGCCAGAATCTTTTATTATATTGTAGAATTTGATAGTAATAAGATAGTTGATTTATGATAACTTTTCCCCTGAATTCAATGGGTAGAAATATTATCCTTGGCTCTGTTGTAGTCATCGCCTGGATAGACAATATTCAAGTTAATTGTTTGTCACTTTGCCACCTAATATTTTAAATAAGTATTACATTCACATCATATTACAGCTATCAGATATTTTTAAATTTTTGTGTTAACCGATGTTTGTTGCCATTCGAATTAATGTTTACAGGTGGAGAGGGACCCAACTACAGGCGAGCTCTTGGGTTTTCGTGAAGTTGTTGTTCGTGATGTTGGTGCTCATGCAAGAAATTCAGCCTCTCTATCTCGGGCTCCTGGACCTCCATCAGAAGCTATACGAGGAAGTGTTTCCAATGTCCCGTTTTGGCCAGCCGGAATACCTAAACCTCCCTCAAGACAAGACATGCAAATCAAAAAAGCGGAAGATGGTGGAATCGATTTTGAAAATGGTAATTGCTTCACTTTCAAATGATGAAACTCCTTGGTAAAAAGGAGTAACTATGTTCCATGAGGACATCCCTTTAGGAAATTTCCTCCTCATGGTTCCTTATTGGGTACCCTAATAACCATCTGCCCCGTGTTACATATGGTCCTGTTCCTCCAAGATTGCCTCAATTTTCGGAGTAGATGGCCGTACTAAATTATTGGAAATAATGTCTCTCTTGTGGATAGTTTATCAGAAGTGCTAAATTAAATGCTGTCTCCACTTGAGATTAGTGTCATCATCAGATGTTTTGTCATCTCAAGGGTATCGTATAGTGAGCCAATTCACTCTGTAAGCCCAACCAATCAATCATTATGGCTGCTTTACATGTTACATTTTATTGTAAAACGAATGTATTATAGAATGTACAGGAAACTGAGTGGAATTGGAGCAGGTTCTATTCCCTGTTAAGTCATTTTGACAATCATACAGTTTGCTGCTTTACACAGTAGTTTTCATCATGCAAGAGCTCATACATTCGTTTGTACAATAATATGTACCATGTAAAGTGGCCTGATAGTCCATGCTGATCCAATTCAACTACAAATCACTTTTATTACCCTGTAGTAATCCTTTTTCATCCATTAGGATATCTTGCTCTCATGGAAAATGTGTTATATTTTCCCCAATATTTGTCCCTCAAACTCCATTCTCTATGATCTAATTACTCTCCTAAGTGCCTAATTGGCCTACTTCTAAGTGCCTTTCCTACTCCATCTTATTTATTCGTCATTTTCTCAGTTCAGCCTATACTTCTTCCTTACCCACATCTCATGAGCTTTGAATCTACACCCATCCTCTCTCCCTGTAGACCCAAGTCATGGTGCCATCCAGTGCTTATCTTTGTGTCTTCAGTAGTCAGCTCATCATTCTTTTCCTTAAAGTGCTTCTTATAATTTCACTTCTTTTATTTCAGCTCCAACTATTCTTCTTCTTTTGTATGTGTAGCTTAGTCCAAGTTTTGTATTATGCTACCTAAAAGTCTGAATTTCACCTCCCACTCTAACATTTGTCCTCCTACTTCATTGTGTAATGTAGCCTTCCATACTATGGAAATTGTGGTTCTTTAATTTGCTTGTTGTTAATCTTTGCCCTGCACCTCACAACTATCAAGCTAACTTGTGAAATAGTTATGTAGTCTCTTGTATGGTTGGCCAGCTTAGTCTAATGTCCTTTATAAATAAATGCTCATTGGTTGCCTTCAATTTTTAACTTGGTAAAAAATGTTAGCATTGGAAATTCATATCCTCTGTTCGACATGGCCCTTCCATGCTTTGGAGGCATGTAGTAGTGTATTTGAATTAAAGGAAAGATTAATTAATTATCTATTTTTCAATATCAGATGGGAGAAGTGCTTTAAATAAACTGTTAAATAATTGGAGTAAGGTTTCAACTGAGGAATTATGGCAATGTTAAACATTTTCTCAGAAAGTCAGAAATAAGTTTGATGTTGGTTAGGAATAATTTTATGCATATACCTATGCATTTTTGTGAATATTACATTAGCATCAAAATTTTATATGCTATTTGGTTAATATGTCACTTCAGCCTTTGGTTACTAACCAATTTTTATATTTTGCATTTGCTAGGGTTGAAATGTAAACATAGTGCTTCTCAACTATTCTATGAAAATGATTCCTTAATTAGTATTTTCACTGAATGTGAATCAATGGCTCCTGAACATGCTTTGAGAAGGCAGTTTAGTTTGCAGATCCATTGTTGAGTGTTTTCTTTTGGCTGTTCTGCCTGAATATTCATGCTGCAATAATGTCATGTTGGCTTCCTACATCGTATCAAATGATATTGTTGATCAGACCATCTGATAATATCTTTTTCCCTATTGGACAATATGTTGTGTGCATTATATGGTAGAGTGGCTGAGAGCCAGGAAGTGTTTCATACATATTCTCTTGTATGATGTGCCCATGAATTTTTATGCTAACTTTCAGGCTGAAAATGTGCATGTCATAGATTTGTGAGTATCAGAGCTTTAACTTTTGAAATTCCTGAGTTCTTAATTGAAGTAACTGAGAAAAGGTTCTAGAGCTCTTCTCAGGTATTGCAAAAATAACTGAAGCAGCCTGACTGACTGCTCTTGATGATTTAACTATTTGTATATTAGCTATTTGAATTTAGCCTCAGTAGATAGTTTTATTAACTAAAAACAAAGTTAAATCATCCTTCCTCTTTGTCAGTGGATACTACCCATATCCAAAGTGAATACGATGAATGCAGATGATAAATGTGATATTGAATGGATTTTACACTTTATTCATATGAATTACAAGAGATGCAGTTTTCCATGAGAAAGAGCCTCTATTATTTTCACTTGGGTGTCAATGGTGGTGTATGTGCTAAATTATAGCCTGATGATGATGTAGTTTGTCAAAATCCTGGTCATAAATAGTCCTTTTGAGTGCCACGCATCCCCTCTTGAGTGTCTTTTGGAAGGTTTTGCCAGTGTTGTGCTTACCCTGTCTGTTGGCTGGGATGTTAAAACATTGACCTCTACGCGGTTTCTGTTAGGAGCAGGCTAATGCTGGTACCAAGGTTCACTCTACCCTTCTTCTCCATTCTAGAGATGACCATTCCCCTACCAACCTATCCACAAAGTTGCTGATGATCTCAGTTTTGACCCACCTCCACATATTACCAGCCATCTATATCTAGAATGGTTTCCTTAACCCCATCAGTGCCATGTAATGATACATCGTCGTTTGAAGCATGTGCTTGTAGTGCTAACAACTATATATCTTGGTGTAGGGAACTATAGTTTTAGCAAGAACAGTTGTGTTGCAATAGAAATAACAAAGAATGTGTTATCATTGGCATTAAGAAGGGAGTATCCACTTTCAAACCAGGAGATATCATGAAAACTGTTATAAATACAAAAATAGTGATTTTAAAAAATAAAGCCATCCAAAATTCCTAAAATACATATAGCACGTCTGAGGGCACCCACCAAAACATCAACAGAACTGAAAGGGTTAAGGATATTCTTTTTTTATGGAAAACTGAAAATCTTTTTTTTTATTTTCATGCATAGGAGCAGTGAAATTGTGATATCTTGGCAGTGCTACCGTGAGTACAAGACCTATGTTCCAAATTCATTCTTTTCCTGTTTACAGAGCTCATTACCTGTCCACCGGGGATGTCCAGGGGTTACGAGTTTGAGGAGCCTGTGGAGGAGAAACCAGCGGAGGAGCCTCCAAGTGAGAAGAGGGAAGAAGAGGGAGTGGAGAAAGTGTCCAAGGAGGGAGAAGAGGTGACGACCCCAGCTGAGAAGGAAGAGGAGGAAAGGGAAGAGGTGAACTTGGCTGCCGTGCTTCAGCAGGAGCAGAGCATATGGAGCACGTGGAACAAGGGAGAGGGCAAGGAGGAGAAGGGTGGGGATGCAGACAAGGAGAACAGGCCGAATGCACTCAACATTGAACAGCAGCAGAGCAAGGAGGACTTGGAGAGGGTCATCCCTAAGGCAAGGAGTCCAAAGTCGGGTTTCCCATTGTAACTCAAATGTATCCCTCTTCCTTTCTTTATTTTCTTAAACTTCCCACGCATCGTGGTGCTTATGTTAACCAACTTACCTCCTTCTAAAAGGAACACATTAATATTACGATAAACACATACAAAAATAACACATCTGCATATAAATAACTCAAAGCAAAATATATTCATTGTCAAGAGACTCATTTTAAAACACCTAAGCAATCAATCAATTAATCAGAATAGTATTGGGTCCAATTTACATTACAATTGTAAAAGTATTTGAGTTTAACGCGTAAATTTTTACCCTTTGACTATTAAAATATCAGTCAATCACCATTGGCTTTTCTTTAACTGACAAAATGTACTCAGCGCAGGATTTTATAGGATTGAAACGTTAGTCTTTTCTTATAGATTTGGACAGTTACTCGTACTTGGGCATATGGGTTCTTTTCTTATTCGTATTATTATTCACAATTTCACTTATCATTATCCAGGTCTCTGACATCTGCACGCGTGTACAGGCTTCTCCCCTTTTGTCGTCGGTCAGCTAGAGTCTTATCATCCTCACATATAGTTCTGCTGTAATAAAATCACTACCACTATTTCTGTGGCTATTTTTACATAGTTCCCTAATCATAATAGAGACCATATTTGAATTATACGTTTTAATTTCACCAGCTGTGGGACACACGAATTAAATATTGCATTTTTAATGGTACAATAGTATAGTTTTACATGACAGAAATTGTTAGTCATCAAATGAAAATTAACTCGTAGGCTTCCGCAGATGCAGTGTTGACTGTTTCATTTTTCGGATTTCATTCCGCGATATATGTTTTGTGACAACAAATTCATCAGGTTAACTGAACTGATAACTACCAGTTCAGTTAACCTGATGAAGCTGGCTGGAGGACCAGCGAAATATTGGTGTCACAAAACATATATCATGGAATGAATCTCGAAAAAAGAAACAGCCATCAAATGAAAATATCTAAATAAGTCTTTCTCATTATTTCCACTCAGTGCATTTGAAACTCCATCAAAACAGAAGGTTTATTGTGATCCCAAAGAATTTACTGTGGTGACAATATGATTAATTTTCAAAAATAGTTGAAAAAACACACTTGATTTTTTGACGAGATCTAATTATAAGTGTAGGAAATGCCTCATATATAAAATAAGGTCTCTCTCAAGTGCACACACGTACCAATTCTCTTATAAATGGGCTGGTGTTTATTGGGAAATATATCGGAAAGTAATGTGGTGATGGGTTGAATTTTTTGTGTCAATGGAAGGATGATATGTTTTTCTCGAAAATGAGACCAAATTCATTGATTTCAAGGTAAAATGATATTTCGCTCGAACTACCTTAAATCCGTTATCTACCAAAGTGTTGCCTTATTTAAAGGCCCAATAAGCCCCTTTTTTCTGGAAAATTCAATCTTGTGTGCAATTTATTTGCCCAGCCCACATCATCTGTACATGTTATTCCTCTGTAACCCTGGGTACCCCAATCATTTACACCAATTGCAGTAAATGGAAGAGGAGGAGACTATGGTTGCCCTTCAAGATGGGCCATTCTAAAAATTACTAAGGTAATTTTTTGTATATTACCTTGGTATTTTACATAATTTACCGCATCCCTGAAAATTAATTTATATTTCTGTAATATTCACCTCCATGTCATAAATTTTCGAAACATATTATTTTAACTAGAGATGGGTGAAATAGCTTTTTTCTCAAATTCGAATATCGAGTTCGAATATCTAACATTTTTTCAAATATCTCACTCGAATATCGAATATTACATGGGTGTTTTTTTTAAAGATGATATTAAGAATGTGGAAGATTTAAAGATTTAATTATTATTAGTATTTTACTACGTTAATCACAAACCTTTAATTAAAGAAATAAATTACAATTATTTTAAAAATTGAATTTGTGAAATGTGTCATCATGCAACGAGGAATCAAAAAAAGAACCAACCAACCTCGCGAGCATTTGAAAATTCATTCATTTGCTTTCTCATGTAATTCCCCTGAAGTTATTATGGATTATATATATTTATACTAACTTAACTTGAAAGATGAAATTTGGTTTGAAATATGAATTAATGAATTTGTATCAGCCAAATCTGGTAGACGCTTCGTAACATGTAAGACCCAACCGATGACCGCGAATTAAAAAAACATAACAGTCGATTCATGTAATATATTCGAGGGGGTGAAATTCTTAATTTGTGTTCTTGTATATCAAATAGTGCAAATAGCTCATTATTCAGGGTATTCGAGAATTCGACTATTCGAACGTCCCATCTCTAATTTTAACCCAATTCTATGTATATAATTCATACAATATCTATCATAATTATGGCATGCACAACTCATTTTTGGATTAGTTTTTACGTGTGGAACATTTTTGGGGGCTATTATTTTAATGGTATGAATGAAAATTTCTCATACCAAACAAAAGAATGCCAAATCGTGTGGGCTGATGTATTTGTTGTTAAATTTTCTTTATTTCTAATTCATTGGTATAGCAGTGGTAATGCTTTTAATACCGTTAACCCCTTGCTTTGTTGTTGGCTTTCCTATTAAATACCCTATAAGCTATTATCACTAGAAGGACGAGACTTTGCTTACTACCTAGAAGGACGGTAGGGGGTCAAAAATGACCCCTTATTACGAATTTTGTTTTTAGAGATAAATTTATTCAATTATTGTTTCAAATTATAAAATACAACCAAAATGAGTAAATGTAAGACAATACACAATGTTAAACGTTGTTCTGTGAAAAAAGTTCCCTTCCCATCCTTCTACGTTACGGCACACAGGTGCCAAAGTTTCAAGAATAATTCAACGAAATTATTGGATATTAAGTTTATTCAATTATGTTTAAAATTATAAAATACAACCAAAATGGGTAAATACGAGACAATACACAATGTTAAACGATGTTCTGCAAAAAAAGTGATGGGGTCAAAAATGATCCCTTCCCGTCCTCCAAGGGCTAAACGGTGCACAGGTGCCAAAGTTTCAAGAATAATACAACGAAATTATTGGATATTAAAGAGCACCTTAAATGGATTAAAGTCTCGAATTCAAAGTAAGAGCCATGCAGAACTAAAGAAATGGCGAACGGCGAAATTCGAAATGGGGTCAAAAATGACCCCCTCCATCTTTCTAGTTTTAATTGCAGAATATTAAAAATTACTGAAAAATTTTGGTAATTTGCAAAAATTATCATAATTTACCAAGGTGATTGAACTGAAATGAAATTTATAGTAATTTACCCATCTTTAGTTGCCCTACTTCCATACCATTTGTTAGAATAGATTTAGTGTCCATTCATGTGTATTGGTCACATTAGTGATGTAATTTAATGTTTTATTTTATAACCACACAGTTTACGTTCTTCTTTTGTTTCTTTAATTATTACGTGTTTTTGGTTGGCATGTTTTTTGGTGGCAAATACAAAGGAGAAAATAAAGAACGAGCTTTAAGAACTTTGTTCTCATCATTTCTCAAGATTTAAGGTAGAAAGTTTACACAGTGAAAATTACTTGGCTAAACACATACCATTATTCAGATTTTTGCTCAAGCTCCTGAATCACACAGTGCTCCTCAGCATGTATATACCCCAAGTTAAGGTAGTTAGAGCGAAATATCATTTTACTTTGAAATCAATGAATTTGGTCTCATTTTAAAGAAAAGTATCTCACCCTTCTAATGACACCAAAGATTCAACCCCTTTACCACATTACTTTAGGAGATATTTGCCAAAAAATACCACCCCTTTTACATGGGAAATGGTATGTGTATGCACTCCAGAGAGACCTTATTTTAAAAATGAGGAATTTCCTACACTTAGATCTCATCTAAAAATCAACAGTGTGTAGTTTGTGTTTTTTCATAACTATATTTGGAAATTAATCACATTGTCACCACAGTAGGTTCTTGAGTATCAGAAAAAAACCTTCCGGTTTGATGGAGTTTCAAATGCACTGTGTGAAAAAAATGAGTCAAGTTAAAGAATTATTTAGGTATTTTCATTTAATTACTTACAATATCTGTCATGTAAAACTACATAATTGCACCATTAATAATGCAATACTTAATTGATGTGTCCTACAGCTGGTGAAATTAAAGCATATAATTCGAATGTGGTCTCTATTATGATTAGGGAACTATTTCCCTCGCACTACCTTAAGAACCACTTCTGTAGAAAAAGCATGGAATTAAGTCATTTTTTGTGCAAACTGGGCTTTCAGATGTTTGGCACTCAGTGATTTTCTTTCGTAAAGTTTGTACTCTAAGAAGAGCTGTATTATTTGGCCTATGAAATGAGGTTTCTTCCCTGAAAATGCATTTTAAAATCAGCCTGTGTCTAATGGGCCTGGAGAGTAGCTATGTTTTCATGCATCTGATTTCATGGTGCTGTTGGAGGTACCCAAGTATCTACAATGCCTACTGTATTTCAGTTGCAATTTAGTAAATGTTTAGCTATCATATTGTCTACTGGTAAATAACATTTATTTGGGCACTGTGCCAATTGCACTTCAAATTTGGAAACTTTGAATAAATGTTATCAGCAAAACTTTGTTTTCAAAAAATGCTATCTGTTTGCTCATCAAATCTATTACAAGTTGCTGAAATTGTTTTAAAAAATAACCAGTATATCCTGAGTAAAATAAGTTGCCAATGTTTTTACCAGGTTATTTAGAATTTTTTCCAGAATGAAGGGAATATATCCTAACAGAACCATATATGTGCCTTGTTGAGCTACTGGTCCCTCATGGAGCCACTGCTTTTTGTTGTTAAGTTGTATTATTTGTATTTGGCAATTTCTTATCAATGTTTCTGTATGCCCTAACAGGCAAAATTAAGATTGTGGAATTAGTCTAAAATAAACTCTTGCACCAGATGCTAACTCTTAACACTTTTGATAATTCATACCACCGAACAGGAGGATAATATTCCAATACTCAACATCAGCAAGCCTGTGAAGCATGTGAAGCAGGGAGTAACAAAATGGGCTGAAGTCATCGATATGTCACAGCCTGTGTTGGACTTCAGGCAAAGGCTTCCCATCATGGCACATGAATGGCATTTTGAACTGGACACATTTCAGAAACAGGTAATGCTTGGGTTTTAATGGGTTTATTGCTTTCACAAGTGCTTGTACCGAGGCTTAATTCTCTGCTCAGTGAAATAAAATGTGCTGCTTAGCCAGTATTCCTTTTAAAAATGTTATTCAAGAAAGCCTGTGAAAAAAGTTTTTGTCATACATATATGAGGATAGTCCCAAAAGTACCCGACCTAACGAAGAAAACATTAAAAATTTGGGAAGATATCTTTATTTCTCTTCATAGTCTTCTTTATGGTTGATACACTTTTCCCAGCAATGTAAAATAACTTCGATACCCTGTTTATAGTGATAATCGTTGATCTCTTCAAAAATGTCATCAATCACAGACTCTACCTCTAAATTGTTGGTGAATCTTTTACCACCAAGCCATTTTTTCAAGTTAGGAAACAGAAAATAATCCAAAGGGGCTAAATCTGATAAATAGAGTGTGTGAGGAAGCAATTCAAACTTTATCTCATTGATTTGGGCCATTGCGATGACAGATGCGTGAACTGGTGCATTGTCTTGAAGAAACAAAACTTTCTTTTACCCCAAATGTGGCAGTTTTTTTTTATTCCATCATTCTAATGCTGCAGTAAGTTTGCATAATACTTGCTGTTGATTGCTTCTCCTTTCTGGATATAATAAATGAACATTTTCCCACACGTAATCCAAGAAACTGACGCCATGAACTTGCCTGCAGATGGAACTGTCTTCGCCTTCTTTGGAGCTGAATCTCCCCTTTCAGTTCATTGTTTCGACTGTTTCTTCATCTTAGATGTGAAGCAATTGACCCATGTTTCATCCATGGTTATGAATCGACAAAAAAACTGCTTTATTTCTGTAAAACTTCGTCAAACACTCAATTGAAACATCCTCATGACACTATTTTTGTTCCATTGTGGGTAATTGCGGCACCCATCTTGCTCACAGCTTTCTCATCCATATTTTCAGTTAATATGCGATGTGCAAGACTTTTTGACATGCCTACCATGTCTGCTAGCTTGCGTGCTTTCAGTCGACTGTCATCCTATACCATTTTGTGGATTTTTTCACCATTTCTGGGGTAGTCACCTTATTTGGTCAACCATTGTGATGTTCATCTTGGCAGCTCGTACGGCCTTGTTTTAACTCTGCCACCTAATATTTTACTGATGTATCTGAATGAGCAGACTCTCCCAAAGTAAAATCAAGCTCCTCTTTGATATCAGTTGGACGGAGGCCTTTCAAATTAAGTATTGTATCATGTAAAGATAACCTATTTTGTCCATGTTTACAAATTCACAGAGAGCGTTCAATACTGATGACTGCCAAACAAATGCTTAACTACATATTGTTGTCAAACTTCAAACTTAGGCCTTATAAGGTTGGTACTTTCTACCATAGTCATTCTTTTCAAAGAACAACAACCGTCTAACGTCAGGTCGAGTACTTCTGGGACTACCGTTGTGCACATGTATTGTATATCTATCTGACTTAAGTGCATCAATGTCATTCTTTTTTGTCAGACTAGCTGCAAAACAGAAAGAATATTAGAATGTAAGTTAGTTCTTTGAGTTGTAAACTCAAGTCACTTGATATTTTTGCTCAAACTGATAGATTATATCACTTTCTCCAACCTTAGATATTAACCCTTTTTATTAACCCTTAGATATTAATGCTTAGTGTCGGGTATAGCCAACGTGAATTTTCCTATGCAAACGAACGATTTTCGGCTATGGCCAACAGAGAAAAACCAATGCCAAAGAACTAATGTCGGGTATAGCCGACGTGTGGGAAGGGAAGTAACCGATAAGGGAGCAATAATCCTAGGTATGCCCTAAGCTGGGCCCTTGCGACCCAGTTTAGGGATAGCCCAGACCCTTTCCTCGGCAAGTGAGCTCGGCCCTCTGCATCATTAGTACCCCTCCTTGCTGCATGAATCCGTGGTTAATTTATTGTATTTGCAATGGTTTTTTGAGGCAATTATTTTTTTCACTCACAAAATTTTTAACTTTATGAAGTGAATTATATGTTTTTTGTGGAGTCTTAGCAAATTTCAAACGAAATTCTAGCGTTGATAGTAACAGAGTTCTTGTGTGCGACTCTCAATAGTTTGACCTCTAATTAGAACTCTAAATTTGTTAATATTATTGCTAGATTTCATTTAAAATTGTAAAACACTCAGAATAACATCATAAATTTATTTAAAGGTATAAGTTTTTGAAGTATACGGCAAAGAATTATTTTTTAAAAAACAATTTTAATGCAACAAACTTACAGCGGCCTCCTGCTGAGAGAGGGGCTGCTAAGGGTTGGGGGGTGGAGCTGAGTGCCTGGGGGAAGGGCACAGTGTCCCACTGAGTGGGGTTCCAAAACGGGCTAAAGGCATACCTAAGCGATTGGTCACCACGAGAGAGCTCCTAAGAGAAGAGTGCAGAAAATTCTCATGCTACGCGTAGCAGGGAAAGCATTTCCCTTTGAGAGACTTTCGACGCGAAAGGGTTAATATACAAACAGTACATGTATGCTTGAGGTGAGATTCTGACCAAAGACTTTGGGGTTAACAGGCCAGAACAGACCTGATCTGACCACTATGCTGGCCCTTGATTTTGTTTTTAGTACAATCACTCCTAAGCATTGCATTTTTTCCTGTACTTAGGCTATATTACTATTGGAGGAGAAAAACCATGTCTTTGTGTCTGCACATACCTCTGCTGGGAAGACTGTAGTTGCTGAATATGCCATCGCCCTAGCAATGAGGAATAAAACAAGGTATTGATGTTCTTTTATAAATAGTACTATTGCTAATGTACTCAGTAACACAGTACTGCATTACCAGTCCACCAAATTTGTAATTAACTGCTATGCTCTTGTTGATAATGATTGTGGCTGAACTGCTTATTACGTGGCCTGTCAAAAGTGAGTGATCATGTGTTTAGAGCCTAAGCACTGCAGTTTATAGTTTCAATGCTGCAGCAAAAAACTTAGATCTTTAAGAAGAGATGACTATGCTCCTTATACAAACTATAGAAATTATGGACTGGAAGTTAAGCGTATAATTATTGTCTTTAAAAAAAATTAATTTATGAAATATACTTTGCTCCAGGGTAGAATCCTCTGAGAGATATCAGCAAATAACATGTCCTGTTAAATTTTAATGAAAAATTTATAGTTTCCTATATTATATCTGTGCAAGTTATTCCAAATGAAACTCTTACAATTCTATTCTATACAACTGTTGCACTTTTCAGATTTTTTTATTCAAATCTTGATTTGAACTACAAGTGATCTGTAACTGTTGAGCCTCAATGTGAATATGAAACTACAATATCCATATCAAATTATGATTGAAATCATGCTTTCATTTACACATCAAAAAGCTTTGGTTCAATGTTGTTTCATGGAATATATGGAGCAAATATTTTTTGAAGACTGAAAGTTGATCACTTTTGATGAAATCAGGCCTAGCTTCATGAATCAATGTATTTCCATGTTTGTTTAAAGTTTGTACTTTATCAAAATTTAAGTACATATAAAGAGTCTAGTGTATTAAGTTGTTATGGTGGCTATTGTACTGTTTTTCTCAACCAAGGACATGGGTTAGAAACCTGACAGTAGGGGAGATTTTTCAATGGGACCCTGATCCTTTATCGAGTGTCGTTTGGAAGGCTTTGCAAATTTAGTGCTTACCCTGTGTGTTGGCTGGGGTGTTAAAATGTTGACCTCTTTGCGGTCTCTGTTAGGAGCAGGCTAATGCTGGTACCAGGTTTCACTCAACCCTTCTTCTCTATTCCAGAGATGACCATTCCCTTACCAATCTATCTACTAAGTTGCCTATGCTCTCAGTTTTAAACCACCTCCCCTAATTATCAGCCAACTACATTTAGAAAGGTTTCCCTCTGGCTTTTTCTTTGAAATCCCATTTTTAGCCACCTCCAGCTCTCAGAGGCACAGAGTTATATGTTCATTTCTGTAATGGCTCATCTCTAGTGCATGAGTTTATGGCTTCTTGAACATTTAAATTTAGTCCCTCATTCACATTGCCATATGTATTTTGAGTAATAATAACGATAGATAAATATTTCTTTAGTTCCTTAAAAATCGTTTTTATTGTAATGTATCAATGGTCAGGTGCCATCAATAAAAGTACAGAAAACATACATGCTAAATCATTCATTTAACTAATACATAGTACTCTGCCATAAGGTTCGAGTTAAAATATATACACACACATTTACATATTTAAGATACTATAAATATTCATCCACCGAAAAAAAAAATTCTCAAATGGTAAAATGCATATTTTTTGATCAAATGTCTTTTCACAAGTAATTGTTTTCTTATTCACTGGAAGTGCATAAAACCACTGTGCACCTTTTATTTTAGGCTGTTTTTCAAATAATTTTTATCTATGCTGTGGCAAAATATAATTTTCAATGCCTCTGGTTTCATATTGTAGTAGGTACCTCCTTACTAGTATTTAGTAATTTAAATTTCAAATAGGTGTACATAGGTGTCTTAAACACAAGAAGTGCTGGAAGGAGCATAATTTCTAGCTGCTTAAAAGCCAGTTTACATGTCTCCTTTACTTTTACTTTGGCTAAATAGCAGACTGCCTTCTTTTGAAGTTGTAAAATCTGTTTAAGATTTATTTTAGAGGTGTGTCCCCACAATTTAGTCTGAGTGGAAAATCACATCAAGATTGGAAAAAATACGGCAGAAGTGTGGGGCTTTGTTGGGGAACCCACCAGTCCCATTTCTCATTTATTAATTCTGTCATGCTACATCAATATGCGTAAAATCCTTTAAGATATGCCTATATAGATAGTGGCTCCAAATCATCAATCAATACCATGTCTCTAATTATGTGGGAAGTGCTGCTGAAGGTGCATGCCTGTCCAATTCTGCAGTAACATCTATTCCTAAATGCGTAAACCTGTTCTGAACTAGTGATTCACTATTTATTTTATCAATTGGCATTTTATTTTTCATATACGTTATTCATAGAAATGGTGAGTTATTTGCAACATCATTTGTAATGATTTTTATTTATTTTCAGGGTGGTGTACACATCCCCAATTAAGGCTCTCTCCAATCAAAAGTATCGGGATTTCAAAACCACATTTCAGGATGTTGGTCTGATTACTGGTGACATTCAAATAAACCAAACAGCTTCATGCCTCATCATGACCACTGAAATTCTTCGCTCAATGCTGTATCGAGGCAGTGACACACTCAGGGATTTGGAGTTCGTTATTTTTGATGAAGTTCATTACATTAATGACTCTGAGGTAAGTCCTTTAGTTACTGTTTTAAACATGAAAATTTGAGCTTTTTCTTGGCCATAGACCTTTGTTATTTTATTATCCTATAATATGACCTTAGGGTGTTAATATCAAAATAATGATATTTTTACTCTCACTAGTTAGGTAATTACTTGCTTATTAGATTTTGTGACAAAACATTGTGGGCACCTTTGTTGGATTATACATTATATTTATGATTACCATATTTACCAGAATACCCCCACTTTTGAGGCTCAAATTCTAGGAAAAATATAAAACAGGTGGGAGAGCCCTCAGGGAAGTACCCAGCCAGTTTGGAAAGAATGTGTGATGCTTTGCATGTTTTGTAATTGAGCAATAAGTGTTTCTCACTAAGTTGTTTGAATGCTAAAGGAAATAAATCATTCAAATAATTTTGAATAGTCATGTTACATAACTTTAAATATCAGTATGGGTATCCCCTCTGGCTTATCCTCCCCATATGAGACCCCCACCACTTTTGAAACATATTATTCGGGAAAAAAGGGGGGTCATATATTCAGGTAAATATGGTAATTGTAGTTTTCAATGCCATTTCTAGTATTGACCTAATCATTGCATCATATTTTTATTGGTCTGCTTTGTGTCATCTCGTCTTCCCTAAAAGTCAATCAATGTATTGAAAATGTCCCAAGAGATTCATATCAAAGAGATAATTCTCAAGAACTCTCTTACTTAAATTTACTTCCTGCTAAATATCGTTCCTCCCATCTCCCACTTTACCCTTACCATTGTTGTGTTCCGTGTAACTTAGACATATCAGTGCTGTTTTTCATTTCATTGATTAGCTAAACTTTCAATAAATGAACTTGGCATTACTTTGTGGAAGGACAGAACTGTTACCATGAAATATAAGCATGTTGTTCATTACACACAATTAGTTCAATAAATTATTTCTTTAAACTTTGTGGGAAGGAACATTATGCTTATATTATGTAGTGATAGCAATATTTAAATGTTTTTATCTATAAAATATTGGGAGGCTGGTTGTGAACTCTTCAAGGGGCTTGTTTAAGTCCATTTAAGTCATCTCCTTCCTTCAGTCCTTGTTTAAGTGATTTGGTTATCCCACTTGATACTTCTTCCTGGATAATCATTTCTCCATTTTAAGATTTTCCTTAAGAATCTTTCTCCCTCCTTAAACTTCCCCATTCCTAGTCCTGATGAGTACCTTTCAAGTAACTTCAATCCACATGGGAAAATGTCAGGAAGTGGAAAGGCTTTTAAACTTATCAATTCCAGAGCGTAGTCTATCCTTGAAATTACATAGTATTCTTTTGCTTCAATGACAAAATGTGTAATTTACATTGTGTGATACCATTAACTGCAATTTTATTACTTCATAGCGGGGCCATGTGTGGGAAGAAGTACTAATTCAGCTTCAAGAGAATGTAACAATTGTGATGCTCAGTGCAACAGTGCCAAATACTTTGGAATTTGCTCAGTGGGTTGGGCAAACTGTTGGAAGGAAAGTATATGTGATCAGTACGTTAAAGCGTCCAGTGCCTTTGGAACATTATCTATACACCGGAACTGGTGGTTCTACTAAGGAGAACTGTTTTCTAATCATGGATTCCTGTGGAAAGTTCCTATCTGAAGGGTAAGTACCTTTATTGTCACATCAGCTACTCTATAGGAGGTGTATACCACTCAGAAAATATGGGCTGCAGTGGCATCATTTCATATCATGTTTAGGTGGATTCATTTTAGTTAAGATTCAATAATCACTAAATTTACAGTGACTCTCTTTCCTAATATGTTAGTAATTTGCTGACCTCTGGTTGAATTTAAGTGAAAATTAGGTCTAAAAAGGTTAAGCCGTGATAACTGAACTAAAGCTCATCTTTTATTTCACTATCCTGAGGGCTTTGGGCATATTCCTTGACTAAAGGGAGAATGGCTTGATCAAATTTAAATATGGGGGGGCATAAAATGGTATAGGTGGAGCAGTTGACTCATCAAGAGAGTATTTCAGATTTAAAAAATGTTTATTAGTAATGACTCAAGGTTAATAGTAGCATTAAAATTAACAAATAAAATGGAATTGGTCTGGAAGCTGTTTGTGAAGGGATTGAAGATAAGTCAAAACTTAGATACTTATGAAACTTAACATTTTATAAGTCAGAAACAACATTTTATGAGTATAAACAGTAACAAAAGACAGTTGACAAATAAGGGACTGTTAATTGTGGTGGTGAAGGATATCAAATTAGCTATGGAGGTTTGGAGAAGGCAATATAAGTGGGTGGATAGATTTAATGTTGTTGTCTTGTTCAGCAAGGTAATTTAGGTGATAGTGATATTACAGCAAAGGCCTTCGTGGAGTTCATCGTCATTTAACCTCAAAACCTAGAATCCCGGGTACAACCAGTCATGTACCACTTCTTCACTTGTTTTTTTCTCATTTTACCACACTGGCATTGCAGGACTATCTCTTTGCCAACAATTGCTCTGTTGACAATATTTAGGAGGATGTAGGACTCACTGAATGGAAAGTGTTAAAATTTATTTGTCAAACATTCTTTGCAGGTATCAAAATGCTGTGGAATCTTTGAAGTCAGAGAAGTCCCCTCAAGCAAATCCTCAAGGAAAAGACTTTGGGCGAGGTGGGGGAAGGGGAGGAGGGGGTGGAAGGGGAGGAGGGAGAGGTGGTGGGGGTGGAGGCAGAGGAGGACCCCCTGCGAGGACACACAAGAGCAATGTGCCCTTGTACAAGATGGACCCTGTCGCAGCAATGAAGCAGGAGAAAACTCTTTGGATAGCCCTGCTGGATTTCCTCCGGAAGAAGGATAAGTTACCCGTGGTGATATTCACATTGTCAAGGAAGATGTGCGACCAGTATGCTGAAGCACTCTCATCACAGAACCTCAACTCGGAGACAGAGAAGAGCAGAGTGCACCGTTTCTTCAAGCACTCCTTGAGACTGCTCAAGGAACCAGATAGAAAATTACCTCAGGTCAGAAAATTCAAAACATTTGTGCTTTTTTGTTGTTTATATACATCAAATTTTGATGTGGCTGACCCATGATCTCCAGGGAGGTCATAGAGCATGAAAGCTAATCTATTGAAGTATTTTGATGTTGAAATATGTCATTGATCATTATGATTCAATCTTGCACCCTTACAACTCACAAAAGCCTTCTATTTAACTACGTTGGTTCTTCATGCAACCCTTGAAATTAAAACCCTTACTCGTGGTATCAAATCATGTTGAACTAATCATAGATTGAATTTAGTCGTAAATGAAACAATTTGATAATTTTTCAATGCATAACGCATGTTTATTAATCAATGTGATATCCATTTAGACATGTGCTGTAGAATAAATGGCTGTTCATAATAGAATTTTTCTAAAAACTTAACTGAATACTATGATGCCCAGAAAATATGGTGACTTCTATCAATCAATCAAACAAGACTTTATGTTACTTAGGCCTATCTTTGTTGGCAAACTGCTGGCCCACCTCAAAGTCTCTTAACTCGGCTCATAAAGATTCATTGTGTGACACCAGGAGGAATGTGGTCAATTGCAGGATCATCTTGTTTTCATGTGTTAAGTATTTATTGTAGTAGTATTTGGTTTATAGGGTGCGTCGACAGCATGGTCATTTTGCACCACTACCCGTCATGTTTATTAAAAAAAAAAAAAAAAAAAAAATATATGTTACATATATTGGTATTAAAATAAAATTCTTAATATGTACTCTTAGTCAAAATTAAAATCGGTTTTACATCCTTAAAATACTGCGAAAAAGGCCAGTTTCATTTAAAAATGATAAAACGCGGTTTTTCACTTTATTTATATTTATTCCTTCATTTGATCCCCTTGACCCGAACATCTTCATTATTGAAATTTACTCATTATAAGTGCTGAGTATACAAGTATTTGTACTTGTAAAACAAGTACTTGTAAAACATGTAATTTTTGTTAAAATTGTTAGTACATGATTGTGAACTCTGAATAACCATTAGTTCAGCATACACGTATGTTGTAAATACAAGGTTGAGAGCTGCTGTAGATGTTGAAGCTATACACTTAAGCTAAGGGTTTGTCCACACTTGCATACAAAGTCGAGCAATTGTCTATAGACATGTATAGGGACTGTCTATAGACATGTATCCAGACAATGTATATAGAAAGTCTAGAGACTTTGTCGCGTGTACACACTTGAATGCCTTGTTCTTCATTAGTTGCTAAATATGACACTTATCTTGTTGGGATCACTGTGGAAAGCGAAGTGGAAGAGAAAATGTTGGTGGAGGCGTGAAATCTTTCCGGAGGGACCTCGTTTTGGTTCCAATTTATTTTCAACGCTGAAATTAGAAGACTCCAGACCCTTGCAGTAGGAATAGCAAGTGTTCGTATGTGAACCAATAAGTCTTGAGAGGAGATGTTCTGCTTTTCTTGGACGTATTAATTTTTTTGTGGTCCCCTGCCTCACACCCTTTGGGTGGTTTGCAGGGTATGACGTAGATGTAGATGAACACTTTTTCTGTAGGCCACATCTTGATAATAAAAACAAAACTAAAACCAAAATGGAAATACATATAAGCGTTCTCCATGGCTCACAAAGAATAACTGGAGACGATGTCTCGCAAAATATCCACTCTACGAAATATTGCACAACATTGTCTAAAAATTGTCTCGTGTCTCCCACTTCAAATGGAAGACCAATGTTCAGCGATTTTGTTCCAAAAATGTGTCTGTAGACACGAATTTGTCTTGATTGTCTTTAGACAATTGCTCGATTGTATCTAGACTTTGTCTAGATACAGAAATCGCTCGACTTTGTATCCAAGTGTGGTCAAAGCTTAAGGGTACCATATTTCCCAGCCTATAAGGCAATTTTTTGACACGACAATTTAATTTTAAATTGGATAAAGGTCTCTCAGGTATTCCATCGGGTAGGCAGCTTCATATCTTCACAGCAGCTCCATGAGGAGACCTGGTGGAATACACAAGAGACTTTTATGCAGCAGATACACTGGGAAAATCGAAGAACTTCAATCTAAAATTGGCCTGCATCTTATGGGCCAAGGGTATATTTCTCATTTTTTCAAAAGTCTGATATGAATAATTTCACTGCATCTTATGGGCCAGGAAATACAGTGCAATCATTGGAATTTCAGGATGATATATAGGATATTTTAGCCCCTCTTAATATTTCTACTTCTGACAGAAGTGACAAAATACTAGGGATACACTATCCAACTTCCAGGTACAAATATATCTTCTTCCCATGCTCATTTAATGACTTAAAATAAAAACAGAGGGAGTCCCTGAGACAATCTTTTTACACATATTTTGCTTTCATTGTTTCTCTGTAACCATTCCTTTTCTGTATACCTTTCCATCTTCATGGCTGTTGTTCCAATATCCTTTGCTTCTTGCCCTTTCTTGAAGCTAACATGGTAGTGTGCTAGTATGGTATGCTGGGCTCATTTTCATTTCTTTGTACCATCCAGAATCCTTTCGGGATGGAGTACATGTGTAAGCATTTTGTGTGGCCCAACACAAAGAGGAATATGTATTTTACCCAGTGTGCTGGCATCAGGAGAAGCATTAAAGTCATTAAGTGATCTCATTCTTTATTTATCCGCATAATTTTCAGGTCATGAAGATGCAGGAGTTACTAGAGAAAGGAATTGGAATTCACCATAGTGGAATTCTGCCAATTCTTAAGGAAATTGTTGAAATAATGTTTCAAGAGAGGAAAGTAAAGGTACTGTGCCTTATTTATTTTTAAAAAGTCCCCTTTAAGATATGTGCCATCATATACTTGAAATAATACTTTGAATGCTATATATACCTAAATGTTGTGATCTCATTTCTAAAGACTAGTTTTAAAAAAATGTTTGGCTCATTGGGGCTACTATGGCCTTATTCCCATAAATATTTTATGTGAATGGAAAAGCAATAGTCAGGCTGGTGGGAGTCACAGTAACTGTATCAGCTGATACTGATTCGAGGACGTACTCCGGCAGACCACACGGCGTCTACCCGTAAAAGTTAGTCGGGAGATACCTAATCCCAACTTTTTGGGCAACGGGCTCTTCCAGCTTTTATGAGAGGTGCGGTAAGTCTTCACAAAAGCGAGACTGATGGGTACTCGTCTTACATTTTTGGGTGAACCCCAGCAGATACGAGCACTGTGGGTAGGCGGAGGCCCATTGTCGTCCTTTTAACGTCAATCCACCTCATGGTGTCGGCCTCACAGGGGTTGTGGTTTGCTTAACTTCCCTTTCCTTTTCCTTACCCCTTTCCCACCACCCCCCATGCTTGGCGATAAGCAAGAGCTTCTGGCTGAGTGGGGAGGTTTTTAGCCCGTGGGGAGACCCGAAACACCTGTATCAGCTGATTTCTTTTTCTTGGAGAGTATTGTGTGCTTCAGGTCCATTTGCTCTTTTTGTCAACAGACCTTGCTCACTTAATGAATAAATTATTTATTTTATTTGCAACAGTATCTCATTTCCATGTGTCATTGATGTTTTCAGAACTCATGTTCTAAATTTAGTTAAACTTTTTAGGATTTGCCGAGCTAATTTGAGTGGTTACAAAGTGTTTCATGACCCCAGTTTGTCACTTCAATGATGGAAATTCGTCTTAAGTTCTCTAAATGTGGCTAATTTTAAGGTCATAATGGTCTTAATTTCTTTAAGGTGAAGTTTCCCTCATAGACATCCAGATGTTGAAGGTTTCCCACGTTTTCTATCAAATAATACACGTCATATGGGGACAGGTTCCCCAGCTCTCCTGCTAGCACCTTCAGGTCTGGAGACTTCTATTGTTTCTCTTTCTTCAGACCAGAAGAAGTTAGTTGGAATGCTTGTGAATCTGTTGTTGAAATACATCGATCAATGCAGTAGGAAACCTGGAAAACCTTCAGTGCTGCAATTTCTATTTGAGACATTTGGCATCTTCTTCACTTCCAATGAGTCTTTAATTTGCCTGTTTTAAAAAATATTCATGTACAGTGGCCGTTAACATTTAGAAGTCAGTATCATGTCCCATTGTCACATGTTCAGCCTTAATGGACTTCACAACCTTTTCCAGTTTAATGACTCTCTCCATTACACCCAGCTGAGTTTTCCTGGTGTGCCCCATCTCTTTGATTATAATTGTTGAGTGGGGGTGTCACTAATGAGTGATGCACACTCAACAATTAGCTGATGGGTGTCTCACATGAGTTATGGCAATGAATTTTTGAATAACCACATTAAAAATTTTAGAAACTGGGAAACCACAGCATTTTAAAGTCACTCATTGTGTTAACCCTTAACCTTTAAATACCAAAAGTGCCTATATAGGCACGCCAGTTGTTCCTTCTCACTGCCAAAAGTGTCATTTTTGGCTCATTCTTTACATTTAAAGGGCCGATTGAAATCTGGCAGGGAGGGACTTCGATCCAGCGTTTAAAGGTTAATATGTGTAAACTGTACATCTTCAGGCATCACTTTGTGGAAATATTTTATATTCAAATCCATATTGAAAATAAGTTTTATACTTTGCCACAGTTATTTTAGTGCTGTGGGAAAGTGTAAAACTTATTTTCTCTGTGGATTCTCTAATGTGTACTTTAGAAAGATTTTTAATATGTACATCAGGTTTAAAAACTGCCTAATAAAACTGTATCTTTGTTAACTTTGTGGTATACTTTCATAGTCATATTTAAAAGTAAGTTTTACTTTACCACAAAATTAAAAATGCAAAAGTATGACCCAGGTTTCAATACATAAGTATCATCATCAGGCACCTGATGTGGTGTAGTAAAAGTTACCATTAAATATGACTTTAAAAATTGCCTTTGCCAAAAATGTGTGCAGGATTTTCCCTATCCTTTTACTATGAACTTTAATGTATGACTCTGAATTTCTCAAGTTAAAGGTGTGATCAATGTTATAATGTAAATGATCTTTAAATTAGTGAAAAGTATAATTGCTCCATATGTAACTAAAACTCACCAGACAAGCATATCAGTTGAAGTAGAAAATTGTTTGATTTCCGAGGTAGAATACACAAATTTCTTAGGTCTAGAAATAGACAATAAGTTAAATTAGAAGCTGCATGTAAATAAATGTTTGCAATAAGCTATGCTCATCCATATTTCTTTTTAAAAATCTAGCGAATTACTGTCCCTCAGAAGCTCTAATCCCCATATACCATGGTATATTAGAATCTGTGGCTAGGTATGGCATTGTCTGTTGGGGAAACTCAGCCCAAGAAAATCTAAACAAGATACTCACCCTCCAAACACAAGCTCTGAGGGTTATTATAAAACTAAAAGCTAGAGAGTCTTGCCGGAAATATTTTCAACTGCATAAAATCATGACTATTCCCAGTATATACATGTATAATGTGATTCTCTATGCATGCTACAAAAACATTTCTCTGATCAGAAATACGGATGTCCATAGGTACAACACCAGAGGTAAATTCGACATATTTAATGATCATTGTAGAACCTCACTACTGCAAAAAAAAACCCCTGAAACCAGAAAAAAATTTCAAAATATATTAAAAGATTTCTTTGTAAAAAATACATTTTATCATATTGAAGAATTTCTATCTTGATACTAATTTTTGTTGTAAACTTTTTTGTATTTTTAATCTTTTAATTTATGTTGTAATCTATTTTTTAATTTTGTATGAACTTGACGAAACATATGCAAATGTAATCTTTGTTTTTTATAGTGAATAAACTATCTGTCTTATCAATTTTTTTTAAGAATAGGTTTGTTGCTGTGGTAATTAGGAAGTTAATTTCCCTATCATCTGGGTTATCATGATAAATTTTGTACATTTGTTCAGACTTTTGGACCTAATTCATCCAAAATTACTTCCTCTACCTACTCTTCTGCAGGTTTTGTTTGCCACTGAAACATTTGCAATGGGTGTGAATATGCCTGCTCGTACGGTGGTGTTTGAGTCACACACCAAATATGATGGCCTGCAGACGAGGCCTCTTCTTCCAGCTGAGTACATTCAAATGGCCGGCCGTGCTGGCAGGAGAGAGCTTGACCCAACAGGGACGGTCATCATAATGACGAAGAAGGGTGTACCAGACCTGGAAACACTGAAGTCCATGATGATGGGTAATGATTAGTGATGTGGTTGGGATTCAAGATTCAATTGAATCATGTCAAATATAAGGATTTGAGAACCAGTTGAATCCTTAGCAATAAGATTTGAACCTCAGCAGTGTGAGTGGCATATGCAATAGTACTGCATCGGTGTAAACTCTATGTCGTCCATCATAAAATCATTTGAAATCTCTCCTTGGAATATAACATTTTTATGCCAGTGTACTTCTGTTATTTGGGAGAACATTATTTGCATCATAAGAGGTGTATATTAGTGAAGATTTTATAGCCATTAGTCACATCAAGTTTCATTGCCGCAAGCTCAACACCACTTTCATAATCTCCCAAAGCATTTTGCTAGCCAAGGTGCATGCCACAGATCTTAATGCATGCCATTATTATTGTGTATTAAAACGATATACTGAAAATATATCTTTTTGTTTTAAAAAATCAAGTGTTGAGTCACAAAAAGTATATGCTTAACATAATACTCAATCTATAACGTTTTTTTTCGCGCTGCAAAATTTTCTTGAAACTGCTTGTGTCGTTACATCTTTCCATCGTTTAGCTCATCAAGTTTTTGGACAATTTAGCCTGATCCTATCTTAGGATTATTTGATGAGTTACTAGGTTCAAAATGCAGATTAAATAAAACAATGGGTAAAATTTAACTGTTAGAATGGGGAAATAGATGTTTACGAGGCCAAAAATTGAAAGAAATGAGAGGTCATTTTCTCCTTGTAATTTTAAAGGTCATAACGTGTTAAACAAGACCCTGAGATTAACATTAACAACCATTAAATCAACATTGAGTGTTTATTTGGAGTCTCCACAAATTTTCTGCTTCAGTTGTTAATAGAATATTTTCCTTCTTTTTGTGTTAGGGATTTTCAAAACAGTCTAAATATCATCTTTAGGAATTGTGGTAGGTAGATTTTTTCCCATTGAGGTAGTGGTTTACAGGATGCTTAACGGAAGAGAGATGTGAAATGAACCAATAAAACCCTAGCCAGAGTAATATAAGAGGAACAGTGGTTTTTCTTAATTTTACCTGAACCACTAGGTGACCAATTTATAATGTTTGTGATTTACTGAGCTTAGACTAAAGATGTGTGGTACTGATACTTCAAGTCACAGGTTTAGCCAGTGGGTATATAAAGGGGAGTAATTTTCAATTTTTTTGAATTTCTAAATGCCCAAGGGCAGAATATTTACCTTGGAAGATGATGGTAATGAGTAATTTAAAAAAATGGAAGCCCCACCCTGCCTGCATGGGATAGAATATTGAAAATTTGCAAAAAAAAACAGTAAAATCCAGAAAGTTATGTTGAATTTCTGGGATAATATTAGCTTACTTGTGAAGAAACATATTGAAAGCGTAACTCTATGAAATCCTAAAACACTGCTTTGAAATGCCAGCCTCAAAGATGTGGAGGAAAAGTAAGCAAAGTTTATTCACAGGCAACCCATACAACATTTAGGAGCTCCAATCAGCCTAGTATAAAATTTTATATAAATAATGATGCCACTGGTTTAATGATGGTATGTAGTTCAATAATGTCTCAATACATTTCTCTATATGATGTATCTGGGGTTCTATTTTTGGATAATAATATTCCTTTGGCCCAATAATTTTAATTTTTTATCAAAGTCCTTAATAAGCTTGAAACAAAGTTTTGCCAAAGCTATCCACTCTGCTGACAGCCAGAAATATGTCAAGAGGTAATTACAATATCTTTATGATGTTAACCTTTTTCTTCTCTCCATTACAGGCAAACCAACAGCTTTGAGCTCTAAATTCCGGCTCACTTATTCAATGATCCTTAACCTAATGAAGCAAAGGGGTGTGTCAATCACTGTAGAGCAGATGATGTCCATGTCGTTTCGTGAGATGTGGCACAAGAGGCAGGTGGAGGAAGTTCAAAGCAAGCTGCCTGTGGTGGAGTCACAGCTGAGAGCTCTGATTGCAGCAGATGAGCTTGAGAGGCAGAGGAGAGCCCTTGATGAGATGAAAGTGGAGTCAGCCGAGATGATTGCCAAAATGGAAGAGTTCTACACTAGTGCATCAAAGTTCCTCGATGAGTGGAATTATGAAATGGTAATGTATACTGAATGTGAAGCCTCTTTAGGACAAGCCTTGTATGTTAAAATTCTCGGGAGGAAATATAATATGCCTTGAGTTCAGTACAAACTAGTATCCACTTCTAAATACTACAATGAGAGCCATCACAGAGGCATGTGGCAGGGTTTTTATTGGGACTTCAGCCATGAAAAAGCAGGGTATAGGGAAAAAGAGGGGGAGAGGACGGAGGTGAGCAATATTAACAATGTGCCATCTGGTAGTATTGGGTTTTTTTGTGATTGCCTAAGGTGAGTGGAGAGGGGGAATTTTTGTACCTGTCAGTTCATCACTATACCAGGTAGATTCAGTAGTTCATCACTATACCGGCACCAGCAGCAACGCAGAAGGCATAAAGTGACAAAGAGTCATATCTATGCGTATATGAAAAGTCATGAAGTTCATAACTATGCTTTAATCGTCTTAATGAGCATAAAGTAATTAATAAATGTAAATATTTGTGTGTAAACGGTCACAAATGAAAAATTACAGTAGTTTTTAATCCCAACTATACTAACAACAGTCAGTGTAAACAAAAAAAAATATTCTTTGGCGTGCAGCATACTTGACTGAATTATCATTATTGCTACCGTCTACTGCTGGTTCATGAAACCTTCGTACATCATCATTCTAGTGGATAATATCTTGTTTTCCTACACTGAGAAGAGCCTTGCAGTGTTTTTTAGCTGTTTGAAAAAGTCCAGCAATAATAAATATGTGTAGACTGCGCTTGCTGATGCCCGCCATGCACATATAGGCCTGGTTTTTTGGTTTGATGAATCAAAATTGTTATGGTGATGCTGACTTCAGATATCGATGGTGAGCATCGAATACCATAATACAATTTTCAGTCGATTTTTGATGGTCAATTGATTGGTATTGTCTGATCGATTCCTGATGGTCAGTATACTGCCAATGATCGATCAATTAATGACAGTCAATCAATTTTTGATGGCCAATCAATTGCATATGATCTATTGATTGCTATTGGTCAATCGATAATCGATTGTCGAAGGTCAATTGATGGGCAGTGATCTAGTAAACGAACCATAAGCTTGTTGAGTCGATGGTCACTGACCGGTATGTCGGAAAATTGGCACGTATCTGCCATCATCCGTGGCCTGGTGCACAGACAACGCCTTGCACAGGTCAACAACAATTGAAAATCATTGCAAATTGAAGATTATCGTCGACCATCGATGATCAACAACAGCGATGGCCATTGATGATTGCCCATCGAACAAGCCTATGCCCAAATATTTAGTCCCTGCCGTTACCAGCCACAGATACTGAATGCAGATATTGTAAAGGAGAGCTATTAAGGGTTCAAGCTCATTGAGGCTTAGACTCAAGTCATCATTTTGCCTCAGCAATTGTGAGTTTCTGAATATTTTTTAACATTCCTTCATCGAAAAGAAGCCGCCTAGCACTGCTGTGGCTCTCCTTGCAGATAAATCGCTTAGCATAAGGAGTTGAGCTCTGGGATACCTTCTGTACATTTTGTTGCTGGAACCTTCCTCCGTTATGGGTGGATAGAACTTGCACAGTCCTCTCTGTTTGGCCATCCTTCCCTACCAATTTATTGCCGACCATGAAAACATCTCTCTATGGCATAATTGTACTTAAATTCGGTGGAAGGGATGAAGAGACAGTGTTTTGATGGGTTCATGATCAAGGAAAATAAATGTCTTAAAAATTCCACAACAAAATTGAAAAACATATGCTTTTAGTGTTGACATGTGTTGGGCTGAAATGCATAGTGGTCATTTTGACCGGTCAGCGGTTTTAGGAAGAATGGGAAAAATGTTTTAAACCTAGAGTCGCTGATGAAATATAATTTTCAGGTCGTTCCCTTTCCTAAGATTAGGAAAAGTTGTAAATAGACATATTTTTATTCGGGTTTATACTTGATCGGCAGCTGTTGAAAGTGTCAACAGCAGTCAAAATGACTGCTGTGGCAGGTTTAGTGTTAATAAAGTTAGCTGGTGTAATTTGATCACATTAGTGCTCATCTGATCTGTATTGTAAATCTTGAGCATAAATATCAATTGAAATTAACCTTATTAGTGCTGACTCCTGGTACTAGCAAGAAATGCAGAGGGTAATTTAAAAATGTATCATTTTAGGAAAAAAAATATTATGAAGTTTTTGTTTAAAATATCCATTTGTGGTGTTTTTATTGTTTATAAATTGGATTCAGTAACAATCATAATAAACTTTTACTTTGTCTATAAAATGATTGTAATTATGTTAGTGTGCTAAAGTTGAACAATTTTTTTGCTTTAGCTGATATATCGGCCCACTGCACTTTTCGCCCGAGATGCAAAAGCCGATATATCAGCCCGCTGCTCTAAGAGGGTTAAACTGATTTACTGCAATTTCTTACTTAGCCGGTCATAATGAGGACAACTCAAGCAATGAAAGCAATAGTTCCCGGTCGCTTAGTGGTTATAAGCTATGGGGAACACCAGCAGCGTCTTGGGGTAATCCTGAAGAATGAGATCACTTCCTCATCCACAGCAAGAGCAGCTAAGCCATTCTATGTTCTGCACTTGTGCGATGATGCTGAAGTGCCAGAGGACAACTCAGAGATCAATCTTGTGGACACTCAAGTGTAAGTGTGATAACCATATTAGGCATGAAATTTCATTTAATTGCTAGTATGGTCTTTTCTCAATGAGAGTTTTCTTTAGTCATGAAAACAACAACCATTGTAATTGATGGGAACAGGCCTGACGTAATGGAAGTAATGTATTTCAGTGTTGGAAAAGAACAAACTTTGTTTTTCAGTTTGAGGCTTTCGCAGCGCTGGATTGCAGTTCTCTCCATTGTTTTCGAGTTAGCTGCGTCAAGTTTTATTCAGATGACGTTTCGTGGCCTATGCTGGCCACATCTTCAGATCAGGTCTGAGTGCCGACAGATGGAAATGGCCCTGTATATATACCATCCTCAGGTTGGCCTACCAGTGGCGCAACCAATCAGCGTCGAGGACCCCGATTTTGGCGCTCTTTTGCATATGAGTCTTTTCCAAGCGGTGTTCAGTCTATGCCCATCATCTCTATTGAAATTGTCTGCTACTTTTTAAATTTCACATTTTTCAGTGCTGTAGTATAGTTATATGTACAGTCGGATGCAAAAGTATTGCAACTAATCAAGCTGCGCCACTTTCACCGCTGTTCGAAAATGGCATTCACATCTATTCCATATTCAAGGAAGGAGGGAAATTGGACCAGAATTCACATCTCCTGCAATATTGTATTTATTGCATAATTTATGAGGGTTAGTTAAGAGATGTATAAAATGTATGCGTTTCCATTAACTTCGCAGCTCGCATTTGTGATTAAATCCAATACGAGAGAAATTCAGTAGTTTCAGCCTTAACTTTGTAAAACTTTTCCATATTCAGGAATTAACAAACTTTGTAAGTTTTACTCAGAATATTTATTGCACGACCAGTTTCGTCAAATAGTCAACATCATCCCGACTTGAGTCGAGATGATGTGGACTATTCGACGAAACTGGTCGTGCAATCAATATTCTGAGTAAAACTTACAAAATTTGTCAATTCCTGAACAATACGAGAGCTCGAGTTTACTTTCATTCACAAGTCTGCAGGTCTGTTGAAGCATACTTAGGCACGGTTGACGATCCCTACACTTAATTGGACACATTAGAAAATCAAATCGATCAAAAATTAATCGTGATACCACTGAGAATAGTGCTGCAGTCTGTTAAGATAAAATATGCTCTTGTTGCACTCATACAATACTAGTGTTCACTGGTTCATTTCCGTGGAATGGATAATAAAATCGAGCGCAAGACCAGAAATTTGCATCCTCATTCAGTGGCCTGGCGGTATAGTTCTCGACTCCAGCTACAGTTGTCAGAAGTGGCTCTAGTTCAAATCTCCAAGTTACCTAATCTTTTTAAACATATTTTCATTTAACAGTAATAAATTAGCCCTCATATTTACTTCACAATATTAGAAATAATATTCTTTATTTTTAATTTTTTATTACATTTTTGTACATGACTAATTGCGAAATGGTTATGTCACAGCATGGCTAAAGCATCTGTGCAGCCAAATTTTTTCGAGAAACCAAAGTTTGAATTTTTCATCATGGAGAGATAATTTACCAATTTGGAATCATAAAACAAGGCTCTTCCTATAAAAAAAGGTATCACTTATTGACACTAAGTGTAGAAAACATGTTCAGTAGTAAAGATTAGTTTAAAACTAGTGAAATTAGCATACTTTGTCTGCTTTGAACAGTAAATAGTGAAAATAATTTTAAATTAAAATTGAAATTGCAAATATTTATTCTGTTCAAATGCCTCTGTATCAACCGTCATGAAATATACAAAAGTAAATTTTAAACGAGTTATGCTGAACATAATTTAATACTTTAAAGAGATACTCCTCAACAAATTATATATAATAATCAAAGTAAACATAAAATTGTTGGTGGAGTTATCTTTTCTTTTAAATCATCCCCTGACTTCATCACTGAGCATATGTGCATTGGAGCATGTGCTGGCTCTACTTCTTCATGTTAAGGAGGCTTCTTTGGCAGACCTGTAGCTTTACTTTGTAGGTTATAATATCGGTACATAATGTAAATGTGAAAGATTTTTATTGGTCTAAATTTTAGTGACTGTACAATGGATTTATTCTGTATCGGTGAAACAAGGTATGGCTCTAATGTTTTCTATTGTTTGAGGCAGCCTATTTGGAACATCAATAGTGACAGTCCTCAGTAGTGACAGTATTATTTTGAGCTCTTCTTTGTAATCTTTTTGAAATTTCTCTGGTTTTGTTCCCTGAAGGAAGCAACCCATACGGCCAGTGAAGAAGACTGAAGCTGAGACTGAATGTGAAGAGCAGGAGGAGCATTGGAATAAGCTTGTCTCTCTCGCCAACCCAAAGGTTCTTTATCCAGAGGAGTCCGTACTCATGCATGGCAATCACATTGTTGCCTGGGTGAAGCCTGGGGACATCTTTAATGTTGTTGACATTGTCATCAAGATTGAGGTCGACCGTGTAATGGCCGACTGGGACAAGAGGCAAATACCAAGGTTCAGGTGAGTGTTTGAAAATCATTGTAACCTCCCACCTTTGCCGAGTAATTGGATTGATTATCATGCTACTAACTGTAATGATGTAGCCATCCAGATTGTATTAATGTCTATTAAGGCATGTTGGTACGATGCATTTACCTGCACTAGTGCATGGCTGAATAGATGTGGACAAATGCTCCAAATTAGAACTGGGGCTATTTTATGGCCACACGTTCATGCATTTGAGTAATTTTGGGTGTTTACATGGTGTGATTTATATGGTGAATGTATTCATGCATATTCTTGCATCGGTACATGCATCATGAAAACTCAGCTTTTCAAAATGAGTACCTATTCAGGATCTTCCTAACTGAAAATAGGCATATGATAATATGCAATACATTTAATGACCAGTTTTCCCTCTTAGTAAAATTCATTGCAGTATTTTGATTGAAATCAAATTTCCCTGAACAATTGAGGAGCATGGAGGAAGCTGGGTAGAAAAGAGACTGCTTGGAATATGTTAAATTTGGTGGGAAAAATTGGCCAGGGATATTTGAAAAATGGAGTATGTATCTAGAGGCACTTACTGGTTCCAAGTCAACTGGCAAACTATTCAAGTGGCTTATTCACTCTGTCACCCTTTCATGCTGCAACATGATAAGCACTATGTCCTGTGGACTTCTTATGGATAGGTGTGTTCACAAGAGTTGAATTGAATGTTCTTTTGCTGATACATCACCCTTAAAATGACCCTGGCTCGAGGGACGCTGCTCCTGAGGTTAGCCAGGCAGGGAGGGCGGGAATTTTATTGATAGTATGTCCAGCGGATTGTGCCCTCATTGCGGATGAGGGAAGGAGAGACGGAGTGGACCAATGGGTCTCCTACTGGTGTATACTGGAAGGATTTGTACCCAACACCACGGCTGCAATACACACAGCGATGGGAGATACGTGCTGCTGCAGCCTGTGGGTGGGCCATGGCGGCACCAATGATGCCTCCGAGCATGGAGCTGAAGAGATTTTAAATTTCTTCTGGGATTTAAATTCAGAGGTTGAATGCGTCCAGAGGGCATCTGGTATCAATTTGCAGCTGTCCATTTGACATGTTGTTTTGCTGACCAACTTCGGTCATCATGTTTGGAACAGGATTGACTGCCTGAACAGGAGGCTGTGGGAATTCTGTGTGAGCATAGGAGCAGAATTTGTGGATCTTCGACCGGTGCTTGGATCATGCCGGGCTCTCCTCTTCCGTTCTGGGTTGCATTACTCCACCCAGGCATCAGAACGGGTGGCTCATAGGATTTTTGAGCATTGTAGGTATTTTTTAGGCTAGAGAGTTGGTCAATCAGTGGGATTTGAAAGTATAGACCTAATAACAGCTACCAAGTAAATCTGTGTAACGTAGGCCTTCATTGCCGAAAAAACTTAGGGGAAGCATAATAAATAAATGTTATTTACATAGTGAAAATAATTCCAATACGCGCTCTCAAGATAACTGCGAAACTTCAAAGAAAAACTCCCCTCTCAGTGGTTTCAGAGACCATCCAAAAGATAACATACAGAATTACAGAAAACACCGAACCAACATTCATCAAGCTAAATGCGATATAAATTTAGTAATAGTAAATATCTATAGCGTAAAGAACAAACATGCTGAAGTTGAGCATATATTTGAAAACAGATATTGTAATTGGAACAGAGAGCTGGCTTGCAGAGGATATTAACAATAGCGAATTTCTGACGGGATACAAAAACTTTAGACTGATCGACCAGATAGGACTGGCGGTAGAGTATTTTTAGCAGTTAAATCATGTTTGAATAGTGTGGCAGACATATTAGATGACAATGAAATAGAGAGCGTTTGGTGTACTATTAAGCAACAGAATACAAGAAATATACATATATGCTCATTTTACAGGCCACCAGATTCCAAAATAAACATTTTGTTCAAATTAGGAACTCAATTAACATCATTAACCTCAAAAGATGACAAAAGCGTGATAATTATCGGTGTAGATTTCAACCTCCCGGCTATTAATTGGAAAACCGATAGAGTTGAACCAAGTTCAAGGAAGCATGATATAAGTGAGGCCTTATTTAATACACATTGACACCACTCTTTTACTCAAGTAGGAAATGAACTTACCAGAGGCAATAAAATTTTTAGCTGTTAGTCACCCTACTATGATTAAACATGTCAATATTTTCAAGAGGATAAATGATCATAAAGTAATTTTTACAACTTTGAAAACAACAGTAGATTCCAGTGTAAACCCTAAACATCAAGTCTACTTATTTGAAAAATGCAATAGGTAAATTCGGAGAGACATTAGAAGCTTCATTTACAAAATTCATAGCCAAAATGAAGATCGAGAGCACCAAAGTATCATACGTGGTAGAACATACGTGGGCCAAACTAAAAGATCTATAGGATGCAGATTAAAAGAACATGAACGAGCAATCCAGAAGAAAGACTGGTATCACTCCGCCAAGGCTGAGCACACTACATTAGAGGAAGGTCAAGTCATTAACATCGAGGCTTCAAAAGTGTTACACAATGGAATCTGTTACTTTCTGCGGCTTATAAGGGAGGCAATTGAAATTGAAAAGAGACCCCAAAATATAAATAGAGAGAATGGCTATAAACTCCCGTATACACACATATAAGGAAATCACTTCTATGGAATTAATTTTTATTTTTATTAATTCTAAATTCATCTACTGCCTAATTTGTTTATGTATTAAAAAAGAAGACCATTGTTGTTTAAAAAGCCTGAAAAACCCGGCAGCAGAGCATGGCGAAACTGTCATAAAATTAATACAAAAAAATACTCGCAGATCCAGATATTACCAGATATTTTTGACTAGTTTCCTACTCTATTCTGGTGGAAAGAACGAATTTACATTTTGTGGTTTTGATGTATTTATGTCATTGCTATTTTTATGATGTGAACACATCGCAACCGGTCATGTATTATGACTACTTTTAAAATAAGAGAAGAATTGCAATGCTTTCTTTCATTATGTATAAGTTCCCCTGTATTTGCCCTGAGACTGCATCATTCATATATTCTAAATACTTATGTCCACCTTCAAATAGTTTCTACTGCCATATTTTAGGCCAACTTAAGAAATTTAGTTCTCTTTCTCCTCCAAAGAGACCAGTCGCTATTTGTCATGCCTTTAGAATGCTGCCCATTGGTATTCCTTGATTTCCGTTTTATACTTCATGGTTCTAGTCAAAGCAGCCGCTAGATTCCAATAGAATTTTTCATCTGAGTAGTCATTGTTGTTGTTTTCAATGCAGCTGTCCAAACTATTGAATGGCTAGTGCAGAAGTTGTTCACTATCACAATCATTACTTTTTGTTTTATGTACTTCATTCTCTTTCAGACAAGATCCTCCTGGTCCTTCTTGTGCACATGTGATCAGGGAACTGACTCAGTTAACCCTTGATGTATCATCTGGTCTGAAAACACTGCCCTTACTTAATCCACTTACAGACCTTGGAATCAAGGATATCAAAATGTTCAAGATCATGGCGCCAATAAATGCTATGAGAGAAGATCTAATGAAGTTTGACTTTTCTAAAACCTTGAGCTTTGAGAATCAGGTGAGTTTTTGATATTGCACTAAATCTCATTGAAATGTTCTCTTGTGTGGCTAAACTAAATCCTAACTGCTGTATAACAGTGACATGTCTTCTTTTGATTTAACCACAAGTTCTGAAATCGATTCAAAATTATTGAAATACAATTAAATTGTTAGGAGCCAAATTATATGGGTTAAGTTTATAATTTTGAGACCCTGATAGAATGAAATTTTTAAATAATTGATGCAATTTATCCCACAGTTCAAAATATTGTTTAAGAAAAAGTGGCTGGAAGACAGGAAATCCAAGTTGGAGTATATGAAGTCCCATGAGAGTCTCTCACTATACCCAGAATACTGTGCCCGGGTACGAGTGTTGCGGGAACTGGGCTACATTGATCAGAACAACCATGGTGTGTGAAAATTGGATTGTGTGTTGTGCTAGTAGTAGTATGATGTTTAAGATCTAGTGGTAGTGGCCTTTTTTAGTTAGGGATTCACTGCATTTGTATGTGTACTGCATATTGCATATTGTAGACTGCTCCATAATTTTTCTTTTGAAGAAAATTGCAAATTTTATTGTGTAAGGTACTGTCAACTTCTGTCCACCCAATCAAAAATCCAGTGACAATTGTATTTTCTACCTTTGTGTAAGTAGTAATACCATCAAGATTTAATAATATTGGAGTTATAACTTTTTCAATGCTCTTGAGTATACTGTTAATTTATTGATACCATGTTAACAAAAACATGCTGAACAGGACAAGTCAAAAAATACTATTTAGACTACAGATTACAGTTAAAATGCATTGTTCATTATAAAGTTATTAGCTGAATAATACAGCTTACTAAAAAGAATGCCTTTAGCTTTTGCTTAAAGGAAGCAGGTTTGCTTACACTGTTTAATTTTTGGGAAGTATATTAAATAATAATCTCCTCTGTCCCATCCACTCATTATTGCATAGCTGTTGGATGAATAATCCTGGCCATTAAAATGAGCAAATACCTTGTACAGTCTGTCAAGTAAGTAGAATTGTACCCATCTTAGGGCTGATCTGTGAAAACCAGATCTCTCTAGCTTGGCAAAAAGAAAACTATGGTTAACAAAATAAATAGCCTTAGGCAGATGAGAAACAATGCAATTTTCCAGGGATTAGAGAGACAGAATTCTCGCTCAGAAACACCTTGGGTTCAATCATGTATGTTGTCAAAGATTATTGGCTGATTTCCTTTGATTTAATGTTTCTTTTGCAGTGGAAATGAAGGGAAGAGCAGCATGTCAGCTGAGCAGCAATAACCAGGAGCTAATCCTAACGGAGATCATATTCCAACATGTTTTTAACAGTATGGAGCCTACGGAGATGGCTGCCCTCCTATCAGCATTAGTGTTCCAGGCAAAAACAAATGTTGAGCCACTGCTCACTAAAGTCCTCGAAGAGGTGATTATGCTAATCTTATATTTATCCCATTGCTATTAATTAATCAGTTGATTTTTCCAATATTCTTGCTGCATTCTTTTGATGTTTTGTTTGTAATAGGAAGTATTTGATCTTTTGCCTTCCTCAGTTTTCTCTCTCATCCTCTTTCCACCGAATAATATTTTAACATTTTGATTCCAAATTTTTTAATAAAACTACTGAAATCCAAATTTTTTTGCCTGTTCAACGAAGTAGACTTTAATCACTAATTATCATTACAAGCAAAAAAGAAGAATATTCCTATTATTTATTTTAAGAAAACTGAGTACTTCTGTTATTTATCATGCAAAACTTAGCTGCCATCTAAGGATAAAGCTTTTATCCTGGCCCAGTTTTACTCAGTGAAGGCATCCCAATCTTTTTCAAAACCCAATATCTGATAATTATTTGATATTCTTGCAAATTTTCTAGTCGCATCCACTTGTGGTTCTTTCATGATGCGTTGGACTTCATTTGTCGAATTACACACCCACTTTATGGCAAGTGCAATGCAAGAATTTACTTATCACCATGTATAACACGCAGTTGGCTTTTAGAGTACGGCATTGTTCGCCATTGTCTGCCCAAAGATCAGTTCAGCGCCCAAATGATCCTTGCACAAGCGGTAATACTAATAAGCCAACAAATTTACTGTCAAGCGTTTGCTGTGATTTAATGTGATTCATGTAACTTATATTTTGCCTGCTACTCACTCACCACTGGTTTTCCTTGCAGGGTAAAAAAACTATAGAAAACATTGAAAAGCAAGTGAACAAGATGCAAATAGATTGTGGATTGGAACAAGGGGAAATGATGAATGATTCCAAGCTGAACTTTGGCCTTGTTGAAGTTGTTTATGAGTGGGCCTTGAACAAGGTGAGTTCCTATTATTATGGTGTTTTTGACTTGTATCTCAGGTTTGTTCCTTGCTTGTTAGGTTTTGGATTTGCTGGGATTTTAACGGGAAAATAAGGAAAATTTTCCTGGCTGATGACACTTTAAGACAGCATAAAATATTGTCACCAGAATCAAACTCTCATTTGATAGTTCTCTCTTAGAACTGAGGTAAAGGATTATTGTTAAAGAAGAACTTGCAATTTTCCAGTGAGAAATATGAAATGTGACTGGTTTCAATGTTGACTATCCTTACCAATACAATTGGTGTGGTTTCATCTGGTACCTTCATTCAGTTGCATTGTCCATTGCAATGAGACTTCTAATTTCTGTAAAGGACTTATTGTAGTCTAAACCATATAGGTAGGAAATATGAATATAATATCAGAGTTATACAACCGCAATATCCAGGTCATGGAAAATAAAAATTATACTTTTGTATTAATTGCTATTTCGTCTTAATATGGCAATACCCTGTCTTTGTGAAAGCTATACTTTACCTTCCGAGGGTTACGTATAAAAGTTATTTTAAGAATTTTTCTCATTTTGTGCTAAATTCTTACAATAATACCTGTTTACATATCATAAACCCCAGTGGTATTGGAGGTAGCCTATCACATTAGGCCTTTTGTGTATCTTTAATATAAAATGCAAAGTTTCTTTGTCTGTCTTTCATCAAATTCCTATTCCCATTAGGAAATTCCTGTATGGAGTTCATTGTATTTGCTTGCCATCTTTTTGTCATTTGCATAATTAAAATGGAAATACTGGTCATTCAATGTCAAGACATGCCAAATGAAAGTAAATCATAGTGATTTGTATTCTTTCCGATGAAATCCTATTCCTTTCTAATTTGAGAAGTTTTGGAAAAAACATTCTTAAAATTGGTCAAAATTGTCTGCTCCTGGTGAATGGTACCCTGACAGCCTAGTGAGTCTTTGAATCCAAGGCTTGTGTGAATATAATGAGGAAATAAAGGTCCATAAGGAATCCATCAGGAACAGTAAGTAGCTTTTATCATTAGGGAAGCATTTTTAAGAATAGTTCTTAGATTGAGACATTGAATATAATGGGATGAATGATTATCAAACAAGCAGTTGGACATTGGTATTTGGTAAATTTTTGATTATCCCCTACAAGAATACAGATAACTTAGGATTGTATACAGTATACTTGAAATTATGGATGACTCCACTTAACTGGATCATAGGAGTTTCGTGTCATCAGGTATTCCTCATACATGTAAGACAAAGAAGATATTATGTATTCGAACCTAACTGGAGATTCAACTACTATGACAATTGCTACTATTCTTGGAAATTTTATTCTTTTTCATGCTGAAGCACTAATCTCCATGAATTAAAAATTATCAAACTTAATAATTTTGCACATTTTTAAATATATTTATGAAGAAATGATAGGTTCCTTTGTATGCATTAAATCAAATCCTGTCATGCTTGATGAGGTTTTATAATAATAATAGCAATAATTGTTTATTTGCCCAGAGATCATGTATTCATACAAAATATAGAACACATCAAGTTTGAAAATACAATTCAAATGACATCAATACCAAAACTAACAAAAGAAAATACCACTTTATACTACCCAACCACTTTTAAGAACTCATGAATGGGGTAGAATAAGGAGTCTTGAAGAAAGCTTCTCAGTTTTATCTTAAAAGTGAGTAAGTTCTCAATTGATTTAAGTTTATCTCTTAATTTGTTATATAATATTAACCCCTTTGAGTTAGGACCTATTGCAGTTACATGAGTGCATACAAAAGATTTGTGGAATTCATCTCTATGTCTGGTATTATATGAATAAATTGTCGAGTTTTTTACTTTGAGAAACAGGTTTTCCTTAATATTAACCACACAAAAAAGTTTCATTCAAGAGTCATGGTGGCATTTTGTGCTTTTATGGTATGCTCTTCTTAGTTTGTCTGCTGCAGGAAGTATTTTTCAGTTTCTCGGGTGATAGTGACCGGGAAAAATATTAGTACCAATTCTTACTTCATTACCTAGAATAAGGTCATGTCCAACTTGCATCAATGTGTGGCTGCATGCACCTTTTGAAGATGTAAAGCAGCACATTTTCTTATTATTCTGGGTTAGAATAATCTATTCCAAGTTATCATAATGTGGGGTGAGTTCATACTTGTGGGTTGAATTCATGCTTTTGACTGCTTTGGTTTCCCTTTCGTTAGTCAGTGGATTCATTGACATTGTAAAGAAGAAGTTACCTTACCTCTCGTTGAGAGGGACATGTGATTGTATTTGGTAAATAGGCAACAGTGACCAAACACTAGTGGTCACAAGAGGAGGAACTCACTCCATATTGTGGTAATTAGGAAATGGCTTCCAATACTCAAATAAGGTTCATGACTGCTTAATTTAATTATTTTTAAATTTATATTTTAGGGTTAAAAAGCAAGGAATTACATTATTTTTGGCTTCATATGAATAGGAGTACAC
Organism: Ceriagrion tenellum; assembly: GCA_963169105.1. Lineage (NCBI taxonomy): Eukaryota > Metazoa > Arthropoda > Insecta > Odonata > Coenagrionidae > Ceriagrion > Ceriagrion tenellum. The sequence goes on along the minus strand of OY720643.1, from coordinate 29,343,202 downwards.
CAATAAAAGCAAATTAAATGAAAGTTTTTATATGTATTCAATGAAAGTTCCTCATTAAAAATGTGAATCAGTTTTATGCATTTGCACTATCTCTTGTAGTGCTTGACAGTGACCACTTACCCCTACCTGTAGAAAAAGGTTGACTTAGATTATAAGGATTCTCTACCTGTTGCTAACTTACCTGAAATTGATAGGTGAAATCTTCCTCCTCAGAATACTTCACTAAATTTGTTTATTTAATTACTGGTTGTAATTGAAAAGTTGGATTTTAATTTCAAAGTATTTTTGCAGTGTGAAAATGATGATGTGTGGTGTTTTACTTGTAGCCTTTTGCCGATATAGTGCCTCTGACTGATGCACAAGAGGGCATCATTGTGAGATGCATAGTCCAGCTGAATGAAATGCTGCAAGATATGAAGAAAGTTGCCAATACATTTGGAGATGTCACCCTTGTTGCCAAGTTTGAAGAAGCAAGTCAAGCTATTAAACGTGATATTGTATTTGCTGCCAGCTTATATACTGAATAAATTATTGACTGTGAAGAAGTGTGGACCTGCTTTATGTATTGTTTTATGCCGGAACAGAAGTTTCATGTAAGCTCCTTGGACATGTGTCTCTGAAAGTAATCATTGTTTTTTTTTTAAAGTTGATTGATTAACCCATAAATCTCACCCTTAAGTAATTGTAGTTTTTAATTTTCTTAATCTATAAGGTAGACTTCTATTAATGTTTTATTGTTAATTTGACCTTATTCCAAGTAACATGGTATGGACATCATTCCATCCTGTGAATTCTCCAACTTTTTTGTTAGATTCACTATGTGCTCTGCGAATTCTTTATCAGGAGTCTGCATATTTCTTCTCTATTTGCTTTGGCAACTGCAAGAAAAGCATTCATCATTTGGCTGTCACCTTCCTTCCCATTGTCTCCTCAGTTTCTCTACTCTTTTGATGGCCCATCCTATCCAAATAACCTTTGTCATTGCTACCAGTAAGGGTCCTGAATTCCTTAGGCAAGTGGGGATTGGGCTTGTTTTTCTCTCAATAGGTAAATGACAGTGTTGCATCCTTACTGAATAGTTTTATAGGATGGCTAATAATTGAGAAATTTACAAATGTTTTTATGAATAAGGAAATAGCTAGCAAAGTTAATATAATGTGAGCATCCAAGCATTCATTCTCATTATGTGGTTCATTTTAAGGGTATGAACTGTTAAAAAAGCTAATTTTTTTTGGCTAGGCCTGATGAAATGGCTCTATTTATTTGCCTAATTTTTTCTATGCTCCCATATCCAGGCTAACCTCTTTGGCTTCAGTTTTATGTGTATATTTCTTACTACACACACTCGGCTCGGCTGGCACTCTATAGAAGTAGAGAAACCTAATCAGAGACAAAAAAAACTCATCTATATATTACCTCTTGGTCACTCAGCTTGATTAAGGGTTTTGGGAAAATGTATGCAGGACACGTATGGCAAAGACTAGCAACCTTGCATACCCTACACACTTTTAAATTACTCCTAGTAGTCAATAGAGGCTCTATATGAAAGAAATCACTTATTATCCTTTTCAAATATCTTTGTGACTGGCCCTTCATGCGTGGTCCGAACAGTTCAAGCGGCTTCATGGCAGGGAGGTGGGGTGGGGGAGGAAGAGGACAACATTGCCATGTTTACTCACAAGACTTTGTATGTGCATGGAAATTAAATGCTGCCTCTTTATAACATTCCATAAGCCATCATGTGGCCTATTGGGAAGGGCAGGAGGCTCGGCAGGCCGTATGGTTGAAAGGGATTACACCTTTTCATCCCTTTCACTCCCCATTGGCACTCCTTATCTCAGGGACCAATCTCATGGGTCTTACAAGGAATCGATAGTGTCTCAGAAGTGAAAACAAGCTCATAATATTTATTTTTTAAATGACCATATCAAACAAATGTTAAACTCTTTTCTTTGAATCAAGCCAATTACAATGAGTCCAAACACCATGTAATTTCCTTGATTTCCAACCATTACCGTGACTGAGCAAAGATTTGTATAATTTTTTGCCATGCTCTTTGACTAAAATATGATGGAATTGCTTGCTGTTTGGTCTCATATCAATCAGGAAATAATTATAGATATTAAATTTAGACTGCAAGCCTTGGCAACTCTCTGTTGCACTTTGTCAAGAGAAAGAATTGGTCTCCCTAATTCTGTTTCTTGCTGGAAATACTGCGACTCATAGTATACTATAGTCTCTCCTTGTGTTTGCAGCAATAATTTCACTTTACTTTGATCCGTCCTCCGTTTTAACTCCAGAAGATTATTGACATACTTATTCAAACTTTTCCCAGAAAGTCAATGATTCTATGACGAATCATCCTCATTAGTACGAGGATAAAAGTAGAAATGATAGTGAGGGTGATTGAAGAATAATGAGGAAGAGGAAAGGAGATGAAAATTTATATGAAAGATGTTATAGGGTGAAAGAGAAAAGGAGGAAAGGCATTAGGTTAACAGGAAAATGCAGGTAAAAGGTTAGATCAAAGGAAGATCATCATGGCACACCTAGCAAACAAAGGTAATGAAGGTTTGTCAACTCTGCTGACTTGCCAGACTTACGCAGTGGAGGTCTGAGAGCAATTGAATTTCTGGGAGACTAGGTTCTGCCGATTGCAAAGTCATAGTTTTTTCAAAGTCATGTGCTGAGAGACTTTCTCTTCCCACAACCCGAGTAATCTTAGTCTGCCTCTCAGTCGCAAAGATATTTGAAAAGGATAAGAGAACTTGTTTCTCAAATGGTGCTCAATTAATACCACTTCCCTCAGTAGAGAGAGGTCAGCCAGGATAATAAGGTCCTACCTGCCACTCTCTTTTCTGAACTAGAAAGGGATAGTAGTATTCCCTTAACTTTCTTGCTGCACACTGATTGCAATAACATACTACCCATACAAGGCTACCATGGGTGAAGGAAAAATTGTATGTCCTTAAAGATGTAGGTAATTCAGGGTTGCTCTAGCCCTGGAGTATCTGGAAACGTCATTGAAAATGGAAGTATCCAGAAAAGTAATTTGCATGTCCCTGTGTGCATTTCTCCCTTTGACCTGATTCACCCTTCCCAGTAGTCCCCACCCAGAGATTGAATTACAGAATTTACCATAAGGAAGGACATTTCATATATTGTTCAAATGCATGTATCATCTAGGGAAGCTAATGCTGTGATTTCTCGTGGTCATCCACAACACAGTACTTCAGCCTATGCTGTGAACTTCATTCTAGCCCTAAGCTGTAGCTGTTGTCTCCAGACCAATCTTGACCTGTACCATCAAGGCCTTCTGAGACTGCTACCTCTCAGCAGTGGGGCCTGTTTGGATAGCACGTAGAAAAGTTTTACCACAGTCAGGAAAATGTTTTCTGTCTCATGTTCTCGTACTAGTGACTCATGGATTGGAAGTCGCATATGCTACCTCATTCCTGCCCGAACCTCTTGTTGTGTAGAATAAGAAATTAGTTTGGAAATTTGATATCCCTACTCAAAATCTGATTTTTTTTTCAATAAGTGGTACCATTTAAGGCACAGTCTATTGTTGTGTGGACGCCGGGATTCGCAGTGTTATTAGTACCTTGACTGAATGAGGCAGTGGAGCTCATACGTGATGACCAGCTAATAATTTGGTATGTTCATATGTACAGCAAAATGGAGAGGTGAATAGAGCATTTCAAATGCGAATTAGGCTATCTAATGTTTTTATCATCAAGCTCATGCTGATTTAACAAATCCCAATTAATCATTTGCTAGACCTGTAATTTCCCGAAAGTGTTTACCCCACAAGACCATTAATCAGTTTCACTCCAAATTATTTAACAGATTTTACCGTCTCTTATCAGCTATGCTGTATACAATAGCTGTAATGAAGAGATTTTCTCCTTTTCCAGAGATTTACATATTTATTCAAAATTAATTGTAGCTGCCACAAATCACACCACTTTTGGATTGCCTTAAATCCAAATTTCCGTATTGGAAGCTCAGAGTGTAGATGAGTGAGAGTGGTGATTGGTTTTGGCTGTCACGCGGTGAAGATAGAAATAGTCAAATTGGGGGTAGACCATGTGATTTCAGGGATAAATGTGGGTATGAGGGAGGTATGGTAGTGAGGTGTATTTCTGAAATGGAATGAGTCCTATTATGTGTTTTCTATACCTACTTAATGTTGGTAATACCTTTTTGTACGTTGCTCTGTGCCTGTTACTAACGTTGAATGTTTGAATGAAGTAGTATAGTCAATAACCAGCTACCATGACCGGGTCCCTGATTAGGGAATCAACACTATTGTGAACTAATACTACATGTATCCATGCATATATTTCATGGATGGCTTCCTTTTCACTGTAAATATATTGTCTTTAGGTTCCCAGTTAACGAAGAAGAGATAAAATGATGGTTGATTAATGTGAGAAAAGAGAACTTCATACAGAATACGAGCACCCAGAAGTACTCTGAAGCATTTATTGAAAAAGGTTTCATCAAGCAAACATTCCATGAGCACTAGCTGAAAGCCCCTGCAGTGCCAAATATTTTCCATTTCCTGAAACCTCTTAGTCGAAAGGAGAAGAAAAGAAAGTCTACCATGAAAAGAAAATTTTCTGAAGAGAATGAGGTGCCTGTGAGCAAATGTGAGCAGCTGTCTATAATATGTTTATTTTTAGTAATTTAATTTGATAGTGAAGAAGGCTTTGAAATTGGTATTTCTTTTGAGGATTGGGCATTGATATTGGTCGTTCTATGTCATAAATTGTCAAGTAGGGTAGAAAGCTAGCTTGGTTAATTTTTCAATTGATTTTGGAAACTTGAATTGCCAACTCACACCAACTTTCCGCTCAAATTATCGATGTCTCATTAGTGTTAGTCTTTATTCATAACTTGGAATTAATAATTCTGAATCAGTGGTGATCTGAGGATTGTCCACTATTTCTGATGGCTCCATGGATATTGACATAGATTTTGATGTGGTTTCTTTAATATTGTCTATTTTAAGCTAAATTTTGTTTCAGTATTGTTGTATTTCACACCCTGCTGATTTTTCCTCTTTCAGTACTCAGATAACTGTTGTTCATTCTCTTATGGAATACAGCAGTCAAATATTTTGAACTGATAATTTAGTGGTACAATGTTGTGTTTTAAAATGTCCATAATATTCTCCAAAACTCAATAGTCATATATTAACCCTTTGAGTGCCACCAATTTTTTGGTGGGCATCCCCAGAAGTGCCATGGATATTCTGATATATTTGCAGGCCTTTATTCGTAGAATTATTATTTTTTTACTACGGCGAATTAATTATTATTTTTTACCATTTTTACATGATCATTTCTGTATTTGAAAGAGGATGCTTTTTTGCTATTGAATGCGAAAAAACTAAACTTTTTAGCAATGACTCATTGTTTAAACAGGTCTCCTCATAGACAACGATATAGCGTCGTTGGCACTTCTGGCACATTCTGCAAACGACAATATATCGTCGCGTGGCACTCAAAGGGTTAACCTTTATCTTACTGGGTTTTTCCATAGCTATAACCCTTGCTGGCCGGGGTTTTTTTAATTTCCACAGCTTTTTAAATGTCCATTCAATGTGCCAAACAAACATACTCGCCACTCTAGGCGCACAATTTTTGTGCCGTAGAGACACGCTCAGAAGATAAAGGTTAACGAACTACATCTTAACCCTATTTTTAGGTTATTATTAACTTAAGCTATGATCAAAGAAAAGTGAGTGAGGAATTTCAGATTTTCTTTGTTAATTAGAGTGATACTTTTATATCATTAGTCCATCCTAGAGTGTCAATATCAATTTATTTTCCATCTTCTTAGTAATTATCCATTGAGTATTCAACTGGCTGGTTGGTTGCTTTTTGGTCGTTGTTGTGGTCACTTTGGTCTTGTCTGCAATAAATCAAAGGTTACTTACCAGGAAGGGACAGTTAATCAAATGTCTTTTTGAAGTCAAAAAAATAAAATAAATTGGCATGTTCTCTGTACCCAAGATAAAAGTATCATGGATGAATGGTGCTAGTTGGACTTCACAAGATATACCCTTTCTGAATCCATGTTGTGGCTTTATTAGCAAGTCCTGCATATTAAGGTGTCTGATAAATGAGCCAACATATGTTTAAGGACTTTGCATAAGATAGATGTGAGGGATATCAGTTGCTAAATTGACGGTTGTACTGAAATCACTGCTTTTAAATATAGGCATGACCTAAGCAATTGTCATCCTTGTGTACTACATGCTTGGTAATGGATATGTAGAATATTCTTTGCTGAGAGGGAGCTATTTCTGATACTAATTCAAGTTCGTGGCGGATATGTGATGTGTTGTTTGGTGATAATAATATTGTGTTGAATTTCCTCTGAAGAATGAGGAAATGTGCATGGTAAAGAATGAAGTAGGTGAACATTTTTGCTATGCTGGCTTTGTTCATGTAGCAGAGATGTGGGAGTACAAAAAATTCTTTGTGAGGATTTTTTCACTGGATTCTCTTCGATATTTGTGATTGTTTCATCATGAAATTGTGTGTGAAAAAAACAATTTTTGAAATGATGGCATGAAAAAATCTATGGCCACACAGTTTACAATGCAGGTGACATCTTTGTATGTGTAGGGCAGACAGAAAAATTGGTATCTTTCAGCAGCGAAGTGTTGAATAGCTGTGGGAATCACATGGGGAAATAGAGTTTTGTTCCACTTTTTTACCCATTTGTTTATGAATGGTGTTTTGCTCTGGGAATCTTTAGAATGCAAAAATGCGAGCAAAATGGTGATTTTGTCTATGTATAGTAAAATTATTGGGGGAGTTTCTAGGAATACAAATTATGTAGATGTATTCCATGGAAACTTGTAAAATTTACAGCTGTTAAAATGCTCATGAAGACCCTTCTTAGCTCATGTTTTTGCATTAAAAACAATGGCATAGCAAATAACTGTGAATAACAAAAAAGCTCAAGTCAAAGTTGGTAATGAACTCAGTAAAGACTGAGTTTAACAAGGGGCTTAAAAAAGAGGGTGGGATGTCTACAACTCTATTAACAATAACACTACATGTATAAAGCAGCGACCGCAATCGACTAATGAGGTACAATTAATAATAAGACCTGTCAGATCTGTGCGCATGGTGATGATGGTCATAATAGCAAGACCGAAAAAGGAATTAATAAAAAAAGATATTAAGGAAATTAGAAGAAGAAGTGATAGGGTTTATGGTGATGGACAGATAAACCAAGTATATGGTTATTTCAGCATCAGAGTTGATGAGAAAACTAGAAAATCTGGTCGTAGGGGACAAAATATTTCAAGAAGTATCTAATTTTAGATACCATCTTAAACACCTCATTGTTAATGAGAACAAAAACAGTAGCAACATTTTGGAGTGAATACAGTCTGAAAATAAAGCATTTTCTGCTAACCTACACCTTGTGAACAAGTTAACATCAGGGAACCCTGGGAAAAATATTTGGTCTGTAACTGCTCTGGAAGGCTAATATCTGATTTGAAAGTGGTCTGTAAAAGGACAGAACTGGTCTGGACTTTAACCCTTTTAGTGTGGAGGGCCGATATATTGGCTTTTGCATCTCGGTGAAAAGTGCAGCAGGCTGATGTATTGGCTCATCCACAAAAATTTGTTCAACTTCAGTACACTATAATAATTACAATCATTTTTTTAGAGGATGTAAAAGTCTTTTATAATTATGTATTACCTAAATCAACTTGTAAAAAAAGTCACTAATGGATATTTTAAACAATAACTCCATTACATATATTTTTTCCTAAAATGATACATTTCATTAAATTACCCCCCACATTTCTCGCTAGTACCACTGGCAGGAGTCAGCACTAAGTGTCTAATGTCTTTCTTTCTGTGGCCATAATATCCACAAATATCTTTCCCTTCCAGCTAATAATTCACACATCCTTATCTATCTACTTCAACATATAGCTTATATTATCTAACTACTATCAGTTCATAAGTTTTATGATGCCATAATTATTTTTCTTGACACTGTTCCATCTTAAAGGATGAAGAGTTTAAATGAAATAATACTTCCAGACATTAGTTTCACAGTAGTTTATTCATCCATGTAGCATTTATTTCTTTTTGCCAGCACTTCACTGTCCTTATTTTGGATAATTTTCTCATCTAAAGCTATAAAACTGTTTACTGAAGCTTCTCAACCTCTAGCAAATAATTGTCCTTTTCCATTTGAAATATGATCACAGATAAATTGGAAGCAATTAAAAATGATTGTTGTACTGTGAAAGTTTAACATGCCACTTAAAAATCTCAAAAGAGTTATTACTACTTGTGAAAATGTATTGCATATGACAGTCAGAAGAGCATTTCATATTGGATGATTCTTTTATAAGTTCAGTGATTCGAAGTGAATTTTACGTGGTGGGATACATCCATTCATTAGTTTCTTTATTTTTAAGACCCATGCCCATTTGGGTGCTTCGGCTGCATTAGGGAACTCGATCAGCATGTCACGTTGATCTCCTTCAAAAGTCCACTGTGTAGGAAGAAAATTTGTATTTCACAATGATTGCAAAACTCTCTCAGCTACATAGTTATTTTATTGGTTGTAATTTTATAAATCACAGTTAACTTAAAATTTACATCTAGAGAAGAGGTCGCCTAATGAATATACCTTGTTTGGGTTATTTATCCAGTGGGAAGATTGAAGATGATGAAATTGAAGAGAAAAATCTCTTTATTCATATCTAAAAATTTTACCATCAGTCTCTAATGAATTATAAATGCTAAGCTTAAATGGACTCCACATACATTATTTCTTTAATGCTATTTCTTGTCTGTCTTGGTCAAGGACTTTACCACAATGGACGTGATGTTGTATGGTTTGTATTAGGCTCTTGTTACATCGTTAAAAAATGACTCATTTAATGCATGTTCATGAACCCTTAAGCACAATGGAGCAAAATGATAATCCTCTACCTTTTACAAAAGCACATGTGCTGTCATGATCATTTAACCCTTACCCAAGGAGGAAGGGAAGTCTCTATGACTTCATTTTGATACCAATATGATGTGAAAAGGTCGGTCTTTGGTCATGAGTTTGTTGTTGACTCTAATTGACTAAGATCAAAATTGACCAAAAATTTGACCTTCGAAAATTTAGTCAGAAATTTATAAATGGTCAATATTAGTTAACTAACTGATTATTTCTAACCATTCTGACGGTTTCACATGAAAAAATACGGAGTTAGGTTTATAGCGTCACTGTGATGTTACATAGACGTCGCCGTGATGTCTACTATTAACTTCCAACATACCTTGTTTTTTTGCTCCTCTCGAGCTATCTGATCACACATATCACTTGACCTTTATAACTGAATGCCTTTTTGCAGTCGAATTCAAATCAGAAAGCGATTAATGGCATTTTAAATTTGGCACAATTATAACATGTAGCTCAAATATGAACTGTGGCGCCTAACGAAATACTGGTATTGCAAATTTTCCAAATCTAATTATCAACTGCCTTTACTATTTCCCGCTGTTGCTTACCCACCTTCCCCTTTCACCTTTCCCAGGCATTGCACCAGTACGAAAACAAAAGTCTAACAATCACAAGAGTCTAAAGGAATCATTTTTATGTGAACATGACAGAGGTCATTTCAAGTCAAACTGATGCCAAAGTGAGTCCCAAAGGACATCATTTTGTGGGACCATTTTGATGTCATCGTGACTTTTGCACTGTGACACTGAGATACATCATGATGACGTCAATGTGATTTCTCACTCCTCCTTGGGTAGTAAATGAAGTAGTTTATGCACTAAAGTGGGCTGTGGTTTTTTCAAGTTAGATCTTCATACAAGCGATAAAAATAATAAATTTTATATTTTTAGCATTCCTAGTAATAGTTCCTGTTGGAAATTGAATTAGGTTCTTAACTTCCCTATACCTGAGGTTAGTTTATTCAGGTTTCTCCTGCATTGATTCATGCTAACGGACAACAGTTTCTCTAACTTTAAAGCTAGCGTCGTCAGGTCCCGAATGAGCTGCAGAGATTCTTGTTCCTTTATATAGCTAATGCTTGAGCTAGTCAGGCGCGTGTTGATTGGCCGGCTGGACCATTGAATTCAATTGTTGGAAAAGACATTTGAAAATTGAGTAGAGAGGATAACTGTCTTCCCTGTTGAAATTTTCCTTGTTTTTTTGCTATTTCAATTGCCTCTCATATTAGCTGAGGGAAATATTTATTTTCTCTGGTGATGATCTTACAGTTTTCAAAGTTTATGACATGGCCAGGTTCTGACCAGGCGTGCTCTGCCACTGGGGAATGGCAAAAATTTTTCTTCTCGGTTGCCCTTTGGTGTTTAAGGAACAAGAATCTCTGCACCTCATTCAGGACCTGACAACGCTAGCTGTAACTTTAGCGAAACTGTTGTTTATTTATATAAACTGACCTCAATAAATCACCATGGAAGCCTCCGTACTAACTTCCCTATACCTGCTTACCTTTAATTCACCGGGATAGTATCCAATCATATCAACAGTTGTTACACTGCTTATGTCTGGACTGCGAATCTTAAGAGTATTCATTGCTGGCCACTTGAGTACAATTGCATAGACAGTACAGTCTGGATCGCCATCTTTTGTTGTGTACCTGGAAAAACAAAATGGTGATTTGGTTAACCAATTTGCTGTAGGTATAGCTTTTCTCTTTAAAGATTTCTCATATAAAAGGTTTATAACATTTATCTTATAAAGATTACATACAGCCATTTCTAAAAATGATGATATTCAGTAAGTAAAGGTATTACTTTATTTTTAGGGTCTTGGTAAGGATACAATGATTCAACCGAATGTAATAGAATCCATGGAGTCGAAATTTGATCTAATACCTAAGAATCCTTCCAGTATATATTCAAACCCTGGTTGTGTCGGTGGCACATTTGCTACATCGCCGTATTTAATAAAACATTTTGAATTTAGTCATCTTGAGATTGTTTTTCTGCAAAATTTTTGGTGATTTAATATGCATAAATTCATTACATTATAAATATGAATATTAGCGTAGACTTTATGGTCATAAATCATGGAAAGTTCCATTAAAAATAGAGTGCTTTCACACACTGCCTCATAACTTCCCTAGACATCATTTTAAATGCTAAACTCACCTTCCACAGACCATTATGCCAGCCGTATTTATTATGCATTTGATGAAATACATTTTTCTTTTTGTCTTTAAAAGTGAAGTTTTTATGTGAAGAAAAATATTCAATGAACTGAAAATGCCCTCTTTAGCATGTCTTTTTTCACTTTGCAGAAGTTGCGACATTTTACACCTAACCATTTCCGCGTGCCTTGGTTTGCGTCGCAACCAAGAGGCCATTCATACTTAAAGTAAAAACTTAACGTAAATACCTTGACTGTTCAGTAAAATTAAGCGTGGTCCTTCATGTTTATTAAGGAAGAAGTTATTTTGATGTTTACAGATGAAGCCAATAGATTTGTCCCTTCTACTTAGCTGAGTTTTGTGTTTCAGCTATAACATCTTCACATGTACTCTTTAAAGAGTTAAATTAGCATCAAGAGAAGTTTACTCATTAAGGGGCGAAATAAACGCCAGAAAAACATGTATGATAAGTGAATTTTGGGCTTATTCCCTATCTTTAACTCAATTTTTTAAGCAAACTACTACCTGCTGTATCTACTTATTTACTTTATCATTCTCAAATGACAAAACATTTTCAATCTTGCAACCATCTGCTGTTTTTGTCCTAGCTTCTGTACCATCTAAAATAATAACAAGCTCCATATTCTAATGGGTCATTCCACCCCAATTCAGTAAATGTTGGTTCCTCTCAGATTTTGTTCAAACTAGGTGAGCTATGACACGAAAGATTGGTTAAGACCATACTAGAAGGTACAGTAGAGGGAAAAAAAATCAGAGGGGCAGACCTAGACTGGACTACATGGGACATTTGATGAAGGAACTTGGTTGCCAATCGTTCAGAGAAGTGAAAAGATTGGCCCAAGATCGGATAAAGTGGAAGAATGTTGCAGACCAATCCTAGGATTGTAACCGAAGAAGGGGAATTGGTCGCATGGTACCTCAAACAAATTAACCTAAAACAATTTAGAGGAAAAGACTGCATGTACATATTGAGAAAAAATTGCTCACACATACATATTCTATATGCATTTAAATTAATTAAAATATTAATTAGGCCAGGAAAATAACCCAAATCTATAGTCAAAACTTGAAGAAATTATTACCCCCAATTTCATCGTGAAAAACTCAAGGGGACTATATAGGAAGAGTCCTCTCATCTTAGGATTCAAAATAATTTTTTTTATTCACATTTTATTAAAAGAATTAGAGGGTAAAATCAGTTTTTCCCACGTACTCAGAAAACTATGCATCTTAGAGAAAAGTGATGCACAGAAGAATCATAGGAAATAAAATTATCTACAAAATGAGATTTGTTAAACTAAAGTCTGTTTTCGTGTTTTCTTGCTATGACTTTTTGTTTATAAACCGATTTTAGTTTAACAAATCTCATTTTGTAGATAATTTTATTTCCTTTGATTCTTCTGTACATCACTTTTCTCTATGATGCAGTTTTCAGAGTACATTGGAAAAACTGATTTTACCCTCTAATTGTTTAAATAAAATGTCAATCAATAAAATTTTTTTGAATCATGAGATGAGAGGACTCTTCCCATACAACCCCCTTGGGTTGTTTGCGATGAAATTGCAGGTAAGAATTTATTTTTCTTATTTTCCTGGCCTATAATGATTGACATCACTAAATGAGCTAAACTTATCCATGTATGACTGTGCCCATTTAATATGCCTGCTACATTCTAATTCTACAGCTGAGCCCAAGGAGCTAGGAGTCAGAAAAATTATTTTTTTATAAGCCTGTTTATGAATTGTTATGGGATATTTTTTTCAAGATATTTTCAAGATATCTCAATAAGGTACCTAAGGATTATGCCAAATAGTTTCACCCATTTCTGAGAGGGAGTATTTGAGAAAAGGTAACAATTTTCTGAAACTTGAAAGTTAAAAATAATAAGAAAATCAATTTAAAATATTATCAATATCTTTGAAAGAGACTGCCTAGGAATGAGGTACATATTATTGCTCTACGAGAATTGGAAGCAGAGATATAAGTATGAACAAATTTAGGATATCCATTTTTTGGCCAAATACGAAAAACTTGAATGTACATAATGCACATATTTTTTATCAAAAAGGTTTCAGATTACTCTGTTTAAGGTAAAATGTTACCCGTGTGCCAAGTTTGAACCAAATCTTTGTTCCTAAGGCACCATTGTTTTATGAATTGAGGTGGAATGACAATGCATATTTCGTTTCATGAAGTACTTCCTTTTTTTACCTTTTTACACTACAACTACATCATGGTGAAGAGGCTTGCACTCGTCTCCTGGTGGGGCCCACTATGCCACTCAGGTTGAAGTTTGGGAAACAGATGAATCGTGATGCTGCGTCTTTAAATCTGTGTGATGGCTGCAGAAAGCATCTGATAACAGTAATGTTACCTCTCAAAGCATAGCATAGCTTTGTATAACAATACATAATTGAGGAAGGCCGTGGAATACTAACTCAATTACTAACACCCTGCATTAATGGACAGTTCGTTTGTGAAAATGAACCATACAACTTTGGGAACCAGCCTCCTTTATTGGGTGTCGTGCTTGGCAGCAGATAGAGCTCTAGGCTCCTGAGTTGTCATAATGTGAAATCCCTGTATGACAGTATGGGAAAATACAGTAAACCAAGAGATGAGAATTAAAGTCAAAAGGAGCATAATCTGTTCGGGCTATACTGTTAGTTTGGAAGTTGAAGAATATAGAAGAAGAATAACAGGAATTGTTGGAGTAAACCCCATAGATTGACGTGAGAAATGTTGTTAGATAGCTTTGACTACCTTGAATATGGTGTAAGTCCATGATTGAATGACCTTTGGTTCATGCAGTGATTTACCTACTTTGATATGGCTAATTGAAGTAGCAGATTTTGCTCCATTATATACATTCTCTATTCATTTAGCAAGATGTTTTTCTGGTTCCAATCTGCAGTAGAAATATATTGGTATTTCAGTGAAACATATCACTAAAGGTATGTCATTTTGCAATTGCTACCTGCCTCTTACAGATAAAGACTACAAAACTCAAGATGAATAGCGGGATCATCCTTCCAAAATTAGAATAGTCAGTGGATGTATGTAGTTGTTTTGGTTATTTAGGAAGGTGACCAACATTTAAAGTAAAGGATGCAAGTAATTTAGCTTTTCACTTCCCACAAGAGTAGCCATGAGCATTTCATTGAAAAACTTATGCCACCGCTAGAATTTGAATCCACGGCATTGGAATACAGCACAACAACCACATCCTAGATGCCTCCCTGAACCAAATGCCACCCATGGTACTTTGAGGAAACATTCAAGCCCAGAGCCCTTTGTTTTTATGGGTAAAGCTGCTGCCACATTGACTCATACATATCTCACTGTTCTACTAATTTTTTCTTGATGGCTAATAAGTAAGTTGTTGTCTGTCATTTCCACAAATACCTAATTAAACTAAGTAATGGTAGCAGGCGTGACTTCGTGGAAATCCTTCATAGTAGGAGCGTCTGAAGAAAATACAACTTGGCTGTTTCCACATATGGTTTTATTGTTACCGACCATGGTTTCGTTACAGAGTAACATTATCAAGGTCAAGCATTTTCAAAAAATGAGCAGTATATATAGTCAAGTGGTGGGGGAGGTGGTGGGAGGGTGTTGAGGTGGTCATTGACGAGGTTTGAGTCAGCGTGGCTTAAGATTTCCAACTCCTCCAGGGCGTCTAATCTGCGTCCTTTCTTCTCTACGTGTAATATCGTAGGAATGAAGTCACTGTTGTGTCCCATGTTGAGAAGATGCTTGGCAAATTGGGAATTTTCCTTTCCGTGGAGATGACACATCCGGTGCTCCGCTACCCTGGAGGAAAAGCTCCTCCCTGTTTGCCCTATGTAAATAGTGTCACATTCAGAGCACTTCAAAAGGTATACTCTGCTCTGCTGCTCAGCCTTTTCCTTGTCCTTGGGCGATCCGAGGATACTTCCGAGCCCCCTCCTCCACTTTCCTTCTTCCTCATCCAACCCTTTCCCCCCCCCCACCCGCCCGGAGTGACGCATACCCGAGCACCGAGCCCAACCGCCACCTAACCCTTACCTCCCCTTAACCTCCCCCTCAGCACCTGAACTCTCCCAGTCCTCAACACCCTCCCACCACCTCCCCCACCACTTGACTATATATACTGCTCATTTTTTGAAAATGCTTTACCTTGATAATGATACTCTGTAACAAAACCATGGTCGGTAACAATAAAACCTTATGTGGAAACAGCCAAGTTGTAATTTCTTCAGACGCACCTAATTAAACGTTCAATCTATCTCTATTTAATGAAATGCCAATTGTTAAAACTTACCACACGTCTGGATTGAGGGTGTCGTTTTGGTATATCCATGGCCTTGAGGAATAGATTGCCTCTTGATTCATATACAACCACTCGCCCATTTGTCTCAGTCTTTCTTCGGCAATGGGTGGAATTTTGCCATAGGATGTGGGGCCTATGTTAACAAGAAGGTTCCCTGAAAAGTCCGCAAGAGAATACAATGAGGCTTTTGCGCATGTATATGGGTTTTAACCTAGAAAAAAATAAAAATGAGACCATGAGTTTTGAGTTTACTGGTATTTCTGAAATACCTAGCCCTTTTCTTATAGAAAACCAGTTATATCTGCAGATACATTCGATAAGCTTAAGTAAGTGCAATCCTTCGAATCCAGATAACTCTCTGGGAACACAATTCCAACGGAATCCTTCCGTATGAAGTATTTTTTAGAGGTATGTTTCCTCCTTTAATCGGTAATTACTTTTTTAGTGTAGAGTAAATTGGTGGATTATTACTCGAAAGAACAATGTTCATGATTGTGCGCCTTTAAAACTAAAATATAATAAGCTGCGACAGTCGTAATGTTTTCAGAGTGATAGCTTTCATTTATAAAAGTAGTAATTAATTGAATGTTGCCTCGTTTAAGCCATCGAATAGGGGTGTGGCCATAAGATGACTCCGTGGAAGCGTGGTTGGGGCTCGCGATGAGTGACGTCAATTTTGTACGTGGGTGTAAAGCTACCCACAACCTTTCTTCACTAGCCCGCTGGTTTCGAAGCCAAACAGAAGATGATGACTGGATCTTTAGATTTCAGCGAAAAAATTGAATGTTTACCGTACTTTTTGCGACAGAAAAAAGCAATTATATTTCAAGTAAATTTTCAAATATCGGCCCAAATATATGGTCTATATATACCTTAGAGAACTGAGGAAAACGTACTGAATTTACTGTATCAAAAAGGGTGTCTAGTTAGCCATGGATCACTACTTAAGCATGTATATGTCGGATCCAGTGAGACGGCATAGGGAACGGCGGACTTAGACGCTGTACACGTGCCCCACGCGACTGCGCAAGCATCTCGAGGACCGTTGGATGATATGTGCTAGCGCTGATGTATTCAAGTTAAACCTTCGACCGCATCCCGTGTATTATTACAATCGACATCTTCATTAGTAAGGCTTAAGCTACGTATTTATGCAACCGCTTTTGTGTCCTTTTGCTGGTGTGTTGTGTTTCACGTGTCCCATTTTCATGATGCCGACAGCACTGTTGACGATGGGAAACTGTCGCGTTTAGTTTGCCCAATGACTCCGATTTCGTCGTGGAGATTTCATGGAACCATTATTGTTGAGTTTAAGAGTAAACATTAATCTACTCGTGGATTATTGACGATGGGCTGCTCCTTTTAATTTCAACTTGAGTCAATATTCTTAAGAAGGCCCCCAGCGCCTAGGGAAAGAATCACGTGACCTCACATACTACATAAAGCTACTTTTGTTACTCCCTGTCGCAGCTCCGGTGAGGCTGGTTTACGTCTAAAGTTGGAATGTGGACAACTCCGATGGAAGCGCAGCCTGCGTTGAAGATATCGCTTCTGATTAGCGGTGCCCGGCAACGCAAAAACGGCTGCATTAAAACGTGGCTAAAGGAAAATCATGCGTCATTTGTATGATGCACGATACGTAATCATTTCTCACCTCCGCAGCTTATTGTGGAGGCCAGAGTTTTTAGAAGTTCCTCAATCGTCAGATAGTCTTTCAGGGACGCTGTTCTTCGATATCCCCACGAGTCCCTGTCTAGGGTCATGGCATTTTCCCACTTGTGTTGCTGAAGAGTGCCTGAAAAAGGAAGAAAGAGGGGAGCTGTAAAATTTTACATAATTGAAAGTCAGAGGTATGCGTCCTTTTTTCGGCAGAGGACACAATCAGTTTGCTCACTCATTTCATTTAGCGCAAACTATTCAGATATGATCTGTACATGAATGTTAGGTCTATAATTGGGAAGTATTTAATCATACGTGACGGCTGCGTAGGTGATTCAAACTTCAAAATCGTCGTTACATGGAATTAAATTTTTGAGTTTGTTTGACGGCATCCATTTATCCCTGCGTATAAGAGAAGCCTGTCTGTTTAAGAAGTTGTATTTTGTGGTTTATTAGTGTATTAACTCTTCTCGCAGGACTCTCCCTCTTCTTTTCCTTTTTGATTTGGAATATCCTTCTGGATATTCTTTCTTACTACAAGCCATATTGTTTTCTCCTCTTCTGATCTATTGTGTACATAGACCAAAGGAATACAGTCTAAAGCCCGTTTTACACGGGGCACGTAACTGCACAAGCTGATGTATGTACGAACGCGCATTTCAAATTGCATCGTGTAAAGCAATGAATTGCTAGGGGTGCGTTCCAGTGAACGCTCCGGAGCGTTTGGAACGAGCTTCCAAGCGTTCCACGAAGGGCTCCGGAGCGCTCCCGTAGAAGTGAAGACGTCACACACGGCGTCATCACTTTCTTTCCCGCCACGCTCCAGACGCTCCCCTGAAAACTAGGGTCTGCTGGAGCAAACGAGCAAGTTATGGCGGAATTTCAAGCTGGACTGTTCAGCAAGTTTTGTGGATGTGTGTACGGGCTAGGTCCACTTGATGTAATGAGTTCTCTGACTATTTACAATAGAGATAAACCTACCGCAATGTAAGATATTTCTGAGTCTTTGAAATATTTTTCACTGTAATGTGAAGTTGACGAGCTATACATCCACAAATGTAAGAACAAGAGAAATATTGCGCTGGTTGGAGTGCAATAATCCGCGTGATCTTCATAAATAAATGTAAATTATAAAATCTCTTTTACGATATTAATCATCGTGGTTTCAATTTATCCAGCCACATAAAAGTGGTCTCTTTTCTTGAAATGTCCATTACAGTACATATTTCTCGTGCTCTCGTATTTCACTCGAGTATTAGGAGTCAATACATGAACGAATGATGGAGCAATTGAGGATAGAAATTAAATAATATAGGTAATTGCTTTATGATGTGGTGATAAAGCAGTAAGTTACCTTTTCAGCCTTTTTTGACTCTGCGCAGTGTTAGCATGCATTCGTACATAACTACCGTACTTCATGAACAGGCTGACAATGTGTGAAAGTTTGAATTATTCCAGGCAGATTACATTCCTTGAATCTTTCTACATAGATAAAGAAGTATTTTCTCAATTATTATTAGTCAAAATTTCAGGCGGATTCTCTACTATTAGGTACGGTTGTCAACAACACCTCGCAGCTAATCATATTGAGGGTATGGTCCTTTGATAAAAAAAAGATCATGTTGCCAGCGAACTATAGGGACTTTGAATTAGAGTGCTTGTGGTTTTAACATCATTAATTTTTTTAAAGTGATGCAGGCACAAGTTGTAAATGGAGAACCAAACTTATTACTTACTTTGCATGGACTTGAGTTTCAATAGCCAGGCTGAATACAGTGCATTCCTAATTTTATCTCGTTACCATAAAAATATTAGTCATTGTCTCCGTCATAACATTCAAGGTGCCAGCAACGATACCTGATTATTTACAGAATGATTAACATCTAGGGAAACTAGACTTTATCGCAAAATAACTGGATTTTGATGCCAATAGCAGACGATTCCTTATTTCCGAGCGACCACTACAAACGGTGGCTATGACACTTCGCCACGAACGCTCCAAAAGCGTTCCACTGAATCCAAGTTGGGAGCATCTGAGGCATCAGTGGAACGCTGTTTGGGAGCGTTTGAAGCGGGTGCGTTCGGGAGCGCCCGGAGCGTTCACTGGAACGCACCCAAGAATGCATGCGCGAATACATGGACGCGAGATGGCAACGAGCTCCTGCCTATCCTCTATTCTTATTGCACGCCAGGTTGTGGAAAGAATGCAGTTTAAAATTGTGCAAGTTCGTGCCCCGTGTAAAACGGGCTTATGATACTAGATCAAAAGTGAATGATCTGTGATCTTTATTTTCCTACTCTCTATTTTGTCATCGTTGGAGGATGAAAATTGTTATGTGACCATTTCTGTGATGTATCTTCTTCCTCATTGACGGGAGACTGAGTGACATCTCCTGTTTGCCCACTTGTAGTAATCTCGCCACTTGCTATTAACTTGTCATCAATTTCGTTCATATAATCGAGCAATTAGCTGGTATTTCTACCTTCGACTATGTGATGATCACTCCATTAGTTATTTCTGTCTTTGGAACTTGGGTATTTGCGTCTCACTTTTTAGCCTGAAGTTTACAGCAAAAAGATGTCTAAAAGCCTCGAATGACACCAAATTGAGTGGTAATCAGACTCATTGCCAGCTTGCAGAATCTGCTTCGACACTTCAACTTGTCTTAATTTTGAAGCCCTCAGGCTACGTATGTGTAGTTTCCGTGTTGACGAGAGTATTTCAGAGGTGTGATGTCGTTTCCCTGGACGTCAGCCAGTGCAGAGTTGCCGCCGTCGATACCAAATCAAAACGCTACCCCAGTAGCAATTTACGTTGCTACAATGTTGTGACAATGTCGAATTTTGGAAATGGTAACGTTCACCTAACGTTGTCAAGGTTGCCGTAACGTTGCTGGGACGGGCTGGTAACATACGAAGTTCCCGGAAATCAACGTTGCCACAACGTTGTGGTAACCTCCAAAACGGTAATTTCTAAAATGAAAATACAGCGAACTGCATAGTCGAGGAGAGGCCCGATAGAAAACCCAGCGATCGGCTCCGATGAATGGAAGTGAGTTTCTTGAAGGCATTCCCTCCGCTAGGGCGTTTACTCCGGAGTATATTTGACTCCATTTTCGCTAGCCCTGTTGCTACTCGCCCTTCCTCGTTGTCTCTCGGCGGCGTAAAGCTTTCCCAGCAGCGGCCGCAGCCAGCCCTGTGTGCCAACTACAAGATTTTTCCAACCTTGCCCCATTCAATCAAGCTCGTAAAATGGGGGGTGAGTGTAACGATATTTTTGAAAGTAATAGTACCTTTAAATAGCCATAAATAGATTCCAGTCAAGAATTCACAAACTAAGCTTTGATACCATCAGATAGGAGTGGATGTGGTTAGTAACTGTAAGGGTGAATCTAACGACGACTCAAAAATTGATTGAAAAGCTATGGTATGCATAATGAAAAGGCTTTATTTCACAATGACATATTACATAAAATGACATAGCAAAGTGATTTCCATGTTACTGTGTGTTCTTGCTTGATATCCGCTCCTTCCTCCCCCCTTCTCGATCATTAGTACAGGCAAGGTACGGGCTGAGTTTGGCCCTAATGTCACTATCCGTGGCTCCATGCACATTCTTCCTAACTGCATCTGTAAAGAATACAGGGTTTGATTCTTTAAGATTTGACTAAATGGGAAAGAATAATATACATTTAAAACATTGAATTTGGTGCTTATTCACAGATCTATTATGAGCATCAGCTTGAACGAGGGTTCAGAGTTGTGAGAAGAGGGGACTCCGAAGGAGAAACCCTGATGAGGTCTGGAAGGGAAATGGTCAAGGGATACAAGGATGATCTCAGGGTAAATGGAGGAATGAACCAGGGCTACTGATGATGATGAAAGTTACTCTTGGATAAAAGGGAAAGTGGTAACGGTGAGGAAAGAGGGAACAGTTGCTCATTCCTATAAGTCTTAGAGGAGGATTTTTGATAATCTCCACGTTTCCAAAATTTCACTAGCATGCGTAATATTTGGGCCTTTCTGCAACACATGCAAAATTACAAACTTTAAATCACTTCTATGGTTAAATTAATTAATGTTCCACAAAAAGAGAATAGTCTCAACAATTCTGAATACCTATTGATGCTTATTAATGAAAAAAATTTTGTTCTTAAAAAAATAGAATTGGACGCAAAAGAGATCAGAAATGAGATTATTCACAGTATGCCTACTTTTAATAGCCTTATAAATCGGGAGTACTGCAAGACTTTTCTTTCCTTTCTTCCCACAAGCTCTGTATGCTTTTGATAGGCCATTAGTCATCAATTTTCGCATGACATTGCCCACACACTTAACCAAGCCGTCGCCGCCAACAACAGCTAGTGCATTGACCTGCAAAGAAAGAGCAATTTACCCAATAATAATAATATTTATTAGCACATCACATTTACAAGTTTAATAGCCAGTAACTACTTGAAAATAGGTGTCACATCATATATATAGGAAAGAAAAGCAATATGTACATACATACATAACTAGCATAATTTAGTACAACAATCATAAAGAGCTTTTACGCACAAAAACGCACAATTCAAAGTCAAGAACTCAAGAATCAGTACTAAAGAATATGAAAAAAAGCTACAATTTTTTCCACACAATAAATATCCAAAGTACACCATATTTTGCCGAGTGTTGGCAAATTTCAAGCGAATTTCTACCTCGAATACTAACGAAGTTCTCTTCTGCTCCCTTTCTATCGCTAGTTTCCGTCTTGTCTAAAACATTATTTTATCCTGAAGATCTAATAATTACTTGATTTAGTTGAGTAACTTTATATTGGCAGATTTGGCTTTTAATTTGTGAAAATTCATGCAAGTATGCCAAGAATATACAACTTAGGAATTTCTTCACAAAGTTAGTTTTGACTTCGAGAAATACAGGGAATTCACCTGCTGTAAAATGTCCTTTCCCGTGTGATTTACTCATATTTAAGTAGAATGATAAACTAACTGAAGTAGAATATTTTTAAATATATGAATATGAATATTTCGTGTTGTTTTTTTTTAACTCCGCCACAAGATCGCCATCTCTACCGCATTTCCCGCGCTATTAGAATAAAAACTGAATATTGGATGTGGAGAAGGTATGTGTAATTATTGCCGCTAAATATTGGAGGTTACGCTCATCACAAAGAAGAAAGTTTTTGAAGATATCATTCACTAACTTGAAGATTAGAAACAATGATGAAAAGAAAGAATACGACATAAATTTAATTTTACTCCCTGATTTGATTTGGAGGATTCGCAAAAAGACTGCAATCGAATGTTATTCCATGACAAGACTTTTATTTAACGTGGAGAGGTCAAATATTTTTATCAGTTTCCCATAATTCTGCCGCAGTATATCTGTGGGCGACTCCACGAGCATACTCGGATATGCAATGGGAATTCAGAAAGCAGCCCTTAATATAGGAAACAATGATGAAAATTCAGGAAATGGAAACGGTGGAATTAACTTACCCCCTAAAAGCGTTGCAACTTGAAGGGAATTCTCGTGCTATTAAAGCCGAAGAATAAGATTAAAGCCGAAGACCCCTTTGGTCCTCCTTTGGTCATCCGCAGCAATTGCGTTCACGCACGCTCCGCAAACACGTCTAAACAACCAAGCTAATGCACCCCTCTGGCTAGCTTAGGTTCGAATTGTTCTCGGAAAAGCTCAAGTCTCCCATCCCGAGTTGCCTCTCTCTCCTTCCCTTCCTTCCTTCCCTCTTTGTTCTCAACATCCGGAAACGATTGACTGGAGCCCTTTTCTTCGTGCGGTTGCGTGTGCCACGGCATCGGGGCAGTAAAGGAATGCAAGTGGCCGAGGAACATTACGTCTACGTAATACCCTGCGAGCCACCACGAGGGTGTGGGGCAAGGGGTGAAAATCACCAAACATGCACTATTGACATGCAACTAGGATATTTAATGGAGACATGCTAGATAATAGGGTCACATGCAGCTAGATGTATCTACATAATAAGAAAGGGATTATTGGTTGCTATTACATGCATCATGCACTACAGAGTACTCAACTATATTTCACCTACCTATCCCTTTGCTACGCTGCCTATTGTTCTCTCTTATGGTGTGCGGGAAAAATGACATTTTAAATCTATCGGCACGACAATCTATCTCTCTAATCTTGTTAATGTGATCAAACCTAGCATAATACGCAGGGGTTCTCAATATATATCTAACGTCATCTGTGAACAAATCGGTTTCGAATTTACTTAAAAGGTTTAACCTAAATTTTAACCTGCGTTATGATAGTAATTCCCATCCGAGTTCTTCTATTAAGCTCGTAACACTTATACATTTATCATAACGGCCTTTAACAAACCTAGCAGATCTCCTTTGCACGCTCTCTAATTCTTTTATCATACCTTCCTCGTACGGATCCCATATACTAGCGGCATATTCTAAATGAGGCCTGACAAGTGTAAAATAGCTTCTTTCTCGTACTCTGTCATCGCATTTGCCTAGAACCCTTTTTACGAATCCTAATCTACGGTTTGCTACACTAGTGAGTTCCCTGATGTGTTTCCCCCATGATATGTCTTCCGTGATGGCCACGCCTAAGTATTTAATAGATTTTACGTTAGATATTTTCTTTTCTTTGATGCAATAATTATTCCGGGGAAAGTCATTCTCTTTCCAAAAGTTCATTATCGCACATTTCTTCAAATTTAATTCTAGCTGCCAACTATCACACCAATCATCGATCGCATCTAAATCCTTAGCTAAAGACTGTCTGTCCTCTTCATTTCTAATTTCCTTATACACTACTGCATCATCGGCAAAAAGACGGAGCTTGCTATTTTTTACTTTTGTATTCAAGTCATTTATGTAGAGAATAAATAAAATTGGGACTATCACGCTTCCCTGGGGAACACCCGATGAAACTTTTCCTTCGCCTGAGCTGAGACCATCTAACACCACCCTTTGAACGCGTTCATGTAAGAAGTCTCCTATCCAGCCTACTATATTACTGTCTATCCCGTATGATGCTAACTTCGCGAGTAGCTTACAGTGGGGAACCTTGGCAAAAGCTTTTCTAAAGTCAAGAAACGCTGCGTCTACCTGTACGTTACCTTCTCCGGAAACTATCATGAACAAAAAAATATCATGAACAAAAAGACGTAATTGAGTTTCGCAAGACCATCCATTTCTGAACCCATGCTGGTTTGTTATCAATAAATCCTGGCTTTCGAGGTGTCCCATTATTGATGTAACTATTATATGCTCTATAATTTTACATGATAGTGACGTTAATGATATTGGTCTATAATTACATGGCTGTTCCCTATCGCCGCTTTTATACATTGGGGTCACATTTGCTATCTTCCAGTCTTTTGGAACCGCGTGTTCTTCGAGGGATTTGTTAAATACTACTTTAAGATACAGAGCCATTTCGAGAGCTAATTCTTTATACACACGAGCTGGAATTTCATCAGGACCTGAGGACTTGTTCGGGCTAATGTTGCTTAGTAACGCTACGATTCCGCTACAAGATATATCGATCGGGGGCTCTGGTTGTTGAAATCGGTCTGGTATGGTTTCGCGTAAGCTATGCTTAGATTGATTAAAAACGCTCTGAAAAAAATAATTCAACAAATTAGCCTTATCTAAACTATAAGTTACTATTTCGCCTCTATCGTTTTTCAAGGAATTAACCGTTGACTTTTTAGGTCCTGTACTTTCCTAACATATGACCAAAATGCTTTCGGATTTCCCTCTGGTGGAACATAACATAACATTAGGGTGCGGTGGCTACAGAAAAATACGTCGGAGGAAGCATAGGATTTTTACGTTATTTAAGTACTCGGCGCTGTATCGAGAGATCCGTGTTAGAATCCAGGTTAAGGTGACTGGTTTTCCTCAGTGGAATATTCGCACAGGCCCTGAAAACGTGATGCCGTGCCCAGTCCCGGTACCCTAAGATTTTGTCAAAGAGCGCTCATTTTTAAGAGTTCAAAGGTGATTGGTAAAAACCTCGCGGACTCTGCAGCTTCGCGCATGATTTGGAATATCTCTGTGGCATTTTTTATACAGCAGTATTTCATATTTTGATCTTTTATGTCCTCAAAAACCCGTACTGATAAGGACACTTCGGTTGCGTGTAAACACTGAGCGAGATATCGAGGGATCTTTGTTCTAATCACGGTCAATACGATGCTTCCTCTGTGGTATTTCACACCGCCTTGAGGTTAATAATCTATCAGTATTCAATGTCCTGTCGGTCGCCGTCGCCAGTTTACCCAAAGTAATAATACAACTTCAATAGTCCGATGATTAATGACCAAAGATGATAATTATTATATCCCATGCTATAACGCCCGCGTCTGAATCTAGAATGAGGTCCCATTGCTATATTTTTCCGACATGGCAACAATCATCCCTCTCTACTTGATAGCACTCACGAAGCCCCCGGCCTCCGTGCTCGCCATGTTAAAAAAAACTGCCCTGTCAGTAGATTTGACGAGAACACTGCTCGGAGCTTCTTATCCTAATTACTAATTATTTTTTTGCCATTCTGAGGGACAACATGAAAAAACATCATACTTATATTCATTTTAAAAGACTCTGGCACAAATTCGAACGAGTACCTATTGCGGAAGAATGATTTCACGCAGAATTGCCAAGCCGACGCATGACTTAATTTATCACCGAATATGCGGATATTATGAACTGTGAGCACTTATGAGCCTAGGGCTCCTATAAAATTCCGTGCTTAATTCTATGAAGTAACTACTATCGCGTGTATAATTCTTAAGAAAGACACATATCAATGTGAGACATATTAGAAAATCAAAAACAATAATACTTATGAAGAGTAATACTTAAAATCATTAAGTAGAGTAGTTACTTACCCGCTAGTAGTTTACAGGGTCTTGTAGTCCATGGGGATATTCAGCTGCTCCCAAAAGGCTCTTCAATTCTAGCCCTTGGACGACTGACTCAAACGATTGAACAGGCATAACATTCCGTTCAGCACTAAGGAGTCAGCAATAAATTACCAAGTTTTCTTTTGAATCCACGCCACGCGCATATTATTTCGGTCCGCATTGCTGGGGATAAGGAACTAGCGAGGAGCTCAATAATTTGCAATTAATGCACGCAGAATGTGAAAAGAAAATCAGTGGATAATTAATCATGTCACCATGTATGGAAGAATTGTTTTGAACAATCAGCTTCGTTCATTGACTACATAACCAAGCGACGGCTGGCGACGACGATTATGCCTCATTCACACGTTACGACTGTTCGCCTTGCGTCGTGTACGACACGACCTGATCGTGTCTATTCAATTGCATCAGTGTAAATGGTAAATGTATCCGTTCACACGTATCGGCGGGGTTCAACAATGCACGGAGCCGTGCGTCGTGTACGACACGTCGTCGTGTCTATTTAATTGCATTAGCGTTAATGTATCCGTTCACATGTATCGGCGGGGTTCAACAATGCACGGCGTCGTGCCGTCCACGACGCACGGCGAAAAGTCGTATCGTGTGAACGGGGCCTTATTACGGATTGCGGGCGGATCTTCGGCCGCTTTCAGACTACACGACTTTACGCCGAGCGCCGCCCGCCCACAGCGCGGTGCCGTAAATTCATGAGGGGGAGCATTTGTCTTTAAGACAACTGTGTGGAGTAATTATTTCTCCGCGTGGTGATTACTTATAGCAGCTGGCGACTAATTTCGCCATATGTTGAATAGCGATGCGCAAATAGTGAAATTAATTTGTAATGATTGAAACGACCGCTAAAATTTATAATGGATTTAGCTCTCAAGCAGGGAAATTGGGACTGTTAGCGGATGAATATTAAGGACAGCAGACGGACGTCCTCTGACCGTCCTGGAAATCCATAGACATTATTCCGACAAGTAGGACACATAGCGGATAGCATAGGTAGAAAAAATCGATAAATGCTTGAAAGAGAGTCAGAAAGTCCTTTTAATCGACTTTCGATGATTCTAGAAATCACATTGTTTTCGCCTTAAGCGAGGCGCCTTAAAACACATCCACAAAGTGCATAATAGGCGCTTGATGAAGGCGCCTTATATGCATATGCTATAAGGCGCATGATGGGCGCCTTGAAAGGTAAAAAGGCATCCAAAAGGCGCCTTTTTGGGCTAGTTTGCTATGATGGAATGAGGTCGGTAAAAATATGATAATTTTTATATCCTGTGTTTGTCAGCTCCACTGCAATCATTTCTAAATCGGAGAACGATATCAATTAAATGTCACTTTAGTATACGTTCGACGATATCACTTTTACATCTGGGAAAGATATCATATATATGTCAGTTTTATATCGTCCATATCACCCGATGTTAAATCGACGTTGGTGACATCAAAATGACATGGGACGATATAAAACTGACATATGATGCTGCTTGGGGTGTGATAAAGAATCAGGTGGCCGTTTCACTCGAGAATAGCTTGACACTAGAATAGCATGGGGATCAGGGCTGCTATTCTGAATCGGGCGACGCTATTTCTGGCTAACGCTATTCCTCGCTCCAGAATAGCGTCAGAAGCGATTCTGAATACGATGCAGATATCCAAGGCGTCGGGTCTGTAACGCCATTATTAACCCCGCCTCATTAATGGGTATGAAAACCTTCTAGTACTGGAAATTCAGGCAGCCAATGACGAGCGATGTTTACGTTTTTTTACAAACAGCTAAGACCTTCGCCATGGATGCCGTGAGTCTGGTGCATGAAAGAATGTTTTCAATAAATAATCCAACTAAATTCATTCAATGCTGTCTTCGGATACTATTATTATACTTTATTTTGTTCTGCATTCATCAGCTGATAGATAACTCTCTGATAATTTTAGATTTTGTGAACGGGATTTCAGTTTAGGAAAAGCTGGCGATGTTTGTTATGAATACCTATATTAACATATAACAGCTACCCGGGCTGGGAAAACAATTTTAATTTCTATAATGATAGTTCACCTCACCATCGTAAAAAAGCGTGTTGTTTTATGTATCTTTTAGGTTAATTTTTTAACATTTTAACTTACACAATGTATTCAAGGAAGCGGACGACGTTTAGATACATGAGGCGTGCATGATCCAGCATTATCTTCAAAGTGTACTTTCATTTGAAGTTATCATTGGATTTTTTACGTATAATAATCTAGTATTTTTTTAAATTGATCACCTGATAGAAAACTTTCGGAGAACCTGTGCAGTGAGCGGAAATTCAGTTCAGAAAATTCTTGCGTCGTTTGTTACATATTGACAAATAACGGATTACCATCCTGAGAGAACAATTTAAACACGTATAATTACAGTTCAACTCATGATTGTAACAAAGCAACTGTTTTTGTGTATCTATTGGGTTGTTTATTTTATTCTCACCACTTATCAGACTGAGCAGACGACGTTTGGATTACTACGAAGTGGGAATAATGATATATAAGTGTACCTATCAAGGAAAGTGATGTGATGGTAAATTAATTCAATTATTTTATCACGGATATTTGATATGTATTATTGTAAATAGCCCGTGGGCTCAATAAGATGGTTAGATATCGCAATTAGCCTCTTGAAAATCTTGTGGGACCGTTAGGAAATGTGAGGTTGGAAGTGATTGTGAATATGGTAAGCAATATTTCGAGCCGACTTGTTTAAATAATACAATGGAAATGTTAGATACAATTCTTAACGGAGAGAGTGAATACTCATCCTATGTGTGTAGAGCAGGTTCTTCTATTTTACCTAAACTTGTTATCCCCGGTTGAGAGATGGGAAAAGTAATGCAATGCAAGAATAAAGCAATGAGACTCGGTCGAAAAAATACCAGTCTACAATGAGAGGTACGGGAAAAGGCAATGTCAAGGAAGGTTTCTATTTTCATGCTTAAACGCAACTTGGTTAAGTTTCAAATAAGTTTGCTCACTTTTCCTTCCCGTCCAGCTTGGCACATTTGCCTACTTTTTATGAGAAGAATTTTTTTATGTTTACTGGAATATACAAGTCAATCCTGCTAATATTTTTATGTTTTTAGGGACACTTTTCAGTGCATATTTTGCTGAACACTCGTTAGATAACGTGTGATAAAAAATCAGGTGGCCGTTTCAGTCGAGAATAGCGTGGGGATCTGATTGTCGCCTAAAACAGCGTCGCTCCCAGGCGTCAGTCTGGCGTTCAGAATCGTAAAAAGCGTCGTTGACGCCACTCTTCGAACCGAAAGCGTCACGAAAGCTATTTCTGGCTAATAGCTTTAACACTATCTCATTCAGAATAGCAGCCTAAGTGACTGGTTCGAAATGAAACATGATGTAAGGCAGCGATGTGGCCATTCATTGTTTTTATTGATAAATGTGTTTGTGATCTATGCAGGGAAAATTTCAAGCTATTGGCTGGAGACAAATGTGCGAATCCTAACGTACGTAGATGATGCAGTGTTACTTTCTGAGAGCCCACTGGAATTCCAGGGCTAATGATAAGATTCTGTGAAGGAACAAGGAAAATGAAGACTGAGGATTAGTGCGTCAAGAACCAAAGTAATAGTTTTTTTACAGTTGACTGTTCCTTATTTCGGGATTCATTCCGCGATGTATGTTTTTTTTAAACAACAATATTTCGCTGGTCCTCCTGCCAGCTTCATCAGGTTAACTGAACTGCTTTATTTGTCTCGTTCGTCTTTATAAATATGAGTCTGGTCATTGTTGCCGGAATTTAAATTTGAAAAAATATCGTATTAGACTGCTACTCAACTTGTAACCGTCTTCTCGGTTGACGTTATCCGGTCTCTTCGCAATTTCTATAGCCTCCCTGATTAATCATGGGTAATAGCGTATTTCTCTAGCTATTAATCTTGTCTCCTCAAAGTTGAAATTATGAGTGGGGCCGCTGAGATGGTGTTCGGCTAGTGCAGAAATGCGTTCATTATTATTTTTAATTGCCCGTTGATGCTATTGGAGGCGTATTTTTAGGGCTCTGCATGTCTGGCCTACATATGAATGTCCACAGCTGCACAAAACTTCATATATTCCTCCGTAGAGGTTCCGTGGAAGCGAGTCTTTGGCTTTCAGAAGTACGTCCCCTGTCTTCGTCGTGCATGTGAATCCCGAAAAAAGGAACAGTCAACACTGCATCCGCGGAAGCCTACGAGCTAGTTTTTTAGTGTTTTTACCCAAGTTTTCTCCATCCGACATTATCAAACGGCAGTGCAACCTGAGTGTACCACAGTAAGCATAAGAGTAGGCTGAATGTTGTAGAAATGGGGTACCTGAGAAGAGTTTGTCGGTAAAATAGGATGGATGGAGTTAGAAACGAGTGGGTGATTAAAGTATGTGGAACAGATGCCCCAGCAATAGACATGTATGTAAAGAGTGTAGTTCGTTGGTTTTGCCATGTCGAGAGAATGGGGGTGGGTCGAATATTTTAACTGGTATATTATAGCAAAGTGAACGGTGTGAGAGGAAGATGAAGACCTCGTAAATAATGGGCAAATGAGGTTGAAGGTACTCTATGAAGAAGAGTATTAGCAGTCATAAGAATAGGAGAGCGTGTATGAAGCAATGCACGAGTGTAAGGGAAGCGGAAGTGGTTTGAGAGTATTTATGTTTGGGTCTTTATGAAGGAAATTATTAAAATGGAGGAAGTATTCTAGGGCTAATGGCTATAATGTAATTGTTTGAATATGTCTAGTCGTCGCGTCGGTTACTTTATTGTTTTGAAGCATTTTGTGTAATATCGAGAAATCTCGCAATGGGCTCTTCTTTGTGGCGAATAACCAAATGAAAGGAGAGACACCTTTTGAATTGTAATGATAACATTTGACTTAGTTTTTTCACATATTTTTATTTGCTACGACCCGGGTTTCGACGTAGAGACATTACCTGAAGATGACGTCGAACGTCGAATCCCGGGTCGTAGCAAATAAAAATGTGGAAAAACCAAGTCAAGTGTTATCATTACAATGTTAACAGGTTCCACCAAGTTACGTCTGATACTACCAATTACACCTTTTGAATGTTCGATCATCAGTTGTTGTGACGTAATAAGAAGGTAAAAGTATATGAAGTGTTACTTGAACATAACGCTCATAGTTATTTCCAACCAAGGTTTTGACAATCATTGCCCTTAATAAAGTTGGTATTCATTGGTTTCAGGTTTCGATATAAATTCGAAAATCATTGTCATTTCGGCAATCATTGTCGAAATTATGGTTGGAATTAATGAAATAATGAGTATTCCAGGTACACATTCATTATAGAATGTGTACTAATTCCATTAAGTGACACTGAAACCTTCTTTTTTATCCTTCTTTCACTTATTCATCCGAAGAACTTCCTACTTTGAGGGGTTGTTATTTACTCCCACTGTTTATCTTACTTTCATCTCTCGCAGTGTCTTCTCTTTTTCTCTGTTTAGTATCCTAGTTTCTTTAATGCAGTGCCGCAATTGTTTCATATCAGTCTTGCCCGAGTAAGAACTCCCTGATCGGGCAAAGGATTCTTTTACGAAGCATATGGCTTTCCTTTGTATCGAATTCCACAAATCCAATCTTTCTGCGCAAAATCCCAAATTCTTGCGGTTTATCCGGCATATGGTTGAACGAGTGTGATATAACATTTCTCTTCACTTTTTGCCCGATGATCTTCCAATCATTTGCATGACTAATCCCCATCTATTTAATGTTGTGCCACAAATTTTCCGATTAAATTTATCCTACGGTTGGCCCGAAACAATGGTGATCCCCGAGTATTTGGCTCAATCCTTCACCTTTTTATTCTCACTTCCTCTTAATACTTTAATCTCTCCTGGTACAGCGTAGTCAGAAATTCTTTTCCTTTACTTTCAATTCTTGTTTATTTACTGTGAGAACCCTGATTCTGTGACCGAAAATTCATTCTACAAATTCTGTCAGCTCGCTCTTTCGGCTGAATCCAAAAAGCAGTCAATGTTTAGGGACCCTTGAGGAAGAATTGGCCTCGCTTCCACTGCCCTAAGCGCTTTGAAATCGATCGATATGTCCTCATTCACTTTTATATATGCGCGCGTTACCCCTCAGATAAGCCGCACGCACAAAAACTCCTTAATACCCTTTAAAACTGTTGTGATTATTTGTTTTAAATCCGCCTACTCCCCTTTTATTGTTCATATTTTCTTTTTATTTCTATCTACTCAGTGGCTCACTGACTCCTCTATAAATTTCATCCCTCGTCGTCCTTTGCAAAGCAGGAAAAATGTGTAAGTTAGAGGACTGAAGAGTAGGAGAAATGCACTATCATATAGCCACCTCGTTCAATCATCAGCAGCTCAAACATTCGTCGGTATTAATGTCCAGGAGCCTTAGGAAATTTTTATTTGGCTCAAAATAAATATTTCCTTTGCTTGACCGTCAAACTTAATGCTGTAACTTTATATTATTTACTTTTACTATACTTACGGTTTTTCATACCTCGCTTCTGTTATGCAAATAAAGGAACGAGATGATGGAAATATTCCATAATAATATGAGCACGTAATGGAAGGGGCAGGAGACATGGAACCTCGTACATAGCAATGAACCAAATCTTTTTAAAACACGTAAATCTTAGTAAAGCTGGCGATATTCCACTTCGGCCGCACAAGACTAGCCCATGGATGTATTTGCCGCAGAGGTTTTTCCCCCTCGGATAAAGATGCTCTGTTGAAAAAATGACGAGGAGAGCAAATTATAACCGGAAAACTGAAACTTACCCCTTTCAAGACTTTGTTTTTTACATTTTTGGGCCAATATAATTATTTTTTTCGTTTCCACTCAGTTTTAATCACAATTTTTGCTCAGATAGAAAATTTTAAGTCAACTAATTCCTGAGTGACTATTGGCGCTAATGTGATACACTCATGCAATCGAGACTGGGTCATATATGCTAAAATTGTCACTCGCTATACTCACTCAGTCATTGGGGCAAGTATTTCCCATCAGATTTAAAAGGGTTAAACAAAGGCTTTACCGGTTATAAAGGCTGTCTAATGTCACATGTCTTGGAGCTGCTGCGGATTGAGACGAGAAAAGATGCAGGGGCTTTGAAAGTGGAGACGACTTACTCAATTTAGGGCGTCCCTCTTATACCTCTCTCTTTATAATTTATATCTCTCTTCGGTGCGGGAGTAGTGTTAGTAATCTCAAAATGGGCTGTGGTACGCTTTAAGGTCATTCTAAATCTCAATTACGTTACTCATTAAAATTACACACAGAGACGATCGAGATATCGAACACGTATAAATGCGGAGGACGACTTAAAATCAATTAATGACTAATTGACTATTGGCGCTAATGTGATGCACTTCTGCAGTCTAGGCTGGGTCATAAATACATGAATAGTCACTTGTTATACTCACACATTCACCGGGACAACCTGAACGGGCACACTTTGAGTGTCTTTTGATTCGATGCATGGTAACATCCAATTACATCGTTTCGGGATTGAAGACAATATAACTACTATACAGCGTACTCCAAAATAATTCAAACAGCTCACTCACCTGGGTTGTATCTGTCCTGGCAGGAGAAGTACCCGCCATGCGTGCAACCGGTGCCCTGACCCCAGCGATCGTTGGTGACCACTGTATCCTTAACTGGACTTTCGTTGTACAGCCACGCCAGGAAATCTGTCGATGTGAAGTAAGTGTCCTGGGCCTCCCAGTCACCGTCCGACCATACGATTTCCGGCTTGTAAGTATTGATCTAACGAACAGATAGATTAAGGTGGTTGGAGTTATTTTCGTTTCTTTACCGATTTGTGTGAAACTTTGCATAAGCGTACTAATTAGTAACATGCAAAGATATCAGCGAAAACAATGCATGTTACGGTTCTGATTTATTGGCAGCTTAATGCTGTTATGACTCGTAGTCGAGGAGAAATACATATATTCCGACCAAATTCTCAAACAATATATGTTTTAAATTCATTTCTTGGCGAATCCACGCAAATTTTACGAAGGTCGTGGCTCGACCATGTTTGATTCAAACGATTTTTGGCAGAGAGGAATATAGCTAGCCAAATGGAGCATCGCAAAACATTAGCTATTGAATATCTTTTCGAATGTCTACAATAGTGCAAAATGGCTTGGAAAAACTCCTAAGGGATTGCAAAAGCTGTAACTCTAATGGTCGGAATTATGAAGTAACCAATTCGTCATTTAAAGGCAGCCAACTGCGAATGCCTCTCCAACTAATGACCAAATAAATATATCTAACGCTCAGAATATTGTAATATTACACAATTTTTATAACTTTGATCCATAAATGGGGTTTAGACTCGTATACAAATATTTAGAAGGACCAACCTTTAATGTTCCTGGACACTCATATCTCATGATTGTACATAGAAAACATAAACGCTTGTTCGCTGGTCATAGCCACAGCGTAAGGGGTAACAATGAAGATATAGTTGATGCATTGAAAAAATTTCGGAGTTTTTAAATATCTTTTGCATGGTATTCGAGATCTAGGCACCCATTCCTTTGCTTTACATCAATACATCTTTCAAAGGCAAAAGTTAGGTATTTCTAAAGAGGAATAGGTCACTTTATAATTTCCATTTCATTTACAGTTTTAAGAATTGCTTAGGGGTTTTTCCGAGCCACTTTGCGCTATTTTTGACATTCAAAGTGCCGCGTGTGTGACATTCATTTATATCAATGGCTAAAGTTTTGCAAAATTCTATTTGGCTCGCTATAGTCCTATTTACCGAAAATCGTTTGAATCAAACATGAACGAGCAACGACATTCATATAAGTTTGCCTGTATTCGCCAAAAAATGAATTTATATCATTAATTGTGCATACCTAGGTTATGTCATAGAATGCAAAAACGAATACTGTATTTCATAAATTCACTTTCCCACTTACTTTTCCGTTTGGGCCTTTTATTCTAAGGGCACATCTCTTACCAATTCCTTCAGCTCAGGGAGCATCTTGTTTTGAACGAACTCGTTGGTCTTGAAGCCATTGGCCTTGTCCTTGAGGTATATCGGGTTGAACCACTCAAACAGGGAGTAATAGTTCCCAAACTTCATTCCTCTGTCCCTTACTTTGTCTGCCAATTCACCTGGATCAAGCATACATGTTTCATTAATAAAAATAGAATGCATCCTTGCTTTATAGCTGCTGCTAACTAAACGCAAAGTACATGCTTGTGGACACTAAATAACTAGAGCCGTGAAAATTTCATTGAAAGCAACAACAATTTTTAGAAAATGAGGAACCTAGATTGGGTCTTGTGTTCATCTCCTAACGTTAATCGTTCATTCCATACTCGAGGATCATGGAAATAAGTCCAGATTAGAGGCATGTCCAGTACTCAGTTTTTCATTGCACACCATTATAAATGACTAACTACGTTTCTCCCGTGTCACTCTGACTTTTTAAATTTTTATCCGAAAATTGAAGGCTTTTGGTAGTACAAATATGGGCGGATTTACGGAAGAAAGTAAGTTGACGCTGACACCGGGACTATTTTGACGAGTACGACTGGCGTGGTGACGCGTCTAAGGGAAAAGTTGATCTCGGCACAACTCCAAATGAGAGCGTAGTTGCTCATTGGAAATTAAGGGGCTCTTATCACATTCATCAATGCGATAAAGATAGGTGTCCCAGGAAATTATGTCAGAGGGTAATTATCCTTTCTTAAGTCATTTGAAGCCTGAAATACTAATATCGCAAGGTTAATACTATCAGGCTTAATTCAGATTTCATCTGATGATGTATTCATTGTTAGAGGAGGAAATAACACTGTGACCAGCTATTGCTGATAGTGGAAGTAAAGAGTGAACCAGGTCATATGGTCTTAAGTCTTCAATAGCATGACTTTTTCGGCCTCCATTATGGG
This sequence comes from Ceriagrion tenellum, assembly GCA_963169105.1. Classification (NCBI taxonomy): domain Eukaryota; kingdom Metazoa; phylum Arthropoda; class Insecta; order Odonata; family Coenagrionidae; genus Ceriagrion; species Ceriagrion tenellum. The sequence continues at coordinate 29,307,163 of OY720643.1, read as the reverse complement.
GTTGCTTTACCCTATTTTACAGCACGGGAGCCGCCAAAATTCTAAGTCTGATATTGGAATCCACTTGATTAGTCATAAAAAATAACGTCATTTTCGATCCCCATCGAGAGATAAAGATTTTCATCTATTCGAAATGGTCTATACATTTTCAGGTAATTTTTCGGAGATAGTTCACCAATAGATTTTAGATATGGTTGAAAAGAGAGCCGTTTTAATAAGCATTCGGGACGTGTGTTGTTTGATTTTGGGTTTTCTCCTCCAGATTCTTTATCATTTACTAATACCCGGCACATACATGCCCTGACTCAGATTAATCAATTTCGAAAAATACTTCTTTTTCGGCATATAGTTCAACTTAAGCTAGAACACACATGCAGCAAAGTAATTCTGTTTATAAATTAATTAATTTTATGAGATTGCGTTCCCCAGTTCATGGATTACTTTCCCTCTGACCCAATTGGTAGTTGCGCTAGAATGCGATGTTGATTGAAGAATCGGAAAGAATAATGCCTTGTTGATTTTATTTTCAGCTCTCTCTCCCGTAGTTTTATTTACCAGTATAACTTCCTTGGCCAATTTTTGTACTCACCCAAGAGATCCCTCTTCGGTCCCACGTCCATTGCATTCCAGTTATAGGTGTAACTCGAGGGCCAGAGGGTGTATCCCTCATGGTGCTTGCTTGTCAGCACCACATATCTTTTCGTCCGAAAACATTCCAATTCAGTTACGTCACATGCGGGAGTAATGGAAAAGAATAATTATGATTGTCAAGTTAGAAGTATTTACTAGAGAGACATTTTTTCTTCTATTTGCTGAACACTTTTATCATGGAAAATGATGAACGAGGTGAAAGAAATATTTTTTCTTCGTATTCATGTCGTTAAACTCATTTTTTATGTAATGGTTTATCAATAACTACAGCTAGATCATTGGAAATTTTTTTATTCTTCAACAATTAGATATGTAATTGATTTGACAAACAAAGCGTTCCCAAAAGCAACAGTGGCTGGAATATCCATGAGATAATAAACTCTTCATCACAGCCTTGCAGAGAGTATCAATGCTGTAAGACTGTCGAGACATTCATTCAACCAAGAAGCTGCAAAATAGTCGTACATGCCTTGAATATATTAAATTGCCTTGAAATGAGCCCATGATTCACCCAATTCTTGTCGAACCGGACGATACGGCTGAAAACATCATGAAATTTCAAAAATTCAAAAATCCTCGTCTGACGACTTCTTTAGTCCAAAGGAATGGTTTACTTATATTACCTGTAATTCACGCTGTCTTAAAAGTATTACTTTATTGATGCATGCATAAGCCTCAGATAAGTAAAAGCAAGGAATTATTACGCAGATAAGACTGTGAATATATATATTTAAATGTTTTTCACAATCCGAAGACCCTCGTGTTACGCCGTTGATCTCTGGTATAAACATAATCTTACAATTTCGGGTATTTGATAAAACCTAAGCTATGACGGATTGGGCTTCTTCAGTTATAGTTTCTTCTCTAGGATGGATTCCCTAATTACCTCGCGGTGGAATTCTATTCCAAAGTGATAAGGATGTGTGACCGTATAAGGCGGGTCACCCCTCTTACCTTTCTAACCTGAATGAGAAGCGGTCTACTGATAACAATGGTTGATGTCAGGAGCGTATCAATTTTTCAGATGCCTCTACTCCACTCCCTTCAAACAATGTTATTGAAGATAGAACGATCCTTTTAAAATTACAAAATTTAATTTAGGCGTTAATTGATAGTTTCAACAATTGTCTTTTTTGTTACCATCAACAGGAATATTTAGCCAAAGTGATATTCAAATCGAATTTCTGAAAAATTTTGGAACTGAACGGAACACCGATTGCTCGCCACCAAAAGTTCATATTTTCTGGTTAGCGGTGTCAGAAATCGAAAAAAAGATATTGTGGGTTATCTGAGCTTTCATTTCAACCTAAATTTTCTTTGAAGAAACCACACTCCTAGTACATGGCGAACTACGCCATGTACTAGGAGTGTGGTTTCCTCAAGGCAAAAGGCTCTCTTGCGGCCTAACCCGCCCCGCTCCGAGTGTCCTATCCGCTGTACAATGTCCGTTTTGCAGGGAAGTACCGTCCCATTCTCATCTCAATGCAATCCAAGTAAAGCATTCACGATATTTGATGAAAGGTTTGCTAATCATGAAAAAAATACGACTCGAACGTCACTTCTGGCTCAAGATTTGTGTTTTTGACAACGAAAAAAATACTAGGAATTGAGCGGAACACCGATTGCTCGCCTCCGAAAGTTCATATTTTCTGGTTAGCGGTGTCAGAAATCGAAAAAACTTATTGGAAGAAAGATGTGGGTTATCCGAGCTTTAATTTCAGCCTAAATGGTAAGCGCACTACGCCATGTAATAGGAGTGGGGTTTCTTCAAGGCAAAAGGCTCTCTTGCGGCCTAATCCCGCCCCGCTCCGCGTGTCCTATCCGCTGGACGGTGTCCGTTTTGCAGGGAAGTACTGTCCTATCCTCATCTCAATGATGTCCAAGTAAAGCATTTACGATATTTGATCAAAGGTTTGCTAATCATGAAAAAAATACGACTCGAACGTCACTTCTGACTCAAGATTTGTGTTTTTGACAACGAAAAACATACTACAATGGCTGTTGAAACTATCAATGTATGTCAATATGTAACAGAATAACAAGTTTTTAACTTCACCGCCAACCCCTAACCTGCCCTTTGTCTCACTTTCGGCTAAGACCTTGACCTAGTAACGAGTATATTTGTTATCAGCGCGTTTTAAACATCCAGGAACCACCTTTTCACTCACTTGATGTATTAAATGCTTCTTGCAGCAGAGGTAGAGCTCTCTCCTCCAGAATCGTAATTAGACTAACCCATCAATCAGGGTCAGCCAATCGTGGTTAGAAGTCCAACTGCGGTATTGCTAATTGGCACTAAAAGTAAACAGCTCAAGATCTAACAGTAGACCCTAAAAAGTAGCCAGCGTAAGGCCTAACCAGCTGCAGAAGAGCGAAGTGGAAACAAGTTACTAGTGAGCCATCGCTCACTAATCGTCTCACCTGTCCCCTGATATCTCTTAAATGCCTGCCATTCTAAATTCAACAATTTGTTCTTTTTGAACCCAGAATTGAGAATTTTCCGGTCCAGTTTACAGCTTTCCTAGAAACCGATGCCTCATCTCTTTGGGGTGTCGTACTGGATAAGAGTGCCATCTGAACTTCCTCATTGATACATTTTGGAACAATGAATGGGGCGCCATCAGCATTTTAGAGGACAATATACCCTTTCCCTCGATTGTTGCGCCATTGGTTTCTGTGAAAGGAATGAAGAGAGCCATTGAGCAGAAGAATGGAGAGATAAGTAAGAAATTGTTCTGGTTAGCTAGCGCCTAAAAATATACGGTAACTTCCTAGTAGCCAGCGTAAGGAGTAACCAGCTGCAGGAAAGCGAAGTGGAAAAAAAGTATTAGTGGGCCACTGCTCACTAATCGTCTCACCTGGCGCCTGAGAGCGCAAATATGTCTGCCCACTCTGCGGGGTCGAAGAACTCCGCCCGGAATTCCGGCGCGAAGTCGGCGTACGTGAAATCCGGAGGGTAGAAATTCTTCATGAAATTCACATCATCGGCATTGCCACCTGCCAAAGAATCACACATGTATTGAACTCTCCATTCCTCGGGTAGGAGTGATCGGAGAATGAATAAGATCTTGTTTGGGAGTTTTCTGAACGGTGGAGAAACTCATGGCCAGGGAGCTTCTGAGATAATATAATCACTTCCCTAATAGCCCGAACTGATTTTCTCGTACTCCTACCGCTTTTGAAAAATATTCTAGATTGTAAATGTCTACATATCGTGTCTTGAGGGCGATTCAGTCCACCCAACACATTAGTATGGCGAGTATCCAATTTTAAAATGGCATGGAATCATTTTCCAAACGTTTTCGTCTTTGAGAAACCTTTCTATTGGGTGCAAATACATTTCCTAAAGGGTCAATGTATTTTTTTCTTTGTGATGATGGTTACCTTTACGTATCAAAACTTTGCAAATGTGTTGAAGAGATTATACCATGGTTCCGAGAAATGTTTCGCTTTCGAGGTTATACTTCTTTTCATGGGATGAATTTAGGTGATTCCTGAAACGTACATTTAAACATGGCCATGCCGCCGTATTGGTATTCATAAAGTACAAAATTAGAGCTCTAGCAGAAATGTTGCCTACTAGCAAGATGAGCCTGGTTTCAAATATTCATTTTTCAGAAAAGACGACACGTCAGTGATTCCCGACCTCTGTGCGGTGCGACGTTTTTGGGGATTACACCAAAATAGTTTGAGGCTCTAAACTTGGTTTTAATTCTCATTTCAAAATATTCCGCTTAAAAAGTTGGGAACTTTGTTATCATAGGTTGTACATTTCATCGAAGTTTTCGTAGGTAACGAAGTATTCAAAGCGTAGGCTTCAAGATAATGTTATTATGTGACCACATCACTGCGCATTAGGAAAACAATAATGAAAAGTTAAATGTGGGTAACTTATTTCCTAATCTGTGAGTAAGCAAGGTAAAATAGATTAAAACTCTGGGGTTCAGGTTATTTTCTCCGAGGTGACGACGCCGAACCACAAATTAAATGGCAAATCACGCTATAGATTAAGCATCTGTCTATATAATTGTACCTTAAATATAGGTAGTGAATTCAGTCGTAAATATTATGGAACCATGCCAGTATTCTGCTACATTATCAATACTGAACTTGCAACAAGGAAGTAAAAAATGATATCAAACAATTCGTCCAAGATAACTGATATAAACGCATTTGGCTTTGAAAGAAATTAAATATTAACTTTTTTCTCGACCGTATGATTTAAAAAAAAAGGTCGCCATTATGGATTTTCGATCTCTTTTACCGTCTGAAATGGGAGTATTTCTTTATTATTTTCTGAAGTATTTAATATGTTTGACGTTTAATCTAATCTTAGCATCTTATTCAGGGAAACATCATCCACATGTGAAATTAACATAGCCACATTAAAATCTTTTTTCAAAGAATCTGATACATCATGTTGAATATGGGAAAAATATAAAGATTCATTTTGGAGATCAAATCTTTGGTTTACTCGATGAAATTACGTAGAAATAACAAAGGAAAGCTGATATGAGTTCAGTATTTCAGCTTTTTTCCTTTAATAGTGTCACGAATTCTAATGACACACTTAGTGGAGGTGCAGGCAGCACCTTTCCAAGAACTTTATTCGGTCGGTTTATAACTGTTTCTGTGTGAGCTCATACTGATATATAAGTTCTACACTGTCTGCAATGAATTGTTTTTAAGGACTGGATGTCATGTGCCAAAAGCTGTATAAATAGCTTATTTTCCGAGGTCAGGCGATAGCATTAGGCGTGCCAAATGTTTTCTGCATGGTTTTTCAGGTTACTTGAGAAAGCAAGCGACATATGAATTCATTTGCGCCAGTCAGTTTGTAGGAGAGATTTTTGCTTGTGTACATATTTGCGTAAAAATGTGCATACGAGTTTTTATTAGAAAAATGTATAGATAATAATTTTTAAAAACTGCGTGTTACCAATTTGGTTTATTGGCAACTTGATGCTATTTTAACGCGTAGTTTTATTGCACTTAACGTATATTTCGAAATAATTCGATTCAATACGTACACGCGAAAAGTTACACTTCTGATAACTATAATTCTGGCTAGCAAATACAAAGATTTGATATCGAGTTAAAAACGCGTATTTGCATATAGTGTTTGGTAATAGTATGTATAAAACTTATTATACTGTGAACTCAATGACCCACGTTGAATTTTTCAAACCACCTTGACACGTGGCGTTTTTCTTTACGATTTCGGTTGAGCGAATGTCTGCGTGCCTTTTTTCGCTCTCACGAAATTTTATTGTTCGGATTTCGTGCGTTGTTTTCAAGATAAAAATGTTTATGTTTTTCCTGAAGTCTGGCGGAGTTTGATCCTATGAAGAGAATGGTTACATTCTCTGTATATCGGTTGGAGCGATTTTTGTTTATGTACAGAATTGCGTGAAAATTTGCATTCGTGTTCTTATTAGTGATATGATAGATAAAAATATAAAAAATTGCATGTTAACCATTAGGTTGCTTGGCAATTGAATGCTATTTGAACACGTAGTTTAATGGCACTTGAAATATATTTCGAAATTATTCGATTCCATCCGTGCAGATTTTCTCCTAAATGCGAAAAGCTGCATTTCTTAAAATCATAATGGTGGAAATCAAATATGCTGCTGAGTTAAAAACAATCATTTGAATATGTTTTTCGCTTAATTTTTTTCCATTTCTCGCCTTTAATCCAAGTCGTAACTGTGTTGTAATTAAGACGAAAATTTTAAAATATTAATCTTGCATCATTTATATTACTATATGCTTTTTTATTTAACCATGTGTACTGACGTACTTAAGGGTAGTCTGATTAAAGACTTTTTTCAACGTTCTTGAAAATACATTTTTTAAAGTTTTTCGTTGCGTTGAGGTTTGAGTACCGATTTGCGATCACATGAGCATTTTTTGCTTGGAAATTGTCTGTTTTTTTTCAAGATCTAAATAGTTGTTTTTCCTGAAAACAGACGGAGTGTGATCCTATGAAGAGAATAGTTACATGTCACGTTATTTAGATCTCGTATGTTTTTTTACGTCACGATAGTTGCGCCCGTCAGTTTCCACCACCAAAAATATGTGATGCGAATGAATAACCCCCGCCACCGCGGAGGAAATTAAAGCATCGCTTTTCAGCTAACGTTTAGTGAGACCCAGGATGCACCAGTTTTATCAGCGCAGCTTAGCGCACAAGGAAAATAAGAGGAGGAATCACCTCGTGTGAGACCGATTAACTTGGTTGAACATTAAAGGAAGGATTTTTTGAGCGATTGAGGAAGGATGGAAAGAAAATCGGCGTCTCATTCTAGGTAACATTAACCCCTTACTTCAATGTCCCTCCGTGGTCAGTGAATGAAAAATGCTCCAAAATCTTGCAGAAATTGCGGCTTTCATTACACAATTCGGAATGTCCCATTTAATCCTTAATGTTAACTTATTTTCTATTGTAATTTACAATAAATGTTTGCCGTTCTATTTTCTCTGAGATATAGTAGAATTTAAGCGAACATTTTGTCACTATACAATATTCTACATTCTATACAATATTCTTCCGTTCAGATTTCATTCCTCATTAGCTCCATGCTTTCCTGATGTGTGGACCACGCTTTCCTGAATGTGGATCATGACCAAAAGTCAGTGATAAGGTTGATCCTGAAAGGATAATCCCCGTTGTTCAAGTTAGTGAAAAAAAACTGTCGTGAAAAAGTTGAGCGATCAACAAAATTATTAGCAAACAGTTACATATGGAAATATTAAAATTCATGATACAATTGCAATTCAGAGAAGAGCAATTGTCCTGAAACTCTCATTGCTCACTCATTCGGTACTTTGAGTTTCAAGACTATACCTTTTTCGAAGTTAGGTAAAAAAGCAGAGGCAGAAAAACCAAATCCTAAAAAATTCAACATTTGGAATAAATCCTAGCGAAGACGATTGAAAGTGACCTATTAAAACAATTTGCAATTTTTCCTATTTTTCTGTTAGCTTTTCGGTCTAGACCTATATCCATGGCATAAATAGGTTTTTCAAATCGCCTTTAACTCTTTCAAGGAAGTGTATCATGCGTACATGCACTAACGCTTCAAAAATAAATGTTCGCACTGAGTCCCTACGGACAAGCGGAATAACATGAGAAGGGCTAATCAGTGTCATGTTACTGAACGACGGTGTCTAAGGCGATCTTTCAAAATTTGAACACCTTAAATTTCTTTGAGGTTTCTTAAAACTAATAAAATTTAAGTTAAATTAATACAAAATACTATGACCATAATCAAACTTTTATTACCTAATATAATTTTATACCTCATAATAATGTCTTTATCGGTAAAGTTGTACTCGACACGTCATATGCATTCGTGATTCGTGACGAAGTTGGCTTAAAATCGACCAAGTAATCTCCAGGTTGGGAGTTAGTTATGAATATACTTGGAATTACTAGAACGTGTTGATGATAGCCACCAACCATTTCCGCTCACCCTTCCAATTGCTCCAGAACCACTCCCCTCTGCCCGGGACGGCGTACACTCCCCAGTGCAGGAAGATGCCTATCTTCGATTCGTCGAACCAAGAGGGCAAAGGTCTCGCGTCCAAGCTGTCCCAGGTCGGATCATAGTTGGCCACGGCCGCAGACGACACCAAGAGGACTCCCAAAGCCACGATGTGGGGAAGCATTGTGCGGCCTCCAAAAGGACGCGACAGTATAGTAAGCTGTGGTTAGTTACGAACTTTTGAAAAATCTTATCCTCCTTGTTAGCTCTGAGTTTCCTCTTCAACTGCAACGTTACATTGTGCTCAATAGATTATACTCCCTCCGATGCGATTATCTAACTAATCCTGCTCTTTGTCTCGGTTATCAGTGTCTTAGCTTATCGAAATATGTCCGCCTATTTGCTCTTGAATGATCGTGACGGCGAAATGTCGCCGCTACGCGGATACATCGCTAACTCTATATGATTATTATATAATCAGCTCCTTGTGCAATCGTGTCACGGTGTTGCGATCCAACACCTGGGTATCTTTTTTTTTTAATGCTAGGCCGCCGAGCTCAATGTAAACACTCGAAATCAAGCACAGAAATTTTTCTCTGTATTACTGCTGCCACTATCTTTCCGTAATTAGGAAAACTATTTCTCACATAGTGTTTGGAAAGACTGGTTGGCAGCCTCTGATAATGGTAAAGAGTTGATATCTTTCATCTGGTTTAAATTAACATTTCCCCGCTGTTCTCTAACATTGTTTGTTATCGCCCGAAGTCCCATATGCTTGTTGCTCCCTTAATAGAAAGCTCTCTCCAATCCGTAATTAGTTAAATTTCTGAGAAGCCCGGATAATTCGCACAATATCTCAATATTAAAAAACATCTACAGGCATAAATTAATAATTAAAACATAATTAAGAGCGTATTATTGAAAACGCTCTCCAAATCGACTAGGAAAATGATTCTGGGCTACTATCCCTAAGAGTAAAGGCTATTAACAGGCCTACACAACACCCATTTGATAAGGCTTACCTTTTGCCTTCTGGCGACATTCATCCATATTGGTGTTTTTCTGTGATTGGTACATGTTTGCCCCTCATGAAGATGGTGAGCTAGATTAGCAACTGCATGAGCCACTCATTACAGTTCAGTGTGTCTGTTGTATGTTGTTCTCTGGCATGGAATTCATTTCCTATTAAATCACTTAATTGTTTGTGGCCTAATAATCTATCTCTTTGGGTACAAGATAGCCAGTCCTATTCCAAAGAACACCAACGGGTAGAGTGATAGAGTACTACCCCAGTACTGAGTGTTTATACGGTATTGTTGAGTTGATTGCTAGCACAGCATCATCCCCCATATATATCTCAACAGCCCTATTTTTAAACCATTCTTTAAGGAAGGTATTCACAACGATTGAGTTCTTTTCCATTATACATATTCTATTTACATTTCTCCTTTTCGAATAAGTAGCAATGAATGAGGCTGCCACCATTAAAGGGATATAAATAATGAATAAAATTTTTATTTCATTTTGCTCTGAAAAAACTATTCATGCACAGGGAAGGTTCCATAAACTATGACCACATTAAGGCCTGGTTTTATGAGGCCTAAGTAATGATAACTTGAAGATGATGTAGCCTTTCTTTTGATGTAAACTGAAGGTACATGTTTTGTACAAATACTTTTCAGAGTATATGTTTTGCTTGACCGTTATCAATAGATTATAAGCTATCCGGGACTAGCCACGGAGTTCCACTTTACGGAGTCACCCGCAATGTACAATAACGTGCGAATGTACAATAATGTGCGAAATTCCACAGAGAAAAAATTATCAGGTGGATGATTTTTTCTCTGTGTAATCTCGCACCATTATCAATAGAGATACAGAACTTATGATTTTAGGTAAGAAAAAAATTGACCATAGATTTTTAAACAATGCTTGGGTTGTTTACTCTAAATGTAAAACCACTTATGAAACTCTAGTTTATTTTCTCAGTTTTTTCTCCTGCATGTATTTTAGTACTACAACTAAATTAACCTAATATTTCCTTCAACTTAAGCTGTCTTCTTATCATACAAATTTTAGTGGTGCAAAATTTCATTTGAACATGGAAAATTTACAGAAGGCAGATTGTATTTGATTGGCAGGTTGTAAAATTGGCACCATATTAGATTTGTGAAAACTCTTATCTGGAGCTTTGAATTTACTTTATTCCAAGGAAATGTGATCAGTTTTCTCTCCAAAGTTCGAAACGTGCTATTCGTTCATAGGTTTTATGATGACACAATCATTTTTCTTGATGTTGTTCTATCTTAAGGGATGAAGAGCTTTAATAAAATAATACTGGTAGTTATTTGTGTCAATATTTTTATTCTTTCATTTAGCATTTCTTTTTCGGTCAGCACTTGACCACCCATATTTAGAAGGATGTTTTTTTCTAAAAACCTATATAAACAATGTTTACTTAACTTTCTCAACCTCTAGTAAATAATTGTCATTTTCCTTTGGAAAATAATCACAGATAGATTTCAAGAAATAGAAAATGCTTGTTGTACTTTGCAAGTTTAACATGCCTTAAGAATGTCGAAAGAGTTATTATTACTCGTGAAAAATGCATTTCGTATTACAATCAAGAGAGTATTTCATATTGGATGAGTCTTTTATAAGTTCAGTGATTTGAAGTGGATTTCATTTGGGTTGCTGCATCCATTCGTTAGTTTCTTTATTTTTAAGACCCATGCCCATTTGGGTGCTTCGGCTGCATTAGGGAACTGGATCTCCATTTCAAGTTGATCTTCGTCAAATGTCCACTGTGTCAGGTAAAAAAATCATATTTCAATATGTATACGGAACTTTTTCAGCTTCAAAAGAGTTTTTCTATGTGTAATTGGTACAAATAATAGTTCACTTAAAATTTACCGAATGAATTTACCCTGTTTGGGTAAATTATCTAGTGGAAAGATTGAAGTTGATTGAATTGAAATAAAAAATCATCTTCTTCTACACCTAAATTTTACCATTTATCTCTTAAGAATAATAAAATCTTAGCTTAAAAGGACTCCACATACAGTGTTACATTAATGCTATAATATAAGTGGACCCCAGAAGTCAAGGGGTCTAAGTGACATTTAAAAAAAAACGAGTTAGGTACAGGAATGGGATGTGAAACTATAAATCTTTGAGATGGTAAGGGGATCCAAGTGATTTTCTTGATAGGTGATGCTATCTAGGGTAATGCCTCTTAACTACTTAGTGGGTTGTACCAAACATTTTCAACTTTAAGTTTTCTCTAATCAATGGTTTTGTTACTTAGACCACTTGACTTCTGGGGTCCTCGTATCTTATCCCGCTTATGGCCAGTTGCAAGAACAACAATCATGTATTCTATACATTTATGGGACCCATAAGCCAAGGCAACCATTAAATAAGTGTTGCAGAAACATTCGATAAATTTATTGGTTTCATAACTTATGGCATGTGGTGTGAGTTCCGCAAGTAGCCAAGGTGGCGGATGCGCAATAAACCGCATGGAGACTTAAATACTCGATTATTAAAAGAAGAGTTGTTATGAGACAAATTACTGGTCAATTTACTCTTACTGAATGATAATTATGTGCATTAGAAATTATTTATAGGTTAAACTGCCATAATTTTTTCAGGTGATTAGATTAGATTAGATTGAATCTTCGAAGCTCTTGGCTATTGGTAAATAAGTTATATGACTAGTAGATATTATCCTGCAACCCGAATAATTCATGAGATATATAACTTTATGGATCACATAACTACTGATTCCATAACTAAATGTTCTTGCAGCCGGCCATTAGTCACGGAATGGCTTTGTATGAGATGCATTAGGCTCTTGTTACATGATCAAAAATACCTCATTCAATGAGGTCACTGATGTTAAACCTTTCTGAGCTAGTCTTAAAGTCACTATGGTGGTCATCCAACTTGTTTAGATTGATGTTAACTCCGTCTGCAGCTGACAGTCAGGGAGCGCGAAATAGTTTCAGCTGTCAACGTTTATTCACCGAAGGATTTATTAATGCGACTAAGTTTACTCTTTCACCAACGTTTTGATGAATCATATTTTATATGCTATCACTTCCAAATCTGATGGGACACCCAAGAAGTACTTACGGTGAAAACACGTTGCTCAACCATCTGAAATTTCTTTGTTTTTGGTAAACGTTCCCATTGATTTGCATAATCTATAATTCTATTGATTGTGAAAATGCTTTTGTTTTTCGAACATTCAATATTGCTATTATATTAAGGAAGACATCTATTGAGCCAGGGAAGTTTTAGAGTTGTTGTAAAAATCCTGTTTAAATTATACAGAGCCATGGCCAAATGCATTGAAAATGTGAGTGTAACGGTTAAGTTTAGTGAAGGCAATGTTTAGGGTTAGTGAAGTTGGTTGCAAATCAAAGACAAAAGATTAAGTTTTTGGAGTTATATAGAAAATATTCTAGTAAGAAAATGCAGGTGAAATTTCATAAAAGAAGCAGAAACGAAAGCAACTTCATGTTTTAGTATTTTATAGAGGTGTTTACTTAGGACATTTTCAAAAAACCACGGAACTAGCTGCGCAGTTACTTCATTTTCATGATTTTTCCTCTGTGAATTTCGCACAATTGTGCGATTTTATAGAGGATCTATAAATCTATAGGCTGTGGATATTTTGGCTCTTTGATGAGGCTACATCCATCCGGAGTTTCTTACAAACGGTGTTTGCTGGGAACTCCTGAAATATGAAGCCATTAACGTGTGTGCTCCATGGAAGCATTGCTACCAACGATAGTATGATATTTAAAAATTTTTAATTTTAAAAGTGGATTACTAAGTGAGTCCAATATTAGCCTAAACGACTGTGCTTTCTAAATTGGGTACCTGACCTAAGAATTTATTATATAGCTGTGGCATAGTATTATCATTGAGTGTTTCCAAAATATTAAGTGAAGCGTTTTGGATTGGCTCTTACTTTGTCAAATCATATATTTTACACACTAAGGTGGGCTGTGGTGCTTCAATATTCAACTTTCATTAAGTGGTAAAAATAGTGATTTTTATGCTTAGAGCATTCCTAGTAGTCGTTTTTGAGGGTATTTGGAAGGTGAATTAGGTACTAACCTTCTTTATACATTGCTTACCTTTAAATCTCCAAGTTTGTACCCAATCATTTCAACAGTCGTTACACTGCTTACTTTTGGACTGCTAATCTTGAGCTTATTCATTGCTGGCCACTTAAGAACAATTGCATAAACAGTACAGTCAGGATCGCCATCTTTCGTTGTGTACCTGGGAAAACAAAATGGTGCTTAGGTTAACCCTTTTGCTTCACCTATAAACTTTCTCTTTCTCTAACGATATCTCTTAGAAAATGTCTATAACCTTTCTCTTAAAGAGCTTACTTACAGCTATTTCTGACAATTTCGACTATTTATATGTAAGGGTACTACTTTATCTTTAGGGTATTGGTTGGGATTCGATGATTCAATCGAGACTTATCTTTTCCAGGGATTCTAGATTCGATCTTATTCCTTTGAATTCTTCTGATATACATTCGAACTCAAGTTGTTTGGGTGGCACATTTGCTACATCGCGGAATATTTTGATAAAGTCTCACCTTGGAATTCAGTCATTTTGACGTCGTTTTACTGCAAACTTTTCGGTGATTTATTGCGCGAAAATGGTACATAAATATCAACATAATCGAAGACGTTGCGGTGATAAATCATGAAAAGTTTCATTAAAAACGAGGCGCATATGCACACTACCCTCTTAACTTCCCTGAACATCATTTTCAAGTTCCGAACACACGTTACACGTACCATTTCGCCGGATGTATAAATTATGCGTTCTACTGAAAGAAATGTTTTTCTCTTTTTTCTTTCGTCTCGTTCTACTAACTCAATTGCTTACATTGTGTTAATGGACAGTTCGTATGTGAAAGTCAACCCAGGCAGCTTTAGGACCCAGGTCCCTTTGTTGGGTGTCGTGCTTGACAGCAGATAGAGCGAAGCTCCTGATTTCATATCCATAGAAAATGATGGTGTCATAATGTAAAATCCTTGTGTGGTCGTATGCAAAAATTCAGTAGAAAAAGAGATGAGTACAAAAGTTGAAATAGCACTATAATCTTTTAGACCTAAAAAATAGTTAAAAAGTTTGAAAATATGTAACAATCAATGTAGGAGACACATGAGATAGGAGTGAGAAATGCGGTTCGCTAGCTATGTCTACCTTCTGCTTACTTCAGCCTTCTTTAACTTCAGCATAGGAAGAGCTTGGAGTTTTTAAGGATGGGCTGAAAAGGCGTATGGCTTCTTTGGAGGATTAGCCCATTCTACCACTACTTCTAGTTGTGAGTATTTCTTGAAAACCTGGTTGAATTACTTTCAGTTCTTGCTGTTGAATGACCTTTGGTTCTTGCTTTAATTTACCTCCTTAGATATTCCAGAATTAAACAGCAGATTTGTATCCATTATATATATTGTGCATTCATTATTGGGAAGTTTTCCTGGTTCCAGTCCGCAGTAAAAATAGAATGGCATTTCAGTAAAACGTGTCTCTAGAGCTACATCGTACAACTTGCAGGTAAAGACAACAAAACTCAAGACGAATACCGGGATCATCCTTCCAAAACTAGAAAAGTTGGTGAATGCATATAGTTTGATTGTCTATTTAGGAAGGTGACTAACATTTAAGGTAAAGGACGCAAGTAATTTAGCTTTTTACTGGCACTACAGTAGATTCAGGATTTCACTGAAAAACTTCTGCCACTGCTATAATTTGAACTTGGGCCTGCGGCAGTAGAATACAGTACAACAACCGCATCCTAGATCACTCCCTGAATCCGAATATCTCGCATGGTACCTTGAGGAAAACGAATCAAGTGCAGTGCCCATTGTGTAATACGCAAAGCTGCTGCCACCTTGACACTTCTTACATATCTTACTATTCTACTAAGTTTTTTCTTGATGGCCTTTATGTACTCTGTTATCTGTCGTTTCCCCAAATAATTAAATGTCCAATCTATCTCTGTTTAATGAAATGCCAATTGTTAAAACTCACCACACGTCTGGATTGAGGGTGTCGTTTTGGTATATCCATGGTCTTGAGGAATAGATTGCCTCTTGATTTATATTCAACCACTTGCCCATTTGTCTTAGCCTTTCTTCAGCAATGGGTGGAATTTTGCCATATGATGTGGGGCCGATGTTAACGAGAAGGTTCCCTGAAAAGTCCGCAAGAGAATACAATGAAGCTTTAACGCATGTATGTGGATTTTAACCTGAAAAAAAGAGGCATCGTGTTTTGAGTTACCGGTATTTTTGAAAAACTAAGCCATTGTCTTGAAGAAAACCAGCAATATCTGCAGATATATTCGATATGTTTAAACATAAAATCTTAGATACAGTTAAATATATTGGAATTACCTTAACTTCTGATATATCGTGGGGAACACCCAAATAAAACATGTGCAGCACAGTATTAAAAAACCTAGGTTTTGTTGAGCGTATAATAGGAAGGTCCTCGGAAGAAAAAGTAAAAGAGAGATGCTACTTCGCCCTCATTAGGTCACACCTCGAATACGCCGCGAGCATTTGTGACCCTAGTCATAAAGTTTTAATCAAAAAAATTAATTGAATACAAAGAAAAGTTGCACGCTTCATTGAAAGCTGCTACAAGCGAACATATAATTTTTCACAACTTATAGAGGGATTAAGGTGGGAGACCCTAGAGACTCGGAGGCTACACGCTAGACTTAGCTTGCTTGAGAAATTTAGAACTAGCGTATTTCAGGGCGAAAAAGAGAATATTATCATGACGCCACACTACATATTAAGGTGGGAGCCCCTAGACAGAACACGAAGCGATATAATAAGAGAAATACATTGCTGAACAAATAGGCCTAAAAACTCGTCATTTCCGCTCACAATGAGCGACCACAATAAAATTTGAGCTCCACTAAATACAATCATATAATACACGCCTCCATTTCATCTCCCAAAACCTTATACCTTACATCTATACACGGCTGGTGTCCTAACACCCCCTCTAATGTGCCCATGCAGCGGCTCGCAGGGTAGCATGTAGATATATGTATGTATGTAGAAACTGGAATCCCCTGAATCCAGATAACGTTACGTTAACGAAACTCCATCGAAATCCTTTCCGTGCGGCAATATGACCATATTTGTCGGAGACACGTCTCCCGCTTTAACCGCTTAATATTTTTTGATTGGAGAATTATTAGAACTATTATGATGAGTGTGTGCCATAAAAACTGAGTGATCATGAGCTGAGAACGTGGGAGCGGTGATTGCTTTGTCAATGAAATTACGAATGAATTGAATGCAGTCTTGTTTAATTGATCGGATATGAGTGTGGCCATTAGATGACTCCGTGTAAACTTTGTAATGTAAAACGTGTAAATGGACGTTTGCCACCGTAACCACCGGTGGTTACGGTGACAAACGTCCATTTTGGGCGTGGGCGAAAAACATAGCGCAGTTCACCCCTCTACCTCTGATTCATTGGTCCGCTGGTTTTGGAGCAAAACGAAAGATCTTGACTGGATCTTTAGATGCTAGCTAAAAACTGTACTTTTTACCATACTTATTGGTGACAAATAGAATGAAGCTATGACATTCAAGTGAATTTTCAAATATCTGCCCGCACAGTCCTAAAGAATTGAGGCAAACATTTTGACTGCATTGTATCAAAAAGGGCGTCTAATTAGTCATCGATCTGTACTATAGTTTTCTGCGGCGGGTTCAGTGGATCGACATTGGGGACATCGGAATATGATCCGGCGCGCGCGACCTACACGACGCCGCAAGCACCTCGAGGGCCTCTGGATAATATATGCTATCGCTGATGTATTCACGTCCAACCCACGACTTTACCCCGTGCGTAATCACTACCGACATTTCATTAGTTAGGCTAATCGTTGTACTTATGCAAATTATTTTGCGTCGGTTTGCTGCGATGTGCTCCACACGTCCCGTTTTCATGGTAGCGACAATATCGGATAATTAGAGATGGCGATGATACATCCTGACGCGTTTAATTTGCCATCATTTCTGTTCATCGTGGAGATATAATTATTGTGGAGTTTTAGAATAAATATTGGTATTCACGTGGAGTTTTGCCGATGGGCTGCTCCTTCTAATTTCAAACTTAATCAATATTCTGAAGATGACCTCCAGCTCAACGGGAAAAAGTCACGTGAACACTTAAACGATAAAAAGCATCTGTTCTCACTCCCATGCGTAGCTCCGGAGACACTGGATACATCAAAAGTTGAAATATAGAAAAATCCGACGAAAACGCAGCCTGCATTGAACTACACAGTGTTCGGGCACACACGAACGGCTGCATTAAAGTCAAATCATGCGTCACCTGTGTGATATGCGATACGTAATCATTTCTCACCTCCACAGCTTATTGTCGAGGCCAGAGTTGTCAGCAGTTCCTCGATCGTCAGATAGTCCTTCAGGGATGCTGTTCTTCTATATCCCCACGAGTACCTGTCTAGGGTCATGGCATTTTCCCATTTGTGTTGCTGAAGAGTGCCTGAAAAAGCAAGAAAGAAGTAAGGAGTAAAACTTCACATAATTGAAAATTAGAGGTATGCGTCCTTGAATTTTCTTTGGCAGGAGATACAATCAGTTTGCTCAATTATTTCATTAATCGCAAACTAGATATTCAAATCTGATTTGTACATAAATATTAGGTAACAATTGGAATTATTTAATCATACGTGACAGCTGTGCAGGTGATTCAAACTTCAAAATCGTCATTACAAGTAATTAACTCTTAACTTCGTTTGAAGGTATCCCTCCCTTTATCCCTGTGTATAATTGAAGCCGGTCTGTTTAAGGTTCCCATTTTTAATGGTTTATGTGTGGATTAATTCTTCTGTCCTTCTCGCTGGACTCTCCCACTCATTTACGTTTGAAGTTTGGAATATTCATCTGGATATTATTCTTTCTTACTACACCCATATTTTTTCTCCTCTTCTGATCTACCACACACTTAGACCAAATTAACATATTTATTGATAACAAATTAAAAGTATTTATTAATGATTTTAGCTCTTAAATGGTAGGAGTCACTCGGATTAAAAAGTAAAAGAGAGATGCTACATTGCTCTGGTTAGGTCACACCTCGAGTACGCTGCAAGCATTTGGGACCCTGGTCATAAAGATTTAACCAAAAAACTAATAAAATACAAATAAATCTGCACGTTTCGTTTAAAAACTGCTACGAGCGAACATATAGTGTCTCACAACTTTTATAGGTATATAGGTGGGAGCCCTTAGAGACTCGGAGGCTACTCGCTAGGCTTAGTTTGCTTGAGAAATTCAGAACTGGTGTGTTTCAGGGCGATGAAGAGAATATAATCATGACGCCTCAATACATCTCTAGGTCTGGCAGAAGCGATAAAATAAGAGAGATACATTGCCGAACAGGCAGGTACAAAATCTCGTTCTTTCCACGCACAAATAAACGACCACAATAAAAACTGAGCTTCATAGAATACACTAATATAATAGACGTCACCATTTCACCTCCCCAAGCCCTATTTTTATCTAACATTTTTACACGGATGGTGTCCTAAAACCCCCTGCCACATGCCTATATGTCGACTCGCATGATGGTATGTAGATGTAATCAGAGATATTGAATCACAAGTAAATAATGTGTACTATTTATTTTCCTATTCTATAATTTTTCATCGTTGAGGGGAGAAAATTGATCGGTGACCATTTCCGGAAAACCTCCTCTTCTATTCATACGAGTTACAAGTGACTTTTCCTGCTTGCCCGCTTCTCCTAATGATATCGCATTTGGGTATTAAGTTGACATCATTTTCGATTCGAATTAGTTGGTATGTCTGCCGTCAACTTTGTGGTGGTCTTTTCATAAATGTCTGTTCTGGAACTTGGTTATTTGCGTAACTTAATTTAACACACATACATACCAATTACGCCGTTCCCTTCCGGCGTAGGCACAGTCACAAAGTTTCACTCATAAATACATATTTGTACACCTAACTCTGCTTCAATAATTTTCTCCAAACTGACCTATCCTTGCAAACCTCTTTTGCTTCCTTTACCCCCATACACTGCTTCATACACACCCCCCTGTTTTTAAGACTCCTAATATTCCTCCTAAGAATTGCCGCAACCACATTCAACCACAACTTTCTCGGCCTACCTCTACCTCTTGCACTATTCATTTCTCTGTTATGTATCTGTTTCGTTATTCGACTCTCATCCATTCTCTTAACATGGCCACACCAAAGAAGCACACTCCTTTCATATAGGTATGTCCATTACTGGAGCATCTAACCCACACTTATTTATTACCCACTCATTCCTGACCCTATCCATCCTACTTTTGCCGCAAACACTCCTCAGATAACTCATACCTACGGCGTTTAGTCAAATCTTATGTCTATCCTGACATACCCATGTTTCACTACCACACAACAAAGTGGGGAGAAGTACACTTATGTACACGGCGATTTTCGCTTCCTTAGACAGGTACTCATTCCTTGATATGCTCCACATGCTACCTACCACTTTCCTTCCAGCATTCGCACGTCTCTTTATCTCCTCATCTGTCCGTCCATCTTTCATAAACATATTACCTAAGTACACAAAATCTATTTGTTCAATTACTTCACCATTCGCCCTCATCATACAGTTATTCACCCCATTCTCCTTATCAAAAACTACTTTTTTAGTCTTGCACGCATTTACCCTCAATTCCATTCTCTCTGTTGATTCACAAAACTTATCTAGGAGCTTCTGTTATCTCTGTTGGCTCTCTGAGATCAAAACAGCATCATCCACATATACTAGAACTCGCACGTTTACATGTCCAATTAAAACACCGTCGTTTTCTCTACATTCATCTCTAACACATTTATCCATTAATACATTAAACAGCCATGGTGACATTACGCAACTTTGCTATACGCCCTGTTTTATTACAAACCATTCACTCAGAACCCCGTTAACTCTCACGCTTGCCTTACCATTATCATACATCGCCATTTAATATTCAATAACCACCCATTCACTCCATAGTCCTTCAAAACCTTCCACAACTTCTTTCTATTTACCCTGTCATATGCCTTCTCTGAATCAACAAACGCACAATACGCTTTCTTTCTGACGCCCATACATTTTTCTATCACTTGCTGAAGCGCGAAAAGGTGGTCACTACATCATCTCCCAGGCATAAACCCACACAGCTCATCCCATATTCTGTCACAAGTAATGTTCCTCACTCTTTCGATTAAAATTTTGCTGAACGTTTTTCCCGGAATCTCAATAAACTAATAACTCGATAGTTATTATATTTGGTCTTTCCTACCTTCCCTTTGTACGATGGAATGATGATTGCGTTTTTCCAATTTAATATTTTCGCCGAAATTATAAGCACTCATGTTTGGGTACGAATGATAAATTAACGAGGAAACCTACAGAAAAACAAATCACATCATAATTTTTCTCTATTACTTATGCGTTATTTGATGATAGATTTAAGTTTTTAAACGCTACATCAGAGTCTCGTAGATTGCCATTTTATGACTGGAAAGTGTTTATCGCTCCATTCGGTGCTGTAGTAGTGTTAAAAATACCATATTGTGGGCTGTGGTACACTTACGAGGTCGTTAGACATCTCGATCATGTTACCAATACAAATAACACAAGCTGGACGATCGTGATATTTAACATGTACCAACACCGAGAACGACTTTGGTACATGTTCAATGCCTTTCGATTGGATGTATAATGCCCTCTACGTATCGAACGACGTCATTACAGGATTGAAGACGATACAACTACTATACCGTATCCTTCCACATAATTCAAAAGGCTCACTCACCTGGGTTGTATCTGTCTTGGCAAGAGAAGAAACCGCCATGCTTACAACCGGTGCCCTGGCCCCAGCGATCGTTGGTGACCACTGTATCCTTCACAGGACTCTCATTGTACAGCCACGCCAGGAAATCTCTCGAGGTGAAGTAAGTGTCCTGGGCTTCCCAGTCGCCATCCGACCATATGATTTCCGGCTTGTAAGTATTGATCTAATGAACGGATAAATCAAGAGTAATGATGAAGGTTTAGGCTAAAGTTTATTCTCTTATCTGTATATACATTTGGTTATACATTTGCATTTTGTATTTTGCTGGAAAATTTTCAGGGTAAATACTTCCGCCTTTCAGAACAAATCTAAATATTTCTAACTGCACCATCAGAATGAAAAACTTGGAAGCTTAATTTTTGTCTTCGAAACATGTTGTGATGTGAAGCAGAGGAATGGATACCGAGGTCTCCAACCCCATGTAAATGATATTTTAACAAATCCGATAACTTTCCGTTGCATCAAGTATATTTTGTTGTTACCCCGTCAAGCCGTTAATGTGACCAGCAAATATAAGTTTGTTTTCTAAGTGTATTCATTAGATATGAGTGGCCGGGAACATTAAGGGTTGTTCTTTCTAAATATTTGTATATGAGTTATCGATCCCATTAATGGATCGAAGTTTTAAAAATGGTATAATATTACAATGCAGTCAGTGTTACAAACAGATATGTTTTTTTGGCCAGTAGTTGGAGAGACAGTCGCAGTTGGCTTTCTTTATATTATGAATTGGTTACTTTAAAATCCGACCATTAGATATGCAGTTTTAGGATTCACTTATGACTTTTTCCAGCCATTTTGTACTATTTTATACGATCACTTTGCCACGTTTGTGATATGTATTTACATCAGTAGCTAATGATTTGCGAACTTGTATTTAATTAGCCATTTTCCTTTTTACCAAAAAGCGTAACAATATCACGAGGTCGAGTCACAACTCAGAATGAGATTCAGCACGGATTCTTCCATAAATGAATTTAAAACATCATGTGTGTCAATTCGATCAAAACATATGCATTTTTCCTCTGAATTAAACGTGTGTAGGTTATGTAGTAGAGATAAGTGCACAAACTAATACAGATTTTTAATATTCCACTTTCCCCTTTGGGCCCTCCGATCGAAGGGCACTTCTCTCACTCACCAATTCCTTCAGCTCAGGGAGCATCTTGTTTTGAACGAACTCGTTGGTCTTGAAGCCATTGGCCTTGTCCTTGAGGTATATCGGGTTGAACCACTCAAACAGGGAGTAATAGTTCCCAAACTTCATTCCTCTGTCCCTTACTTTGACCGCCAATTCCCCTGAATAAAGCATACATGTTTCATGAATAACAATTAAATATATATATCCCTGCTTTGTATCTGCTTCTACGTAAACTCAAGGTATACACTGGCGACCCCTATAAATAAGAGACTTGAAAATTTCAGGGAATGCAACAACGTTTTACGGAAAATGAGGAATCTAAATTCTCTTGTGTTCATTTCCCAGCCTTTATCGTTCATCCTCAGCCCGAGAATCATGGTAATATGGTCAGATTCAAAGAAAATCTAGGGCTCCGTTTTTATTTGCACTCCATTTGAAGTTAATTGATATATCTCCCGTGTCTCTTTGACCTTTTAATTCTGTAAATGTTAATGGAAGACTTTAAGTGGCATATTCATGCTGGCGGAGTTACGTGAGGAAGGAAGTTGACGCCGCCACAGGGACTATTTCGACATGTGTGAATGTCGTGGTGACGCGTCAAAGTGAGTTGGAGAGAGCAGTAATGGTGAAACGCAGCCGTATTGGTCACGCCATTGATCTGAATGGGAGCGTGGTTGATCATTGAAAATTTAAGAGGTTTTATCCATAGGTGTTGGTAATTTCAAGGATGATATATGGATATATGGGAGGATCAGAGGCGCTTCACATTATCTTATCACATCCACTCACGTGGTGGAGATACAAGTCCTAGGAAATTATGTCCAAGGGTAGTTGCCTTTCCTATGCCAGGTGAAGCCTGGGTTGGCTTACTAATGTCGCGTGGGAAATACCAACTGGCTGAATTCAGATTTCATCTGATGATGTGTCCATTGCTAGAGGATAAAATAATGATGAAACCAGCTGTTTCTGGCAATGGGAGCAAAGAATGAACCAGCGCATCTGGTATCAAGCGTTCTATAATGTGACTTTTTCGGCGTCCGTTACAAGGTGGCTCTCTCCTATTTTATAGCACGGCCGAAATCCTAAGTCTGATCCTGGAACCTAATTGATTTGCTATAAAAATACCATAAGCTACGATCCCCATCGCGAGATAAAGCATTTCTTTTTCTCAAAATGGTCTCTAACACCATGGGAGAACACCATCTCGTTGGAGATGATGCTCTCCCCATGGTGTTAGAAACCATTTCGAAAAAAAGAAATGCTTTACAGCATATAATATAGCTGTACATGTATAGATACAATAGCTGGTATCATCATTATTTTATCCTCTAACAATGAATGCATCATTAAATGAAATCTGATCTTAGTCTGATAGCATTCCTCGAGGTAATAGTGAGCGAATCAAGACTAAAAATGACATAAGAAAAGGTAATTACCCTCGGACATAATTTCCTGGAACACGTATCTCCACAGCATTAATGGATGTAATGAGATAACGTGATGTATCTCTGATCCTCCCATATGTATCTAATCCTTGAAATGACAAACATCATTGGCCTCCGTTATAAGGTTACTCTTACCTATTTTACTGCACGGGAGTCGCCAAAATTATGATAATGACACTGGAATCAACTTGATTAGCCATAAAAAATTATGTTATTTTGGATCCTCATCGCGAGATCAAGATTTCCATTTGTTCAAAATGGTCTCTTTCATCATCAGTTTATTTTTCGGAGATGTTGTTTTTAGCATTTTCTAGGTTTCAAAAAGAGATTCGTTTCAATAAGCATTTTGGACAAGTGCTGTTTAATTTTGAGTTTTCTCTTCCAAATTATATCATTTACTGAATAACTGACTTCTCGATATCCTAGCTCAGATGAATCAGCTTCGAACTATATCTTCTTCTTTCAAAATACGTCTATTCAACTTTATCTAAATCACTCATGCAGTCATTGTAATTAATTTTTATTATTCAATTAATTTTATGAGGTATAAAAAATCTAGAATGAGGGTGCGTTCCCCAGTTCATCAATTATTATTTTCCATCTCATCCGATTGGCAGTTGCGCTCGAATTCGATCTGTTGATTGAAGAATCGGTAAGAATAATGTCTTTTTTTACTTTATTTTCAGCTCTCTGTACCATTGTTTTTTACAGTATAACTTCCTTCGTCAATTTTTATACTCACCCAGGAGATCTCTCATCGGTCCCACGTCCATTGCATTCCAGTTGTAGGTGTAACTCGAGGGCCAGAGTGTGTATCCCTCGTGGTGCTTGCTTGTCAGCACCACATATCTTTTCGCACCGGTGCGGAAACATTCCAATGCAATGAAATCGAATGGAAGTAATGGAAAAGAATGGTTATGGTTGTCAAGTTAGGAGTATTTACTAGAGAGACATTTCATCTTCTATTTACTAAATACTTTTATTATGGAAAATAATGATTGAGGTAAAAGAAATATTTTTGCTTCCTATTAATGTCTCAAAACTTATGTTTTGTTATTTTTATTTATCGATTGATAGCCACAGATAGATCTTTGGAAAATTGTATTATGCCTCGGTAAATAGATACTTAATTGATCGTGAGTGAAAATCGCTCTCAAAAGCACAAGAAGCTTGAATATCCACGAGATAATTAACTCTTTATCACATCTATGGAGAGGCTGTCAGTGCTGAACAACGAACGTTGAATTCAATCAGCCAAGTTATCCAACATAGTCATACATTTTTGTTGCTTTGTCTTAAAATGAGCCCGTTATTCACCCAATTCTTGTCGAAGCGGACGTGACGGTTGAATATATCCGGAAATTCCACAAATAATTCAAAAAGCTTTGTCTAACGACTACTTGAGTTCGTGCATATGTAATACCTTTCCTACTTTTAATTTATGCAATCTTAAAAATGTCACTGTGACTGACGCATTAATAAGCCTCAGATAATTTAAAGCAAGGAATAATGGGCTAGATAAGACTAAGAATATATTTTAAGGACTATTTTTCACAATCCGATGATAGGAAAGCGACGCCGACGGTCGCTTGAGAAAATATTTACGTATAATTTCGGGTATTTGATAAAACCTTTCGAACTAAAAAAGATTAGGCCTCTTACTTATTTATTATAGTTTTGCCTCGAGGTAAGACCCCATGCCTTATCACTTCGGAGTGGAAAACCTATTCCGAAGCCATGAGGATGTGTGACCGTTTAAAGCCATGTGGTCTTGTTTCTAATGCGCTCATCTAATGTTAGGTGGAAAATTTGAAGTAACCAATCAATATTTTTTTAAGAGCTTTCTTGAAATTGAATCACAATTTGTGAAACTTTTGCCAGTATTTTTATGTGATTTTGAAGTATGAATATGTTGTAACAAAGTTATTCTTTTCATTTACTTTTCTAAAACCCTTAAAATTACAGTTTTTTAATAGCAACTCTGGTAAAAAATGACTAGGGCTGAATTTTTTTACCTCACCAATTGCGTCATGCTTCGAAGTCTTATTAAAAGTGTACAATGAACATTTTTAAAAACAATGCAAGTATTTTTCTCCCTAAAATATATACTTAGTCCTTTTTCTGATCCTTACTAAAAATACTTTGGTAAGAAAAATCCTATGATATTTGCAATCAAACAAACTACTAATTATGAGGTTTTTGTATAATTTTCAATTCCATTTTGAAGCATACTCACGAAAATACTTCAAACGTGTATATTCGAGAATGTTCCGGCAATGGTTGACACTTTTTAGGCGACATCTTTCGAAGAAAAATATAATTTTTCCCCCCGCTCTGGTAATCGGTCATCCACCCGGAGCTTTCTAACCCGCTTAAAGAAAGGTTCTCCTGTAAAAATGGTTAATGTCAGCGGCGTCCCAACGTTTAGGATGCCCTGCCCCATTACATTCAAAGCTTTTTTTCAGTATTTCGAAAATTACTTTTAAAATTAAAAAAATGTTGTTTTTTTAACCCGGTATTGAGGTTTTCTGCTTTAGTGCTTTCCCCCGCTTTCCGATTCTCAGCTTTCCTAGAAATAGAACCTCATCTCTTTTGGGTGTCGTACTAAATAAGAGCGCCCTCTTCGCATACTCATTGATATATTTTGGCGCAGTAAATAGGGCGCCATCAGTATTTTGGAGAGGCCAACATACCCTTGCCTTCTATTGTTACGCCACTGGTTTATGTAAAAGGAGATGAAGAAAGCCTTTGAGTAGAAGATTTGAAATATTAGTGAGCAATTGTTCTGGTTGGCTAGCTTTTAAAAATAAACGGAAACTTGCTCCACCTCTGCGTAATCAGGGACCCGGAAATGTGGCGAAGAAGGAACCGAAGGTTACTCATTTGTACACTTCAATCGCTCAAATGCTGTTTCCACTGGGACTTGAATGACCCATTGGCAGCGTTGACAACCCTGCCACCTTGCCCAATTGGATAAACCAACGATGAATATCGGTGTACCCAATGGCGAAGAGCATCGGAGACAATGATAGGAGATTGAAAACTACTGCGCCTCGTCATATAAGCAAATGCCGAAAATGAATACATCCGCTTACTTATTAAGAGGGGAATCATTCATAGCAGTACAAGCTTCCAGCGTTATCAGGTCATGGACAGATTCCAGTAAAAGGCCAGCAACAAAAAGTCCTTGTAACTAGCGAATAAAAGGCGGTTTCCGGTTAATTTCAACTAGCCGATGAAAATATGCTTGTCATCTGATCGTAATTTTTGCCAAAAGTGAGATATTCTATTCGGTGATGAAGGATAAAATTTTGTTTCCCTTGAAATTGACGTAATGTGATGGTTTCAATCATTATTCTCACTTTTTTATTGTGGCTATATGTACGTTTCTTTAAAAGTGACATTCAAATCGTATTTTTGATAATTTTTGGATTTTTATGGAACACGACAATTTTTCGCCACCAAAAGTTCGTCTTTTCGCGTAAGCGGCGTCAGATATAAAGAAAATATTCTGAAATGAAAAATATTGTGCGTTTTTCAAGCTTTCATTTCAGCCGACATTAGACCTGTTTCAAGAAACGGTAGACATGCTTTGTCATGTACAAGGCCTGTGTTTCACTGGCTCTCGTGTGGCTAAAGCCGCACTCATCCTTGTATCCTATTCGTTATGAATGTCCTCTTTGCAGGGAGTTACCGACCAATCCTCATCTCAGTGACGTCTAGGTGAAGCATTAACGATATTTGATCAAAAGTTTCCAAATCATGAAAAAAATACGACTCGAACGTCACTTCTGGCTTAAGATTCGTGTGTTGACTGCGAAAAAACCCTAGAATAGATGTTGACACTATCGATTTATGCCACGAGTGAGAAAAAAGAGTTTTTAACTTCACCGCCAACCTCAAACCTACCATTTAAATCACTTTCGGCAAAAACCTTGACCTGGTAACGAGTATATTTGTTATCAGCGCATTCCATACATCCGGAAACCACCTTTCACTCGCTTGTTGCATTAAATACTTCCTGCAACAGAGGTAGAGCTCTTTCTTCCAGAATCGTAATTAGACTAACCCATCAACCAGAGTCAGCCGATCGTGGTTAGGATTCCAACCTCGGAGTAGGAAATGTCCTACCGTGATTCCAATTGCGGTAAGCGCCGATTCTCGCTTATAACTAGCCGCCATTAGGCTTAACAGTTGGGCCTAAAAAGTACCCAGCGTAAGGCCTAATCAGCCGCAGAGGAGAGAAGTGGAAGCAAGGCACTAGCGGGGCACCGCTCATTAATCGTCTCACCTGGCGCCTGCGAACGCGAATATGTCTGCCCACTCGGCGGGGTCGAAGAACTCTGCCCGGAATTCCGGCGCGAAGTCGGCGTACGTGAAGTCCGGAGGGTAGAACTTCTTCATGAAATTCACATCATCAGCATTGCCACCTGCCAAAGAAATACAAATGTATTGCACTTGCACTTGTAAGGTTTGAGCTACAGGAGAATGAATGAAACCCCTTTAGGGAGTGCTCTGAACCGTGGAATAACTAATGGCCTGAAAGCTTCAGAAAAATTACTGTAATTGCCCTAATTGCCCAAAACTAATTTTCGCGTAATCTTAACGCTTTGTAAAAAATATTCTGGATTGTTAATGTCTACTTATCGTGTATTGATGGCGATTCATTCCGCCCAGAATGGTGTGTATCCGGCTTTTAAATGGCTTGGAATTATTTTTCAAACGTTTTCTCCCATAAGAAACATTTCTACTTGGTGCAAATACATATCCTAATTGTTCTATATACGTTTTATTTTTCCTTGTGGTGGTGTTACCTTTACGCACCAAAAGCTTTGTAAGCGTGTTGAAGAGGTTACAACATTGGATCCAGGAAACAGTTCGCTTCCGAGATTGTTTCTTTTCATCGGCTGCATTTACATGTATGCTGAAACGTACTTTTGAACATGGCAATGCCGCCTTATTGGTTTTCAAGAGGTACAGAATAATAGATCTATCGGTAATGTTGCTCACTAGAATGATGAGACTACAGCCTGGTTTCAAATACTCATTATTTTTATCTAAGACAATCACACAATGGTTCCCAACCTCCGTGCCATACGAATTTTTTGGGGGTCATACTAAATTAGTTCGTGATGCATAGCTAAGTTTGAATTCTCATGCCATTAGGTTCAGCTGTAGAAAAAGTTGGGAACACAATCATCATAGGTTGTACATTTCATCGAAGTTTTCGTCGGTAGGGAAGTATTCGAAGCATAGGCTTCAAAAAAAAGCATAGTGACGGTCACATCACTACGCATTAGGAAAACAATAATAATTCAAAATTAACAGCCAGTGAAACATTTCTCTATGATCACTGAAACACATCCAAGGTTTCGCTTATCGTCCAGAAATGCTAATCTCTACCGATGTGAAGGAATTATCCTTCACTTTCAAAGCAGGAAAACTGCCGCAGTTCAACGCAAACATGCCCCTGAACCAGCTATAGGATGATTGTTGACAAAGGAGGAGTGGTCATTTTAAGTTAGGTGTCTATTAATTAATTTTTTTTTAATTCCCCACTACTGGCTATCATAATCTATGACATAGCCATCGTATTATGCAGGAAAATAAAAAAGTTTCATGTTGGTAACTGTTTATCCTAATCTGTGAATGAAAAGAGTGAAATAACTTAAGCACTGAGATTTCGCCGAGATGACGACGCCGGACCACAAAAAAATATCAGTTCTTGTAAGCGATTCAGCAGCTGTGTCAAGGAATGAGCACTTAAATATTTGTAGTGAGCCCAAACGCAAATCTAATGGAATTAAATCAATGTTCTCAACGTTTTCAATATCTTGTTTTCTGCGTAATAATATCTTGCTTTCTGCATGGAATTTAAAAAATATGCTAAAAAATAGAGCTCGTACATTATAATTGAAATTAATGGATCTGGATTTGAAAGAAAATAAATTTAAAATGTCCAAACAATTGTACATTAAACAACAGGTAGTCGGTAATGAGTTCAGTCAAAAATCTGATGGAACCATACCAATGTTCATGTACATCATTAAGACCGAACATGAAACAAGGAAGTAAATAATTTATAAAATGAATTGGAGCCCGTACAAGATAATTTAAGCATAATGATTTGGCTTAAGAAGAAATGAAAAAAAAACTTTTTTTTCACAACCGTATAATTTTATAAATAGGTTGCCATTATGGATTACCGATCACATTTACTGGCTTAGCTA
Organism: Ceriagrion tenellum; assembly: GCA_963169105.1. Taxonomy (NCBI): domain Eukaryota; kingdom Metazoa; phylum Arthropoda; class Insecta; order Odonata; family Coenagrionidae; genus Ceriagrion; species Ceriagrion tenellum. The sequence continues at coordinate 29,277,255 of OY720643.1, read as the reverse complement.
TTTATAACTGGAATTTTTATACTATGCTCAGGAATATGTAATCTGTTTCACGTTAAACTAGCCTCATCATTCGCATTCAGGAAATCATCATCCACATGAGAAATTAACTTAGCCATATTGTATTCTTTTATCGAAGGAAGTGATAATAAAGGTATTTTGAATCTGCGAAAAATATACAAATTCGTTTTGGACTGAAAAATCTTGGGAACATTGATGAAATTTCGGAAAAACTACAAAGGAAAACATAAATGAGTTTAATATTTCAGATTTTTTCCTTGGCAGTGCTAATATGTTACGAATTCTAACGAGACAATTGGTGGTGGGGCCTCACTTTGTCCAGAACAAGTTTCAGTTTGTGACTGTGTCTGTGTGAGCTCATACTGATATGCAAGTAATTCACTGTCCGAAACGAGTTGTTTTTAAGGACTTGATATCATGCGCCAAAAGCTGTATAGATTAGCTTATTTTCCAAGGTGAGGTGATAGCAATTTATCGTAGCTAATGCGTTCCGGATGGTAATTAGATTACTTGAAAAGGCGAGCGACAGGTGATTTCGTTTGTGCCAGTCAGGTGGTTGGAGCGAGTTTTGTTTTTGTACAGATTTGCGTGAAAATTTGCATGCGTGTTTATATTTGTGATACGTATAGAAAAAAGTTCTAGAAATTGCGTGTTACCCATTAGGTTTCTTGGCAATTCAGTAGTATTTGAATGCGTAGTTTTATTGCTTTGGCATATATTTAGAAGTAATTCGATTCCATAAGCACAGATTTTCTCCTAAACGCGAAATGTTAGATTTCTTATTATCATAATCTTGAATTGATAAAAACCGGTCTCGATTGTTATTTAAAAGAAGGAATCAGTAATTATTATCGACGGTTTTACTTTTAGCAGTTATTATTTAATTCAATTCCATGAAATTATAACTACTAAAAGTAACACTATTGATATTAATTAATATTTCTTTCAAATCACAATCGAGAGTGGTTTTTAACAGTTATTTTGCCAGATTTTGCATCCAAAATTATTGAATATGAACTTCTATCATATTCGTACAGCAAAACATTTATTTTCTTCCTGCTTGACCAATAATACTCTCAGTAGTTACCGCTATTTAACTCATAAACACTGCTTAATTCGGAATCATTTATCCGTCATCAGATTTATGGCCCAAAATATAAATGTTAATTTAGATAAGGTCTTTATAACGTAGACTAATGTATGTGTACATGAATAGAGCAATCATCAACAGCAGTAATTTGAAACTGCGCAATCTGTGAATTGCTATTTTTTAATTTCCAAAATGATTAATTTTTCAAAATGCGACATATATTTATAAAGGAAGCATTATGGCATCTGGATCGATGGCTACTTGTGATGCTGAGTGGCATTAGAAGCATAAATCTCTAATACGCACAAGATGAAGGGTATGTAATCTTATGATTTTTCGTGTTTGTAACCTTGCAAATATAAGCCTGCATCGATTGACTAATTGCGATCACATCTAAAAAAAGTTTAAAACTCCTACGAATGAACAGAGCGATACATAGCCGATAGTAAGACTAGAACGACGGACTAGATTCTTCAACTGAAGGCTACGTGCTTGTCTAGGATTACCTACTTGAAAACACAGATTGGGAGAGTTTCAGGTTGACTTCAAGGATATTATTGTGTCCCCGTCATACATCTCCTGAATTAAAGAAAGGCAGATAATAAGAGATGTCTTCTGTAGAACAAGTAGAAACAAATATTCCTACTTCCATCGCGCCAATAATGGCTACGGGCAGCCAAATCAGCTCGGGGCTAGCTAATAGCTATTAAGTACGTCCACCGGGTTGCGGATGATGAATAGGAGGATATTGTAATAGAGTTAGGGGAGAAATACGCGAGTTTACTGGACAAATAAGCTGCTGTGGACAAAAAACGACGGTGTTTATGAAGTTCAGAATTCTGGAGTATGATGGCTAAAAATTATTTGAAAAACCCGTGAGTAAATCGTGACTTGGCGATTGGCTGCCGCCAGCTAATAGACAACCAGAAAAATACAGTATGGCTGGGAGGCGGCTGCCCCCTTTACTCATGCGTTGGGGGAAACAGCTCTCCTTTGCAAAGAATAAAGATGCACACCGCATATTTTAGACAACGGCACTGATTACACCGCAGACGCGGTATGGAGTTCATTTAAGCGACCGAAGAACTGCTTTTTGGAGGGTAACGGGAAATAACCAGCTTCATATTACGAGGAGCAGCTCCTCTACTTTTTGCTCATATATATTTTATAATAAAATATATTGGAATTTTCTTGAGTAAACTATCCGGGAGGTAATGTTTTCCCCATTTCGGATCTCCTGTCGGGGACCTGTCGGTCAGAAGCTGGCTCACGTCAAATAACCATTGTGTAATGTAATCTGCAAACTCAAGCTCTTAATTAATATCATACAACGACACTTTTTCCGGTTGCGTTTAACAGACTTTGTGAATCCGCTTATTTATCATGTAAGAACGATGGGTAGCATTTTAGGAACGAAATCTGTTATACTAGATTACCTTGAAGCAGAGAACGACTTAATAACCTGATTTATTGACTTGAAACTTTAACAGACCACAGAATATTTCAAACCACTGGTTTAGATGGCTAAGCATCATCTTCAGTTGAAAATACCATAATGCACCTTATATACCATCAGTAGAGGGAAAGAGGACGGGGGAACATTCAAGTTAATACATTGTCTGATGGAGTGCCACAAAGTTAACGAAGATCAGGTTTTAAAACCCTGAAACTTGAAATGAGAGGAATAGGACTAGAAGCATCATGTTCAGCAAGAAGAAATGGGCCACGGATGATTTTAATGGAGTCTAATAATGGTCGCTGATGGACAAAGTTTCGATTAGTATCCAACCGCCTTCTCCATTAATTACATTCCGGCCGGGACTTACCCTTCCAGTGTTCCCAGAACCATTCCCCTCTGCCCGGAACGGCGTAAACTCCCCAGTGCAGGAAGATTCCAATCTTCGATTTGTCGAACCAAGTGGGCAAAGGTCTCGAGTCTAGGCTTTTCCAGGTCGGGTTGTATTTTTCTGCGGCTGTATGTGACGCTAACAGGGTACAAAGGGTCACCAAGAGACGTGGGAGCATCGTGCCGCCGTCGAGGAGAACGCTCAGGAAAAGCAATCACCAGGCTTTATGTACTGTCAAGTCTATCTCACTCTTGTGTTGCCTCATTGAGTGCTGCACACCTTCTGAGCCGGGCAGATTAGGCTCACTTTCACGCAGTTATCTCTTTTAAGTCTTGCTAATCGTCCTCGCTTGAAGGTTGGCGCTGGGTTGGCGAAGGTCATGGATTTTCCGTCAAAAGAAACATCAGCTACAAATATAATTGCTAACATCAGCTACAGAAAAACAATACGAAGAATACTGTGTTTTTTGTGCTAAAAGTCATAGTCTAGCCTTGCGCTGCTCTCTTGGCCGATTTTTGGTCAATACTTAAGAGGCCAGGGAAGAGTGCGAGGTACGACCTTGAGATGGAACAATTATTATCAATTGATGATAAGTGTGACTTCAACCCGTGCCACACTTCCTTCAAGTGGCTTGCCCTTTATCCTCCCCTAAAACTAACAAAGGGCACTACTTAGGTGCAAAATTCTGATGACATAAAATATTCGTTATCCTGATTACTAACGGATGTACATATCACAAAACTAATCGTCGCTATTCTTAAAATTGCGTTTCGTCCGAGATAACAGTTGCTGATATTGATAATAGTAATAAAAAATATTTTTCATTTATGAGATTTAACATACCGATATCAGTTAAAGTGCATGAAAAATATTTTCTGAAATAAATTATGCCAAAATGAATCCGTTCAATAGTCTCTCACGTCTTTATTGTCCCTGTTGTTTTATTTAACTCAAAATGTTCAACTCTCACACTTATCACCAAAAGAGAATACATCGTATATAATGAACGTATCCTTCAATCGAAAACATTCAGCAGTAAATAATAAAACAACCACTATAATCACAATGTAAAATCATTGCACTATAATTTGTGTTAACTTAGTTTTTTAAATTGTACGTTTTTCTCAGGAATAACGCATTGTCCACTGAATGACTATTTTATTTGGCAGCGAAGTATCTAATTAATTAATTAATATTGTGCATTTTCTTTCATTAAGCTCTTTTCACTAAAATAGTACTCATTGTTAATTTTATTTGTAAACACACAGTCACGCGCTCGGATGCTTATTAAAATATTCGCCGTCAAAAAATAATTTACCATGACCGGGAAACAAACTTGCTCTCATTAATTGGTTTCATCAAATCTCTCATTCATTGGTGCTGTGTACTAATAACTTCTACTCCGAAAAAATCCTGGAAAAAATCGAGATCTGCCACCCAGTCGAACGATTTTTCTGAGCTTTGCCATTTTTTTTTCATAAAAATCGAGATCTGCAACGCAGTCGATTGCAGTCACAACACTTTAATTCATAGATACCACTTTTCTTCGTCTTGTCTATTCTGTCCTTACACAGAACAAATAAGTTCTTCAGATTATATGGGGTTTAAAGAAATAAAATAATCATCTTTCGAAAAAAGGTTAACTATATAATTAGAGATAGGTCCAAGATACCGAATAGAGCACCATTTTCTCTTATCATTACATTGACCAATTACGCCCGAATATATTTCTCTCAAAGTGAGTTTTCTCTGTTGCCTGGAAATTCATTTGTCAATCAAATTAGGGTTGTAACCATTGACAAAGGCTATTTACTTAATTATACTGGTTGCTTTATTGAAATTATCTTCTGTCATCGGAATCTTAAGAAGGCGGTGTATCAAGGAATTGACAGCTGAGATTTTATGTGAGTAGCAATGCCTAATATCAGACGGAATAACATGGTCCGAATGGGTAGGTTTTCGAAATATGGAAAAGATATGACGATCTTTCGTGAGTGAAATGTGCTGAGGTGTAGAAAATTTAAGGTGTGATTGGAATTGGATTCTCACGTAAAGGAAATAATGGGATGAATTTGATTAAAAAATTCGGTAAAATTAACTAGTTGACGATCAGTGCCTTTCCATGAAACTGTAATATCATCAACATATCTAAACCAATAAACAATAGAATTTAATAACTGGTTCCCGGAGCTAAAAAGATGATTCTCCAAGTTATCTAAAAATATTTCTGCTAGTATGGGCGAGATAGGCGAACCCATTCCCAGGCCGTCTGTCTGTGAATAGAAATGGTTATTAAAAAGGAAGTAATTTTGTGAAATAACGACCGTGAGGAGGAAGACAGTTCTTTAATAATGTTGTCGGCAACACCGGATTTTTTGAGTGTCCAATGGTTATATCTATAGTTTCATTGGGTGGCACAATGGTGAACACATCTTTAATGTCAAATGACACTAACCTCGCCCTAGGAGGAACTACTAATTGTTTTATGTTATCAATCAACAAGAGAGTATTTTTAATGCCATATTTGGGTTTAAATATGTTATACTCTATAAGGAGCTTATTAAGAACATGGGCCTACTTAAAAGCCGGATCTCCGATACAAGAGACGACGCACAGTGGGCTGAAATCGAAAAAAAGCTGGCCAAAATTCAAAAAGTGATTTTTTCAAGTCAGAAAGCTGGAACTTTGCATAAGCATTTTCAAAAGACTTGTGCATGCGATGACGCAAGACACTTTCCTTAGTAATCAACGATGAACCATTTGCATGAGGTCAAAGTTGCATAAATTTCGCAAAAATGGTCTACACTCAATTCTCTCACGAAATCTTCAAAACCAAGCGCTTGCTAAACATTTGTGTTTAAAGAATTGGAATAACAAGTGACGTAATTAGATGTAACAGTTTTTCACCTTTGTTTTAATATAGTCTTCTATCATTTTTATAACTATTTACCAGATATATTAAACAAAATGGCGGGCCGCCATTTTTGGTCTTTTTTAAATATATTTAAAGAAATAGTTAATTGCATCGCCGAGCATCACAAAGTAACTTATATGGGGAAACTCTAAAAAGCTTCCACAGTGCAAATACGATGCATTATGCTGCGACCGTTTGCGACGCCGAATGTCACATCAGTTTTTCAATCGCACGGTCGAGTCTGGTCCAACCCGTCTGCAACGGGGAGTAAGGTGGCGCGGCAAGTTTGTGGAATGGATTGTGACCGCATCCACTCCGATATGGCGATTTTCGAGATACAAACATTGAAAAAAGCCTCCATGTATTATATTTTGGAGAAATCGCAGAAAAAAATACCCATATTATCACTTGAGGTTGAACTGTGCATCCCATGGCAGTTCTCGGCGCTGGCCGTGGCGTCCGCCCCTATTTACCCCCGCCCCAGGTGCTCATCTGAAGCCGAGAATAATCTTTTTAGTTCCGGGAACCAGTTATTAAATTCTATTGTTTATTGGTTTAGATATATTGATGATATTACAGTTTCATGGATAGGCACTGATCGTCAACTGGTTAATTTTACCGAATTTTTCCAATCTCCAGAAGCATGCTCAGAATATTGTAGTGTCCGTCAGTCATCATTATTATTGAATGTATTTTTATGAATGTAAGTGTGACAGCTTAACTTTCTAAGCCAACAAAGACTTTCTTTTTGACTCTTTTTGGTCTAAAAGTGGAGGTAAATATTTTGATAGAAATATATGTTTTAAGAAGAAGGAATGTAGCATCCGTTTGGCTGAGATTGAGGCTGGGCTATTAAAGGATGAGAAAAGAGTGCGCCTCGTCTCCATGCAATTCTCCATTCATACTTTGGGAAATTGTTTGAGGCGCAAGGGAGGAGATAGCCGTGGAATCAAAGTTAGAGGGCAGTTTATGAAGTCGGAAATTCTCGTGGACAACCTGGCGTTGATTTTATGTGCATTAAGGGGAGTTTAAGCTCTAGTGAATGCAACATAACTGCGGGAAATACTAAGGAGTCATGATTAATAAGAAAACAAATGTTTTGAGAACTATCTTGGAACAATGAAAGTGAGGCTGGTGAAAATAAGTGAAGGACACGGACTGAAACAGAGAGGACACTCTAATTATTTGCGAGCTGAGATAAGCGTTAAAATACCCAGACTCCTCGGAATTGCACCCCTGCGGGTAGGGGATGGAGAGTACTGCCGCAATATCCCTGCTTGTCGTAAGAGGCAACTAAAAGGGCAGGGATTTAAACCCCGAAAACAAACCCCCAGGCAGCAAAGGGATGCGTCCGGACAGTCTAGTGGGTGTACTGTCTGTGTGCGGCCATATCACCTGGCCTGCGATCCACCCGCATGTTTGCCGAGTGCGGAGACTCGTAAGGGGGAGAAGGGGATCCTGGTGGGTGAGTTCTCCGGCACCCAGCCGGGTGTCGGATGCCCGGTATGGACCGGAGTCCAATATCCCACTTCGGCCCTGGATTCCCTGTAAACGGGAGGCCGGGGGCTAGCCACCCCCGGTCAATCGGCTTGCCGTTAAGTTCGGTGGCGAGTGCTAGGGAAGTGGAGGTCTGCGTAGGAGGTCGGAGGTACTCGGGTTGGTGGGCCCGTTATATCGAAGACCCAACCCGAAACAGACAACCACCTCCAGGGTGCTATATCCCCTTGGGTAGCCCTGGCGACCACACCAGTTCGCAGTGTGGCGTCCCAAATGTGTGGCTCCGTGGTGGGTGGGGAGCTCAGGGGATGCATGTTATCTAGGACATGGCGGACAATAACCCTCCACCCCAAAAAAGATCCCGTCCGGATTCGGACGGGGGAGATAATGTTTATGGCGCTAGTCAGCGCTATTTAGTGATGAGGTGCCATAAGGAAGGGGAGAGCCTGAAAAAGGTGTCCCCATTCCTAATTCGTAAAGTTCTGTCGGGTTTGGTTCCTTTGGATCTGAAAACGGCCAAAAAGCTTCACGATGGCACACTGCTCATCGAAACGGCAAACAGGGCTCAAAGTGAGAAACTGTTAAAGACCGTAAAGCTGCCGGACATTCCCGTCAAGGTCGAGGTGCACCGCACCTTGAACACCTGTAGGGGAGTGATAAGCCATTACGACTTACTGTACGTGGAGATCAACGAGATAAAGTGGGAGATGGCCCCTCAGGGGGTCTCTGATGCTCGTCGACTCACTGTTAAGCGCAACGGAGAAAGGGTCAACACGACATCTGTCGTTCTTTCGTTCGCGCGTAACGTCCTCCCCGACAGAGTTTTCATCGGTTATGAATCGGTCCCAGTGCGGCCATTCATACCGGCACCTATGAGATGCTACCAGTGCCAGCAATTCGGCCACATGGCCACACGTTGCCAGGGCGAGGCCACCTGCCCACGGTGCAGCCTGGATTAGCATGACGGTGCGGAATTTACAAGTGACCCACTTTGCGTCAATTGTGAGGGTGACCATCCCGTGTACTCTCGTGATTGTCCAAAGATGATCGAAGAGCGAAAAATCATGGAGATTAAAGGTACGCGCACACTGGCGTGGGACGCGGGAGCGAGACGCGGGAGCGAAATTCGCGCGGGGGTTCGCGCCCGGCGAAAAGTTCAGTCGCGCACACCGCCGCGAATGTTCCGCGGCGTCAACTGGACATGCACGCACGTTACGGATTCACTCACCGCTTGAAACAGGTCCCAAAAATTTTCCAAACAAGCACATGCTATGCTTGCAATGCCTTTGTCTTCGTCTATGTGCAAAGTTTTCATTTGCTCGAAAACTCTGATATACCTATTAAAATACTTGACAGATGTCCTAAGCATAATTTTCGATGGTTCGTTCTAATTTAACCAGAAATTCAAAGGATTTGGGAGTTTACAATTATCAGGCCTATGTACACAGAGGTGTAGAAAAGCTACCTTATGCATGAAATATCATTTATTATCACAAATCACCCTCCCTTTTGATCGGAACATTCTGTGCATATGGTTTTTTACCTATGGCTCCGATGCACAGGTAGTATTACTTGGTGTCTTTCTTTTCTTTTGGACTTGATGGTAAGAATAAATTTAATTATTAAAAAATAACAAATGAATATCTAGGGTTCCACTGGAATGCTACTTATATTTACATCGACTCCGTTCCAAACAGTGTCCTGGCTATCGAGGCTGCACAAATTAACAGATGTTAATATGCTTATCAAGGAAGTAAAAATATTTTTTTAAATCATCTGACATTTTAAATGGCAGAAAGGGCAAAATTTGATGAAAACCGCAGCTAACACAACTATTAGAGCAATCACACAACCTGACGGCGCTTCCTGGAAGGCGAGTGAAACTGTAGCCCACAAAAATGAACGAACGCGGGAAAAACCCGAACAGCCGAAGTGAATACAACTTTATGTTCTCGCCATCACAGTCTCAAGGCACTTAAATAAACTGCTCAAACTGCAATGTTACTAAGTATCACAATTTGGAGATCCGTGGAAAGAATTGCCGCGAATATGCCGGTTTGAGTTGCCAGAAAGAGTGTAAAGATTCTTACATTTCGTTTACTAAGTCGGATCGGTCTCTATGACAGCGTGTCTGTGGTTAATGGATTAGACGAAAAAACTCACTCAGATTGGTAGTGTAAGTTAGACTGCCAGAAGAACTACAAATTAAATCACGAATAGTGAAAAAGTATCTAGAACTAGGGGCTGAATTACATAGCATTCAAACGCGAAGCAAAGATACGTCAGCCGCATTTGAAAACGTTGGCACGCTGTGAGCTTGACCGTGTTCTTAATACTCCTCGTACATGCAATACAAGGTACAATGGACATTTCGTCAGAGGAAGAGGAAACTCTCCTTCTACTAGCATTAGCCGAAGACGAAGATCATGAAAGGTATGAAAATTATTATAAATATATTACTGGAGTTTATAACCTGGTTCTTTATTGACATTTGATAAGGAATATTTGACATACCTTCTAATTTCATCCTATTCACCCATAGGAGAAAAAAGAAATGGGTGCATGATATAAACAAAGAGCGCACAACGAAGGGGGAGTTTGTTACTCTTATGCCAAAGTTGAGAAAGGACGAAAAGAGGTTTTACACCTATCTCCGAATGACCAGCGAATGCTTCGAGGAAATTTTGAATTTAATTGGAGATGATATTCGGAAGGAGCACACCAATTTCCGTGAGGCAATTTCTCCCGAGGAACGACTTATGATTACTCTGAGGTAAAATTATAACTCTGCAGCAATTATAATAATTTTTTATTTTTAATAATAATAACCAGGTAGGAATTTAAATTACGAGCACATTTGAGAAAGTAACAAAATCTGATTGAGGCATAAAGTGATAAAATTATAAGGTTTGTCCATAAATGACTAATCAAAGGGCCTACCTATCCATAAAGTATCGTATACATAAGTAAGAACTCACAATTCCACAAATGTTTTATCATCACTGACTACAATGCTCTCATTAATTTCCTTTGCACTACTTTCCGCAATCTGATTTTCAAATTCATTACATGTAGTCGTTTGTTCTGAAGGAGGACACATTGAATGAGACCACTTAAATGCTGGAGCTATTCTTCCATTATAATTTGTGCGATTTTATTTTGGTACGAGCTTGCCTGCGAGGAGAAAATTTCTTCACGGTTTTTGTATAACCTATGAATATATGCTCCAATTCATCCATCAGTATGACGGCATTTATTTTGAATAAAATCCATCACTTTGTCCACTGGTGTTCTCTCATTAGAAGTGCTGGGAGCCTTTCTTTTCCTTGGAGGAGCCTCTGTTGTTGGAGGAGATTCTGGGTCTTCTAATTCAGAATTTTTGGGCCGGTCGGGATCATCAGTAGCTATTGCGTCGATCTGCAGGTTTTCCACTCCTTTGCCTTCTTCCTCCGAAATCGGATTACTCACATCAGACTCAGTGCTCGCAAACGCCATGTACGTTTTAAATGCTTCCATTAAATTCGCCCACAGCCACTGCTTGTAGTTCTTCAAAGCTTGTCCCGTAGTCGTCTTCATGCTTCTCATATGTTTTTATTACGTATCTCGCAGATTCTTCCATTTTTTCTGTGTGGCTTCACCTAGTAAAATACAGCATTAAAAAATTATAACTTGCAAGTATAAAATATGTCGTAATTTTATTTCAGATATCTGGCCACAGGAGATACATTTAAAACGATCGGGCACAGTTTCCGTATCGGATTTTCGACAGTGAGCAAAATTGTGAAAGAAGTTTGTGAGGCAATATGGAATAAATTGCAGCCCATTTATATTCCGCAATCCAAGCGTGGGAACTCTCAATCCCCCGGTCCATCTGGTAAGGCTCGAAAGAGCACCCCAGTGCCAATGCAGGAGGATGAGTGTCTCTCAGACACCGACATCCTGCTAGTTCCTAGCAAGGGAAGAAAAATCGTAAAAGACGCTGACCCTCCCAATTTTAACAGCTCGATTTTATTATAGTTTATTTTCGTTATATATTCTATTTATTTCCTATGGCTCTTATACTGCAGTGGAACTGCAATGGTTTTTATCGGCATAAGGAGGAACTGGCCGTTTTAATACGTGATTTTAACCCGGTTTGCGTTTGTCTTCAAGAAACGCATTTTAAAGACACGGACAAGGGCATTTTAAAACATGTTAACGTTTTTAGATGTGACGATACCAGCGGCCAACGAGCACAGCGTGGAGTGGCGGTTTGTGTTCGGGAGGCCCTTTACACCTCCCAAGTATAGTTGATTACACCATTTCAAGCGATGGCGGTGACGGTGCACGCCCCCGAGGCGATTACGTAATGCAACGATTATCTGCCGGAGGGTGCACCAGTCACCCAATTTAAATTTAATTTAGAATCCATTGTCCACCAGTTGCCTCGGCCCTTTATTTTACTAGGGGATTTTAAAGCTCATGATTCCCTATGTGGAAGCACTGCGGGACAGTGCAACCGTCGGGGAAGTATTTTATCTAGTTTTATCTGTGACCTCAATTTAATTTTATTGAATAACGGGGAGAATACCCGTTTTAGCTCTTTCAGTGGTGACTTCTCCACCATTGATTTATGCATTTAATCGAACAGCTTATCAAATAAAATGTCATTGTCTCTTCACGATGATCTCAGTGGAAGCGATCACTTTCCCCTTTTAATTTTTAAAGAACGGAATTTTGACCCTAATTTTATTCGACCTGGCAACTGGATAGTCCAGAAAGCCGATTGGCTTGGTTTTAGAGCTAATTTTAATTATCCTTGCCATATAAATCGCGATTGTGTTTTTAATATAAAATGCCTGACAAGCAGTATAATCAAAGCTGCTGACATCAGCGTACCCCGGTCCCGGCGCATTATGTCGAGATTGGCCGTGCCATGGTGGAATGATGACTGCGCCAAGGCTATTCGACAACGCAAGAAGGCGTTGCGAATTTGTAACAAGTATCCCTCGGTAAATAATCTCTCCACATTTCGGAGCCTGAGAGCGAAAGCCCGTCTGATTATCAAAGAGGGGAAGAAGGCATCTCGGATGAATTTTGTTTTTGGTGTCAATATCAGGACACCAATTGCACAGGTATGGCGTAAGGTGAAGAGTATTTCGGGTAACCATCAGCAGCTCGGTGTCTCCTTCGTAAAAGTTAACGGAAACGTCATAACATCTCCAGCTGCCATAGGCGACATATTGGGCCAGTTACTCGCTTAGACGAGCAGCAACGAAAGTTTCGATTTCGATCCAAACTTTTAAGCAACACCTCGAGAGCGTCCCCATTGTTTTTACGGAGACGCGGACAATGGCAGATTACAATCTTTCGTTTACTTTGCGGGAGGTAAAATCTGCCATCGATGACTCCCACGACACCTCTCCAGGACCTGACGGGATCCACAATGCTTTCCTACGTAATCTCTCAGAATCGGCATTGCTGGAAGTTCTGCAATCATACAATCAGCTGTGGGCTGAAGGTAACTTTCCCTCGTCCTGGCGGGAGTCTGTCATAGTCCCCATTCCCATACATGGGAAAGATAGAGCTGACCTGAATTCTTACAGGCCGATATCTCTAACCAGCTGCCTATGCAAGTTAATAGAGAGAATGGTGAATCGGCGGCTCGTTTGGTGGTTAGAGCACCGAAACCTTTTCTCCAGCATTCAATGCGGATTTAGAAGGGGACGTTCCACCATGGACCACTTGGTGAGAATCGAGAATTTCATCCAAGAAGCCCTCCTCCTCCGCTAGCAAGTAGTCGGGGCCTTCTTCGATCTGGAGAAAGCATACGACCGGGTCTGGCGTCGGAAGATTTTACGGAATTTGCACGATTGGGGTTTTAGAGGTAATGTACCGATTTTTATTCAAAATTTTTTATCGAATCGTGGTTTTAAACTGAGGGTTGGACAATTTCTATCTGATTTTTACCCTCTTGACAACGGAGTTCCCCATGGCTCCGTCTTGAGCGTGACGCTGTTTGCCATTGCGATCAGCGACGTCGCTAATTGTATTCAGGCACCGGTGATAGGCACACTGTTCGGGGATGGCCTGATGATTTTCTGCTGGTCATCCAGGGTGGTCACTGTATCGCAGATTATTCAACTTACTTTGAACAAATTGAACCAGTGGACCCAAAAGAAAGGCTTTCGGTTTTCCTTGGAGAAAACCAAGTGTGTTCACTTTCATCGTATCCGACACGTCCATGTGAAACCCACATTATACCTTGGCGGAAGAAACCTCCCATTTGTGGAGTTGGTCCGTTTCCTTGACTCTAGACCACAAACTCAACTGGCGGGAGCACATTAGTATTTTAAAGCTTAATTGTTATAAGTCGTTGAATATTTTAAATTTTTTAAGCCACGCATCGTGGGGAGCAGACCGCACCGCCTTGCTCTCATTGTACCTCGCATTGGTACGCTCTAAATTAGACTACGGTTCCTTTGTATACGCGTCAGCTCGCGAGTCATACTTACGAGCACTAAATTCAGTGCATAACGCGGCGCTGCGACTTTGTACAGGGACGTTTAGGACTAGCCCGGTCCCAAGCATCTATTCTGATGCAGGGGAGCCACCTCTGTGCTACCGTAGGACCTTACTTCTTTGCAGTTACGTCTCTAAAGTTTTAACCATGACGAGTCATCCATGTTATGACATACTTTTACACCCCGTTTTATCAATGCTTTTAATCGAAGGACTATGGCAACCAGGCCCGTAAGTGTGCACTTTCACGATTTTATTCTCGGGTGCGATTTCGAATTACCAAAGGTGTACCCTGTTTCCTATTCAATCCACCCCTATTCGTTGACTCCCAAACCTGTGGTTAAAACGATTTTACGTTCTCGACCAAAATCCTCCATTACTGCCTTTGAGTACCAGCGTCAATTTTTAATGTTCCTGTGGAATCACTCCGACTTTATGCCCGTGTACACTGACGGCTCCAAGTCCAACTCGGCCCGCGCATGTGCAGCGTTCTCGTCCTTCCACGGAGCCATCAGAGCGAAGTTAAATCCGCTGTGTAGCCTCTACAGGACATACACTCCTCGTTGCAGTCCCTTAAGAGAAAGGGAGTAAATATTTGGTTCCTTTGGGTCCCAGGGCATGAGAGAATAGCCGGAAATGAGAAGGCAGATGCTTTGGCCAAGGAGGCTCTAAATGAGGAAGAGTACATGTCGACGCTGGTACCTTTTGAGGATCTAAGAGCCTCACTGAGAAATGTAGTGCTAGGGCAGTGGAGGGAGTCGTGGAGGACTCTACCAAATAACAAACTCCGCAGCATCAAGGAGACAACGTCAGTGTGGCCCTCTTCCGTCAGGAGCAGCCGAAGAGAGGAAGTAGTGATCACGCGTTTGAGGATAGGGCATTGACCTTTGACTCACGCCTTTCTCTTTACGGAAGAGAAACAAGCTCCTCAGTGTGACGAGTGCAGGTGCCCTCTTAGTATTCGGCATATCCTGACGGAGTGTGAAAAGTATCGTGACGCGCGAAGACGGTTCAAATAGGGGGAGACCTAGAATCCATTCCAGGAGACGATCCTATTATTTTAAATTTTATTACTTCCGGAGATTAGAATTTTTAATAAAATTTGACCGTATCCGCCTGTTTTATTCTTTTATTATTCTTGATTTAAATCTATATATTTGACGTGTACACTATTGTGAATATTGTTATTTTTATCAATGGACTGTGTGGCGGTGCAAAAGCGGTGCTGCCTAGCCGTCGGCGCACCCTAAAAAATCAAAACTACAACTCTACTCCTCGTAATTGCACCAATATTCGTCCTGTTTATCATCATATTTAGAATTATATTAATCATATTTAGAATTTTCCAGAAGCAAATGCCCAGTCTCAATACTCTGGCCAATATAGTAACCAGGATCAGAAATAATATTTTTTATCATAAATAAGATTGGCATCATTCCTGCGCAGTAGTAAAACAATCGCTCAGTTACAGCGTAACTGAATTTAAACAGTCAATATTTTAGCATGAAAATAGGCAGAAATCAATATGCCTTTGCCAATGGGTGTGAGAGCCAATCGTTCAGAATGCTTCTAGTGGCGGGGAGTAGATCTCCCTGCTGTGTCCCTATAGTTTGAAAGCCAGTGACGGCATAGCGGCGGTTAGTTGCAACGGAAGAGACTCAGACCCAGTGGAGATGATGACGGACGTTTAACTAAATCAAATTAATGTGACACGAGGAAGGCGGAAAAAAAATCCGCGTGGCTTCAAGGGGACATCCGCTGATATAACTACTAAACAAAGTTATTCCTAATTGTTTTCGTTTGGCGAAATATTACCACTCTTCCGGCATACGGATTACTCTTTTAACTTTCGACAAGATATAAATGATTATTTATCGCTGTTTTCATGGGATTTCCATAGACCATTCCTGTCCACGTGCAGGCGCTTATTGTAGCATGTTTCACATTTAGTTGTGAGTGGAATCCGCTATAACTGAGATTTGTTTGTTGTGTATATTTCCACAAGGCGGGCGTTGGTATGCAAGTCAATTGGAAAGGACAGTTAACTTACTGTTACCAAGAGCATTAATTAGCTGCTCATATACGAGTTTTATATTTCCCAAATGTTTTTCTCGTGAAACTTGCTTAAACCTACTGCGGTTTTTAAAAATCATCTTCACTCGACTTAGAAGTTATCACATGGGGCGTACGTTTCTACTTCTGGCCTATGCGGTTAACTATGTGTAGATCACTCGACAGATGTGTACGGGAAAGCTCGGTCACGCCATTCGCGACCATGCAGTGCACTAACGATCAGTACTGGCATTAGTTGGCAGATAGGACGTAGATGTGATACTTAGAGGGATAAAAGTGAAAACGATAAGGATGTGGAAATGTCCCTCAGAGCCAGGTACTTTGAGGAGTATCCGAGGAACGTATTTGAATGCAGATCCTTATTTGTTCCCGAAGGCGATTTTAAAACAGCCATGTTCAACTGAGGGTCCCCCGAGGGCCAAATGGGACGCATTTGAGTGCCCGTGAGGGCCGCACACAACAACCAAACGAAGGCATTCGAAAAAGATTGACACCGAATATTTTATTTACTTAAACTGGCAAACATAAAAAATTAATACAAACGGCTTGGAGGCAAACTGCACTAATGAATGCGTAGTAAAAAAGTAGTTAACGAAAAAACAAAACTTTCAGCGGAATCATAGACTTATAGGTGGCACCTAAAAATAAATTATAAAAAAATTACGACAGCTCATAATTAACATTTATTTATGGGTACTTTCAATGTTGTGTCTTAAGGCTGGGCTACTCTTTATATTGTATGGCATAAACTAATTAGCGTAACATTCCTCATGAAAACTTCATCAAATACTGTGAACCGTGCACCTGGTCCCTCCCCCTCCCCTCCCCCCTATTTTGCCGAAGGAACCCGGCCCGGGAATTGACTCAGCCTTTCCACGGTGGGCAAGACGAGAGGGCGAGTGTCACAAGGGCCGGGGCAAGAACCCCTAGGTATAAATACAGGGGATATGCCACAGACTGGGGGATTTTCGCTGGTGTCTGGAAGTCGCAGCAGAGCCGTGGGAACTCGACGCCTCTGCGCCTTCAGCACTATCCGCCGCTCGCTGAGGGAGAAGTGCCCGATCTCCCTTTTTTCTCCATCTTCCTTACCTTTTCCTTTTCTCGCGACCCTTTTGGACCACCACCGACGTCCAATTGTAAGTCATTTTATTAAAGTTCTTCGTTTTGTTGAATACGGCCTTTCTTTTGTTTTGCGTCAATCGATCTGCGGGACAACGCCCCAACTGGTAGCAGAGCGTGGTTTTTGGTGTCTCGCAGGTGAAGATGGAACCGTCGGATTTACCGCGAGGTACTTCTTGGATAAATGATTTATCTAAAAATTCTGCGGTAGATACATGCGTGAGGTTTGGACTGAACGAAGTAGGGACGCTAGATGAAATCCGAGCTCGGCTCAGGGATTATGTCCGAGGGATGCAGAGAGAGGAAGGAGATCCCCCAGAGGTAGGAACTTCGCCGATGGGTATTACGAGAGGCACGCTTAGGGAAATAGAACTAGTGGTAGCTGCTGCATCTAGGTGGGAACTACGGTTTAGCGGCGATAAGTATGAAAGCCCAATGGGGTTCCTCGAATTATTGAACCGGTTCAGAAGCCACGCAGGGCTAGACGAGGACATGAGTCTCAAAATACTGCCCGAAGTTTTACAGGGCAAAGCAAGAGAATGGTTTTGGGGAAATAATTTTACACGTTTCAGTAATTTTGAGCGAGCCTTTCGAGAAACCTATGGTGCACCTAGTTATGACGTCCGCTTGAATCGTGATCTATTCAATAGGAAACTAGGGCCTAGGGAAGATATCGGGGAGTACGTGTCCCTAATGAGAAGGATGGATGGGAGACTCAGTGTTGGGTTAGGGTAAGAGGAACTAAGGGACGTAGTGCGCGCAAATCTTCACCCTAACTACCTACTATATTTGACGGGAACCCCCTGGAATTTAGCAGAATTAGTTGGCTGGGGGAGGTCCTATGAAAGTAGGCGTGAGCTCGCTGAACTATACGAGGTACCGAGGGGAGAGATGGTGGATACGGATTTCCGTTACGTAAGTCGGAACCCCACCCACGGTGAGTTGCTCACTAGGGAGCCACTTCGGCAACCGCCACCGAATCGCCGAGTTAATGCGCCGACCTGGCTAGATGTTGGCATTGTGGGCGTGTAGGGCACTTCGCATCTCGCTGCCCGAGTCTCCGAGGTGGAATAGCCAGGGAAACGGACGTCCGCGAGGCGATGAGGGTAGGTCGCCGTCGTGAGAAAATTCTTGTTTTTAAAAACCGCCCAAACGAAGCCCAGGGAAGGCTACACCGACTGCGAGAGTATTAGTGCAAGGAGAATCGGCTAATGCTCTTTTAGACTCAGGAGCCTTCCACTCGTGTATTTATGCGTCCTTTTTCCTTAAGCTAATAGTACCCAATAATTGGATCCGGGAAGTTAATATTGAATGTAGCGGATTCAACTCTAACCGCGTTTTAATCACGAGAACAGCGAGATTACATATAAAAATCGAACATTTTTCCTGGGACCATGAGTTCCTTATAGCGGCTTTCAGTCCGGCTACGGTCATTTTGGGGGTTGATTTCATTAATTTTTTGATTAATTAATCTAAATATTTCTTTCAGCTGCCTTGTACGAGCCAGGAGTGGGCGGGCATGGCAGCCAAGTTTCAATCACTCTGGGGATTTCATAGGTGCTTACGTGTGCTCTTATTAATAGTGTGTAGTGAACTTAAATGTGTTCTATAATCTCCATTTGGCCGCTATCCATTTTTGTCCTCAATCAGTTCTTTGTTCATTGAGCGAGTGAGACTCCGTGGTGACATGTCCTTCATTCCATCAATTTCCACCATTATCCACCTCGGTGCTTCCGAGAGGAGCCTAGGGGAGCCACAACAAAAAAAACTCGGAGAGATGAGGAAGGAATATAAGTTATTATTTTTTTGTTTCGTGATGCTATCTTAGAAAAATTGTCGATAATATTTAAAAAATCACATTTAGTGTTCCACCTTGGGTGCGTCCGGGGAGCTTGGGCAGTCAGCACCACACGCTCAGCACCACACGCTCATATTTCAGTTCGCGGGGACTTTAGGCACCCCGTGCAACGAGGTTGCCAGAACTGAAAGTATCGCAATTTCAACATGGCGGCCGTAGCAGAAGTAAAGAATAACAGCCAAAGAACTATTTCGACGATAAATAATCTAATTCTTTGCGTGATTCATATATGATTCCAATTAATCCAGTAGCGACGAAGAATTTACACTAGAACGGTCTCCGGCGTCATTTCGACTCCTCCACCCGTAAAAATAGCTGCTTTTGTATAGTTTCATTGTGTAAGCCGTCTCCTATCGTTTTTCTCCCTGAATTTTCTTCTATCATTCTCTGTATAAAAAGTTGAGACCACTGAGTTCTGAAATGCTCGAGTTATTTACAGATTTACCCAGAACGCCCGAGAGGCGTCAAATCAACTCCTACATACAGATAGCATTGATGAGGGCAATTGCCTCTCCCGAATGTCTAATGCCGCGTCTATACAGACCACTTAGGCGAGCGTTTCATTAGACCTTTCACTGAATTGCACCGTGTAGACGCCCTCTAATCATTCATACTTGGGGACCCATCGAGGTGGTCGACGCCTCGTCAACGATAGGTCGAGGAGTTTCGATAGTCATACGCATAATACTTTTGTTTACATTATTTATATTAGGACTTGAGTATTTTTGGACATGTTTATCTTCTCATTCATTTGTTTGCGGTGTTATACATATGTAGAAATCACCAAGATAAACTCAAACACTCAGCGATGCAAAGTTCTTTCCTTGAACACTAGCTGGGGCTACGGTAGATTTAATATCTGCGTGAAGACGCTCGTCTGCAGTTAAGTGCTGCTTATAAGTAAGCTTTTTCGGGTTGGGGACTGAGACTGTTTTCATCAAATCCTTTGGCCATACTCCTTCCTACCCTAGTGTACTAATAAGTTAGAAAAAAGATCGTCTCGCCTTTATGCTAAAAACTTCTTCCTTATCTCCGACGGGGTATTATATAACTACACAAATTTTCTAGACCTTCTTTCTCGTGATGACTTTTCTATTTCACTGTCGAGTATCTCGGGGCAGCCTTTACCTTTCTTTCCCATCCTTTTGACTGTTTCAATGTTCAACCTCTACATGCGTCTACAGTTTAACCTTTTTTATATGACACCAAATTCCTTGAGCACTAAATTATAATTATAATTTGAGTAATCATCCACCCCGGGAACTTTGTTTCGCATTTCTTACGCTGACGCTATAGAAGTACAGCAATTACACTACAATCACTGTTTTAGTTTCAAATCAATGACTATATCAGTCTCAAATACAAAAATCAGTATAAAAAATGCGCGAATAATTGTAATAGATATTATAGTACTACATATATCTATTATGGGTATATTAACCAGAAAAACGTTTTTAGAAGGATACAGTTAAAGTTTTAAATTCATCTACACACACGGAGAGGAATGAGGAAAGAAATAATATTTACATCTCTAAAACGAAAGAAAAATAGGTAAGGAGAGAGTGGTAAGGGGAAAAAGTAGTTTTTTTTATGAAGGAAGCCTAGACCGCAATATTTAAAGTAGAGAAAAGGTCAAATAAAGTTATGTGATTAATATCGCAGAATGTGTGGAAGAAAATACAGTGAATGCACACTTGAGCTTTTCAGTTCGAGCCCTGCGCAAATGCAATAATTCGGTGGACGCGTGGCGGAATTTTGACCACCCTATCTCGTTTTCCCTGTAATGGGCTTGTCATCATGCAGCGGAATGTTACGTGTCGAGCGCTGGTCAGCATTAAAGCTGATAAGGCTTGGACTTCCATCTACTGGGACGTGATCTAGTTCTGCGGCCGGACACACGGAGCACTAAAGTCGCGGGATCAATAGAGGCCCAATCTATGGTAGTACAGTACCTCTAGCGAGCACTAGAGGTACTGTGTGACGGCGCTGCCTGGAACCGTGCCAGGTCTATGACGTCACTTCCTACAAGAAAGAGAGGAAAATTTAGTACGGCTAGCTTCAGTAGGCCGAAAATTTAGTGCGCCTCTACGTGGATTCGAAGTGGACGGCCGACTGCAACAGGTGGTGTGCTTGCTTTTCCTATTTATGCTGGATAATCGTGTTGGGTGTCTGAGTCATTTTGAGGGGAAGATACGTGGTGGTGCCAAAGTTATAGGCACTGGAATTACAGTTATTAGGCGTGAAGAGGGTGTTTTTAATGTTTTTAGTTGCGGTATAGCTAAGTTTTCAGGTTATTCAAAGTGCTTTATGAAATGTCAACCGTTTGATTTGTGTGTTGTCCCATATCAGTGGGCGTAAACATGAATTGTGTTTTCTTTAAAGGTTGATTTCTTGGTTTGTTACCGCTGGGTTTATTGCGAGGCTTTACCATGGCTAACCGAGGTTATCCGAATCAGCATACCGCAACTACCACTGTAACCTCATCGAATACGGCGGTTCAAACTAATATGAGGTTTGATTCAAGCTACATTCGTACATTACCGGGAATGCTGAAAGTTGGTCAACTGGTGGGTACATTGATTTATCATTATTAGTTCAATGCTGTAAATTTGAGCACCTCTCATATCAATATCTATAAATTTTCTCTAGTGTAATTTATGTCTTTCTTCACAGGCAGTAGACATTGTCGGCTTTATTTGTATGGTATCCTCAGTCATCTCTCTCTTAACTCGGGGAACCTTCTATTATACAGTTGCGATGATAAGCTTTTTGTTTACAAGCATTATGCTAGCGTTATATCTGTTTCACATTGTGGAGAAACACCCCAGGATTCCTTGGCTGAAAATTGTAAGTTTTTCGTTCTACCTCCAGCTGCATAAGATTCAATAACACGATGTATATTTAATATGTCCGTGATCAATACCGTGATTAACTGCAGGTTGTTATCAATTTCTTTTATCGGGGTCAGAAACAAATAGCACGAAATGAAATGAAATTGAGTTATTTTCATTTTTCAGTTGTTCAGACATTAATACAACTGTTCTAGCTAAGACACTGAATTATAATTGTATCCAAATTTATCTGTTCTATTGAATTGCTCTACATACAAATGTTCCTCACGAATGCCGTTTTACACCCACTCCACTTCCTTGAAATAGTCAAGGGGTGTAGTTAATCAAATGGTTAACATTAAAGCAAGCAACTAATGGATCATGATGAAATGACGGACAAAGAATAGGGTCCGTGCATGAAATTTTTATTTCAAAATGAATACTCCACTTTCGTACGTAAATGATCATAGAATGCGGATTCGATGTTTTTTTAATAAAAAATTAGCACAAATCCATTAATTTAAACTTTAAAAATGGGATTCCACGCAGTCTTCCGAAAATCATGAGCAATCGACATAAATCGAATCGGTAACTGCGTGACGTCAGAGTTCTGATACTTGTTTGCTTTCTGGTCTGGAGTCTGGTTCTGAATAGTCTGTGTGGCCTTTACGATGTGATTTTGGTGTATTCTTTGCATTATTTTTACTTAAGCCATCCAAGGACTCTTCTTTCGGTTTAGACGTGTTATTTTGGTGCGTTCCTCGAGGTTATTTTGACCTTTGCCATCCCTGGATCCCTCTTTTGGACTTTGAACGTTTGTTTTAGTGTGTTCTTCGCATCTATTTTGTCCTTTGCCATCCCTGGACTCTTGTTTGGAATTTGAGCGTGTGATTTTGGTGTGTAATTTGCATTTTGACCCTCGCGATTCCTGGACTCTTGTTTTTAGCCTAGGCAGTATCCGTTTCATAATATTGCGACTTCGCCTGCTGTGGACTATACTTTTGGTTTCGCGTTTAATAATTTGTCGACTCTGCCAGGATTTTGGATTCCGATCTTGACATCCTTTTTATTTCGCATGGGTTAGAGGTATTTTTTTCCTTTCCTGTTTTTTATCTGTTTAGCCTTGTCTGGCTTTTGAACTTTCTTGCATCCTTAAGACTAGTAAAAATAGATTTTTTCGGCCTTCAGAAACAAACTCTTGCGGGCATACTCAGCGAGAGAAGTTTATCCATAGTAAAACAGAGGAGATAAATTTGTTACTATTTAAAGCGTGAAGAACTAGACATTAGGGTGGTTCGTAAAAAGGCTTTTCTCGCAAATCGTTTCCCGAGGGGGGCCAAACCTATTCTTTTGCTGTGAATAGGAAGTACGCGCAAGATTATTGCGCAGGGTTAAGGCTTTTCACTCTAATCTGACAAAAAAATGAGTTTTTACGCACAGCGACAGTCCTCTACGTTCTTGCGAACAAGGTGCTAGTGGCACCGAAATATCAAGAAACTTTGTAAGTGTGTTCAATTTTTTTGTGTTTCTCTGTGTTTATCGATTGCCTTCCTGTGGCAAACTGTTTATATATATATATATATATATATATATATATATATATATATATATATATATATATATATAATTCTATATATAATAATATTCTATATATATTAATTGTTCTAATTCTATATATAATAATAATACTATATATATATGTATGTATAAAGATGTAAAATTTTTATTTCCGAGTATTTAAGGTCGATTTTTTACTCATTATTAAGCATTTTTCATGAGTTTTTGAAATTCTGCCAAATTTTTGTTTTTCGTCAAAAAACAATCTACTATCTCTCGATCGTTTTCTTTAAAAATCAGCTTTCATAATAAATGTGGAACATTTAAGTCCATAGATTGGGAAAAAACGTCAATAGAAAATATAAGGCCACTTTTTTGTATATGGTTAAATTCATTGAATGCGCTCGCATACTTGTTTGATACTCATCAGAATCATTTAATTCGGGATCTAAGTGCATATCACCAACGTCCATGTCGCTTATTCACTGGTTATTACATTCCCACAATGCATTGTTTCCTAAAATGCATTGCGCGTGACCGCCGGTCACTATGATAGCCCTAGGTGGATCTAGAGGTTACGGTTTCAAAGTCGTCAGCCGGAGGCTACAGAGTAACCAGAAGTGGTGCAACAGATTTCATCGTTTAGCTTTAACTCTATCCCTAACCGAAGGTGTAACCTGATGTGGTGCAACCGGCCCTTACAGTCTTAATCTGAATGCTCTTCCAAATATTAGTGTAGGTGGAGATTATGCCCAATACTCCACCAGTGCCCGAAAACTTAGGGGTAATCATCTCCAGCAACCTTTCTTGGACTGATCACGTATCTTTTACACTTAACAAGATAAACTCCATACTATACCTCCTCAAAATAAATCGTCATATTTTCCCTCAACACACTCGTATCGAGCTAGTTACAGCCTTGATTTTTTCCTTTACTGGATTATTGCTGTCTTGTATACAACAATTTGACGGCCGAGCTTGATACCAAACTACAAAGAGCAGTCAACAGTTGCGCTCGCTTTATTTTTAATGTGAAGGTTACTGATCATGTCAGCCCATACATACAAGAATTGGGTTGGATATCTACGTCTCAAAGACGGAGATAGTTCTTGGGAGTATTTATTTTCAATTGCTAACAAGCAAGAGACCTGGCTATTTATTTGATTATTTCGCTACCCGGCCATCCTCAAACTCTCGCCCAACAACAAGAAGCGAAAACTCTGTATTTTACTATCCCTCTCACCGGACCACTACCTTCCAAAAATCTTTCATTGTTACCGCGAGAAATTTCTGGTATTCCCTATCCGCTAATATTAGAAATACTTCCACAATAACGATGTTAAAAACACTGCTGTGCAAATGCATGCGCAATAAAACAAACTTCTTTATATAAATATTTAGAAATAAATTGTAATATGTAATATGACACATGACCAAATGAAATTTCTGCCGACTTTCTTTTTTGTTGAATAGAAATTATGTTGAAACTGGATGTGATTAATATTTAATATGCGTAATTTGTGTATTTATAAATTGATAGTAATACGATATATGTGTAATATTATACGTATTGACTAACAGCTACTTTCTGTGTATTTTTCAACAGTATTTTATTGTATTTTTTTGTAATTTTTGTTACTTGCTCTATCTCTGCGACTATCAAAATCGCTGTGTAATGAATATTGTTCTTAGGTGGCTTTGCCACAGAACATGAATAAATATATTATTATTATTGTTTTTCAATCAACGCATTTCCCTTTTGTGAATTACTCTGTTTGGAATCAGAGCAATAATATGAAACACTTTTGTCTCACCCGTTCACAGAGAATGAGGTCCTTCAAAATTCTCGTACTTTTCAAACACATCCACAGGCATTAGCCCCTGTTATCTCATCATTTTAACCGTCACGATCATAGGCTTATAGAAAGTACTTAGTCCATGAAATAATTCTTATTGTTGTAAAGATGCTACGTGGGAACCATGTTTCAAACCATACCTCACAATCGTCATCACTACTCTCAACTCTGGAGCACTAGAAGCAATTATGTCGGTAACTTTAATTTGTTCGAACAAGGTTTCTTATCGTTGAATTGACTTCATTGGACGGTAAAAAATTATATTGGGCCCATAACTTGTTTATGAAGATGCATAATCACGCTGCAATCGATCACTAACACTTTTATTTAAGAGTCAATGATGGAGTTCTACTGTATTCATGCCAAATATTACCTAAGTAAAGAGGAACTCAAAGAACTTGATGCTTGATACTTGTATATAAAGGCAACACATGACATCAAGATATTATGCTCAAGTACAAGCACCGCATGTAATGCAAATTTCTCTGGCTCTTGCCGCGAGTGAGAAATGAGTAAGCCGCGCAAAAATCTTTTTAAATTTTCATTGTCCCTGAAAATGTTTTCCATTCTTCTTCAGGAATTAGTGTTCTGTGCTCTTTTGGCGTTTCTTTACCTGATTGCCGCATCATTGGTTTTTGCTTACGGAGAAATATTTGAGGCATGTGGAGCAGCAGCTGTAAGTCAATCTATTCTCCTTGGAAGTTATGTTCTCCTTCATGTTGTTATGTGATGCTTTAACTGGAGGTTAAATAACAAAAATATACGACGAGGGTTGCCCAATAAGTTATTCCCCACGTTTTTCTAAATAAATTTATAAAAAAATTGGAATAGTAAGAATGATATTTTATCTAATAACTCTATTTTTCTACCTTATCTTCCATTAATTTCAATTGCCTATCCCCCACCGATCCCCATATGGGCGTGTGTATGCCTTATGCTCTGATATCAGGGCATACATGCCGCTCTGGTTGTGGAGCCAGGTTTTCACTGCGCTGATCGCCTTTATGTCGTCCAAACTAGAAGTCTGGAAAAGTACTTAGTGCAATTATCCGAAATGAGTTAGAAAAGTAGAGAAATTGCGAAGCCATCAACATTCTCTCACGACTTTAGTTTGTGCCAGACTGGTACTTGCGTTCCTAATGTTGCGGTCTGTCTTCTGCGGAGTCCACAACATTGGTAAGAGAACTCAAACGTAAGATACGGCAGCGTCGTGGTGACTTGATAAGGCTTTGCGACCAATGGAAATGCTGCTGTCGATACGCGATTTCTACGCACTGATTTCTGTCATTAGCGAGTTTTAAAAAATTCGAGGAATTACTATTTTAGGCAACACTCGTGAAAAACCCACGGCATAAACAGACGTATGTTGTTATCGCTTAGGTTTGATAGGAAGGGCATCACGTCATCAAACTGTAACCTGACAATCGAAATAGCAGCCATATGGGTTATCCCTGCTTTTCCATTCGTTATAGATTGCGTGGACGTGTGTATGCATTGGCGTATATCAAGCGGTAGTATCTGACTTCTTTTGAAAAATTTACGTCTAAGCCTATAAACATATTTAAATTGCTTGGAGATATTGATCATATTAGATTCAAATAAGGATTTTTCGCTGAAAATATGTATTTTCATTAATTATATTTATTGTGGAAAAACAAAGTTTACACTATTCATTCAAAACGTTTAGCAAATTCCACAAAGTATCGCCGGAAACCACCAACTTTATTACGTATTGTCGTCAATTTGTTTCCAGATAGTGTGTTATTCTGCGTTCGGTTGCAGTAGTCACCTGTCTCAAGAAATCCAATCACTCACTCGCTCAGTGTCACCCTATCTGCCGTAAAATATTAATTATGAATATATAGCGTGGGAAGAAAGGATTTTCAAGAAGTAGAAGGGAATGGATTGTGATTCCTGTCAAGATATACCTGGAAAACGTCGTAAAATTGCAAGATTTACGCGTCAGTACGTGGGCACTAAAGGAAAATCAGGGTAAACGAGTTCATGCGAGTATTTTTAGGATGTCTTCGAATAGATCTCCCGTTTCGATGATCAACAACGCAGGCGAAAGTGCGGCTCTCATAGTCCGCATCGCCGAGTTGGAGAGAATCCTACGGGACTCCATTCGAAGGTCGAAAGAGTGGTACGCGTCCCTAAGGTAGATGGGAAATCGGGTGGTTCCTCGAAAGTTCGCCGTGCCCTACGGGCTGCACGAGTTCGCTCGATTACAGACAGCGGATGGATGATAAAGAGTTTACCTGAAGGTCCTTCTACGAATGAAGGGGTAGTGCCATTCCGTAAACCGCCGGTTTGGAGGGTCGTGTCTCGGAGGAGTTGAGGGTCACTCTGAAGCGTGGTTCGGGAGATGCTTCGGCATATCCCATTCCCATTTCGAACAGATACCTGTTGCTTTCTGATGGAAACTCCGAGGTATCTGAAGTGCCTACTCTCTTTCCGATCCCGGCACCTAGGAAGAGTCGTCAGTGTGGGAAGGGGGGAATTGTAGTGATAGGTAGTAGTAACGTCCGCCGCGTGATGGTCCCTCTGCGGGAAAGGGCAGGCCGTGAAGGTGTAAGCCACCGTGTAATGTCATGGTGCATGGTGTTCCTCAGGTGACGCAGGCGGTTGGTGCGGCGGACTGGGGCACGAAGTGTTCTAGATTGCAGGTTGTAGCTCATGTTGGCGTCAACGACGCATTGGACCGTGGATCCTAGCATCAGGGAACTGGACTCTGAGGTGAAGCGAGTAAGTGGCGGCGAAGGGGTTGAAATGATGCTCGCAATCTGTAATTTTATCTCAAGAATCGATCGTGGACCCTTGGTTTTGAGCCGAGTGGTAGGCATAAGCCAGAGGCTGCGTCGCTTCTACACGGACATTGGAGCCTCCGTCGATCATCATCCGGCGACCCGATCGTGTCGGAACCCTCTGAACCGTGCAGGTGTCCATTAAACGGTCGAGGCCACTAGCTGTGTAGCGAGTAGTATATTTGAGCACTGTAGGCCTTTTTAAGGGTAGAGAGTACGACAGTTAGTAGAGCCAAAAGTGGGTTATTAAATAAAGGGGTTCCCGTAAATAATGGTAGCAATGGGGGATCTTTTAGAAATCAGAATAGCTTAATTTCCGAGCGAAATAGAAGCGGCTCAGGTTAATCAATAACTACTTCCAAATAATGTCTGAAAATACACTTAACAGGGAACCGTAAGTTGTACCCAGAGGAGTCAATTTCCAAATTGGTCGTCTGTAGCCGTAGTATAAAAAACAAAGTCGCTGATTTGAACCATCTCATTTTAAGCACGGACGCTGATGTAGTGATAAGATTACGGATACCGAGTTAAGATCCGAAAGATGATTGTCCAGTGAAATTACGGATACCGAGATCTTTCCAAAAACCTATGCAGTGCATAGAAAAGACTGAATAGCAAGAGCAGGAGGTGTGTTTATTGCTGTAAAAGACGAGATCATAAGTAGAACCAAAATGTTTCCAGACAGTGACGTAGAAAATGTGTGGTGTTCCATCAAAAGCTCGTCAAAAAGAGTTTTTATATGTTAATATTACTGGCCACCAAATTCAACTATAAACTCAGTTTTACTGTTAGAAAGACTGAGGGTTTTCAGTTAGAAAGATTGGTGTGATTTCATCGTTCTCTCGATAGAGTGGGAGACATAGTTTCCAAGCTGGCGGCAAAGATAGGAAGTTGTGCGACACTCTTCACTGTACTTTTACATCAAACTCTTTGCATAAATTAGTAACAACAACCACGAGACAAAAGAGCATTCTAGATCATTTGGCAACAAACTTACCTGAAAGCATCCTTTATGTTAAAACAGTGAATGGAATTACTGACCACAAAGCAGTAATAGCTAAATGTCATAAAAATACAGACAAAAGGGTAGCCACAAAAAGAAAAGAGTATCACAAGGCGAAAACAGGAACTGTTGACCTCTTATAATAAGTTTAGTGATGTAAGCCAAAACCATACTACAAACAACACATGAAATAAAAATTTTTAAATAAATATAAGAGGGCTAAAATAACAGGAAAAGCGGCCTGAAGAAAAGCATTATTGGAATTCAAGAGTAAAATATTAGGTGCATTTTTGGAAGATAACCCCAAGGCATTTTGATCTTACTTGAGGAGGTTCAAGGGAGGTTAAATCTACAGTAACGTCACCAAAAAACGGTCAAGGAGAGAGAGAGCAAGTTATAGATCTCAGAAAAAGCGAATATCTTTAACACCTTTTTTCAATGTGCCTATACTTCATGCCGTCAGAATAACACCGCTACATTGCCTTGCTTGTACGAAAATCCAATGCAGTCTACAAATATTTCTTGTCGCGGCATACAAAGTCACGTGAAATCCACTTACTCTATGAAATCACCTGGTACCGATGAAATTCCCGCCCGAGTTTATAAATAATTAGCGCCAGATGTAATGCATGAAAAATCTCTGGCAGAACATCGTGTCTCTAACAATTGGAAAACCGTGAACGTTACAGGTATCTTTAAGAGAGGCGATAAGGAAGATCCTAGTAACTTTAGACCTATCTCCCTCATTATCTCCCTCCCTCATCTCATGAAAAGTATTGAACATATAGTCGTCAGTTCAATTATGATGTATTTAGATAGTCAAATCATGTTAATTCATAATCAGCATGGATTCTGAAAAGGCAGATCCAGCGGAACTCAGCTAGCCCTCTTCCTTTACGATATTCTTTCCACTGAATGAAGGCTCACCCAGGTAGACGTGAAGAAAAATTTTTAAGTTCCGCATTCATAATTACATGTTAAGCTTAAAGCCTATGGAATACATCACGATATAATATGCTGGATTGAAGATTTCTTAAGTAACCACGAACAGAGGGTAGTTCTAGGTGGCGTTAGTTTAGATACAGCTAAAGTCACATCCGGTGTACTCCAGGGAAGTGTCATTGGTCCCTTATTATTCCTGTTGTATGTTAATGATATCACCTCCGTCTTGACGAGTAAAATTCGACTTTTCACGGACTACACAGTATTGTACAGGGATATTAACCCAGAGTCAGATAGAATTACGTTGAAGAAAGACCTATAAGCTATAAACGACTGGTGCGACACTTGGCATTTAGAATTAAATTTTAATAAGTGCGTTGTTATATATTTTCAGAGGAAGAATAGTTTAACCAACGAGATGTACGCAAGTAATCAAGCCGAACTAATAAATGTAGAGTGAGTTAAGTACTTAGTTGTGACCCTTACTCAGAACTTGTCGTGGGGGAAGCACATGCGAGAAATTTGTGGACAGACAAGTCGTAAATTAGGATTTATTAAAAGAATTCTAGGAAAGTGTGACGAGAGAGTAAATGATCGATGTTATTTTCTCCCGTGAGACTCCACTTGGAGTACGCCGCTAGTATATGGGACCCTTACGAAGAAGGACTAGTTTCAGATATAGATCGAATACAACGGAGGGCAGCTAGATTTCTTATAATTTGTTACGATAAACATAGCAATGTTTATTGTAATAACTTGAGGGGATCAGAGTGGGAACCTGTATTAGATCGAAGGGAAAAAATAGATAAATCTTTTACGAAAGTTTGATGATGACTGTTATTTGCCGGACGTTCAACATATTTTTCTAGAGCCGAACTATTATGGTAGAAACGATCACAGGCACAAGATTAAAGAAATAGACTGTAGAACCTTTAGATGTAAAATGTCATTTTTTTTCCATGGACAATAAGGGACCATTATGGTTGCGATTGATCAGTTTCAGAATACTTTGACCCTGTCTAGATAAAACAGATTTTTGCACTCGTGCTAAATATTCTAACATCATAATTAGTTAATAACCTCGCATGCAATTTCCGGCATGATATAGCTCTTGCATGATTTAGTACCTTCTAGAACTATTTATTTGTCGCAGTAATTATAACCAGCAGTCATATCGTAAGTAGTGTACTGCATGGTAGCATGTTCGTCCATGTAGCACTCTCCTAGTTTCTGGTCTGAACGCGCACTGTTATCCTGACTGCTTTCCAGGGGAACGTGCGTGGTTCGGATTTCAGCTGGGATGAGGGCTTCATGCCTGCTATGGATTCATCCCATGTATAATGTAGTAGTGGCATGCACGGTATTTCGTAGACGTATATGTAGATGGGTAAGGGCTGGATGTTTTAGTGAAACGGTGATAAATAATGTGTTGTGTGTTACATTCTACTTTAAAAAGTTAATTTAATACGTAATGAGTCGAAGAGTTACTTATCGAAGAAAGTGACACAACTGTTTGACTGAATGATGAGTGAAAATGAAAATTAACACCTAATGACACAATAATTCAATAAAAATACTCTCTTTGTTCTTATTCCGAAGCCGACAGCCCTTTCTTATTTTACGCATGCAGTGGTGGCCTTTTGAAGACTCAACAAGCATTCAACAGATCAGGATACAAGCACCGATTTAAGTTATTTACAGTTTACCAAACCTTTGAAGGAGTGGAGCATATTTCTGGTTTTAATTAAGTTAGCAGTAGTTATTGCCATATTTATTCTGAAGGAAACGACTAATGGAGAATTATTTTACTTTTAGTGCTTTGGATACGTTGCCATGTTGTTCTATGGAATTGATGCGTGCATGAAGATCAAGGCTGTTCGTGCTGGGGAAATCGCCCAAGGTATACGAGTCGTCAATCGGAACTCAAGCACTGCAGATTCTCCTATGTATTAAATAATTGCTTTTGGAATATATTCATATATTTAGTTTCACAATTATCTTTGATCCTTGTTAAAATTTTATTGAATCATTGCTTGCTTTCATTGAGGTTGAAGAATGTGTGATACATGTTTTTATTACAGTTTAACATCATCTGTAATGTGTGGTGATAGATGATGGAATTCGCCTTTTTCTTGATACATATTTTATCTGCATTTTTTACACCGCACTGGACAATGATTGTTTGCTGAGATACATTTTTGGACTTCATGTGTACCGAAATTGAAGGAAGTAAAAGGAAATGGGCGGGTGAAACTACTCCCACTATATACAGGAATTATTGCAGTTGATTATTGATGGAATAGAGGAAAACTTGTGCATTTGGTTATGGCTTGGCGATGATAAATTCATCCGTGCCCCTGGAAAAGAAGTTGCACGTTAAGGGTTATTTTGTCATAGAAATGTCACGGATGTTCCTTGGACCATAATTGCTTAGGCGCATTTTTTCTGTTTTCCTTGAAGCTAGTGTAGTTCTAATTAACTCCACTTTATGCGGAGAGTCCTATGTATTTTTCTTGGCGATCCAACTGTAATTTCACACCATCTGTCCCGCATTGCAAATAAGGGATTGAGTCGGATTGGCTGTTTTGGTTTTAAAGTTAGACCTAGTAAGCTATCCATGAAATATATTTGTGTGAAAAAAACATGAGTGGATACGCACTGCAAATAAGAAAGATATATCACATGAGTCTCAATATTATGGAACCCAAAGTCTTTGAAAGCGACACTTTGTGTATGCAGATTTGTGAATTTGATTTAGACCTTGTTAGATTATTGTTTTAAAAATTTGTGTCAACAAAACTATAAGTTGAGGCACGTTATAAAAGAGGAAGATAAAAAATATGTGAGTTTCAAACTTATGGTTCTATAGATCTCTTAGACGAAAGACATCTTTAATATTTGTGTTTGAAAATTTTTATCCTGTAAGTTTCTCGTACTATATATATTTTTGTGTAAATAAAATATCACTTTAAATGTACATTTAACATAGAGAAAGTAATTTGAATAAAAGCCTCGAACTCATCGTACCACAGGTCTCTGTAATGGAAATATTTAATTCAATTTCAATGTTTAGTTTCATATTTTTCGTATTTGGTAGTTTTATAAAAGCACGTGTGAATGTATTGAATCTTAATCAACTTCTGTAATTGTATTGAAAAGTTTGTTTTTGAAAAAAGATCTGTTTTTAAACAAATCTTTTCTAGTCAATGTTTTTCTTACCTGGCATGTAGTAGGCATTGCTATCATCATTTTTGTAATACTCTCAGAATACCTTATCTGACATACCTTAATCTTCTATGCATGATTGTAACAATGTGACTGATGGCCATTTTGCCTTAATCAATTCCGTGTCGTCGTCTTTGGACGCACCGAAGAAGAACAGTTGTTTCACTAGAATCATTTTGCTTTCATCAAATATGTACTATTATTTAAAATAAAATGGCTATGGAGGAATTGGTATTTATGAACTTATTAGATTTTTATTACTCTTTCGTGTGAGAAACATTGGCCATATACAGTTTAAACCATGAGGTAATTTTTTTAGCTAAATTAAAGAGAAATATCTAAATATGCTTGTGTGCTAGACAGTCAGTACATTTTTCCCATTTCTTGGCAATGGTGAAATTATAGAGACGGCTGGCTCATAATTAGAGGTTGAAGTAGATGAAACTTGTCGAAGTGATGTTTGTTTGTATCTTCATCACTTCTGTTACACATCAGTCGGCCCCGGTGGCGGCGGGGTAAAGTCCTCGCCTGCTAACCCGAGGGTCGCGGGTTTTAGTCCCGCCTGGGCATAATATTATTTGCCCAGGACATGGATATCTGTGTATGTAAACTGGGTTGGGGGAAGAGGGGACGGTTCTCTCCCATCCAACCCAGGATAAATAAAAAATACAAGTAATAAAAAAAAGTAAAATAATACAAGATATAATATATACTGAACAAAGTTTTATTAATGCCCATGTTGGTTTTTCTCCACGAATTCTCATCCAATGTTTGAGTTTCATTTTTGTCTGCTTGGTGACTATACGGTTATTCAAGTTTGTTATTCATCTCCACGCCAAGTTTTACAAGTATTATACTCCACTTTGGTTTGCATACTTCTGCAAAATGTGTTCAGCATTGGAAAAACACCCAAAAAAATAATTGGTTAATAAATTACTTCATGAATAAAGTATTCAACTAAAAGTAATAATTACTTTCAGAAATGTAATCGATTACAATTAAAAGTGAAGTGCGATTATTTTACGTGTAACTGATTATTATATATAAGCTGCTATAATAGAGGATCGTGCCGAATATGATATTTCTACGTGGCAGATTCAGAAACAAGCATCAGGGAGCAATTTAGGTAATCAGCTACATTAGCTATCAACTAACTCTCTTCGAAGTCTAATTTGCAGCCATTATAATCTCTTGTGAATCGTTGGACAAACAATATTTTGAACCTGTCTGTTCTGCGGTCTATTTCCATAATTTATTTCTCATCATCTGATCTACCGTAATAATTGGAGTTTGTCAGACATTAATACCTTCGTCAGAAAATAAGTTGGTTTTGAATTTACACGAAAGACTTTTCTAAAAGAGTCTAAATTTTAACAGACTCTTTGAAAGCGATATCCATTCCCAGTTGTTACAGGAGCTCGTTAACCCTGACGAGACTATAATAACGGCTTTTTACGTAACTTGAAAAATCATCTCTGCACGCGTTCAAAGTCTGTTTTTAAGACTTCCTGATGAAGATCTCAAATACTGCCAGCGTATTCCAGGTGGTGTCTAACAAGGGAGAAGTATCTTATTTTTCTAACTGTATCATCGAACTTTCGAAGAACACTTTTAATAAATCCCAACTTACGATTAGCTCGACCATTTTTTTACGGAATGGCTTGCCAAAAGGGAGATCATTTTTCTGTTTGACTACAAAATATTTGGCATATTATACAGTCTCTATAGGTCTATATAATATACTCTCTAATTGGGCATGTTGCATGCAATAGCTGTAATCATGGAAGTTTTTCCTTTTCCAGAGGTCTATTGCAACACATTATTTTAAAATTTAATTCTAGCTGCCACGTATTTCTCCTCGTTAAAATTGCTTTGAGGTCCTTTGTTAGCGTTTGCTTATCATTATTGCTACGGACTGCTGCGGACTTCTCTGTACACTTCTGAGTCGTCTGCAAATAGTCGGAGCTTACCTTCAACTACATCACCGATGCCGCTAATTGGCAAAAGGAACAGAAGTGGACTTCTGACACTCCCCTTTGAGACACCCGAAGTGACTTTACCCTCATTAAAGTTGGTGCCATTTAATAAAATCCTCTCTACCCTATTGTTTAAGAACTATCTACTCCAGGAAATTGCGTCGTCAATTAAGCCGTAGTAATTTTGTTTTAAAAGTAACTTTTTTGTGATACTTTATGAAATGATTGTTTGATTAGAATAATATTTTTTAAAGAAAACTTGGGTCTGCTGGACCGTTGTTTTTATCGGAGACTAAGATATCATGGGCAAAGAGTGCTAATTGAATCAAGGGAAATTGAGCTCTACAGCCTCTCAAGATAGCAAAATTAAGTGAGTCTCCAATTTCTTAGCCAATATTTTTATGACCCAATTTGAGATTACCTTTAAAAGCACGTTTAACTACTTCCCAAAGGTCTATTTTAGATATGTTGATGACATTTTTACTATCTTTGATACAAAAAAGTACGGTTTCAAACATTTCGTTTGTGATCTAAATAGTTTATTTCCCTCCATTAAATTCACGTACGAAACAGAAAATAACCATCAACTTCCTTTTCTATATCTTCTACTGACTAGAAACGGTAAAAAACTTGAATTTGACATCTACCACAAGCCCACACATACCATTAATTACATTCATTCTGATTCATTTGTTCACAACAGCAGTAATCTCGCTTCTTTTCATGAACTTGTCAATCGCTTGGTTAACATCCCACTTGGCAAGAATAATTACTCTAAAGATCTGAATAACATTAAGCGCATTGCAAAATCAAACGGCTTTAAAGAATCTGTAATCGACAGTATTGTTAAAGAACGCAATTTTAAGAGACTCTTACAGAATTCCACTACGCTCACAAAAGTTGAACCGGTGCTCTATATTAAACTTCCCTACCACCCGTAAATCACAAAAGGTCTGGAAAAGACACTTATGACGATTAACACAAAGATTTCTTTTTGTAATAATAACAAACTAAAACACTTATTGGGGAACACCAAAGATAAAATAGACAGAGTCAATAAATCCGGCCTATATAAAATATCTTGCTCATCATGTGATTTCACATACGTAGGGCAAAAGCGTAAAGCATTAAAACCAGATTTAAAGAACATATGGCATATTTAAAATACAATCGACCCGAAAAATCCAGTATCGCACAACACTTACTCGACACAGAACACGAAGCATCGGAACACAACCTACAACTCATTAAACAAACAGATAATCATTTACTTGACGCTTATGAAAGTTTATACATACACAAACTCAGAAGAAACCTAGTAAACAGCGACAAAGGGCCGATTTCTAACTCTCCATTATTTTCTATTATAGACTTAGATGTTTCTCCTTCTGTATATTTCACGTAATTTCTCATTACCCTCATACATCAACTGTCAGTTTAGTTTCAAATTAAAATTTTGGTCGTTATCCCCATGCTTTAACATTTTTTGTTTTGTTTTGATATTTAGTTTTCGTTTGTTATTTCCTCACCCCCCTCCCCTACTTCAACTGTCAGTTTGACTCCCCCCCCCCTATTACAACAGCCACTTGCGTTCTCTCGCCACCCCCACATTCTCTCTTCCCCCCTCCCTACACTTCTCTTCACCACCCTCTCCCCTTCTCCGCTATCCAACAATGCTTTTTGCTCTCTTCAACAACCATTGGTCATTGGTTCCCCTTCTCCCTCCCCCCTTTATGTCCCTTCAGTATTTATTCCAGGCTGTCCTCCCCTTTTGTTCACTTACAACCTCGTGTTGCAAGTGCTTCTCACTACAGCACGTTGAAGAGGGCCACATTGTGGCCGAAATACGCGTATCCGACGCTCATTCTCGTTTGTCTTTGTGTTTATATTTTGACCACGCTCTTTTTGAGTGATTTCTCCCAGAAGCTGGGCCCATCTGTGTGTGTGAGTGAGAGATTTGAGTACTTGTGAGTATGATTGTGGTAAAGACCAGGCATCCTTTTCAGGGTCCCATTAGCCCTCGAAAAGGATCCCAACTGGGTTGAGTGTATGTGTGTCTGTGGTGGTCTCTGCCAAGGAAGTAACATTCCCGTGACAGTAACATTCTTCATGCTTGCGGAAGGCATTTCTTCAGGACCTGGTGACTTATTTGACAAAACGATTTTTTACCAATTTTCTATTCCGTGAGCACAAATATCAAAAGGCGCCATCGTTTGCCGGTAACGATCATTAACCGTTATCGGATGCATTCTTTTAAGACTTGGTGAACACACTTTGAAGCCAGGAATTTGTTAAATTACCTTTGTCCGAACTGTTTGTTTATACTTTGCCTTTATCTTTTCTCGTTGCATTAACTCTTGAACTTTCCTTACGTGGGACCAAAATGCTGTGGGGTTATCCCGTAACTTCTTTCATTTCGTTTAGAGCCTAAGGGATTTGTTTTCAAGTAAAAACTTCCCATTTAAAGTAACCCAGACTAATATATTTGAATTGGTCACTTGCACCAGACAACTCTGATATTTTGAACTGCACTATTCTTTGAAATGAGCTCTACACACAAAAATTATAGAAAGTGGACTTTATGGCTCATCCAAAACTGATACTGAGCCATTTAACAGTGGTTTAAGTCTCCAGAGTGCATCGACTAAATTTTTAACAACATTCAAAGGGTGGTAATGACCAGCAAGAATATAACTTCCATAATTTTTGTTTTTAGATTTTTGCAGCGATAGATGCATTAGTATCAACCATTTTCGGGTATACTGCTGCGTGGTGAACTGTAACGGCTCAACGTTTGGTTCCTCCTGCTGGGAATTCCTCAGTTCCAAACGGAAGGGATATACGAGATTCCGTGTTCTTGTGGGTCGAGTTATATTGGATAGACCAAACAGAAGATTGAGACCAGGCTTAAAGAGCACAAAAGTGCGCTAAAGGCAAGACAATGGCAGACTTCAGCTATCGCCGATCATTTCATGTCGGGACCAGGGGGGTAAGTCTTTAACTTTTATCGACCGTCGAAAAACGCTTTTTGTCTCCTCTGTGGGCTTTTATCGACGTTTGCAAGTCTGTAAATTTTATCTACCTCTACGGTCGACAATTTTAGCGACGGTCGACAATTCGTAATCGCCTAGCGATGACGCATCGCTAGGCGATAGTCATTTGTTGATTTTTGAAATGGCGCGGTTCATTCGTAACCATCAGAGAATAATTCTTCTTCGGGAGATATGTTTAGAAGAAGTTAAGCGAATCAGAGTGGAACGAAAACGTTTGAGAGACACTCATAATGCTTTTGACTTGCCAGATCCAGTGTTTATTAAACTTTTCCGGATAAATAAAGACATTGCTCGTTATCTATGCGATGTCCTTGAACCTTCTTTGAAAAGAAAGCGTAGGTATGGGTTAAGTAATCTCAAATAAATATATTATACTTATAAAGGACCAGCAATAGCCTCCATTATTTCAATAATTTCACTATTATTTGGAGCAATTTGAAACAACTGGCCTCGACCACGTTCGTACTTCGCTCTTTATATTCCAGCATTCAATTGTTTGTATACACGTTGCATCGTTATCCTCCTGGATGAGGCCAAAGTCATTGCAAGAACATCTGCTTATTATCCACGACTAATTAGAGAGGCAGTCGAAATATCTAAACGGCCTTTAGATTTTAATAGGGATGATGTTTATCACTTAAGCAGCGTGTGGAAAACATACCTTTCCCAAAATATTGGTGTGACAGCCAACCATTAAACCATTTTCTGGTTTTATATCAGAATTTTTATATGTTGGGTTTTTATTTATATTTTTTTAAATCCATGACAACAATGGTCAGTATTCC
The DNA here is from genome assembly GCA_963169105.1 of Ceriagrion tenellum. Classification (NCBI taxonomy): domain Eukaryota; kingdom Metazoa; phylum Arthropoda; class Insecta; order Odonata; family Coenagrionidae; genus Ceriagrion; species Ceriagrion tenellum. Next base: position 29,238,306 of record OY720643.1, on the reverse strand, counting down.
AACGGTCCGACCAGATGAAAACGGATACGTCTTCTTCAGTCTCCTGACGCCGTTCCCAGCAGGTGGAACGAAACGTTGAGCCGATAAAGTTCACCACGCAGCAGTATACCCGGAAATGGTTGATACTAGTACAACTCCCACAAGTTGGGGGAATCAGGATGGGAGGATTTCATAGGGAGGAGCGGTGTGAGATGTTATGCCAACCATCGTCCACCTCCGATATGCGGCTTCTCATCATCACCGATTACAGCTCGCTTTTATTTCCCTTCACTTCAATCCCTTTTTATCAGTTCATCCACGATTTTCTTCTTGAAATACATTCGATTAACTTTTTTGAATCTTAATCTTTTATGTTTTTTGAATAATAGACTGACTCACTGGAGCAGCTAGAAAGTGCACGACATTGATGTATGTATAAAGGTTTTTCATGAATATTGATGTCACCCTTTCTCTCGCCTACCCCGCTTTTCCCTCCACCCCGATCACCCACTCTCGCCCTTCCCCCACCACCTACCTCCCGTGACATCCCACCCACCCATGCACCCAATACCACAATCCCAAATTGCACTCCCTCCATCCGACCCCTCCCCCTTCTCCGTCCCACCTCTCCTACACCATGTATTTAAAGGATTGATTAACAGACAAAAATCATCTTGTAACGTTTAAATGCCGGCGCTCCAGTACGCCCACTGCTTTTCTTTTATCTTTTACGTTTACCTAAACAGCCACGGAGACCGCTGTTGGTAGAGAGGGGAGGTATGAGCTACGGCTCGGGCTGAGGGGCAGGGAATTAGTTCGTCCGTGGGCTCCGTTGCGAGCGGTTTCGCTAACGAGTCTCGCTTTTTTGGCTTTCGTTAGGTTTAGACTCCCCTTTGTATAGGCAGTCAGTATTTTCTGTTTTGTGGAGGTTGTTCCTTTTTCCTTCACCCTATCCTTATTCCTATCCGACCCCATTCTCGATGATGAACAGGTGTTCGAGTCAACGAGTGGTTGACCGACACTACCTACGCTGAGAGAATTTCGAAATTTTTATTTAATCTATTCCATCCTTCAACCTTTCCCTCTTCCGAGTGCGGGCGGAATCCAAATCCCGTTCTGGTGCCCATTATCCATTATATATTCCATTATATACCATTTGTAACCTATCTTGTACGTATAAACTCCACTTTCTCCGGCGAGATGTTGTAGAACAGCATGTTGAACAATGATACTCAAACGATATCGTACTGTCTACCAAATTTATTTCAAACTCTTACAATACGTGTTTCAACTATCTAGCAGTCATCATCAGTAAGACTAATCTAAAAAGATTAGTCTTACTGATGATGACTGCTAGACAGTTTGTTTAGACAGAGAGTTTGAAATAAATTTGGTAGACAGTACGATATCGTTTGAGTATCATTATCTTGTACGTTGTGTTCGTTGTAGTAGACACGCTGACCGTTTTCCAGGTTCACGTAGAGATGGGTGACTGTTCTTATGGTCCTCTTTCATGCACGGGAAACCAAAAATAGGCCACACAGACTCATTACTACTTAAAAGGCACCCAGGTTGATGGATGGTCACCTCGTCCCTCCGGTTCTCTTGAGCCGTATTCTGAGTGAATAAACAGCTTGATCGCTTCCCTTGTGTATAAAAATATATTTGTATTCAATGACTTAATTGAGATGCGTTATTCATCGTTGATGTGTGCGTTGAGTATCTTAATCAGGATCGAAGAGTAGGGTACAATCCAGCGGTTGACAACGTTGTGCACGTGCAGTTGCCCGTGAAGTGTTATTAAAGTTCCAAGTGCCATTAATTCCTTACCTTTACGATTGGTTACTTGTTTTAGATCGGAATGACAATATCAACGACATCAGTGATTTTATTCAGTTTGACTTAGGTATAACTATAAATTTAGACACGTGTGTGCTCACCCCACGGTCCGTGATTAAATATCTCGGTGTAGAAATTAATACATCGTCTCAGTCCCTTCTCCTCACTCCCGGTGCGCTAGCTCGGGTCCACCAGATTATTTGTGTTGTTCCCCGTCTACGTTCCCTGGATCTCCCCAAAGTGGCGGGGTTTATCGCGTGGGTCTGTCATATTCTCCAGCTTCCCTTCTTCCTGGTGTCGCATGTTTTCCGACGGGATATCTCCTTTCTGCGGGAGGCCTCTCTCTTTTCACGCCGACGGTACTGCGGGCCCTGCGGCCGGATCGTCGAAGTATATATACCCCTCAGCAATGGGCTGCCGTAGCGCCGGAATTCTCTTGGACAATTATCCAGCCGTTCCCGGAGCCAAGACCAATCTACTGGGCGGAGGGACACGCCGCGGTCCAGGGACCGCTTGAATTGTTAACCTTTCTCGACTGTACCTTTGACTGCATCGTCAGATGCGATAATCAAGCTGTTGTTTCTGCCCTTAATAAGGGTAATGGTTTATTGTTCTCGAGTTTCGATTTTATCAAACTGTATTTGTCATTTATAAAGGATATGCCACGTAACGTGGCCTGGACCTACGTGCCTTCCAAAGACAACTTGGCCGACCGTCCGTCCCGGACCGTACTCGCTTTATAAGCTTATGCCGGGGCGGCCAATTACACTGTTCTGCAAAAAAAAAGTTCAAAAAATGCTCGGCTACAATTTAGGGTGTTTCTGGCTAATTTTGGGTCGCTGAATCCGAAAATGACCTCCGTTTTTTTCTATCACCCTCCATTTTTACGAGCAACCCCTAAATTGGGGAAACCAACCCCGTATCTAAACTTATCGCTTTTCAAGGGACTTTTACTAATGTTATCTGCTGCTGATTCAAAAAACTGACGTTTTGAGGCTATCAGCGTCATGAAAGTGACAAACTTGACTGGGGTTGAAAATATTTAGGGGGTGAAAATCGAAAAAAACCTTAAAAAACCATTGAAATAACAATTTTTCTTCGCTTTTTATTGCATATGATATGGTAGCTAATAGAAAAGTTTTTAAGGGATGAATACACTGTTCACCCACCTGTTTTGTAAAGGATTAATATTACATAAAATATAAGAGGGGAAGGTGGGGTATAGGAGGTGGTATAAAGAGCTGCCACAAAAATCTGGACACAAATCAGATTTGTCAAAATATTATTGTAACAGCGTTTGGGGTCTCATGGTTTGACTTCGTTGTCCTCCCTACCTTTAAAGTAAGAGCTGAGACCTTTCCATTTAATACATTGGGAAACGTTGGGAAATACCTTGTAAATACCTTGTAAATACATTGTAAATACATTGTAAATACATTGGGAAACATTGGGAAATACATTGTAAAAGTTACTCACCACATGTTTTGACACGCTTAGACACGTTGTAACGTGTCTTCATGTGTCTTGGCAGTCGCAATTGCTAATGTTCATCTATGAAATAAACCAGTGGTCTATTCAGTACGTCACTCTCTTTCGTTCGTATCGGGTTATAATCTTCCAAGTTCTTTCTTTATTTTTCTAGTGGTGAGTTCGATTTAGCGTGTTATTTTGCGAGCGATAAAGCGTTTTCTCGCGGTCATGCCGCGATCTTGCAAAAATCATCCCAATTCATTTTGTTACATCTGCGGGGATTTAACGTTTAAAGACCAAAGGAAAGCGATGACTGCAATTGTGCGGAAATCTTATGAACTTTATTTCGGGTGTAAAATTGGTTACCAAGACAAATCGTGGGCCCCTAAATTCTGTTGCAGTGGTTGCCGTAGAAGTCTTTGTGAATGGTTAAACGGGGGAAATCTTTCCCTAAATTTCGGAGTGCCAATGGTTTGGCGTGAACCCACTTGCCATTTAACGGATTGCTATTTTTGCCAAACCGACACTATGGGGTTTTCAAAAAAAACAAAGCTCAAATGATTTATCCGAATGTACCGTCAGCAATTCGCCCGGTGAAGCATAGTGATGCTCTTCCTATCCCTAAAGCTCCAGCTACTTACACCCTCGATGATTCTGATGTCTTAATGAACGAAGCTACACCGGAAGTGGAAGCATGTCCTAGCCGCCGAGATGAAGATTACAGCCCTGATGTGGAAGAACCCCAGACTAGTCAAAAAAGGGCACCTCATCCAATAACACAAGTGGAGCTAAGTGATCTAATACGAGATTTAGATTTACCAAAGTGTAAAGCACAACTTCTTGGCTCGCGTTTACAGCAGTGGAATGTTTTGGCCGATGGTGTGAATGTTTCTTACTACAGAAGCAGACAGTCAACCCTCACTCCATTTTTTTCAACGGATGGTGAAAATGATGATCTGATTTACTGCACTGATATTGAAGGACTGATGAGAGAATTAGCAATTACGTATTATCCAGACCAATGGAGGCTATTCATCGACTCGTCGAAGACAAGTTTAAAGGTTGTTTTACTGAACAACGGCCACGATTTACCTTCGGTTCCTGTTGGATATTCCACTGTTTTAAAGGAAACCTACGAAAATTTGGAAAGAGCTCTGGAAAAAATCAATTACGTAAGGTACCAATGGTATATTTGTGCAGATTTGAAAGTTGTAGCTATTATTGCAGGATTACAAGGAGGCTATACAAAACATCCCTGTTTTATTTGCGAATGGGACAGCAGAGCATACGCGAAACATTACAAGCAAAAAGACTGGCCCTTGCGTCAAAGTCATGTGATCGGGGAAAAAAATATCTCTAACAAGGCTTTAGTGGATCCAAGTAAAATCCTTATTCCTCCCCTCCATCTAAAATTAGACCTCTTTAAGCAATTTGTGAAAGCTATGAATAAAGAAGGGAAAGGATTTGAATACTTGAAAACGAAATTTCCGATGATCAGTGACGCGAAATTGAAAGAAGGTGTATTCGTGGGACCTCAAATCAAAAAACTCTTTAACGACGAAACCTTTGTTCAAAGTTTAGGTAGAAAAGAAAAAAGAGCATGGCTGGCATTCTCCAACGTCTGTCACAATTTTTTGAGTAACAACAGATCAGCCGACTATCGAAAACAAGTTCAAAAACTTCTGTCTTCATATGAGTCACTTGGATGTAATATGTCACTGAAGGTCCACTTCTTGCACTCTCATTTAGAATACTTTCCAGCAAACTGTGGCAAAGTGTCAGACGAGCAGGGGGAACGCTTCCATCATGAAATTGCGAACATGGAAAAAAGGTACGCTGGCAAATGGACACCGAGTATGTTGGGAGAGTTCTGTTGGGCACGCATCATCAGAGAAGTTCCAGAGGAGCAGTACAAAAGGAAACGAACAACCCATTAGGTAAAATTATACAGCTTCACTATTTTTTTTACATTGCTTTAAGGATTTTTACTTGGAAAAAATCGCTGAATTGTTTTCTTACTTCACAAGTACGTAATCTATAAACAAATTTCATTTTTGTATCCAGATTTTTGTGGCAGCTCTTTATACCACCTCCTATACCCCACCTTCCCCTCTTATATTTTATGTAATATTAATCCTTTACAAAACAGGTGGGTGAACAGTGTATTCATCCCTTAAAAACTTTTCTATTAGCTACCATATCATATGCAATAAAAAGCGAAGAAAAATTGTTATTTCAATGGTTTTTTAAGGTTTTTTTCGATTTTCACCCCCTAAATATTTTCAACCCCAGTCAAGTTTGTCACTTTCATGACGCTGATAGCCTCAAAACGTCAGTTTTTTGAATCAGCAGCAGATAACATTAGTAAAAGTCCCTTGAAAAGCGATAAGTTTAGATACGGGGTTGGTTTCCCCAATTTAGGGGTTGCTCGTAAAAATGGAGGGTGATAGAAAAAAACGGAGGTCATTTTCGGATTCAGCGACCCAAAATTAGCCAGAAACACCCTAAATTGTAGCCGAGCATTTTTTGAACTTTTTTTTTGCAGAACAGTGTTATTGGTCACTTTGGATAGGCTATGTGTGGCGCGTGCGGGTTCCAACGGGCAGTCGATCCGCGAGTTGTCTGGCGGAAGGTGCGTCCGTCCAGTCTCTCTCTCTCTCTGACGCGGTCCTCCGAATCTGTTTTGACTTCAGGGGGGCTATTACGTATCATAGGCGACAATTTTGTCGCCCTCTGGGTCTCGCCCCCTCCGAGTCGCCCTTTCCTATTACGCATCAGGGGGGTTACTCATTCCCCGCCTGCGACTCGTCGGCCTTCCACGGGCGACAACTTAGTGTATGAGAAGTTTCAGAACAGTCTACCAGTAATACTCCGGGCCAATGAGCAGCCTGTTTATAAAAGTCTCATGGGGTCCTAAGTATCGTCAGACGACTGGCGAGTACCTCCGTTATGTGATAGAATCTCCTGGCTCTATTTATTATTACAATTAGTCAAATTTGGACAACATTTTGTTAACAATTTATATAATAACCACCGAAATTGATGCATAAGTTGCTCGTTAAGCGGCCGGAGTGAGCATAATTTCATTTGAAGTGATACGATAGTAGGCCCCACCATGGCAATTTGGAACTATGGAACTTGCGATATATTTGTCGAAATATTTGTTTATGAACTCACGAGGACATATATGGATACGTTAACATAGCCCGTAATAATTCAGAATACCAATGATTCGCGCTCTCAATTATTTCCGCGTTATAACTACCGGTGATTCATTACAATACAATACGCATACCTAAATGCCGTGGGGACACGATGATAATCAACGAGTCTCTCCAGTAAATATTCAATTTTCCTCATAGTAATTTATGTTCCTGCTTTGGTGGTTAGTTGCACATTCGCCCTCAGTAATTTCCTGCAAATCTTTTGGCTCAGCCAGTAAATGATGAAAGTGAACATATATTATGAAAAACTGATATTTTAGGGCAATGCACAAGTATGACATCGGACAAAGCTGCTAACAGTAGACTCTTTGAACAAGTAATTCGTCGGCTGAACCACTCAAATGTCTTCTCACTTCGACCTTACATAGATAGCACAATTTATAAGAAATAATTTTGTCATTGCTGGTAGCTCTAGTGCACTGGCTCCTTTAAACTTTTCCTCCATAATGCCCAAATTTATTTTCATAGTACATTAGCCTTGTTATAGTAGTAACATTTATATTTTCCTGAAATGGTTGTGATGCGGATTGGAGTATGTCATGCAGCACAAAGATACAAGAGCGTAGTAATATGTACACAATAAACTCATAGAGTACCAAACTTAATGCTCGATAATGAATTTAAATCCTTTAAAATAGGTATTCCAAGCTACTTTCTTGGTAATACTTAATGCCGTGAAAACTTTCAGAGTAGATTCTCGTGGATATATTAATTACGTATTGTAAGTACTTACCAATACGTCAGTTACTCAACCAATTCTACAAATACATCCACATAGCCAATAAAACAAAATATAATAGCTTGTCAAAAGATATTCACTTCAATTACACTTTAGGTACACACAACAACAATTAATGACTAGATTCTAACCTCGAATTTATTATATTAAATGCCACTGATGATGAAAAAGGGCATAGGGGTAAATTTGCGCTTTATGGGCCCCCTTAAGATATATGCTCTAATAAAATCAAAACTATGTCGTCTATTCAGTGATTTTTATTGAAATTCATATTGCACCATCATTTTACAACCAACGTATTCTACAGCCGGTAGAAGAACACATTGTGCACATAATGCATTAATATAGGTAAATTGTCGGTTAGGTGAGGGACGGGGCGAAAGAAAAGATAAGTTGCACTCCAGCAGCGTATGAGTCAGTAAAATAACATGACATTGTACCAGACATGACGAAAGAATTTCTTAGTATATTCCACCCATAAAAGTTTATTTACGACCTAGGTTTCGAATGCACAGCAACCATTTTCAAGCTTGGAAATAATTGCTGTGCAGTCGAAACCTAGGTCGAAAATAAACTTTTAAGTGTGGAATATACTAAGAAATTTTTTCATCATGTCTACGAAAACCTTCCACAAAGTTATGCCTTTAACCATTAATTTTATGACATTGTAGCACAAATTCATCCCTCAGACGTGCAACCGCTACCAGGTTGACAGAATTTTGACGATAACTTTCTACGATTCACTACGTGACAAAGTGAAAATGATGGAATTAATTACATTGCACAGTAAGTTACACAGGGTAGTATATATATGACAATTGTTACCCTCGCGACTAATCAAGGGTTACTTAAATACCATTTTTAAGAATCACTTTCGTTTTAAAGCTAAAGAAGAGGAAAATATTACATTGTTATTTTAGGCCACAGTGACCTTGATATATAACAGCATTGTCAATTAAACATACAAAAAACAATAAAAACAACTGTCAAAATAAATAATCTAAATAAAGAAAACCTGAGCAAACGTCATCCACCAATCATGCGCATCAAAATTTTCTACCCTTCCTTTCCTTCCTCCTCTGCAATTTGCTCGCCATGATTTGATTGTTCAAAAACTTTTTCTAATATACACCCTTTGGAGAATATATGAGCATATGAGCGAAGCACTTCCTTTGGCACATCAACTTTACTTTCAATTTTTGACATCAGTTTTTTAATGGCTCGTTTCCTCACCACTTTTGTTGTTCTGGAGTATTTAAGGAAGAGATTTCATATTTTGATTAATTAATTTTTCCATTTTGGTGAAGGCTCAATCAATCCACCAAAAGAAAGATGGCTTATCCACGATGGTAAACTATCCGAATGGCCATTAGCTAGCCAATGCGTGAAGTCACCTAAATCCGGATGTTCACCTTTGAACTTCTTGGCAATCCATACAGCCAGATAGAAGAGACCATCTTGGGATGCCTCCACTGAAATTGTCAAAGCTTCCCTTGTAGCCTCATCATCTGTGTCAGTTGACGATGATGCGGATGCTAACTTATTGAGTGGCCTTTCCCGATAGTTTTCCTACTTTTTTGTTCGTATCCCACTAACTGTAAGCACCTTTTCTACGACGAACTCTTCATTAGTTCCCATAGTATGTAGGTGGTTCTGAACGACTCCAGGATTCCGACCCAAGATCATCATCCTCAATCGCATTGGGGCGATTATTGGTGAAGGGTGATCATGAAGACCTCGATGTCTTTTTTGGAAGAACAAGTTCTCCAATAAATCCTGGTTCAGCCTACTTGTCAATATATAATGGATTTCATGCGAAGCCTTTAGATATAGAAATAATTTTTAAAATGAATTAATTTACATTAAAATGCCTCTCTGAAAAGGCAGCATGGTTTTTTTGCCTATGCATCTCCTTGCCTCAATCATGGAATAAAATTCATCTAGGGTGCTCTCCTGGACCTCTAGTTGAGCTCCAAAAGCACACTGAAAGTCTTGGCCTTCAGAGGGCAAATCACTATTGAACAGGTCGAACCACATATGTACCTTCTCGATAAAATGTGCTGCATTTATTCTCTCTTCCATATCTCCAAGGTAAAGGGTTCCAGGGTCCTTTTTCTCTTTGAAAGAAACATGATGGCGGAAATGAATTTTGCCAAGTCTTCGTCTTTAAAATGCTTTGAGCAAACGAAAGCATTTTTTGGATTCCAGTCATGCTTCCTTTTGCAGGCTTCTTACTTAAGGATCTAACGGAAATCTAAAATGCGATACGATATCGCCATCCTCGGGAATTTTCGTTTTGTAGTAGCTGTTGGAGCAATCAGCCACGCAACACATATTCCTCGGCATTTCTCACCAGAAAAAGAGACTGTTACAATAAAAACGCTCCCTTAAACCATGAAGAAATCAAGTTCAGTGATTAAATTTAAAATCACACTCAATGCTTAGCCGCAAGAGCAAGATCACCAATATACACAAGGACGGTAAAGACTAAACCATAGCGTGCCGGGAGTCAGATTGTCGACGCAGGAATACAGTGACGTCACGGGCTACGTCTGCCATTATTTCCCCTTTCAGCTGAGACCACCTCCATCTCTCTATTCTATTCACCTTGCTACTCTGCCACCTTTTTCTCCTCCATCAACCAAACACTTCCTCGTTCGTCTTTCTATCCGTTCGTCGCATTTTTTTCATTCTCTCTCGTATCCACATAGGAATTGTCGGCGGCCTATTCTAAGCCTCACTCCTCATTGTCCAGGTCTTAATATTACTGGCATAACTAAAGTTTGTAATGAGAAGAATGGTGCTAACAAACCTATAATAGAACAAGAGCATGAATTTTATGAAACACTAGAAAAATATTAGCTTTAACTATAATTTGAACTCTGGTGATATATGGTGTGTAAGCATGGTCATTGTGGAATACAGCGGAACGCATGTAGGAGGAACTTTAATAAATGTGAGTGAGGCAAATGTTATAACTAATTGAGGATGGGTATGAAAATGAGTAAAGAAAATTATAGTGATGCAATAGAAGATGGAGAGTGAAGTCGAGGAGGGAAATGCGGAGGTAGCGCAACTTTAGGACGCATTTGAGACGTAGCGCAATGTCTAAAGAAAATTATATAAAAGTGATAATGTATTGTCAATGAAGGAGAGAGAGGAATACATCGCATTTAAGATATCATGGGGGTCAATTCAGGTCGTTAGCTCCATTCTGACAGACAGAGCATACCGTGAGAGGTATTTAGGTTGGCGTGTTGGTTTCCTATTCTTAAAGCCTGGGTTCAGAGTCAGGAACTGGCGAAGGTTTTCAAGCTGTATACTGATCCCTAATTTGGGGTTATGTAGGCATAAATCCAGATAAAGTACTCCATTCGACAGATGGTATGTTAAGCTTAGGATCAATTGAGCTTTTCGTCAAAAACAAGCTAACTAGAACGCCGGATTACCCTTCATCCTGACTCCATTCTCAATATAGTCCTTCCCTTAAGATAGTGTGAACGAGATACTTCCCTAGTCATAATGGAGGCCATAATCGTAGTACACTTAATGATTTCAGCGGCTGTGGGAAGTATGAATTAATTATCTCCTTTCTAATGGTGCAATTGAATGCTTTTATTTGATTGAAAACTTAAATAATCAAATAAAAACATCTAAATAAGTATTCAATGTCACTCACTTCTTTCACGAGGTATATTTGAAACTCTTCTCAACGGAAGGTTTTTTTGTGATCCTGAAAATTTTACTGCGGCAGCAGTATGATTCATTTTCAAAAAAGTAAAGAAAAAATACAAACTGCCTACCGTTAATTTTTTGACGAGGTCTAGGTGTGTTTGAAATTCCTCATTTTTTAAATAATGTCTCTCTGGAGTGCACACAGGAGCTGTTTTCCATGTAGAAGGTCTGGTATTTTCCGTCAAAAATCTCGGAAAGCAGTTCGGTAAGGGGCTGATATTTTGGTATCTTTGGGAGGGTGAGATGTTTTTCTTTAAAATAAGAGGAAATTTATTGATTTCGAGGCGAAATGGTATTTTGCTCAAACTACCTTAACCCACACTTGCATTATTTTTCATTTTTCTCGAACTAGCAGGGGCGTAGCCAAGGTAGGCAGCTACCACCCCCTGAACGGAACATTTTATTCCAAATCTGCTCTTTGGAACCAGATAGGTTGTCCTCCCCCTCACCCCAACATAAATCCTGGTTACTTTCATACGTACTAGGCCAGGGATTGATAAAATTATGGCTTTATTGGAATATAAAATCCTGGCTTAAGCGATTATTATCCCATTCCACGGTAATTTAGTCTGTAACTACGACCATGATTCCCGCAGTGTTTACAGCTTCATTTCATTGAAACCCGCATTCCCTGATTCCTGCCATTTTCTCTAATTTGCTGCAGTACAAGTTACATGCGCGTAACGGAAAAAAGGTCGGCAGCATATTTGATGCAAAAAGGGATAGGATAGGGGTCCCTACGACTACCGCTATCCCTGAAAATGATAGCCTCCTAAAGCCATGATTTTAGCTCTCGTTGCCACTATTCCTGAACCTGTGACCTTGTGCTTCAGGCTGATTCAGGCATAGTCTTTATAACCTATTCTCTATTGTGCAATTGAAGTCAGTTTCGGTCGCCTCCACGTACAATCACATAACATTCGCCTCCACGAACAATTGTAAATGCGCCAGCCTAACCCACCGAAGGTAGAGGATGGCAATAAAGGGTAAAGATTCGCGAACGAACTAAACCATTTGCTTTTTTCGTCCTATGATATTAATGCTATCCTGTTACAGGTCCAATTTCTAGCTTTATTCCAAAATTCTATCTAATTGCTAGGTGTAATTCCTGATTTTGTCAAGGTAAGAGCACCAGGTGACGAATGCTTTTCGTCTCAATCTAGGAATCGGCTTGTCCACTTATCTTGCCTGATAATTAGTACTAATTTTAAGGCGTTGATTGTTAACTGTCTTTCCATCCTTTCGGTGGTTTTACTATCTGCCACCTGCATTGGGGATTTTATCTTATGCAGGGTAGTGATTCTGTTTTTCGTCATTCTAACGACGTGCGCATCCAAGTATTTTCTCTGCTCTCTTGTACAGCTGATGATGTTATTGTTCTATCTCATGTCGATGTTTCTTTTTCTTATCAGAAATATCTATCTCTCCGCCCTTCTTATAATCCCCATTTATGATGTTTTCAATGGTCTTTTAGTTCGCGTTCTTTCAACTACCGTTGGTCTCCACCGTCGGTCATGATAGGACAGGTATATGTTTCATAGAACTAGTAGTAGCTACTAGTCGTAACCATTTGAATCGTGATCATAGAACTAGAAATGGACCATCTTATGCTGGATGGTTCCTTCGTGTTACTTTTCTCGGGTAACCCCCCCAGATTGAAGACCCTATGACGGCCTATTGGAGACTTCAAGCCGGTTGGAAACTAGAGCAAAATTTCTGTGTTAATGACTTTTGTTTGCATTGATCTGGAGTAGCTACAACAACGCGGCTTCGCAAATTGCGCGCTGTTCGCGATTCACTGTTGAATTTTAGAAAGTTTATATCTCTTTGAGCCTTACCTGACCGGACCGGATCAGGTAATGATGGTGTCCTCATTTTTACAAGATGCGCGAGTCAATCTAACAGTTGTGTTATTTACTCGTGACCCTCATTGGGTCGCCATTCAAATTGAGGTTAGGGTCAAGTATCACATTTTTAGCGCGCATTTTGGATCTCACTGAGGTACATATAGAGAGCTAAGCTAGGGATTATGTTGGGCATGTTCAGATTAGCGGTGGTTACGATTAATTACGGTGTTCATTTTTATTACTTTGGTAGTATCATGGCCGAATGGTGACAGAGCCCATTTTTTCTGTGGGTGTCGGAAGTGAGAAGTAAAAAGCAGTTTCGGTTTCGGCATTCAAACAGCAAGGTGTGTAATTTTCATCTGATCCGTACTGTAGTATTTTGCAGATTATGTGCAGCGATGGACAGGTAAACTCAACAGGTCATATATATTACCTGTTGAGTTTATATGTGTATTAGTGATTCGTGACGAAGCTGGACTGAAATCGACCAGATCGTCTGATGGTTGGGAGTTAGTTATGAATAAACTTAGAATTGGTAGAACATGGTGATGATAGCCACCAACCATTTCTACTCACCCTGCCAATAGTTCCAGAACCACTCCCCTCTGCCCGGGACAGCGTACACTCCCCAGTGCAGGAAGATGCCTATCTTCGATTCGTCGAACCAAGAGGGCAAAGGCCTCGCGTCCAAGCTGTCCCAGGTCGGGTCGTAATTGGCCACAGCGGCAGACGACACCAAGAGGACACCCAAAGCCACGACTTGGGGAAGCATTGTGCGGTCCCCAAAAGGACGCGATAGAGTAGTGAGCTGTAGTTAGTTTCGAACTTTTAAAAATTCTCACCTTCCTTGTTCGCTCGGTGTTTCCACTTCAACTGCCGCGTAACATTGTGCTCGGGAACTTATACTCCCTCCGATACGATTATCTAATTAATCCTGCTTTTTGTCTCGGTTATCAGTGTCTCAGCTTATCGGAAAGTGAAAAAAGAAACCTCTTGATGGGTCGTGACGGTGAAATTTCGCTGCCAAGTGCATACATCGCTAACCCCGTCTGAGTCTTACACAATTAGAAGTAATCAGTTTTCTTGAGCAACCTTGTCACACTGTTGTGATCCATCACTTGGCCATCTATTTGTGGATGATAGGCCGCAGAGCTCTATGTAAATACTCGAGATTGACTCAGAATATTTTTTATATTACTGCTACCACTGGTTTTCTGTTAACATTTGCCCCCTGGGGGGTTACCACGTAAGCTTCGAATTCGACCCTTCGGTTTCGGTTTCGGCAGCCGGAGTCGAAAATACGTCACAACCGAAGAGTTGGACGAAATGTGCGACCACGTAAGCTTTTCCTCTCGAAGATAATGACGAAGTTCGACTCTAACTTCGACTGGCCTTGCCGAAAGCTTTTGAGGCTTCGAATTCTCAGTATTCGAATCGAATTCGCCGCGGAAGAGTTATTTGGATTACTCTTACCGTTGTTTTTGTGTCTTTAGTTGTGAAATGAATTGACCCAGTGATAATTAAACGTCTATTTTTTAGTTATAAGAGTTGTTAAACCAGCATAAGGAGTCCACAAGCTTCGAATTGCTTGTTCCCCATAAAATATTGTACCAACTCTCAGTGGAAGTGTTGTTTGGATTCCTCTTACCGTTGTTTTTGTGTCTAAAGTTGTGAATTGGTGATAATAAAACGTCTATTTTTTAGTTATGAGTTGTTAAACCAGCATAAGGAGTCACAGCCTTCGAATTGCTTGTTTCCCCATCAAACATATATGGACATTCGCAGCGGAAGTGTTATTTGGATTACTCTTACCGTTGTTTTTGTGTCGTTAGTGGCGAATTGAATTGACCATATGATAATTGAACGTCTATTTTTTAGTTATAACAGTTGTTAAACCAGCCTAAGGGGTCACAGGCTTCGCATTGCTTGTTTCCCCATAAAATATCGTACCAACTCGCAGTGGAAGTGTTGTTTGGATTCCTCTTTCCGTTGTTTTTGTGTCTAAAGTTGTGAATTGGTGATAATAAAACGTCTATTGTCTAGTTGTGAGTTGCTAAACCAGCATAAGGAGTCACAGGCTTCGAATTGCTTGTTTCCCCATAAAACATATATGGACATTCGCGGCGGAAGTGTTGTTTGGATTCCTCTTACCGTTGTTTTTGTGTCTAAAGTTGTGAATTGGTGATAATAAAACGTCTATTTTTTTGTTATAAGAGTTTTTAAACCAGCATAAGGAGTCACAGGCTTCGAATTGCTTGTTTCCCCATAAAATATCCTACCAACTCGCAGTGGAAGTGTTGTTTGGATTCTTCTTACCGTTGTTTTTGTGTCTAAAGTTGTGAATGGGTGATAATAAAACGTCTATTTTTTTAGTTATAAGAGTTGTTAAACCAGCATAAGGAGTCACAAGCTTCGAATTGCTTGTTTCCCCATAAAATATCGTACCAACTCGCAGTGGAAGTGTTGTTTGGATTCCTCTTACCGTTGTTTTTGTGTCTAAAGTTGTGAATTGGTGATAATAAAACGTCTATTGTTTAGTTGTGAGAGTTGTTAAACCAGCGTAAGGAGTCACAGGCTTCAAATTGCTAGTTTGCCTATCAAATATCGTACACATTGTCTGAGGTAGGTGCCCTTGTGCCATGATAGTAATTGTTAAATATTTAGGCGACTTCAATTGATAGCATACCGTAATTATTAACATTTTAACGAAGGCAGACGCAGACGATTGTCACACAATACGTTGTGTTGGTTTTCTAATCAAATTCTCATCGAGTTTTGGCCGGCACCCTCTTACCGTGAATTGTCTCCTAAGTGATAAAGTAAGCTGATTTGGTGATAATATACTGTATAATTGCTAGTTATTATAGTCGTTGAACCAACTGAAAGAGTTATGAGGCTTCGAAATACTTGTTTACCAATCAAATTCACACCCAGGGAAAACTAATTGCTTGGTAGCTTCCCTGAAAGTATGTCGCCACTCTGAAAGACTGACATATGATCAGGAAGTATTCTTGTCTGCATTTGATGCATCTTCAAAATCCAGACAGGCTAAATCCAGTTACAGTACTAAAGCTAAATCCACTACTAGTAGATTATATATTAGTTTTCCATAGCAGATAGACAAGTTTCAGAGGATTTAGCAACAGGTCTAACATTTTTACCTGGAACATTTTGCCAAAGGCATTGCAGGCTCAAGTGTCAAAGGTTTTATATTAATGTCTCTGTGGTATTGAGAGAACATACACAACAGCCAGGCAGCTATTTTACTAGCCTAACATCTATCCTCTGTCTATCCCACATCATGATCAGAGCAATGGCCTTGTTGAAAAAGGAGTGCGAATAAGTAAACAAATATAATGGAAAAGGAAAGAGGCTGGGATAGATTTCAGAGATTTGCTTTGCAAGTATATAAGTACTCTAGTGAAAGGGCTAAATGTCTCCCCTGTAAAAATTCTATTTAGTTACTACTTGAGAATAAGACTTCAAGTTCCTACTGAAGCACTTATGCCAAAAGTTCAGGAGGACATTCATGCAGCATTATGCGCCAAGGAGACCAAAATGAAAGAGATTTATGATAGGTCAGCAAATCGCAAATTAGCTCAAATTGTGGAAGGCAGTAGGGTAATGGTGAAAGCATCTAAAAATGAAAACTGGGAATAATATATAATAATAATATATTTATTGAACGGGTTGATATAAAACCCTTTATAAAGTTATACATTGAGTACAAGTATTAAGGCAACAAGGAATAGCAGCTTTAAAGTAAGTAAAGGCACATCAAGGATATGAAGGTAAGCTTAAAAATAAAGAGAAAGAAAAAGAGTAAGAGGAAAAAAAATAGATATGACTTAATCTAACAAGAACATCATACATTCACTACTGAATAAGGCAATTTTAAATGAGAATATGGATATGACTTAAATAAAAAAAGGCAAACACTCAAGGAACATTGCTTCTCACATATCGTTTGAAGGTGCTTGAGGAAGAATTAACAAATTCAATGTCCCTTGAGATTTCATTGGCATCTCTCATTGCACGGTACAGTGGCATGTAGAATGAATAGTTATTTGGCAGATAGGGTACATTAAACAAATTGCTCAGTCTTGTGTTTACCGAAGGTACCCTAAGAGAGAGAAATGGCAATAGAGTTGAGCATTTTATGTAATTGTTCAAGACATAATATAAGAATATAACACCATATTGTTTTCTTCTACATCGAAGACTAGTCAGGTTTAAGTAATTCATTACACTGTCATATTCTCCTTTCATTCTGGGAATAGAAAATTTGATTGAAGCAAACCTTAAAAATTTATGTTGGACCCTCTCCATGGATGATTCATATTTCCCATAAAATGGATTCCACACAATTGAACAGTACTCTAAGATTGATCTGACAAGAGACACATATAATATCCTCAGACAGTGGATGTTTTTAAAATCCTTACATGCACGACAAATAAAACCCAACATTCTATATGCCTTGGATGTTATGGGGATCAGGTGTAATAGTTGAAAAACAGGTTTCTTAGGATTGTACTGGGTAAGAAATATAAAAGGTAATATCATAAGGCAATAATGCTCACTTATGCAGGAATCTTTCACAAGAGGTGCTGTTGAGGGAACCAGCAAGCCTAACATCTACCACAAGAAGTGGTTGGGCTGTCAGAACTCTTCAACAATTGTACCTTTGACAAAAAGGGGAGGCGATGTCGATGTACCAAGGTTGAAATGCCTGTGTGTAGTCAAGTCGGCTACCCAGAATATGATCTGGAAGTGTGAGTGAAAATGAGGGCATGCATTGTAAGTTTTGAATGTCATGATGGTGGTCATAATTAATATATATTGTCGATCATCAAGCAATGCTTACATTTACATGCAAACCTTCATGCCTTCATACATGAATAGAAAAGGACCTTATGCTGATGCTTAGTTAATGGATATGGAATAGAACATTAAGACCAGTAAGATAGAAGTGTTAGAAAAATGAAGAAAGCAATGCCAAAGGTGAGATAGGAATAAGGTTGTTAACAAATATTTTAGTAGTCTGAAAAGGAGGGTTTTGGGGTGGGCCTTAAAGACAGTGACTGAAGGAAGAAATTGCGTTAAGTAATGTTGAATGAGGGAGATATTTAAAGAAGGGTGGAATATAATGGGCATTTAGGGTGGTATTAAGGAATGTATGATACCTGCTGTTTGAAAATGGAAATTCATTCAATAAGTTGCATGGTATTTGTAGCTAGACCATGAAGGAAGTTCATTGCCTTTTCATGCCAACATTAGGATCAATGACTGATAGGTTACTTGTACCAATGATTGATGTAATATACAGTGGCTTAATCATGAAACTTGATATTTATAGTTGATGAAAATGTGAAATACGTACTGTAATCTCTTACTTTATGCAAGGTGATGCCTGTGATACAACTTCAACAATTCTAATGCCTCGGATGAATATTTTAAAAAATAACTGTAACCCATTTCTCAAAAGTATGAAAATAAAGTAGTTCCTAGTAATTAGAAATGCATAGTCCTTAGTAATTAGAAGTAGTAGACCATTAAGTTTTATCGGCCATCAAACCCTTAAACTAATACCTGCTGGATGAATATTTCATACCACTGTCATAACAGTTCATTCAACTTACTCAGCTGCCACCTTCTTTGCCTCTTCCTTAAGGGAGGTGAAGAAGGAAGTGTATTGTAAAATATTGTCATAGCTGGACCATGAAGGAAGGTCGTTCCCTTTTCATGCCTACATTAAGAGCAATTACCAATAGATTTCTTGTGCCAATAAGTCATATGAGGGTTTTTAAAATAAACTTTATTAGATCACATTGAACAAACGAAAGTTCTTTCTAAGTGTGAAATTAACTGGCCTACATATTGAAGGCATATTTTTTAACTGCTTCAAAAGTGTCCATCATCATATTGCAGAGATAAGAGAACTTAATGTGCCTTAATTCAAACAATGGTCAAAATTCCATATTCCATTGCATCTTCACCTCTTCTGTCACAGTCTCAAATTTTCCCCCATGCCTGTGCCCTCTTCTCAGTGGTTATCACAAGCCTCTCATCAAGGGAAGTATCTGGAAATGATTATTTTTTAAATGAAATAATGAGACACTAGAAGGCTATTTATCATCAAGGTGAAAGTATGCTCATTTTTCTTAAAATACTTAGTGCTTTTATAATCATCTCTTTATCATGCAAGTGGAAAAATTAACTAATTGAAGAAATGTTTGCAGTCGACATGAAAAAATAATTAAATCACAAAGAAATTTATACTTCTACCATATGATTTCATATTGCCTTAAAATGCAGAAAGGATAAATATTTTACACTGAAATCCTAAAGTGTATTAGTGATCAGAAATTAAAAACTAAGTTTCTCTCTATAGGTTTAAAATAAAACTGAAGTGACATAATGGAATGTCCCTTGTGTCATACACAAACGAAAGTTCTTTCCAATGGTGAAAGTAACTGGCCTACATATTGAAGGCATATGTTTTAGTGCTTCAAAAGTGTCCTTCATCTCATTGCAGAGATAAGAGAACCTGAATATTGACCTGTCAAATAACTCAAGATATAAAACTCAACTTGATGTATTACTCAGGTCCTTTAATTTGCACTACGCTAACCATCAACCAACCAGCAACTCTGCATGCTTGGATAATGTTCTCACTTGTTTTTATCCTCATGAAAATTCTTTTAATGTTTTTAATCCTATAATATCTGACCACAGTGCCGTTGTCTTTAGTATATTGAATATTCTGCCAGTTGAGTACTGTGATCAAATTATCTTAGCGTGGCCAATTACTTAAAGCCCAAAAGAAATGTTTAAAAAATCACTCATTGAAATGGATTGGGTTTCCTTACTCACTGCAGGTAATGGCTCACAAAAATTTACTTTGTTCTTTGATAGAGTTACCTATCTTAGCATGTAACCAAGCATTTCCACAAAAATTGATCAAGCTTAAGCAAACCAGGAATGTAAAGGCAAATTGGTTTACTCCTGACCTTGAGCATCTTCGTGGAAAACTGTTGCTTAGTTATCAAGATTCTAAAAATAAGCCAACTCATACTAACATTAAGTTGTACAAGGAACTGAAAAGGGATTATCAAAACAAACTTTCTTGGGCAAAATGCAAAGCTAATGTAGAATTTGTAGACAGCTCCCAAATCAAATCTAAAGCAGCCTGGTCAGTCATCAGGAATATGACTCCTTAAACTAGTGTTACTAAAGATATCCCAATCAAACCCTCTGAATTTAATAATCACTTTGTGCATTCCATTGATAATACTCTTAGAAACAT
This sequence comes from Ceriagrion tenellum, assembly GCA_963169105.1. Taxonomy (NCBI): domain Eukaryota; kingdom Metazoa; phylum Arthropoda; class Insecta; order Odonata; family Coenagrionidae; genus Ceriagrion; species Ceriagrion tenellum. Next base: position 29,218,164 of record OY720643.1, on the reverse strand, counting down.
ATCCAGTGCCAACCTAGATTTTAAATGCTGCCTCAATAGATCTTCTGCTCCCACTGAAAAATTTCGCTGGAAGTGGGTTACACCATCTGAAATAGTCAAAGCAGTTCCTAAATTTAAGGGATCAAAAAGTAGAGACATCTACGGTCTCTCCAATAACATTATAAAGGCCATTATACAGCAAATCTCCTTTCCATTGTCTGTGGTCATCAACTCTTGCTTCCAGTCAGGACATTTCCCTGATGCTTTAAAATACTCTAAGGTGACACCTATTTATGAGAGGGGTGATAAAAATCACCCTAAGAATTATCGCCCCATCTCTATCATTCCTGTAATAGGAAAAATCATTGAGGCTATATCTAGTGCTCAAATACTCATATATCTGGAAAGAAATAACTTACTCAGTTCACTCAGCCGCAAGGGTCTGTTTTCAGTCCATTATTATTTCTACTAATGATTAATGACCTACCAAGTAACATCTGTTGACTGTCTTCTATATGCTGATGACACTACATTTCTTAGCAAGTGTGAGAATCCTGAGCAGGCACATGAAGAGCTATGTGATGTGGAAGAGCAAGCCAGGTATTGGTTCTCGGCTAATAAACTACTAATTAACTCTGCAAAAACACAACATCTTACTTGTCATCTTAGAAATGTTGGTTAAGTTGATAACTCTGTCAAGTTACTTGGATTCAATATTGCTAGTAAACTTACCTGGAACTGTCACATTACTGAAGTCAGCAAAGAACTTTCCAAGTGTTTGTTCCTACTCAGGAGACTGAAAAACTGTGTTTCATCGGAATATGTGAGGCTCACTTACTTTGCCTTCTTTCAAAGTCACCTAAACTATGACTTACGGCTCTGGGGACATGAAAGTGGCACAAGAACTTTACTTTTAATACAAATGAAAGCAGTTAGGATCATCTCAAACTCTGGCCAACAGGACCATTGCCGTCCACTCTTTGTGAGATTGATTGTAATGACAGTATTTAGCTTGTACATTTATCATTGTTTGACTTAAGTAAAAGACAACCTTGATAAATTTAGATTGAGAAACAGTGTGCATGGACATGACACCAGACGTAAAAACACCATAGACATAATGCAATGCTGAGAATCATAACGATGTCACCACAGGATATTCCCTAAAATTTCACAATAAGTATACACACCAAGGAAATAAAGAGCACTGGACGATTTAGGCGCTACACAATTCTTCTACTAGTTCGCTACAGAAGTAAATAATATGGCTAGGATGTGAGAATGCACAAAAACTGTGAGCAGAAATACAGCAGATTTAAAATTAAAATTCAATCTTTGTACTGGCAGTCAAGCGTATTCAGTCAACCAATACTACATAATGGTTTGGGTGGAAAAAGAAACTTACCATACGGAAGCATTTTTTGGGTAACAGCTGGCATAGAAATTGGCATTTCGCTGATATGGCAACGATTCAACTAGCCAGTAAATAAACGAATGAATAAAAAATACATTTTACTTAGATGAATTTTTCTGACAAGTTAATTAAGTTAAGATCACGTTATGTATACGATCTCTCCCAAATAGTGACTTGTACGAAATGGGTTTTTGTTCCCAACGAATGTAAAGCTCCAAAACAATTAATCTGAAAAGCTTCCCTACTTTCAACATGAGCGGACATAATTTAGCGTATCTATTTTGGAATATTTCAGACGCACCCGTGCGTACTTCGTCCCGCTAGTTTAATTCGATAGATATATAAATGATCGTGTCTCTTACAAAAAGTAAATAGGTAGTTGATTTCCAGTCCAAGCAATCCAGCATAGAATTTTTTCCGTTCATGACGCAATATTTACCATAAAACACATATTTTCCATCGACAACAACTATTATACTGGCAAAGTTTGTAGCGGGAACATTTTATGATTGTGCATAAATGAAATACAGCATCAATTTATGCCATATTAATTCAAACGCTAATTCCTACTGCTCCCGTTTGCACCCATGCAAGGCCCACACGATACGTCCTTCTTCTGAAATACGTGTTTTGTTATAATTAAGCGCGACTACTCGCGATTATGTGCAGACAAGAACTCAATAAAAGTCAAAGACACGAACCAATGAATTAACGGCAAATAACAACAACGGGAGTGACACATAATACAAATAAATGAACAGGTAGCTTACCTTTCTGTGATTTATTATCCATGTCAAAAGAGGCGGTACCGAACGCTGGCTCTGAAATTTCATTGGCTGAAAACAGTGACGTCATCATTTGCTTCGGCTCTCTTCGCCAAGTTACTGCGTCACTTCGGCAACTCTTTCGAATCGAATTCTGGCGAGTCGAAAGTGCTTACGCGGTCGCATATAAGCGCACTTTCGGCAAGACTTCGAATAGGCGTTCGAATTCGAATTCGTTGCCGAATCCGTTGCCGAAACAGTTTTCGAATTTACAAAATAGCCCCCCTGTTCTCCGACTATGTTTGTTATTGCCTAAATTCTGCTTCTTGTTCCCTTGATAAATTTTGCTTCTTGTTCCCTTGATAGAGAGCTCTCTTCAATTTGTAATTAGTTTAATTTCTGAGATGCCGGGCTAATTCGTACAAGAACTCATTAGATTAATTCAGAATAATATTAAGAATTCGTAGACATTAATTAATGGAATGGAACTAAAATAAAAAATTATTATTGAAAACGTTCTCCATATCACCCAAGGAAATAGTTCTGGGCTTCTCTTCGTAAGAGTAAACGCCTGGAGTGGGCAGCCTTTATGAGGTTGCGTGCCAAATTCGGCCAAGTTTCTGGCACAAAAATTTTCCATGTGCAGGGCTAAATATTTTTGAAAAGTTCTTATTTTGTTTATTGATTTTTAACTTGAAAATGATGATGTAAGTCATGGGAAACTAAACGAGTGAAAAAATTTAGACAAGTAAGCCAAATTACCGTTCCATATGCATGCAGCCGCTTATATAGCATATTGAGAAACTTACTTAGTTTCAGGACTACGCTGGCTTGGACCTCTGAGTAAAAATATTATTCTGAGGCTTGGACACGCCGGGACTCTCTGCCGCTGAATGGTGTCCCCTAAAAGTTGAAAATATATTCGTGCCTGAAACAAGTTATGGGCGTACCACATTTGAGACGCGTGCCATGAGTTGCCCACATCTGGCATGGGTACATGTCGTTAGGTATAAACTATTTCAATTTTACCTTAACAAATTAAGTCCTAACCCAGCAAGTACAATGGGAAGTATATCCCCGAAATTTTCGAAGACTCTCCGCATATACCAGCTCGACACAATATCATCACTTTTACACACGATACATAGATTATCATACATCGATATTTAAATTCTAAGTCCGTTATACAAAACGGAGCCCTTCTCGAATCAACCAGAGAATGATGAAAGATTTTATATTTTCCCGGTGAAATATGTTCAAATATCTTTCTTGGGCTTCGCACCGGGTATTATTTTCAAATTTCGCCGACGTTTCGGCAAACGACTTCTTTTCCGAAACTTCGGCGAAATTCGAAAATATTACCCGGTGCGAAGCCTGAGATAGATATTTAAACCAGAGAATACTTTAACAAGTCACAGCTAAAGCTGTGTAAATAAAGTATCCTGTGTTGAAAATGATGCGGACATTATGAATTTCATAATCTATGAGAAATAATTTTTAACTTACCTTGAATCGCTCAAGCAAAGCTGGAAAATTAAGCAGTGTACCGTAGTTCCGCCGTAATTGCAGAAAAGCATTGTTCGTCAATGTAAAATGAGGGAATGTGCTTCAACTCTTCATTTCAGCTCGTTCCATCTTTCATTTTTGTGATCTTTAAACGCGGTGAATCATAACATGAGAACTACTCAAGTCACACACTCATGTTGATTGCTTTCCCATACAGACAAGCGCACACAGTCATTCTACCGACGAAATAACATTACGAAGATTTATTTTATTATTGTATGGTTAGTGAGCATATACTTTTATACCACTTTATCCGTAATTAAGCTTCATCAGACGGAATTCTAACTTCATCGGTCGTCTGGAAAATGAAGAAATTAGGGAAAAGTTGTCCTATCCCCTTAATTTCCTACTTCTCTTCAGGATAGCATATCTCCTGTGCTTGCCGGGACAACTCTTTCTCTATCCGACTTTCAAGGCAACCTTAAACAATGGAAGTTAATATTTTGTGAATAGATAAATGGAAATCATGATAGTAACAGCAAGCTGCTAATTACTATGAACAGTGTCATTGAAAAGGCCACGCAGAATTTATTTTTCTGATTTCTTTATTCATTATGTATAATTTCCACCAAACAGCAAACGAACACTCTTAATAATCGTCCTATAGTGCTCGACCTTCAGGCCATTTCAACCATTTGATGATATTCAAGAGTCTAATAATACCCCAGATACTTAAGTATCTGGAATTCCAAATTTAGTTATACTTTCAAAAACGAAACAGATATATAAGCGTGAAATGAATGGTGCAAGAGGTAGAGGTAGGCCGAGAAAGTTGTGGCTGAATGTGGTTGAGGAAATTCTCAGGAGGAGGAATATTTGGAGTCTTTAAAACTGGAGGGCGTGTATGAAGCAGTGTATGGGGGTTAAGGAAGCAAAAGAGGTTTGCATGGATAGGTCAGTATGGAGGAAATTATTGAAGCAGAGTTAGGTGTACAAATATGTATTTATGAGTGAAACTCTGTGACTGTACCTACCCCCGAAGGGAACGGCATGATTGGTATGTATGTATTTGTTGGATTTATTGAACTTCGTGGAAGAATGAGGCATGAATGGGAAGAATGCTTGCGTGGATTTAATCACAAACCAAATCGTGAGGGCATTTAAAAAGGAATTTGTGAAGGAGCAAAGCACTTAACTGAAAAGAAAATGTTGTGGGGAGCAGAGGGAAAGCGTCCAGTAAGGCTCATAGGCTGGATTTGTCATTAAAGTTTTAAGATTCAGAGAGGTTAACAATTAAAAGTCATTTTCCATTTGATTTACTGGCTTTAGTGAATAATAATATATACGATCGCTACTTGAAGAGTAGATATGCACATTCTTAAGGCTCTAACGTGATGTAATGACTGCATTACAGTTGTTGCAAGATGTGGGCTTAAACGCCCACTGAATAACTGACGCTACACAGCCGTTTGTTTCACACGGTTTTTATTACGGGTCACTGGTTACAGCAGTTAATGAATGAATTCAATATGGCGGCGGCGTCCGGAAAAGCCTCCTCGTTCGCTGTAGTCTTGGTTCGGTCTCTCTCGGTCCCGTTACTCCGCCGTGCGTCACTTGCGCCTCCGCTTCCGTTGGAGGCACTAGGGACGCTAGGGACGCGAAGTGCGAACAAACGCGCAGCGAAATCTGCCATTTCCTCTGCCGCCACACGAGACTTCCAATGGGGGAGGAAGTTGTTCAGTGTGAAGGTCACTCAGAAACACATTCTAAATGCTATCAACAGAGTCGCTTCTACCCGGTTCAGACTACTATCGTACACGTATTGACACTACTATAGTGATTCATTACTGGCCTCACCAGGAATCATGATGGACAAGTGAAGCAAAAACAAACTAAATAAGAATTTCTACATCCCTGTGGCATTTTGATAGTTTAAAAATTAAATGACTCTCTTGTTTGAATACCTAACTCTTGAGTACCGGGTTCAATTTTCTTTTATGCAGTGGTTGCTCAACCTTTCTTGTCCTTGTCAAGTGATTCCTATGTTCCTCTCCTCTCTCTGATTGGGAAAAGTTTGAAATTATATTTTTCGTTTCGCCTTCTATCACAGGGGTTCTTCCTTCAAACAAGCAATAAACATCTAATATCCAGTCAATAGCCCTTAAGGATTAGTGATAAAAATTGATATATTGCTTTCAATTTACATATTTCTTGCTATAGATTTGTCACAGCACACTTCTACTTGTAGTGGACAGTGGGTAAATTTGAGATATTCTGGGACAGTTCCTAAAGGATAAGGAAAAATTTGCCCATTATGGCCTGTACACCAGGATAGACCCCTCACATCGGGACCATGCCAGCCAAACCAGAACATATGGTTATCTTACTCCTGAGCCTACTAATGGCCTGCAAGTTAGCATCCCTTCCCGTGGAGGGATTACTGCATTTTAAATGCTCTCCACATGGCTATTAAGTATGGGCCTTAAAATTTCCATTAAATTCAACATTTGAAAATCAGCCCACAGAATTGAAAGCTAATCGATTAGTCAGGTTCTGGTCAGTTGAAGGCTAGTTTATCTGAGTGTATTTCCTTTGTGGACATCATTTTTTCTGTCCGTATTCTCTCAACTCTTGTCTCATTATTCAAAGTGAAATTTTGGGAGTCAGCACCATACCAATAAGTATGGCAAATTAAAAAGATGATTATGTGATGGCAATTATATCTAAAACCTGAAACTTGATTCAAACAACAGCCAACTCAGTGGTATAGTATGGTTCATTTTGGCCCAGGTTCTAGATATGGGGGCATGGGGTCCTGGATGCCTTCACCACCTGTCTCCCTGGGAAAAAAAAGGGCTCTGCAACCTAAATCTTTGGTGAATGGGGCATGAAATTAGCAAAAATAACTCCTACTGGTAAACTAAAATGGTAAATTTTCAAAAGATGTGCATAGTCTATTGTGAGGTGAGCTAATTTTTCCTCTATCTATCACCTTTAGCCTTCAGGGGTCTCCATCTGACCCCACTGGTCCTGAGCCCAGATACGGTCATGCCCCTTCGTGCCATTAATGCTATGCCACTACACTGCATTACTTATGGCAAGAATAGTGTTTGCAAATCCTTTCCATGTCCATTTGACTGAATAATAACCAGACTAAAAATATAGGACCTGCAATGACAGAACTAATGAGAAAGAACTCTGCTAAGAGTAAATTTCAGGCAAAGACAATTCATGTTAATCTGTTTTATTTTGTTTTCAACAAAAGATAGAAATCAGTGATAAATTTATGTTTTATTCACAATGGATATGCAAAAATATATATGTATCACCAAAATGACAATTTACACCATTCTCTTCATCCCATATTTTTCATTGTTTTGGGTGCCCATGTATGGAAATACAACTTTGCTTTAAGTGGTTTAAAATTCCTGAAATTGACTAATGTCTTTTCTTGTCTTGAGAGCATACTGGAGAAGAAACCCCGTGGGAAAATAAGCATTTTGTTCCATGTAAGAATTAAAATAGTTGATATTGAATGTGAAACCTCAAATCACCAAAATGATATAAGTGTGGGTCTAAATTTAATTGTCATTCTCAATCAATGGCTGTTTTAAATTATAATTGTTTTTTATGTTAAACATGTTGATAATAGCCTTGAAGTCACTGATACTTCCTTGGGGCTACATAAAAGTTACTACAATGGCATGAATACATTTTCCAATAAGGAAAATACTACCATTTGACAATTTGTTCACCAGTTGTTTTTTTAACTTTAATATCACCGGCTTCTTTTCCATGTTCATTTGTCATATTTTCTCCATGAGATAATTTGGAATTTTCATTGAAGGAATATTTTTAATAGCATGAATCTTCCAAGATTTTCTTCTTCCTTAGCTGACAGTTTTCAGTGTATGCCTAATGTATGACGAATTAATTGATCTCTCAGTTACAAAAATGTAACCATCTGTATCAATATTCATATTCAGTATAAGACATTGAAAAAACAGAATGCCTGACCTTATCCTTCATGAGCACCCTTAATATTTTTTTCAAAATTTAATATAAGTTTCTACATACAACAGTTTTTATATTATAAACATGGCTCTCCTCTGAGCCGAGAGGGAAGAATATTTTTTCTTTAAAAAACTCTCCTCAAAACCAACAAACAAATGTCATAATCACAGACTTTTAGCATGACGGTGCCTGAAGGAGGTAGGGTCTGATTCTGGGGAATCTGAGAGTGTAGGTGAGCTTTTATCACCCTTAACAGGGCCCACTTTCACTTGTCCTTCCTTAGTCGTGATCGTCACCCCGTCAGGCGAACCAGAACCAGGCTTTATGGTGAATGTCACAAGGTATCGCTTTGGTTTGTCCACTTTCTGTGTGGGGAGGGAGATGACCTGCCTCCTGTCACCACTTTGACTCAACTCCAGCGTGACAGGTCGAGAAGGGTCCAGATATCTCGATCTCACTGTCCCTCCCCCTCCAAACGGTGATGGCGAATGGTCTTGAATGGTGTCTATCCTCGGCAGGAAGGATCCAATGGCAGTGCTTCTGGTATTTGACCTCTGGGGGGATGGTGAATGATGGAGTGGATACAAATGGTGGTCATGGTGATGGTGACCTCCTCCTTTGGTGACTGAAATTATATGAGCATTTAATCACATAGGTTTTGTAGTTTTTTTTGTACACTTAGTTGTTAGTTAATGTCAGTAAAGGTTACTTTGATCCAGATGTTTAATCCATTTGCTTCCTGAGGAATATTCTATCAGCCCATTTAAAAACTGCCTCCTGTACATATTTTGCCCAGTATTTTTTATTATAATGTCAGTTTGATTATTTTCACTGCCTACATAAATCAATCTTCATATATTATTTTACATTATTTAAATCCCATATGGGTACCTAATTTTTGAAAAATCAACCTTGCTACAATGAGTGAATGTTCTGTTTTTTTATTAAATGACTAAAGTATTAAAGACAATAGGAAAGTGGCAGTGGTGGCATTAGCACACCCTACCATGAAGGAGCTGGTAGTAATGGGTTCAGCTTGCCACCACTATAAGAAAAATTTCATTGCATGTTAGCATATATTGTGTAACATGCTCCAGATGAGATAAGACATTCAATTTGCTGAATAGGAGCATTTTATAGAATAAATGTAAGACTCCCAGACTTATTTCTTTAAGTGGTGAATATTTGAACTGCCAGAGAAAAATAACTCCCTCTGAGGATTTGTAAATATCTTGTCTGAAACATGTATTTGTGCTATCATTAACAGAAAATACTTCAGTGAGAATTCCTAAGTAGGCTTCTATTTGTATTCAAATCGTGGCCAATAAAAATCCCTCAGCAGTGACAGTCCCTTCAGACTTACATAGTTATGTACATCCTCTTGTAACATCATTTGAGTATACCATATTGCTCCCTTCTTCAGTTTCCAATGCCCAAATTTTTTTTAGACATTTTTGGCTTTTAGGGGGTCCTACTTCATGGCCCACTGAGATCATTGGTAATGCATATGCTCAATGGAACTATAAGCTAACTATTGGCCAAGTTCTGCTCAACATAGCAAAGTATCCCTGCAACTAAGATGTAGTACCTCTTGACTCATACATTTCATCATCATTTAACCTTTAAATGACAGCATTAAAATTCCCAGTAGTGGTCTGACTGGTTGGAGATTTTCTGAGAGTATAATCCCTGCAGATTTTTTCCACGTTTTATCAACTTGCTTTCTTGTCAGTCTGTCTGTTAGGCACAAATTTTGCCATTGATTTTAAACTAAATTCTCGATGAATTAGAGACTTGAAACTTGAAAGATGGCTCATGAAAGATGGATGTATGGAAAGAACTGGATGACAATAAAATAATATGCAATAATTATATGTATCAAATATAATACAAAATAATAATGAATAATGATAAAAGTTTGCACCTGGGAAAAAGCAGGGCACAAAAAGTTAGCTCCAGGGGAAAAGCTGAGCACAAAATGAAAAAGCCTGTGTCATAAAATGCGATATTATTGACAAATTCATTGGTATTGTCTACTGAACTGTGCCATATTATTGGTAGATAGGTATAACAATTTTTCATTTCAGATATGATCACGCAAGACTAAAATGTAGAAAATAATTATTTAAATTATTTTAAATGTTAAATTTGATTAAATTTTAAACTTAATTTATAAAATTTAAATATTAATCATTATCAATCATCTATTTCATGTGCCCCTCGACTTCTGTTTTGAATCTTACAAGCATTTTCATAGCTTTAAAATTCATAATCACAAATTTTGAGGACAATCTGTATGGGGTTATCTGTAAATGTATGGGGAAAATCTATATGGGCTAGGAGAAATTATTTTATGCTTCTTATTCTGTTTTAAAAAAGTGGTTCTTTAAAAATTATTTTACTTAAATAATTATTCTATTTCAAGTACTATTTCATCCAGTGAAACCCGTTTTCTGTTAAGAACCAAAGTTCCCAATAAGACGATGAAGGTTAAAGGTGTTAAATTCTTTCAAAATACATCCATTTTATGGACATCTGTAATTTAAAATAGGAGCAATTCATGCCATTGACATAGAAAGAATATTTTTATGATTATATCAGCTGAAAATTTTCCATAAAATTTGAAAAATTGTCAGCACTAAGTTCTGAGTGTACTGCAGCAAATACAGAGAAAAAATTCCAAGGGAAAATGGTTAAGGCCTAGAATAGTCCAGTAAATAAGATGAGGTAATAAATTTCACTAGAGAGACTCTCAGATTAAAGCATAGTATTTTATACTTTGAATCACATGTAAATATGCAAATTTGTTAGTATATGCAAGTTAGAAGCTTAACATAATTTCAAGAAAAAAATATTTATAAGATGGGGATGAAGAATTAAGTAATAATACGGCTCTAACGTGTGGGTTTCAACTCTTTGGACTCTATGGTCTATATAAAATGGTCAGTTCATTAATTCTGTCTTATTTAGAACAATAATGAGTTCTTATGCAAGAGTGACATTGTTGAGCATACTATACATATCCTACTAATCCTACTAATATTATAAATGTGAAAGTTTGTATGTTTGGATGTTTGTTACTCAATCACGCAAAAACTACTGAACCGATTGAGCTGAAATTTGGCATGTAGATAGAAAATATATCTGTGGGTAATATAGGCTATATTAAAAAGCCCTAAGGGTCCTCTAAGGCCCCCTTATGGCCCCTCTGGTGGTTCATGCTTATTATTGGGTTCGGTGCAGTGGTTTTATTTTTTGCTTTTTAAAAGTACTTTCACTCAAGATAGAGGGCTGAAATTTTTTTTATCGGATGGCTGAATAAATAAAATTCTAATTCTTCCAATCGATTTTCTATTACATTTCCTATTTGTGTGAAAGTCATGTTTTTATCTGAAAAATCTCACATTTTCTCTTAAATCAACAATATCATATTTCCTAGGCAACCAAAGATTTGATCTTCAAACGATATTTACGCCACTAGCATGTAAATAACAAGTTTTTCTGCAGGCCCATGATATCACGTTGAAAGTAAATCTATATCAGAAGGGCCCAGAGTCTCAAGGGCCCCATGAATGATTGCTTATGTTGGCAATTGATAAATTCAATGCATATTTACATGCTTATCTCATGCATGCTTACAATGCTGTATCGGTGAATGCAGTTTCTAAAGCGCGGTGTTAAGAGATTTTAAATAAATGTAAGTATTAGATTTAATTTTGCTGATCAAATACTACAAAAAAATTTATTCATGATCTCTTTCTATCGCTATTTTTTTCTTTGCGTTGTTAATCGGATTTTGATGTTTGCTTTGAGATTTGGAAGTGTTGTTAAATTTCGTTTAAAGGCCCATAACGTATCATTAGAAATGTAGAGTTGTTTTAATACCATTGGTTGGATTGCATTGGATATTTGGGGTGGTGACCGACAACTTATTGACATGGGTCAATTGCACCATAGGAGACCAGGAGGGAGGAAGGGTGTAGAGAAAACCGGCTTCGGCATTAGCCTGCTCTTAGCGAAAGGTGTCAATTGGGGACCACAGTTTAACATCTCATCCGACAGACCGAGTTCTGCACTTGAAATTCCCTCCACAAGACAATGAAGTAAGGATCAGGAGAAAACTATTCTCCTCTGCAGGGATTTGAACCCTGAAGTATTGGAAAGATCAAACACCCAAAAAAAAGAAAAAACAGTACCAAAACTTCTCCGCCATATTGACCGAATTATATGGGTTTGGAAAAAAGACCAGTGAAATGGCTTAATGACATGCTTCATTACTAAGACTAAGACTAAGAGAAATGACTAAGGGCACAAACTGTATAACTAACTCCTGATGAGAGGAATTGTTGAGAGGTTGCTGCAGACCAGTAACCCAAAAAAGGGTTTTATGTCCCAGTGAGAAGTTTAAAAATGGTAGCAATGCACATTTATAGCCTTAGCTATCATGGCTACATATTGGCCCACTACCACTATGCCTATAATATAACTGTTATTTTTTGTAGGAAAATCCCCTTTAAGTACCTAGTCATACTAATCATGAAAGGATTAAGAATACTTCCTTTTAAAATTGTTGGCATTTGTGCCATGTGAATTTGTCATTAACTTTGCAATGCAGATGTCTTCCATGAAGGATTTTCTGATATCCTGGTGAATTAACTGAATATGTTTTTCCAGTGTTCCACCCAGCTAGACTATTAAGAACTGACATTTAAACTGCTAACCAGCCATTATAATCAATAAAGTCTGATCAAGTAAGGAAATTGGTGGTTATATTTAGTTAGGGACCTATTGTTGATAGAGGGGCTACATATTATGTGAATGGTATTGAATTTATATCACTCCATTATAAAAAGTTCTATGAAAAATTTATGTTTGACAACAATTTACCTTTTTCAACAATTCATGATATACTAAACTGAAAAAAGGATAAAGGAGATGCACTCACTGTATGCCGCACAAGGGATCCCTGTGTATGCATGTGCTGCGTGGTGGCACCTGTGGGTCACATGTGTGCACATGGCTGGGTTGTCTGGCGTGCTCCCACAAGTTGCGGCTGTGGTTGCCCTCATTTTCTTCAGCTTGTCCACATCATCAGAGGGCTTGAGTTTGGGTACAACATGTGGGTCCCCTGTCTGGAGCATTCTTAATTGGTCTGCAGGAAAGAAATAAACAATTTTTCATATTTGTATAATTTAATTCCTCATAGTAACTGATCAAAAATTACATGGGTTCCATGTCAGGATTGGTTAAGCAATGAGGAAGTTTCAGAAGCTTTTTACTACTAATACTTGTTTTAGTTGCAGAAAGAAAAAATAGATGGCTCTTTATACAGTGATTTGGAAATAGGTGTTCCTTTATTTATTCATAATTTTAATAACCAATTCTCTGCTCATGATCACTTTGGGTTTGGGACATTGTTGGCACATTTTAATTCTTTCATGCCAAATCTTTTATGTTCAGCTCATACCTATGGAGTTATCTAAGCTGATTTTCCTAGAACCAATGAACTGATTTTGGTACTAACAAAATTTATTAGCAGACTGTAAGGATCCATAAATAGGGATTAGTGTTGGTTCTGTAACCTATTTTTATTAATGCTAATAAAGAAAGTAATATTATTCAATGATGAAACTATTGGTAATTCAAGCTATAAATGCTACCCATTGTTATACACACATTTCTTTAAATCATTATGAAATCTTTCCATCAGTTGCTGTTAAGACAGTTATTTTGTCCTCTCATAACTATGTTGTTTTCAATATTTTTTCATAATGGGTAAAATGTAGTTTTAATATATGTTAGCTCTCTTTTGTCCAATTCAGTCAGAAAGTTAGAAGTCTCATATATGTGAGCACATAAATCATACATGTAAAAATATTGTTAATATTCTGTGGCCATACTCAGTACAAAAAGAACCTACCATAAAGGTACTTTTCAAAGTTTCTAAATGTGTATTGTCCATCATAGCGCTTTAGTCCAACTGTCAGGTCACTCCCAGTCGGGCCATGGAAGTTGTCAACGAGCCGCTTAACTAGAACATTTTCATTTGCTCGTCCAGCTCGTATTTGCAACCTTTTCAGTTCTAGTAGTTCAGAAAAAATATGGCGCTCCAAGTGGTACCTGTAAAGTGGATATAATGGAATTATTCTCTGAAGTGGCATTAGTTTCAGATTCATAAAATTGAATATGTAATCAGGAAAACCATATACCATACAATCGTTGTTAATTGAAATGAACAGAAACTTCATTGAACATTTATCATACTCAATGTTTATAATAGTTATGTTTCCTAGAATAAGTTATTTAGCAGTGCAAGGTAGGAATTCCAGGAAGGGAGAGAAAATAACTCCATTGGAAATAGTTGCATGCCTCAATATCCATAGCACCTTCAACCATACTTTTCCATCCCACTCAGCAAAAGCACACAGTAACTACACATTTACCTTCAGTGATAATTTTAGATTTTTAATGACTCTTTCTGTCAAAAAATCGAGCTATGAGAATCTAATAACAGCTTTTCAAGGAGATTAGGGCCTTTTTATTTTACGTAACGTATTAGCCATATTCAAAATGTGTGCTTCACAATGACATACCACGCTTTCTCCTTTGTAAAGACCCCTGAAGTTGATGCTAATAGGGAAGCCTCAAGCTCAAGCATTTAACCTCAGCCTCAGAGTAAGGATGATAATCTTTTCTCTGGGGCCTCAGTCTGTGGGCTTGCTCATTGGATTTGGAAGCTATAGTGTATTCTCCCTCTCAAGCTGTTATTGAATCTCTAAGCAAGCTTGGTGTAACAATGCTTGAGGACGGCACAGTGATGAAGCAGAGGCCCACTAAGAAAGTCTGTTGAATACTTTGATGTGCACTGTGATTGAGGCTAGTTGTGGCTGTGGTTTGGCCTATCAGCTAACTTCACCTATCTTAGGAAAAGAGAAAGTTTGCTGAAGGTCTTCTACATGCCGATAAATCATGCTTTGTATCCATAAAGCAACTATTGCAGGCACAGCTCCTGCATCAGGCTTCTAGTTGATTATGGTATTCCTCCTTGGTGGCTCTCAAGGCATACTTTGGCTGAGGTTGTTTGATAGCTAAATCCCTTCAACTTTCTTTCATTGATTTGGGGAAAGAGAAAGTTTACTCTATAGCTGTATTCCAATCCACTATTCATCTTAGCAGAACCATGCTAAAGTATAGCTTGGCGATGATCCAGAACACAGGCTCCCAAACTTACCTATTTGATTTGCATGCTCTTTTGTCTCTCATTTCCAAAAAGTGTCCCCATGTTAGAAAAATATCTTTATTTCTCATATTTTAACTGTGGATTCAAACTTAAATCTGCCATCATTCAAGTTTTTCTCATACTTATAAGCTTCTATGAATGTAACCTTTTTGGCACAATTATTAGCAGTGGTTGAGAAACACTGACTTAGGGGAAATATTTTCCTGCTCAATACCTTGCTAAACACTGTAGCTGAGGCGAGAACCTTGCACTACCAGGGTCAATTTTTGGATAACCATTGGCTGTCTTTGAAAATGAGGAAGTTCATATAAGGTAGGGACCAATTAAGGTCATTTAGGGGGGTTCAGATCATTACTTTCTGGAGATCTGAGGGTATGGAATACCTTAGAGCCAACATTTTTCCAATCATACCAGGTATAATGGGGGACAGCCACCTCTCTCTTAATCTACCACTGGTCTACAGTTACTTGCCTGCCACTGAAGCATGATTTTATCAATGCAAATCACTTATTTTGGATACAATTCACTGAATGTACCTTGCTTCTGCAATGGAAATGTGCTTTTTGTTATGATGTAGGATGTTATGCACATCTTTATCATACTCAGAGCTTCTTAATAGTAGGTGTTAGTTGTGTCACAAATATTTCATTCAAGGTATTGGACATAATAACCAAAGTCTATGACACTTCATACCGAACAGTTGGTGTAGTGGATAGCTTCTTAAGCTTTCATCCAATGTATTTTGAGTTTTCTGCTCCATTGAGTCAATTGATTTTCATTTTATGACTTCATATGATTATATTGCATTGCTTTGGTATTTCACACACCATTTCCAACCAAATTACAAGGATTCAATATAAAAGTTCATTCTCTAGTCTATCATCGTTTTCTCTAATTATAATAGGGAAATATAATTGACTCAATGGGTCAGCAAACTGAACAGGTATCCTTGGGATGACAGTTGAAGATGTTGATCACTCGACCAACTGAGATGGATAGAGTGTGGCTGAAATGGGTGCTTCATAGAAACAATGCATGCATCATCATTGCACAAGTGACCTCAAGCAAGCTTTCCATTTTCTGAAGACAGCAAAAGCCAGTCAGATTATCAAAGTCAATAGCCCTTAACATCCATGTGTCATCATTCTGAGCACACAATAAGGTATTTAGAAGACTTGCTGAGTGGGTTTGGATGTTTTCTGGGTCATCACCGCATCAAGCCGGAGCATGCTTGGAGATTAGACCATGGCTAGTGGGTCATATATTTTGGTTTATAATGTCTGATACCACAGAAAGAAAACTTTTTTTTGCTAAACTAAGGCCAATTACATCTATTAGTCCCTGAGCAGTGCTCAGACCTGAACATTTTACATCATACAAAAAGATGGTCCATTTTCATGGGTGGAGCAAGGTACATAGTTACACCTGGTCATTAGCCATTGCCGAAATGGGTGCTTTGTGGAGAAAATGCATGCTTAAGCAGCACGCAGATGACCTTGAGCGAACACACTCTTTTTCAAGGTAAGCCGAAGCCTGTTTGAATATTGAGGCCAGTAACCCAAAGCATCTAGCCTCAAAGCACATGGTAACATTCTTAACAGATACGGCGTGGGCTTGGGTGCTTCCTTTTCGTCGCTTCATCACACACAGTAATTCTCATGCCAAGCTGGCTTGAAGATTGGGCCACGTCAAATCCTTCTCGTGGAAAGATCAAGACATTGGATAATACTCACTTCCTTACAGTCGTCTGCACGGCTTGTGTCACGGACGTTGTCCCTGTGGCCTCCTTATTCGCAGCAGCCGCGTGCTTCCGCTCCTTCGGGCCCTCCTCCAAACCAGCAGCCGCACCATCCTTCCCGATCTCCACGCGCACGCCGACCCTCTGTTGTTCTCTCCTCCGCCGCCCCATGATGCCTCCCCTGCGCGGCGCCTTCATCCTTGACTCCCTACCCCCAATTGTCTCCGAATCCTCCACCATACGGGAAGACATCGTCGGGGTATCCCGGTCCAGAGGGAGGCTGGGGATGAATATGGACGACTCCATCGATGACCCGAACCTGTCTCCCTCTGCCCTCTGCCCTTCCTCATCCGGCTGCGAGGGTCCTTCCTCCACATCCTCCTCCTCTTCCTCGTCTGCCTCTTCCTCTTCCTGCTCTTTTTCTCCGTCCCCTTCGTCTCCCTTAGGACCCTTCTCAACGGTCTCCTCCTCATCCTGCTTCTTCCCTCGAGGCTCTGGTTCCACCAGTACCTCGTCTTCCAGGTGCCCCGCTTCATCCTCCGACTCGCAGACGGGGGCGCTCCCCTTTCTGTCCCCTGCCGCCACGATGGTCTCTATGGAGACGTCCGCCTCGGCCGTTGAGGCCCCATCCATCACCTCGCTCTCCTCCTGCGATTCGGACCGCCCTCCCGTCAGGTGGAACGTGCTGATGCCCTCGTCCTTCGAAGGGGACTCCCGGCCCTCATTGATGCTCACCTGCCGATGGTTAGACAACTCTTGAGATAATTTATGAAGTCATAAAGGGAACTTTACATCAGAGGTTTTGTCTAAGCGCACATCATAATTCATCAGTGCTCACGAACGACGACGAATACAACGGTAAAAGTTAGGGGAAACATGAAAATTTGTTCGATGACCAACCTGAAGGTTGCACTCTGTAGGTAGATAATAGTAATGACTGAATATTTTGCGGGTGTGAAACACCATGTACGAGTTAATAGCACATATAAGTTAACTTATACATCAATCGCCATCTCAAAATTTACCACATTTTCATCGTCATTACACATTTCACGTTGTTTTCTACGGTGTCTAGTATGAATATTCTTTGCTTTAGGACATTCCTCCGCGTGGTGTATTTTTCGACAGCATTCTCACCTGCCATCCTGCTGGCGATTTTAGGTCTAAAGATTCAGGTTCAGACTGGAAGGTGTCAGCAAGATGGTTTGAAAAACTGTTGTCGTTAAAAGGTCTCACACTGAGGAACGTCCGAAAGCAGATACTCTTTATTGTTATTTACTGGTAGAGTTTATTGCTATCAAAAATCTTGTCCAAAATTATTGTCATTGTAATCTACTCAATGTAAATAGTGGCTCATTGTTGTGCTCACCGTATCCTCGGCCAATTGGCTCACGTCATCCTCCGTTCTGTCCTTGGTCACATCCTCACTCTCGCTCGTCGCCTTGTCGACATCTCGCTCCGCAACTCTTGCAGCTGCCGCTATCTTCCTCGCCTCCACCTCGTCCGCCCGCGCTGTCTCCTCGTCGTCCATCTCGCTCGCTGTCGCCCTGACATGGTCCCCTTTCGCTCCTTCTTCCGTCTCCTCCGTCACCGCCTCCTCTCGCTCGCTAACCGTCAAGTCAACTGCGATGCTATCCGATGGAACTCCTGCCGCCGCATTCGTGGCCTTAATGTCAGCTGCTCCATCTTCAGCTTCCACTACCAGGGTCGCGTCCCTTTCACTCTTGCCCTGCATTTTTGCCTCTTCGGCCTTCTCCTTCGAATCGACCACTTGGTCAGGTGATTGTTCCACCACGTGTTCCGTCACGCCTTCCGCCATGTTTCCCGCCTCGTGTTCCACCGCCACGTGTTCGACCTCGTATTCCTCGTCTGCGCCCTTTATCGCAACTTCCTCTTTACTCTCCACCTCCCCCTTCCGTTCTTCTCTCTCCGAGGGCCCCTCTTCAAACACCACGCCCTCGTCCAGCTCTTCATCCTCCTCCTCTTTCACCTTATCCTGCTCGATGACTTCTTCGTCACTTCCAGCCTCTTCCTCGCTCGTGCCACCCTTATGGACGATGGCCACGACCTTCTGAACCGTACCCTGTACCGTCCCTTTAACTGGGCTGTCCTCGTCCGTCGGCTGCTCTTCATTGTCCTCCTCCTCCTCCGCCCCATCCCCTACTTTCCTCCGCCCTACACTCCCTTTTCGTCCTTCGGCTACCACCCCTTCGTCTACCGATATCGTCTTCTGCTTCCGTGCCATCGCTTTCGACGACTTCTCTCCCTTAACCGATATCTTCCCCACGGATGCCGGGGAAGCGGTGGAGGTCGCCCCTCTCTTGGTGGCTTCTGGTGACCTGTGCTGCTGCTGTGGTGCCCTCTTCTTTGACGTGACCCTCTCCTCGATGACGGGATGTCTGTCGCTGGTCTTCCTCACGGGGATCTTCGAGGAAGGTTGCTTCTCCTCGTCGGCGTCAGTCTTCTCGGTGCTCTGTTGCCCTTGGGCCTTCCTGACCGGCGCGGCCTTGCTCATCGGCTTGGCCCGCCTGGTGGACGGTGTCCTCTCGACCGAGTGTATGGCCTTCCGCTTTTCCACCTTCGCCTCTCTCTCGGATGCGGCCATCTGCTGCACCGCCTTCTGCTTGCCGCCTTTCCTCTTCTTCCCCACGTACCTCCTCTCTTCTTCTTCCTGCTCCTCCTCTTCGCTCTGAACTTCCTCGTCTTCTTCATCTTCCTCCTCTTCCTCCGTCTCTCCCTCCGCTCCTTCCTCATCGTCTTCCTCATCTTCCTCATCGCCTTCTCTGCTCCTTCCTCTCCTCAACCCTTCCTTTTTCTTGGCTGCTGTCTTGGCTGTGGTCGTCTTCCGCTTTGTCGTTCTTTTTCTTCGGCTCTTCTTCTTCCGGCTCACGCTTTCTCGTTCTTCTTCCTCTTCGCTCTCCTCCTCCTCTTCCTCTTCCTCCCTTATGCACCCCCTGCCTTTTCCCCCGCCTCCCCACCCACCCTTTGCGGTAGAGGTGGTGCCCCTCCTCCCCCTCCGAGTCCCCACTTCCCCTCCTCCCCCCTCCCCTTCGCTCGTGCCCTCCCCCTCCCTCCTCGACCTCACGCCCTCCTCCTCCCCGCCCCGCAGCCTCCGATGCGACACCTTCCCTCTCAGCAGCGATAGCTCCTCCATCTCTTCTTCCTGGTCGCCGTCATTTTCCGATAGCCTTATCCTCTCCACGTATTGGATGGCTATGTCGTCGTTGACCTGAAACAATGCGTAAATGAGTAAAAACCCGTGTTATGAAATTGCATCATCCTGCTTCAATAAAACCTAAGACATTCAAGAACAAGAATGAAAGTCTCTCTAGATACTGCTATCGCATCTCTAAAATCTGCGTCTTTGACCTGAAATAAGACCTTGATACTGGTTTGGTGATTCATAGTGAGAATACATTTACAATTTGGATTAATTGAGCTGATTAATAGGACAAATACGGTTGAAAATAGATTGAAGACATTCCATATCTGAGTATGTGGATAGAGGAAGTAAGTTGAAAGGAGAGCAATGTCTATTGGAAATGTTCTAAGTTCGGTTGTAGTGGAAAGCCATTGGGTGGGGCTAGGTTCAACATGAGACTATAAAATGGCAATCTTGGCTTAAAAAAGGTAATTAATTGGTTTGAAAAGTTGTGCTTGGATAAATCTTTTGAGGTACTCGTCTGGGGAGAATTGAGGCAAAAAGGTGGAAAAAATCCAATGAAAATTCTTGTAAATGCTTTTAAATGAGAGTACATTAATGAGATACATTAAAATTATGCTGTGTAAGCCAATTTAAGAGGAGTTCAGTGGAGTTAAGATCGAAATTATTCGTAATGAAACTGCCTTAGCATTGGTTATTTCCCAACCTCATCTATTTGCCACTTAATATTTCGTATGGTTGCAACGAAAAAGAGAACTGCTTGAGCCATTTAACGACAGCAAAATCTACAAAATTGGATTGCTGAAGGGAGTTTGAGAAGAGATTATACGGGTAACGGGACTACGTGACGAAAAATATCAGGAATTAGAGCTCTCTAATAGCTGTAAAATGGAGACCTAACAATAGATTTTGTTGTAGCTTCTGTAGGGATGTTGATATGCGTGATAGCTTATTAATGAGCCAATTCGAGGCAGGGATAGATGGAGAACATAGGTGTCATTGGTATAATACGAATAATACTGAACAGGGGAGGTGGTCAGCATATTAAATCAATTGCCCTCTTAAGATTTGCTGTTAATAGTGTATTGAAGAATTTCTGCTATAAAAGGAAGGAGGCAAAGAAGCCGAAATGCGAGTTTACAATTCACTCTTCGGATGAATCGCCCATACTAAAGCACAAAGAATATTTGAATGCATCATTTCATTAATCTTATTTCATCCTCGAAACTTCTGCTCAAGGAAAAAAGAAATTTTTTCAGAAAATACGTCAATGTACAAATTTGATTAAATAAGTTCCACTGCAGAGTGGATCATCGTCTCAAATGTTTACTCTACGAACTTCTTATCTTAAAAAAACCGTAAAATTTTGCGAAAAATTTTTCTCATGTTCTACGTTAGAATTCTAGTAGGACCATCACCTTTATTTTTGATGTTGAGTATTTCCTAGAGCTTTCAATTATATCCGATATTATTGTAGTCATTATGTTTTGTATGATTGCTTTTCAGGTGTCCTCCATTTTTCTGCCATGTTTCTCCATCATTCTGCAAAATCATTCTAATCGAAGGTCATGTATACAGTTGCCCTAATTACTCTTTTTTAACCTCCAAGAATTACTCGTATCTAATTGTAATCTCAAGGGCCAACTCTGCAAGATTAATACTTTACTGGGCTATACCTAGAGCAATTTGACTATCAGTTGGCTTTGTGAGGTTATAATCGCATCAAACTGTTTATTTGATCAAGGGAGATGAGCTCTACGGCCTCTTAAGATAACAAAATAAAACGGGTCTCCAATGGCTGTCACAATTGGTACCATTCGTCAGTGCAACACAACAGCTGCTGTGTTGGTTTGCGGGAATCGGAATTCCAAAGCAGAGACCAACCACAACCTTTCAACCAGAATACCCTCTTGTAGTGGTTTACGGGAATGTTACTTCCTCGCCAGTGACCACCACAGACACACACACTCAACCCAAGATGGAATCCTTTGCAAGGGGTAATGGGACCCCGCTAATGATGCCTGGGTTATAACCTGGGATCCTTTACAGAGCTAATGGGACCCCACTAAAGATGGCTGGTTATGAACGCAATCACACTCATAAGCACTCCAAATCACTCTCTCACACAAAGAAATGGGCCCAGCTTCTGGGAGAAACTCACTCAAAAAGAGCGTAGTCTAAAAACACACAGGAACGAACGAGGGCGAGCGAAGTGGCCCTCTTCGGCGAGCTAACTGGAAAGCACTGGCAACACGAAGTTGTAGCACTGTTGTTTTGCAATTGTAATTGCTCAGGTGAATCACTTCATGTTATAAATTTTGACCCATTGAGGTGTTTTTCTTACAGAACTTTCTTGCTACCAAATTATTTCCTACAATTTCGGCGTCTCTTCTTATTGTAATCTAGCGACCGATGAGGCAACAGGGACGAGGCCAGGGCGGAATTGTGTGCTTGTACCTGTATGAATTTGTCCTCGGTGGTGCGGTATGAGGCGGCAGTGGTGTGACCGTCCGGGTACATGGTGGTCGCCCTGGAGACGCTCCCACCGTAAACTTCGCTTCGAAACCCGTCCGGGGGCGGCGTGTCGTGGCCACCCACCGGCTGGGTCAGCGGCAGCATCTGCAGCCTGCTGGTAAGAGATAAGAGACGCAGGGGACTACATAAAAGATGGATTCTTTTATAGTATTACAGTGGAAAGTACTATACCAGAACGAATTGTACGTTCATTCCTAGTTTTCAGTATAAGGCAGACTGGAAGGTATCAATTATTACATAATTAGATAAAAAAAGCATTTAATCGTATTGCACAAGAAACATTTCTTACTTAATATTTTTTAATAAGAACAAATATTCACCAAACAATTCGCAATTAAAATATAATTTTCATTTTCAATGCCGTAGTATTTTATGCATTGATGCTCTTCTCTTGTGTGGCATATCAAAAATATGTTTAGTTGTGCGATTGGAAGATGAAAAAAGCTGAAATCTTCGTGTGGAACTAATAAAGAAGGGATGTTTAATAGGAAAATAAGTGGAATACAAATTTTATTGGAGAAAATTTAAAATATAGCATTTATAGTGTAATGCAAATGCGTATGTGGGCACTGTAGAGCATTGATTTCAAAACACATACTTCTGTTATTTTTGCATTTAATTTCTTTTGCGTTTATTAACAAAAGGTTTACTTAGTTAAATGTTGTCCGAATGTATTCAATACTTGTACAATCGAATTATAGTGCATAGCTCTCAAAACTTTAACTGTTATATTTTCTTTTTTCCAATTCTTGCAACTTTGCTCACAGGAGTGGCAAGGGACTTTCTGCCTTTCTGCTCTTTTCTTCCTTCCAGAAATGTAACCTTTCCGCAAATTTGTTTATTTCACCCTTCACTTCAATCACTGGTGCCTCTTTGTTTTCTATATACTTAATGATAACATTAAAGAGTTTTAGTTGGCTGGTAAGGAAATGCTCGAATGTTATTGAAAGCGGATTTAAAAGAAGTTTTTAGACTCAGGACTTTTGTTAACAGAAATAAAATATGACTTAATGGAAGGGGACATATCAATAACCCTCTGGAATGCAGACAAAGGAGATAGCCGTCTTTTCTTGCTGCTACTTAGTACAGGTTTATACTCTGTGTTTGTGAACTCTCAAAATGCTTCTTCAACCCGTTTACAATTATAGTGGAAATACTTGAAAAACTTGTTAATTATTACCCTAAGATCAATAGGTAAGCAGTGTGCATAACGTTTTGTATCACATGTGCATGACAACAATCCCAATTTAAATACTCTAGGTGTTTTCTTGCAGTATTAAATAATAATTATTCTTTCTCTTCCTCTTTACACTGAAATTTGTATTTATATTTCCTGCTTATAAGGCAATAACCATTTTCAAGAGATCTTACTTCTGACATACTTCCTACACATTAGAAAACAGTAGCTCTGAAGTGTCACCGCCTAAATTAACTAACCCTATCACATTCACATTTACTACTTTTTCGGGATGATTATTCGCCCTTCCTCAAAGTGTTTTATTGCTAATGGCGCTATAATATTGGTTATTATTTCCTTGAACTTTGTTTGCGAGCATCTGAATTTATCGTTGAAAAATTTTCCCGCGATGGTTGTAGTTCAATCCATGGAACTGTGAGTATGCACCTTGGTGTGGTATGCAATGGTTACTCTTCCTGCGCTGCCAGTGGTACGTACTTATTTTTCCCTTTCACTCTTGGGTTAAAAAAATTACTTATAATACAGTTAGAAACCTTCATTTCAAGAGCGAATTCATGCTTTTTTCGTTTTTACGAGGCTGATTACTCCTGACCAACCACCATGTGGGATGCAAACTTTACGGTTACATAAAGTACATTCCACTTTTTCATCTACATCTTTTATGAAGGGAAATTCTCTTCTAATATTGTCATAACACTGCACTTTTCTCTCGGCAATGTAGGGTTATAAAACGATAACAACTGTAACAGACAAAATTTCAAGTTTAAGACTTGTAACACGCCAAACTTCAATTTCAAGACAAGTGGTTCAAGACTTTTTTTATACGTGTTATAATCGAAGCAAGGGAAAAAGGAAAATCACTCTTTTACAATTTATTATTATTCGCTATTTATATTATTTATTATCTTAGCGATTATTATTGTTCTCAATATTGTAAGAGAAATTGGTACTCAAAACGGAATGATTAGCAAATCTTTTCGCGGTACTTAAAAAAATCGGGACTTTACAAATTAACTCGAAACATTAGTATAAAAAAGGAGACTACCCGGGAAAAACGGGACGAATGGGAGCCCTAAGTTAAAGCCATTCGCCGGGACGATTCGAACAAGAAAGTAAGAAACAACGCTTTTTTTGCGAAGATAACTTCGATGTAAGTATTTTGTTACGATATAGGTACCTTATTCCTCGGATCGTAATTTCTGATAACTTCCAAGTCTCTAATCTACAAATACAGAGAGAGTTTTCAAGGGCTTTCTCACGTATGTCAATAATTTAAGTTTATTGACCGCTGAATGGGAACAAAATGCTATTTTAAATTGAGAAAAACGCTCCGTTTTTGGATAGGGATGCTAGTTGTTGCTAGATCATGTTAGAAGGTATTCGGTCTACCAAAGTCTCGGTCTGTTTTTCGAGAACTCGTTCGATTATCATATAAAAAAGTATTTAGTCAAAGAGCGTAAGTGGGAGAAGAAAGTATCTCACAATTAGCGCAGTAAAAGCTGCAGTAACAATCCGGAATGCGGGCGCACCCGCACGGAAATACACAGTTGCGACAATTTGTCCATAAAAAAACTTTTTTCGAGCATGCTTTTCATCAAAAAATTAAGAGCAGTTGGCAATTGTGAGGAGTTACAACACGTTGCCCAACATGTTGTCACTGCTTTTCTTTAACATGCGTGGTTTTCGACTAGATATTAAATCAGACTACTATTTCCGCTTCATTTGCAAAGTTCATGTCATAATTAGGCTATTGAATGTTGTGATTATTTTTCGTTTAATATTGAGCCCTATCTCCAAGCTAACTACAAGCTGCAGATTTATAATTTATGCTCCATAAAACTGAAGAGGAATTCAGTGTAATAATGCCCAATTTATCCGCTAGATTGTCATGACTGATTAATATTAAATTGTATAATTATAGCCCTATGTTTGCTGTAGGTTGCGCACGTACATCCATGTATTGATGAGCTTACCAGATGAACAATTGACATATTTGTATCTGATATATCCCCATTTAAATAAGTGTGAGCCAATTTAGAAAATGGTTTCCCGCATAATATAAGCCGTATTATTTTATAAGTAGAAGACTACGAGTCTAATTGCGCGAGACCCCTTCCCTGTAATATTTCGTTTCATATTCCTTTTGGAGAAACTTAAAGTGACTTAATAGTCAAAATTATAAGGCAAAATAAATAAGCGTTATTTTTAATATAGTGTTAGATAATTAGTTATTCGTGAACAACAATGAAATTGAAAATGAATCATAAAGGGACCCTGGTTTGAGAAGTTTCACCGGTGTTGAATCTCAATATCTGGCAAACCGTTTTCGATATTCGGCTACAAATTGAATTTCATTTTGTTCCTCTTTATGGTACATAATTTGACAAAAATAGAAATGGGGTGAAATCAATCCTTGTATCATTTGACGTGGAATCGCTTATACATTAGTTAAGTAACCGTCACCGATTGTGTAATTTACTCGATTTCCAACCGCGAGCGTGTTAGTATTTGTTTTTGCGTCTACGAACCCTAGACCTTCAGGGTCCCTGGCAGAGACCGGCCCGGCATGGTCAAGGTACATCTCGGCCGGGGATCCGCCGTCCGCTGCACCCGTGCCCCCTCGAAGCCTCGCCGACTCCTCCGTCAACTTGCTGGCTGGTACGCCGCCATGAAGCTGGAGAAACTTGGCGCAGCCTCTGTTCCCACGCAGCAGAGCTGTGTCCAGTGGAGTAGCCATCTGACCCCTAGGCGTCCTCATCACTGGGTTGACGAGCGAGTGGCTGTCCAGGAGCACCTATGAGGATGAAGGAGTGATCAGATATGGAGGACAATTTGTTAAAGTGAGGGAAGTCCATCGAAGTGAATTACCGAGTAAAACACGTATTAAGTCCCGAATACCCCTCCCATGTATCAGCTCTGCTCTTTGATCTCGTTAATTGCTGATATTTAGAGGCAGAATAATTCTCGAGAATTGTTGGCAAGGTTGAAAATTGCCCCTGAATCAGTGAAATCTATTGTACCTTTAGCTATTTTTTTCGTTTCGTCCTATTTTGTGTTAATCCAATCGGACGAGTGGTGGTGGTAATAGTTTTTTATACTAATGAAGCATAAAAATTTAAGGAATATCCTAGTATCCCAGTAGATCAATTCCTTAAGTGCTTGCATTCTGAGAAAAGGTTACATCACCTTACTTTTATGTGTGATCAATAATATTCACCTTTATTTAATGATTAAAAGGAACATTTTGATCAGACCTTCTTCAAAAGTCATTCATTTGAGTATTCTACTAGCTGATTGGAAGGTTATTGGAAAAATCTTAATCGATCTTCACTCCTATGGATGGCTCGTCATAAGATCCACTTCCTAATCTTGAACTTGGTTTTCCTTGCACTGTAAATGTACGACTTCTACTGACCAATAAAATTTCTAGTTGAGAAATGGAATAAATGTACATGGCCAATTTTTATTCAGGACCCTCCATGTGGTATAAGCCTTATCTTAAATATTTGCGCACAGAAATAATGTAATTGGCGTGAATAACAGCCTCAGCATTTTGAAGTTGGCAGCAAAAGTTTGTGATCTTAGGAACCCCGGTCGTCAGACGCGGTGTACCGATTGTTTAATTTTTATGAAATAAAACCATAAAGAGAGTCTTCTACGCAAATTTCTCATTATTTTGCTACCTCTATACAGCAAAAACCGCCTCCCATTTCCCTTTTAATCTGCAGAACAGTCATTTCTAGCCCTCTCACCTTGCACATCTCCACGTTGTTATGTATGGCCGCGACGTGCAGAGGCGATCTCCCGTCGTTGTTGGCCGCGTTGACCGCCGCCGGCCTCTGCTGGAGCAACCACCGCACCAACTCCCTTCGCCCTGATTGGACGGCCTCGTGCAGCGGGAGGTCACCCCTCACGTTCCGAATCCAGAGGTCAGCGCCTCCCACCGAGACCAGCAGCCTCAGCGTTTCCAGCTGACCCTTGGCCGCGCCGCAGTGGGCCGCCCTGCATGGATAGGTATTCGGTGAGTTGCAATGGCACAGCAGAGGTATATCCAGCATTGCACGATTCCTGTCAGTAATCAATGATAACTTTATGCGAACACTTGAATTTAAGCATAATATATCGAGGACACTCGCATTCATAATTTGCTTGCTCTGAAATGATAAATAGACATAATTTGAAACTATAAAAACTACGAGTATTGGCCTGGCCACGTAATGCCCCACATTTTTTAAAAACTCCCTTATAACATAAATCACTGAGTTGAAACGGTCATCGGGAGACACATCTCCATTGGTCGAAAGGCCTTATCAGTTTTTCGTGACGCTACTGCATTTCACATCTAAGTGCTCTGACCAACTTTGTGGACTCTGCAGAGGACAGACTACAAGATTAGGCTCGCAAATACCAGTCCGGCACAAAATAAAGATAAATTGGGCACCCATGCCGCACTCCTCGTCCTATCACGGCCCATCCCGAATATCCACCGGCCACCCTCACGTGAGCCCGCCGGTTCATATGAAGATTCCGGATGAGATGTCTGTCCCTCCAATCGACCCCTTATTTCTTCAACACTTCCATTGATTTCACCCAGTCCACCCAGTGAAACGCCTTCACCAAACCCAAGAAGCAAGCAAAAACATCTTTCCCATATTCTAGGTTTCTTTCTACTAGCGTTCTCATCACTCCTACTGCGTCTTGCATTCTCATCCCTCTTCTTAATCAACACTGGTCGTCACCTAGGTATAAATTAGCCTTGCTCTCCAGCCATCTATTTATAATTCTAAGGGTTACTTTGGCCCCGTGTAAAATTGAGTTTGTTTTCCTATAGTCCTCGCATTTTTTGATTTGCTCGTCTTCAGTTTCGGAATTACTGTCGTCGTCGTGAAGCCAGCCGGCCACACTCCACCCTAATAAATTTTACGAATAAGCGCATAAATTTTCCCTTTTCCATTCTGCCCCACACTCTTTAGAAAATCTGTAGGAATGTTATCTATTCCCACCGCCTTATTCCTTTTCATGTCTCATAGTGCTCTTCCGATTTCCATGTCAAGGATACCAGGTCCGATTCCATCCATCAATGTTGTCTTCCCTTTCAAAATCCAACCTTTTGGGCCTTATTTCCTTACTATACAGCTCTTACACGTATTTATTCCATCTCTTCTGGATCTCTTTTGGCTCGGAGAATTCCCTGTATTGGCTGTTATTGCTGCCATTCTCCTTCCCTGCTACCACTGTAACAGCTTTAATTTACTTTTTTCACAGTTTTTTATTTCAGGTCGACCGGTTTCGTCACATAGGCAACATCATGTCGCCTATATGACGAAACCGGTCGACCTGAAATAAAAAACTGTGAAAAAAGTACCATATCGCATTGAATTTCTTTAGAATGGATTTTCACAAAGTTAAGCTTTAATTTACCTATTTAGAGCATCTGAACTCCTTCTTTTTGAAAATTTTCTGTTCTCTCCATCATGCGTCTCTTGCTTTCTTTGTTTCTTTTATGAGCCTTTTGTAAAAATCCTTGCATTTCCTCTTCCCGAGCTCTTATTTTATGCCCTTCTATTTCATTCTCTCATGCATCTCAATTAACATTCCTTTGTGACCCACGGTTTTATGGTTTTAGTTGCATTTACTACGCCTACCGTTGAATTCGCCGCCTCTAAAACGACTTTTTTCTAACTGCCCCACTCATCTTACATTGGTCTCAAATCCAGATCTGCTTCCATGATTTTATTAACCTGCTCTTGATACTTATTTTTTCTTTCCCCAGTCAGTGTCTCAGTGTTCATCTTCGTACCCTCCTGCCCCTCCTTATTTTTTTCAGTTAAATCACGATATTTCAATTACAAATGAGTTGTGACCTGTGTCTCAATCAGCCCATTAATAAGTATGAGAGTTCTTAGCACTTTTCCTGAATCTGTGTTTCAACATAATATAATCTATCTGGAGTCTATCTGTATCTCCCGGCTTCTTACAAGTGTACCTGTGTCAAGGGCGATGACTGAATTATGTATTCGTGATTAATAAATTATTTCTTCGGCAAAACTCTACAGCTTTCTCGCCGCGGTCATTTCTCCTTCCTACTCATATCGCCCACTTCGCTTTTTCTCTTCCCTCACCCACCACCGCGTTCCAATCCCCCATTACTATCAACTACTTGCTTCCGGATATTCTATCTATTATTTCCTCCATCTCATTGTATACCCCATCGATCTCTTCCTCTCTTCGATTTGAGATAGGCGTATACACATGGATTATGATTAAGTTAGTTGGATCTGCCTTTAGCTCAACGACTATAATCCTATCACTCACCTGTTCTTCATTCACTACTTTTCTGACAAGTTTCCTGTTCATTACGAATGCGAAACCAGGATGGCTTCATCCCCTCCGCTGTCTGTACTCTACAGTCATCACTCCAATAGTCTCCGTTACCTTGCATCTAACTTCGCTTAGACCCTTGATGTTTACACCCATCTTCTCCATTTCTTTCTTTATATTCTCTAGCCTGCCGTCACTAGTAAAGTCCTAACATTACAGGTGCCTATTCTGATTGTTGCTTTCTTCTTCTGCTTCAGCGCTTGCTTCTACTTCCGCGCTAGAGTTTCGTATGATGACGACCGCAGGGGCCTTGCTTCCTCTGTTGCCGGGCACGACACCCATGGCAAGAATCTTTGCAACTATGAGGCTCAACCCTGTGGGCCACTGGGTTGAGTCTCATAGTTGCCAAGATTCCTTTTCTTATAAGAGCTGTCCATGATTTCAAGGTTATATTTTAATTGAGTTAGTTTTCCCTTGCTTTCTCAAAAGTGTTTTTAACGTGACGCCAGCACAAGATAGGCCGCCCCACTGGGATTAGACGTCTTTTGCAGCCGCCTCACAGAGGAACAGATGCTACGCTTTCTACGCTTTTGCAGCCGCCTCACAGAGGAACAGATGCTACGCTTTCTATCATTCGTCTGTCTCCTTACCTTGGCCTATTTGACATGGGTGGCCCTACCCGGAGCATTGTTCCCGCCAGTTCACCTCTGGGGGTTATCGGAGCACACAAGCCCTTCCACCACGACAAGGTTGTAGTCCTAGGGATGTTTTCAAAAGAATCTTTGAAAAAAGCTAATTGTGTCACCTCCTTTGTCTCTATCCACAGATTCCCTTCTTTTTATTTTCGCTTTCATTGAGTATTCATGCCTTTCTTAGGAATGAATCAGTTTTATTTTTCCGAATACCGTAATTTTACCTCACATACCTTCGGAGATGACCATCAAGCATTCAGAGTTAGGAGTGTTTGAATAATAAATGTATATTAGCGTGACGCTTAATGAAAGGAATGGGTGAGATACAGTTGAATAGTCCAGAAATGTCAACAATCGCAGTGTCACGCAACTTCATGACCATCTCGTGAAGTTATTCCCGGCTGTTACTTCTCCATACTAATGTCAGACAATCACACTTTTGATCCTCTTTTAGGATCTCACGAGCATGCAAATATGCGTAAGAGAGAGGCCAGATAGTGATTCACAGTCTAAAATCTCCAAAACCAAAGGATGAGATCCATTAAGCAAACTGAAGGTGACTAATTAGCACTTATTTTCATCCTATTTGGCGTATTGATGTCCATAGCTTGCGAATACCTTTACAAAAGGAAGGAAAATTGTTACACATACTTTATCGGAAATCAAAATATTCAAGTAATGGTCCACTTAACAGATTTATTCTTTAGTACCCGGGTTTCATCACATAGTGAAATATTCCGGTCAGGTTATGTGACGAAACCCGAGTCGTAAAGACTTAATCTATTTAAAGGACCATTACTTGAATATTTTGATTTCCGATCAGGAGAGGTTCCACAAAGTCAATCCTGAATTTATTGCACATACTTTAGTTTCCAACGTCAAAAATCTGGTTATCAATTAAATAAAACTCGATTCAACTTCCTCGAATTCCATATTGATTAGTGAAAATAACCTTTAAACTCCAATTGTCAGTTCACAGGTCAGTAATTTATTTCGTAATCCGGATTGTGAAATAAATTATTGACCTGCGAACTGCGAACCAGTGGAGTGTAAAAGTTATTTTCACTAACTTACACGGTCTTGTGGAAACTAATCTGGTTAGTCGCTATAATCTCCATCAGAGAAGGAGAAGCGAATTTTGCAACAAACTGTTTTTTAAAAGGAAAGCTGCACCAGTCAAACAGTTTAAAAAATTCTGGGAAAAAAGTCAGTGAGTCAGTGACAGCCCAAAAGATACAGAGGAGAAAGCTTGTGTCCTCGGAGAAAGTCGCAAAATCATGATTCCGCGGTACTGTAACACCAACAAAAAACTGTAAAATGCATGCATGAAAGAGGGAGGGTGAATGGTCCTTGGGAACCCTTACGTGCGGCCCTTTCTGTCCTGTCGGTTGGGCTGCGCGCCGAACCCGAGGAGGAGTCTGGTGGAGTCGGCGTGTCCGAGCGTCGCGGCATAGAAGAGCGCAGTGCAGCCATTGGCGTCAATCACGTCCACTTCGGCGCCGCACAGGGTGACCAGCGTTTCGAGGCAGTCGGTGTGACCGCGACTGGCGGCGCAGTGCAGCGCTGCGCAAGCGACGAGAGACGAAAGAGAAACGGCGTGAAAAATAAAATCATGCTCATGGCTCAGTAGAGATGAAAACTAGTTTTTGTTTATGGGATGGTGCCACTTCTTCAAATGTTACACGTCAGTGCCGTCTTATTTTCTCAAATGAAAAGTTGGTGATAATTTTTCAAGTTAATGATCATTTTATGACTTTTTGTGTAGAGTTACTTAGTCATTTGCCGCTAGTGAACGCTTCAAATGTGAGCGTTAACTGTGACCAGTTAACGCTAATTAAGTTACATATGTTTTTGTATAATTAAATTAACGTGTTCAAGAGATGGCATTTGAAGAAGGAATTAGCAAATCTCTGAAGGAGAATTAATTCAAAATGTTTTCGTATTGAAAAAATTCGTATTTCGTATTGAAAAAATTCGTATTGAATTCGGCAGTTATCTCTTGGAAGAGAAATGTTATAGAAATAGATAAGGAATAACTGGTTCAAGTTAAATGGTCAAATTTCATTTATACTTCATGCTCTGATTTTTTACACTGTTTCTTCCTGATGAGGACAAAGGGAATTACGCACCGTTGTGCCAACGACTCTCACTAGAAGTGATTGTGATAGCGTGAAAGGCTACGCATTCAGGTAGTTGTGCGTCGTTGAGCGTCTTGTGCGAGCGTAATGAAACGAGCGAGGGGAGGGTGCCACTTGTGTGGAAATTTTGAGGAGAAGCATAAGATTAATTGAGATTGTGAATTAAGAGCTCTTGTAATACGCAATTACGACGGATGTTAGGGTAGCAAAAATCAAGTGAAGCGGGTTAAGCTAGCTTGTGCTGACTGCTTTAAAGGAAGAGCCATATGAAGGAAGCAGCGAAAGCGGTGAAATCGCAAGATAAGGATTTGGTGCAAATGAGCTCTAAAGTAATACTACTAACCAGGCAATGGATAGTATCCATGGCCTTGACTACTAACGCTCACCGACACCCCCATGCGGGCGTGCGGTAATGACTCGCCCATGCGGGGCAAGTCAGTAACTTTTGTCACCCGTTGACAGACACCTATTGTCTTCCTTGCGGTAAAAGTGGACATCGGTGAGCATAAACATAACTTTGGATTAAATTTCGGTTATTGCTGTGCTCATCTCGCAGTTTTCTAACTTTTTTGCGATGTGAAAATAGATATTTTAAATTTTCCAACGTTTGAAATATGCAGCTTGGGTGAGAGGATGATCTAAAACATTTCCGCGAACCTCGAGGGAAACCTAACATCTCTGAAGAAAAAAGTGTATTTCCACCGAATGCGCATATGCATCTTCATTATTAACAATGTGATAGTCGGCAATTTAAGGGACAGAGCGTAAATATACAATATGGATTCTCGACTCATCGCCAAAAACTGTTGCTTAGAATTCCGTAAACAAACAACTTTTTCGATTGAGTCGCCGTTGAGTGATAAAACACGGCAGTCAAATGTGAATACGGTATACAGATCGTAAATAATCACGTCTTACCGGTTTTACTTACCAGTAATCATAATGCAGTGGATAAAAATGTAGTACTACACGCGGGTTGTAATTAGACTTTTTTATATTGTCCGGTCTAGAGATATATTTAATTCCTCTCTAAATTTAATTACACAAATGCACAATTAACTTCTTAGCACTTCGTGAATATCTTTCTACAGCAATATAATGACAATACGGGATTAAAAAAGTGGAATGAATTCTAAGACGGATACAAGTACTATAAGGATTTCAAAACCAAGATCCGACAATATCATCTATGGATGAGAAAGTGCGCCAATAACTATCATTTTAATAACAAATAAAGGAGATATTCACCAGGGTTGAAATTCGCTATGAAAAAGCGAATAGCGAATTTCATAGCGAATTTCAACCCTGGTGTATATGCACCCGTGCGAGTGACTTCGTACCACATCATTAGTTACATGCAATGTTTGGAAAAAAGGAGATATTGTTGAACCTACTCCGAGGCCACACACGAATAGTAGGTTACTCATTAACATCCACATTAATCTATCTCGATCATAACTTCTGATTCCTAAGGGTCTCAACAGGTGATAAACCAAAAAAATGTAGCTGTAAATTAACAGTAAAAGATCCACACAGCAGAGAATAGACTCACGATGGAAGTTTCATATGCATCTTACACACTTCCTGTAGTATATTTCCTCTCTAGCATTTCAAAAGTAACTGTTAGGTCTAAAAAGTAGTCACCTATTATTCACAGCGTCAAGTAGTGCATATCTCTTCAATCATTATTGAATATTCACCACAGTCTCACGTTAACAACAGTTAACCACGGCTATTTTCGTTTCGATTGAGAAGGCTTTCTTCTAAGTGGCACCAAGGACTGAGTGAACTAAATGTGGAAAGTGAGGAAACGGTTCCAAACATTTAAATCCATAATATATATTCATGGGTCAGAGTTATCGCTTGTACGCATTACAAGGATTCAAAGTCGCTAATACAGTTGTCGACATCACCAACGTTCTCGACTATCGATAAATATTAGAGTTGGATTGCGCATTAGTTTGATACAGACTCATTACTGTATCGGATTGCGCTTTCTGTCAGTATTTACGAAATCTTTCGTTGTCATTCCCTCATACGAATGAAAATGAAAAGTTTAGTGTTTTTCCCTTCGTCAAGCATATGCCGCTTAATTATTTGTGTACCCCAGAAGTCAAGGGGTCTAAGTGACATTTTTGAAAAAAATAAGTTAGGTACAGGAATGGGATGTGAAAATATTAATCTTTTAGGTGGTAAAGGGATCCAAGTGATTCTCTTGACAGGTGCTGCTATCTAGGGTAATGCCTCTTAACTACTTAGTGGGTTGTACCAAACATTTTACACTTTGACTTAAGTTTTCTCTAGACAATGGTTTTGTTACCTAGACCCCTTGACTTCTGGGGTCCTCATTTATTGTTTAATATATTATGATGCTTTATTTAACCATATTATGAAGTGGTGGTTATTTTTATTTTCTATTTCTAACTTAAAATTTCGTACAATTTTAATTGATTGTTGAATGTTTATTTATTGTGCGGGATTTAAGGGGATTGTTGATTGGAAGTGGATTGGGGATTGTTGGGGATTTGAGAGAGAAGGTCGAAGGTGAAAAGGTGATCGCTGCAAAATATGTTGTGCTAAAAAGATTTTTTATCATTGGAAAATAAAATAAATTGAGTGAACAAAGGTCCTACGTTACAAAAATTAAAATGATGCCTATATTTATTAAGCAAACTAAGCAGTGCCGCCGGGAGATGTGCTCAAATGTGGCCGCCTTGTATTCGAAAATTAGGTTTATTTACCCATCAATGTCCATTTACCGTGCCAGGGAGATGTTTTTCAGAGGTTGACAAAAGTTACAGATTAGCCCCCCCAGGTTGGTACTGGGCTTCTGCTCGCGAGCAATAAAATTTCTCCCAAGCTCTACATGCACACGGTTCCTTGAATATTCTGTGATGAAACATGGAATCAGGCGAAAGGGAATGGGCATGCGTGTTATGGGTTTTGGGTTCCAGTACTCACCGGTGAGGCCGTCCTTGTCGTGCGCTTCGACGGTGGCTCCGGCGTGGACGAGGGCGATGATGGCGTCGGCGCTGCCTGTGGATGGAGGTCGGGGGCGGAGTGGGGGCAGGGCCGAGGGCCGGCCGTCACCGCGGGGACTTGGCTCTAAAACACGGGTCACCCCCACCCGCCCCAAAACGGGGCTCCGAGTCAACGGGGGTGGCGGAGCCAGAGGGGTGGCCGCTTCGTCACTTACACATTAGCTCACTAACAAATGAACCCCGCTCTAAACACTTTTATCCAACTTTAATTTGATTCGGACATCATATTTTATAATGTCCACTGTTCACGATAAATATTTGTGCAATGCCACACGATAAATGTTTTTGCAATAGCAATTGGAATGCTATTGCAAAAACACTTGCAACGAATAAACCCCCCTGAGCACTCTTCCCCAACTTCAACACAATTCAGATTCATATTTTATAGTGCCCACTGCTCATGATGTGTTTTTGTAATGCTATCGCAAAAACTTTTACAACAAATAAGTAAGTACTCTTCTCCAATTTTAACACATTTCGGATATCATATTTCATCATGCCCACTGTTCACGATATTTTTTGCACTGTTTTTGCAAAAACATTTGCGACAAATAAACCCCGCTAAACACTCTTCTCCAATTTTATCATAAATAGGATATCATATTTTATAATTCCCGCTGTTTACGATCAATGTGCTTGCAATAATTTTTACCAAAAGTAGATCAAATATCTTTTTAAAGTGAATTCATAATAGGTTAATGATTAATTTTATTGAATTTTTAACTGATAGTTTTACGTCAACAACAAGCATGTGACAAAGGAATATTATATGAGCGTTAAACTCTTAGCAAGAATGGGGGCTGTAGTATTGTATAATACCAGTGAAAATTATGCGGGAAGACCTGCTAATTTTCATATCTTAATCAATACCCTACAAAATTCTTACAAAGTTTGTTAATTCAAAAGAAAAGTGTGGGAGATAAAAAAAATGTAAATGGTTTTGGACGAGTAAGAGATGATGATTGCTGAAGAACTAAAAACTAGTCCAACAAAAGTTAAGTCGTATCTGTTTATTTTATTTGAAATTATTTTGCTTGCTAGTCCTCCTAGACCCTGATTTATCCCGTATGCATTTCCAAAGATTTATGCGAATCAGTGCCGGCCACCCCTTCTTTTACTCACTCATTTATTTCCTCTCCTTTGGACCTAAGAGTCTGTCTCAAACGGAAAGCAGAAACCCCTTCGCCATTGTCTCCATGAGTACCGTTAAATTAAATGGGTGAAGAACGTACACAGCCATTTCATTTCAAGGCGAAATTTTTATTAAGATACATATTTACTATTAATGTGCATCTCATTTCTTGTGTATCTGGTTCGTCGTATAAAATTCATATGACATCGTATAGAAACTCATATATATTGGTCAGAGTAAAGATAATTAGCAGTGGAAGTATATCAACTGTTACTTTAGTTGTTCTATGTGGAATTACTTATAAATATGTCAAAGTTTTCGATCCTGAAAAATCAGTAAATACAAGGCAAAAACGTTTGTCAATTAATTTACCTCATTTCAATGACATGATGACTGACGGAATCATTAACTGGAGGGGCTTGGATTGTGTGTATTTAAATTCAAAATGTGTCAAGTTCGCAACCATCCTATTTCCATCCATCGATTTATTCGCCCAAGTATTTTTCTTACATAATGCTCTTCACTGTCGTCTAATCCATTTTCTAATCGCTTGACTACCTTTTATTCCTCTGGGAATCGACGAAACACTTGCAACAACTTTACCTTTACTATACTTGGCAATACCCAAGTTTATTCTGCTGGCGTGATCATGCCTGTTTAACCCCCGCTGTCATTTACCAATATGATCCATGAAAGGCTAAGATGTAATGGTGCCTGAAGAGTAAACTGACGACTGAGTTTAGCTATCGAGTAATAATTGTTAGTATTTAACGAAAAACTCGCTGTCTGTGTAACCATTGTCGCGGCATCTTCGTATATAGATTTTTGAGCTAAATCCTTTTGGAGACATGAATTTACGTGCTTTACATCATGTACCAAAAATCTCTCATAGAATTCTTTATTCACTACGTTTACCAATTGAACTAACATCTCTATGAACTCGGACCGATCTGAACAATCCAAGCCAGCCAACTCGGGTCGCCTGATTTACCAATGCGAAATCGAATGAAATATTGATTTGAATCGGTTTATTTCGATTTGAAATTTCAGACTGGCAGAGAAAGCGGGCCGAGTTTGCCCGCTTATGATATCGATCACACTAGACCGTTGCTTTTATCATACCGAGCTGCACCGGCAAAATCAATCTGAGTTCGATTGGTAAACGTAGTGATAGTTATAATATTGTAACGGAGTAAATGATCCTGTCAATTTGGCGGGCCCTGGTAATGGGTTGCTGTGGAAAAAAAAGAATAAACAGCGATGATGTTTATGGATCATGTCTCCTTTAGCGAATTTAAAAGTAGTTCTTCTTTAGTTAAATAGCGGAAATAAATAGTGTTCTGAAATAAAGCGTGCATTATTATATCCACGAACGTTTTATTGGCGTCAAGAACCTCAACGATACGTCCCGTCACCTTCCGGTCTATGCAAATGCGCGGTTTGACATTTATATATATACCCCAGTTCACACTAGAGGTGTAATTGATGTATGCAGTTGGTCTGGAAACGAAGTTGCAAAGGGAATTGGGTGGATTTTCATATAGCACAATGGTTACAATTATTCTTCCTAGCTCATCTATTCACGAACGTCTCGTCATTCTCGAACTCCTTTGGCTTGTTTACGTCGACAAATTTTCATTACCGCTCAAAATTTCTTCCTCAAAAGTGCTGCCATCTGTCTCTTTCTGCCTCTACTTCAAGAGGTGAGAAAACTATAATTAATTAATAAGTGGATATGAAGGTTTTCAGCTGTGGGGAATAATTTAGGAACTCCTTCAGGTAGAGGTGTCCAGGGAAAACGGACTGCCGCGGACCATTTGCAAGGAATGCGTTGAAAAAGTGAAGGAGTTCTAACAATTCAAGACGATGTGCATCCACACAAAGATCACATTCCTCGCGATGATCACCAACAGGGGCTTAGTATTTAGCATGAGAGAGACTATCCTGACGATACCTAGCAGTCAAACCAGGAGGAAGCCCAGCGATCTAGTGGAAGTTGTGGAGAAAGTGAAATAGGAGACTCTAGCCGCTCGTATGGATGAGGATCCTCCCCAGGAGATCGCCGTCTCAAGAGCGCAAAGGGACGAGGGTCGCGGGGGGACGTTGAGGGCAACACCAAGGGAGCCAATGGCGGCTGTCCCAAAGAGACCCAGCAGAAGAACTAGTAGAAAATACTGGCTTGATTGTCGCTCTGCGAGGTGACACCTTGAGCATCATTCCAGCAATACGACCATGATCCTGAGGATAAGTACCGCGAGAGGAGACCTCCAGCCTACGAGAGTGGTCTTGAGAACTGCCACGGGTGAAGCAGCTGACACGTACGGAGAGATAGACGTAGAAATCACGTTTGGGGGCAACAAGATTAAACATCGAATGATAGTGGCCGACATCGTAGAAGACGTCATCTTGGGAATGGACGTTATGTCAAAATTCGAGTTGATGCTGGACCTGAAACGTAGATGTCTAAAATGGCTAATGAAGAAATATTCCTTTACAATTGACGTGAGGAAGCCGTTAAAGGCGTCGTGGATACGGATGAGGTTCGTTCTCCCAAAAGTGACAACGTCATCTTGGGTCCTCTGGTCAACATAGAGCGGGGGGTGACGGTAATTGTCGAACCCATATTCGAAGTAATTCGTCGCGGGGTTACAGTGGGAGAAACTACGGTTTACGCCCAAGTTTCCACACCAATACTCATTATGAACCTCAACGACACGTCGGTGATCTTGAAAAAAGGAACTCATGTGGCGTGGTGCACGCCGGTATTGTCAATCGTCCATGGAAGTACAAAGACGATGAAAAAGCAAGCGGACGCCGTCAATTTGACAAAATTGATCGAAATCCTCCAACTTGTGAATGCGAAGTTAACAACAGGGCAGGAGGTCAAGGTTCACAAGCTGCTGATTAAATATCAGGAAATCTTCGGGACGTACGAGTACCCGTATGGAAGAACGAAACTGGTAAAGCACAAAATAAATACCAGCGACATTCAACCGATTCGTCAACGCCCACGATGACTACCGTTGAGCAAACATGAAGAGGCAAATAAAATCATCCAAGACATGCACGAACAAGGTGTCATCGAACCGTTAAGCAGTCCCTGGACGTTGCCGGCAGTTTTGGTGAAGAAAAGGTTCGACCAGATTTTGCGTAGACTACAGGCAGCTGAACAGCAAGACCGTCAGGGATAGTTATCCTCTGCCCCGAATAGACGAAACCCTAGACACCTTGGCCGGATCCCAAGTGTTCTCATCACTTGATTTGAAATGTGGATATTGGCAAGTTGAAATGGATCCACAATATCTAGAGAAAACGGCGTTCTCGATTGTTACGGGCCTCTGGCAATTTACAGCTATGCCCTTTGGATTATGAAACGCGCCTGTGACCTTCAAAAAATTGATGAAGATGGTGTTACGAGGACTGTCGTGAAAAACGTGCTTTGTTTACCTGTACGAAGTTATAGTGATCGGGAGGACGTTTGACGACCATCTCACGAATCTTGAAGAGGTCTTCAAAAGGTTTCAGGGAGCCAACTTGAAGCTAAACCCGAAGAAATGTCAGCCTTTCAGGAAAAATTGGAATATTTGGATCACATTTCCTCGAAGGATGGCGTGTCAGTGGACCCTGAGAAGATGCAGGCCGTGAAACATTGGTCAATCCCGAAAGACTTGCACGAACCAAAGAAGGCCGAGAATACGTGTGGAATGAAGACAGCCAAGCAGCCTTCGAAAATCTGAAGACATTGCTGGTCTCCGCGCCTATTCTGGCTATTCAAAGCCCACTAGCTTGTTTGTACTTGACAATGATGCAAGCAATGTGGGAATCAGCGCTGTTATTTCACAGATACAGGATGGCCAGGAGAAAGCAATAGCTTACTTTAGTAATGGGCTGTCAAAATCCGAAAGAAATTATTGCGTGACCAGGCGAGAATTGCTGGCTGTGGTGAAGTCCGTTGAGCACTTCTACAAGTATCTCTACGGAATAAAGTTAATACTTCGGACTGACTACTGAGCGGTACGCTGAGATGGCTGATGCAATTCAAGGACCCAGAAGGACAAATTGCCCGCTGGATAGAGCATCTCTAGGAATATCACTTTGAGATTGAACATCGGGCTGGAATTATTCACAAGAATGCTGACGCCTTGTTCAGAAGACCGTGCCCGGTGAATTGCAGCCATTGCTCACGACAGAAAGGCAAAATTAGTGAAGCGAGACAAGTGGCTATGGTCGGCGAAGACTGGGTGCCGGTCGTGCTCCGTGCCAACCAATCTGAAGACCCAGAAATTGGTAAAATCATTCTTTGGAAAGAGGCCGGACGCCGACCTGGTTGGGCAGAGGTTGCTCCTTCGAGCCAAATATTAAATTCTAATTGGGCCCAGTGGGACAGCTTGAAGGTAGACGACGGAGTCTCAAGGCGTGTGGTCGAGAGCGTCGATGGGACATCCTCGAAGTGCCTCGTCGTGCCTTGGAAATTGACACCTGAAGTCCTACAACATCTGCATGACGGTATCTCCGGAGGTCATTTTGGCATCAGTAGAACACTAGCCAAGGTCAGAGAGAGGTTTTACTGTGTTAACTCCAAGGAAGATGTCAAGAATTGGTCGAGGAGATGCGAAGTTTGTTCCACCGCGAACGGGCCGAGAGGAAAAAAACGGCGCCCATGCGGCAGTACAACGTGGGAAGCCCGTTAGATAGGATTACCATCGACGTAGCGGGCCTCTTCGCGGAAAGAGAAACTGGAAATAAATACATCCTGTTGGCTGCAGATTACTTTTCGAAATGGGTCAAAGCAAATCCAATACCGAACCAAGAAGCGATTACCATCGCGACCGTCCTGGTGAGGGAATTATTCTCACGTTTTGGTAATCCCTTGGAACTACACTCCAACCTAGGCAGAAACTTTGAATCTGCCATATTCCATCAAGCCTGCTCATGGGAATAAGAAAAACAAGAACTACGCCGCTGCACCCACAATCGGATGGCATGGCCGAGTACATGAATAGGACAATCAGCAGACCCCTTTCCTTGGTGGTTTCGGAACACTAGCTAGATTGGGATGAACATCTGCCGCTATTCCTTCTGGCATACAGGTCTTCGATCCATGAAACGAATGGACAGACACAGAAACCCTAGAGCGGTCCATTTCAATCGACTGGCACCTTACGAAGGTAACAACCCGAGAGCCGAAGGAGACCAAGAGGTGGACGCGTGACTGGAGGCCTCACGGCAAACTACAATCCATCATAATACTCCATGGACTTCATGACTAGATGCGCCGATGGGCTTAAGTTTTGCTACGGAATCACCGAAGAACTGCAAGGGCACCTATTCCTAATTATTAGAACTGTTCCGGGTCACAACAGCCTTACGGAGGGGGCAGTAACGGGGTAAATGATCCTGTCAATTTGGCGGGCCCTGGTAATGGGTTGCTGTGGAAAAAAAAGAATCAACAGCGATGATGTTTATGGATCATGTCGCCTTGAGCGGATTTAAAAGTAGTTCATCTTTAGTTAAATAGCGGAAATAAATAGTGTTCTGAAATACAGCGTGTATTATTATGCCAACGAACGTTACAATATGTTTAAATCTGTTATCGTCGCTGCTCCCTCAAAAATCCCAGCAATATGCCCCTGTCATGGAACGCAAAGTAATACCTAAGCTGCCCATAA
Organism: Ceriagrion tenellum; assembly: GCA_963169105.1. NCBI lineage: Eukaryota > Metazoa > Arthropoda > Insecta > Odonata > Coenagrionidae > Ceriagrion > Ceriagrion tenellum. The sequence continues at coordinate 29,175,620 of OY720643.1, read as the reverse complement.
ATCTTCATCCATGTGTATGATTTTTTAATTATGAAAATATGAATTAATGAAAAATAGTACCATCATTTGCAGTCATCACATCGAAGATTGATTTGTGGCAGCTATTGCTATTGTTATTGTGTCATAGCTTCTTCAGTCCTTACATTCTTTTCCGTCATTTCACTTCCTTATTGACTCATTCCAGAGTTTTTCCTTTTATTGATATCTTTTTTACTACCGTCAATCAGATTATCCTTTTATTAATGATATCAGGCGGTTATTTCGCCTTGTTATAGGCCCAATATGTTCTTTTCTTCTAATACAGAGATTTTATGTAAATATGTATTCTCTTTAACTCTTTGTACGACTCCATCTCTGCGTCCATACTGTTTATCATTCTATTTGGAAAAGTATATCCATTCTTCGGTATAACTCTACAGATGTAATCCTTCGAACTTAATTATCATAAATGAATTTGTTTTCATGAAATTTTTCCTCATTTACAAGCTATTATTGATAGCTATCAACAGAATTCTAAAGAAGGCATTCTTAGCTAGCGCTAAGTTAATCACTACATCTGTTTTGATTTTTCATCCGCTGGTGGTCTGACTTTCCGGATTGCGAAATTCCTCCCCTTGCTTCAGTTTTGCTGCCCTAGTTTTATTTCACGCAGATTCTGTCTTAAACATTTCTCCCGCAAACCATTATTTTGATTTTGATACATCTTCAAGTTTAACATCGTTATCTTTATTCCATAGGTCATCCTCCATTTTTAGATCGGTAAAATTATACAAAAAAATACGAATTGGCGTTATTTTCTCTCCGGCTGATGAGAGCTTTCCCCGTTGATTGCCGTTCGTGACGGAGGGTCCCAGGCCCTCAGTCCACTCGACATTGGCATTTGATTTTGAAAGACATTCCATTTCCCCATTCCCCACTGCATACACTCCGGTGATATCCCTGGTCTTTTTATCCGTTGCGAGACGTTTTAAGGAATCGGAATGTGCGTGTGGTAAGAAAATGCCTATGCTGCAAATTTCCGCACATATTTACATTTATTCAGTAATTGTGGTCAAAACGGTACTTGAGCATTCAGTTTATTCCTTGAAGTGTTCAAGTAAAAAAATACAAAAATTTTCAAATTAAGATAAGTACACAGAAGCATTTAGCCCTGAGATATTGGTATATTCATCTGAATAATGGATATTCTGTGGCCGCATCACCGGTTTATTTTTACGACTAACGCTGTGTATGGTACTTGAGTCTAATTAAAACTAGATTGGTAACTAACTGATTGAAACTTTCGCGGACCTTTGAATACGTAAAAAATTCTTTTTTGGGTACATTTTTGGGAGTTTACCGGGTCACATGTAAAACCTGAAACCGCAGGTATATTCGTGAAACTGGTAGAACCATAAAAACAAAAATAAATGAACATATGCAGGCTATTAGACTAGAATATGTTCATCGCTCCGCCATCGCTGAACATGCTGCGGAAGGACATCAGTTGGACTTGGATAGCATAAAAATTTTAGCAAAAGAAAAAAACTTTAAATCCGTCTCGTCAGGGAGGCGATTGAAATCCGGAAACGCCGGGATAATTTAAACAGATACCAGGGTCTGATGCTCAGCGAAACATGGAGACCGTTAATTTTAAATGTAAACCCCTAAAGAACCATCCCCCGTAACTACAACAATTAGATATAACCGTCATAAATTGATACTCTGATGAAGCCTCCAGCAGGGGAGGGCAAATACGAGTAAATATACCCAAAAAAGAATGTTTTACGTAGACTGGTAACTGTTTTATAAAAGATATTTGTTTTGATATTATTGAGTGAAAATTTAAAAAAAATATTTTTGGTGAATGTTCCTATAATTTTAATTCTAAGCAGCCACATTTCGTGGGCTTATGTCCCATTGCTTAAATACCCAAAAGATGTTGGGCCTGTTTCATTGCATGTATCAGTCATAATTTGTAATGTACGAGCCTGTGTATTACATGAGTCAAATACAACTCGCACTATGCATACGATATAGCGTATGCAATTGTTAAAAGGCCTATGTGACGTTGTGATGTTATACATTTTCTGCGAGTTGTCCCTTAAAACTTTGACGCTAATCGGAATCCTTTGATTAATAATTTAGTGGGATACCTCAATAAATGGCCTTGGGGGTTCTAACTTAACTCTGAAATGGTAGACACGCTTGATTGGGGTTGCTTTGTGTGATGAGGCTTGATAAGCGTCCGCTCAAAGTCATTCCTTTCCCGCTTTCTGGCAACATGCTCCCGTTGTTACAAATATAATTGGCGAGTAAAATGGTGCTGCAGTATTTATAGCTGAGCAGAATTATCTGAGTTAGGACCCGTTTGATGAAAAAAGAGCCCTTTCAATGACACCCACGAAACAAAGCCTATATCAAACACTTTATACCAATACCATGATGAAAATTATTGCTGCAGTAATAAAACTGAAAAAGATGAACGCTATAATTGACATAGTCTACTTATTTCTCTTTCAGTGAGACCAGGATGTTAGCTACATTTCGTAACGGTCAGAACATGAGCTTTCATGACAAATATTGAGTCGCATGTTTGTTCTAAACTAACTTCGAGGAGAGGCCATCGTTCTAAATTAGCTTACGAACGTATTCAATTCTTTTTGTATTTTTAAATTCTTCTCTCACGAGAGATATTCAAAGATACGATATGCTGAAAAATTACTAAGGTCGTTAAGTATCATGTAGTACCTGTGGCGGTATTTCAGGTCCCAAAATGGGTTCTACCTTGACCTATTGGGGCAAATATGCCGTAACGCATAATTAATATGGACATCTCGCAATTTTTTCCCTTTCTTGTAGACTCTTGTTGATGCAAAGACAATTTCTCCTTGAATTTTTAAAAATAACCCCAAAAGCTTGATGTTCTTGAATGTCTTATTGATTTCGGGTGGGTGGATTGATTAACAACGCCCTCCCTCCTCCCCACACTACGACCTTTGGCAAGGAGTCCATTAAATATTAATCGTTGCCTGAGGACTCCTGATGGGAGAAAGAGTGTCAAAGGTAAGAGAGATAGATCCAGTTGTGATCTGCTCGCGTGACCCGTAGTGTGTCTCACCTGCGCTGGCCGCCCACAGGATGGGCTGCCGACCGTCCTTGTCCACCACGTCCACCTTGACCTTGTGCGCCAGCAGCCTGCGGAGGACGGCGAGGCCTACCCTCGGGTCGGCGGAGGCGGACGCCGAGTTTGCACCGCACATCTGCGCCGCGTAGTGTACGGGATATCCGCCGTGGATGTCCGGCGTCGAGGGGTTGGCGCCCGCCGCGATCACCATCTCCAGAGCCTCCACCTCTCCGCAGACTATTGATTTGAGGTTGCGGAGAGAAAGATAATAATTATATTATTTATGGAGATGATCAACCTGTGAGGTAGACATAAGTGGATGTTATGTAAGCCATACTGAGCCCCTTACAGCCAAAGGTCTTGGTCTCCTTGCATTATTTGTTCCTTAAGCTCGCCATATATCCTACCTCTCCTCATTTAGTCCTTTGCTGACGACGCAGTTGTCTATCATGAAATAAGCGAAGATGCGGACTTAGAAGTTCTGTCATCGGACCTTGACAACGTTCATTACTGGTTCCAGGAGTGGGGAATTAAATCTTAGCCAGTGCACCACAGTTCGCTTCCTGCGAGAGTCATTACACAAATGCCGTAGCTACACTGTGGGTGGAATAAACATAAAATCGTCAGATTCAGTTAAATACCTTGAAATTACCTAAACATTTGTTATATCGTGGGGAACACATTCAAAACCTATGCAGCAAAGCATCAAAGAAACTAGGTTTTGTTAGGAGTAAAAAGAAAGGTCCTCGGGTGAAAAAGTGAAAGAGAGATGCTACTAGACTCTCGTTAGGCCACACCTCGTATGCGCCGCGAGCATTTTGGATCCTGTTCATAAAGATTTAACCAAAAAAATTAATAAACTACAAATAAAAGCTGCACGCTTCGTTTAAAACTGCTACGAGCGAACATAGTGTTTCACAACTTTTTGAGGGGTTAAGGTGGGAGCCCCTAGAGACTCGGAGACTACAAGCTAGGCTTATCTTGCTTGAGAAATTCAGAACTGATGTGTTTCCGAGCGATACAGAGAATATGATCCTAACGCTTCACTGCACCTCTAGGTCTGACAGAAGCGATAAAATAAGAGAGATACATTGCCGAACCAATAGGTACGAAAACTCGTTTTTTCTCCGCACAATGAGCGACCACAATAAAAACTGAGCTACATTAAATGCACTCCCATAATATGCGTCACCATTTCACCTCCCAAAACCATATACCTTACCTCTTTACACGACTGGTTTCCTAACACCCCCTGCCACACGCCCATGCGGTGGCTCGCAGGGTTGTATATAGATGTATATGTGGAGAACTTATTTTTTCATTCCCCTTCCACGCTTACCCATCAGTTTCCCTTCTCTCACAGCCTTCATTTATTGTAAATAATTTATGGGAAATATCCTAAAACCTTAACATTAAACAGTCTTTGAGTGATTAACTGGTATGTCAATGACATTCAAATGTATCCAAGAGGATGTACTACTTACCAATATCATAAAATCTCTCGTAATTTTCATGGCGGAAACCTTAGAATGACGGGGTTAAATTTTGGTGATTGGTGTTAAGGTCCTCGTGATGCCTAGATTATGAATTCAGAGTTTTCCTTGGAAGCCGTTTACATTAATCGGCATCCAATGGTAAATAATTTCGTAGCTTACCCCTATAGATGACCTTGGGAGAGACTAATTTTATCCAGACGCGGCAGACACGTTTGATTGAGGATGCTTTCGGTGATGACGAGGAAATAGTGTTGGCTCAAAATCGTTCCTCTCCAGCTATCTCGTTGCGTGTGGGTAGTGTGGTTACTAGAACAGATGATTAAAATAGTATTGTAGTATTTTTAGCGGGGAATTATTATTTTTGCACCTGGCCGATGAAAAGCACTTTATTCCTTCCCCCTACATAACTACTTCCAACCACTTAATCTGCCTCCTCTTAACCTTCTATATAAGCTTTCTCTCCGTACTCACTAGGTCTAGAACATCTTCGATCGTGACCTCGTCCATCGCATGTTTTTTCTTCTCCTTTCTGCCCACATCTCAAACGTCGGCCATATATTATCATTTTCTTTTTCTCAGAGTCCTTGTAAGTGCGACATACAACTGGACCCTTGGCCTGTCTCTTTTTTACATCGGATCGGACGGGTTATCTTCTGCGTTTGTTCATCCTGATGAATGACATGTTTCGCAGGCATTCAGGTGGGCTTCTTCAGATCCTATCTTACAGATCCTACAGCTCTCATCCAATTTGCTTCGCGGGGCATTTTTAATTCACATTCTTAAACAGTTTTTAATCTCAGTTCACTTCACTTCGTGAACGTCTCCTTTGCTGACACTTTTCTCGTTCCAGTTTCCCTGTCGCTTTCCCCATTATCCTCCAACACAATACCCTTTAAATTTATTTAGTGGATATGTTAATTATATACAACGATGATTTTGGAGTAAAAATTCTCAAAAGCAAGGCACGGTACTGCACGTCCTCGCTGCATTTTTGGACGGGATGAATGAAAAAAATTAAAATGCTTAATTTTTAGGAAAAAAATATCTTATTCTTTCACATGCATGCATGTGCACATCACTCAGACAAACGCTAATGTACCAGAAAGTATCTTCCATGGCATTCTTTTTGTAACCTTACTTATTTTGCCCTTTCCTCCCTCTTTTATGGCTGGTGATCCAACAGCCATTGCTGCACTACTCTTCCACAGAATATCGGCAGTGTAAATTCTCTGCAACTATGCAACGGCTCACAATGTTTAGATGTAAGGCAGTGTTCCTCAAAGAAAAACTATCTAATATTCGCTAATGATGATACATATGGTTACCTGGAAATTTAGCATCATCTTCGGGACAATTTTATTATAGGCATAGAGCGTCAATTGTTTTAGAAAGTTGAAACCTGAAAAGAGGGAAGGTCTAATTAGCGCTGTAGTTTACAATAGTCGAGAGTTTAGTGAAGATTAATTATGCCTGATATGAGCAGATTATTTTCATATTTCCTCATTCGTTCTGAAGAAATTGTGATTTTATGCTCATTTGGTGAAAGAAAATATTGTCGCGGCTTTCTCAAGCGGCCATTTAATTGAATAAGTGATTCGGTAAAAAATTTAATGCATATAAAGGCAGATTAAATCAAGAAGGACGTCTTTATTTTATCATATCAATTCCGCGATCAATGATATATTGACGCATAATATCATTAATCAAGGGATAATTTTAACAAGAGTTAATTATAATCCCTCGAGGGACCTTTAAAAGTTATCTTCAGAAGACCTCTCAGTTGCATTTTTTGCAGGAAATGATTCCATCGAGGCTAACAAATGCTAACCAAATCATAAAACCATAAAGCTAAGTTTAGGATAACGTGGCAGTTCTCTGAAGAGAAATGACCTCAGTTGTCGAACGGGCTATGTTCTCCCCTCTCGTGAGCACAGTTTTCAATGCACGGAGTATGGTAGCGGTATTTTGGTGTGAAAGGCTAATCTGTTCACGGAAATTGACTTGGGGCATCTTTTGGGCATATTGCGTGCAAACGGTTGCGTGAGAATTCCCTCAGGATTTCTTCCGTATCCATTTTCATGCACATTTCACCTGTCGAAACATAATTTGACGTCTCATGGAAAAGTGCGTATAACACGTACAACACAAATATACTCACGAGAGTCTGTGGATGAGACTTCGCGAGGTTTTAAATGAAAAGGAAGAAGTTACTGCGGTGTATATCGATCCGGCTTCTACTCGCCAAATCTGTCATTAATGATGCCACGTTGGGGTGTTGATTAGTTGTCCCTCAAGAGTTCTCATCTTGTGTTTATTGGAATGAATTCAAGAAGTTGGACCGGAGTTGTTGACTCAATGATATCGTAGAGTGCCTAGCATAATGGCTATCGTTCTGGAGGTATTGCAATTTAAAAGCGCTTCCATATTATGCAAAACATATTTTAAAATTTGCTTTAACTTTGTGTTTATCATATCCTCGGGGGAAAGTTGGATAAAAATTCTCCTTTAGGAAGAAAGTGGGCTTAAAGATGGGCATCAATTTATTGGCAAAAGATTTGAGGTAACAATTCTTCCCATTTCATGGGGTTAAATGATACATGTCATGAATAACTAACTTGCATGTTATTTTCGACCAGTATGTACAGTATAGGTAATCTCTGAATAAGTGAAATAGTTTTTATATGTAGAAAGACGTTAAACCAGGCTATGATAGTGCTCTGAATAAAATTTCCGTCTTCAGTACATCATAAGCAGCACTTAATTTCTACTAAAATTCCCTAAGTAACTGGAAGTGTAAGTGGAACTAGTCAAATATTAGAGATACTCCACTCTAATAGCAAACAACTATTGTTTGTGTAATTCTCTCGGGCTCGCCACCGGGTAAGAAATTCATAGGCAGCCGACGTTTTGGGTTCCGACTCGTTATCCATTCTCAAGGCTACTGATGCGAGCTTGAAATGACCGTTTAAATAGGCGCTAGGCGGGGCGGGAAGGGTCGATCCCCGATTGTTGTGGTGGAGGACCGTTGACCAGCGGGGACTTAGCTCTGGCGTTCTGAATTCTTTTCAGAATTCTATTCCAAACCCGGTGGCGAGCCCGAGAGAATTACACAAATATTATTCGCCGGGAAAGTGTAAAATCATTCAAAAGAACTGTTGTGCTTTGCCTCACTGCATCCATGAAAGTGAAGGCATCATTTTAAGATTTATATACAATATTGAGATTGCTAATAAGCTTTGAAATAGTTTTAGTCGCTCAAGCTGAAGAAAAGTAGTCATTCAAAATTTATAATCCAATGACTTATTAACATCCTAATTGAACTTTTTCAAGAACTTATACATGTAAATAGTAAAAACAATATTGCATTTTATGAATATTTTGATTTATGATTTTTTACTGATTCGATGTACGTCCTTCATATTCTAGTTTCCATTAATTTCATTCTTCCCATTCTTCGTCTTCAAAGTTTATTTTCCCAGTGCGAGCACATTTCCTTCTCTGTAGAGAAACCCTCGACATAATCTTTTTATGGACATCCATCCTTATTAATTCTAAACTTATTGCCATGCCATCTTTATTGTGAGGTTACTAGCCTCAAAACTATTAATTGCGATAATGGTATTTATTTTATCATTTTACATATCTTTCCATTTTTTATGTTATCGGTGGTCTTAGCCCGCAAATAACAAGAAAATACCTAATTTAAGTTACAGTAAAGAGCTAAATAGACGCTCCCTGAATCCTCAAATAAATTAATTAAATCTTTAAAAATATAATAGCTGAAGTGTCTAGCAAGCGATCCTAGCTGTCACACACCAACCTCCTTAACGATTAATAGCGACGATGCCTGTTGACCTGCCCTTTTTAGGGCCTGAGAAGGAGCGTTCAGAGGCTAATTTGGTAGGAAGCCTATTTAAACTTCCCTCGACGTGACATATCGACCGACTTTGCTGTGACGTCCGCAGCTTCGATACCTCAACAGTTTTCAGCGTGGCGTTAAATCAAACCCTTTTCGCGGCTAGTTCCTAGTATCTCCAGCGATCCAGGATTGCTGGAGGATCCACTAGATCCACTGGATTGCTTCATAACAAAGGGAGTCCTATCGCCTCAATCCATGTACAGATATTTTGAATCTTGGGGTGCTGTTTTTGGAAAACATTATTACTCGCTGCATAATAGCTCATGTGTTGATTCTGAATCTTAGTGAGAAAGAAATGACTCTGGTTCTAAGAGGTTATTCATATTCCTTTCATTCTGGTATAAAAAACTTTCTTCAAAGTAAATGGATATTCAAGCAGCCAATGGCAAGCAATTTTTACATTTTTCGGAGACGGTTTGAAAAGTATTCGTAATGAATGCTGTGAGCTTGGTGCAAGAATTTATCATTGAAACTAATTATCCTTGTTGTGATTTTAATATTCGAATGTAGTTAATCACAATCACCACACACTCCGGGACCTGTGCTTTGGCCAATCATTTAAATTTAAAGAGGTGAAATATTAAATTTTGAACCAAACATTCATAAAAGGTTAGAAAAAAATTATGCATGTCGTAAAATCCCTCGCAGCATGCAACAAGATAACAGATATTCAAAATATATCAATTCTTAAAAACGTCAAACGTAAATTCATGTCAACATAGGTATATTATGGGGATTTTTGTAATTAATAATTTTGATCAAATGTTTTAGTTCAGGCATAAAAATACTCTTTTTTATGTTTTAATTTCATAATGTTGCTGATCTTAATGCATAGCAGCAATTATAACTGTTTCTCTCTAATTGGGTATTTTCCAAAAATTTTAGTTCTAAGAATATAGATCTTAACTACTTACTTTTAGTCTTAAAAACATACGGAGTGAAAATATTTTGGAATTCATTCGATATTCTCGGAGATATGTAAGATTAAAATAGTCCGAATTTCATATTTTTCACGTACGTGGATAATACCCAATTATTTTAGTGCAATCAGACATCCATCTCAAGGTAAAAAAATCTATTTAAATTACTTCCAAGTTTTCCCCATTTTTTATAAAAAATTAAAACTTTACGATAAATGTTATATTTGTTGTTGGAATCACTGAGGATGAGGAAATAAATCTGCGAAACGTCGATAGAAAGAGGTTTTAGAAGTTATTTATTCGACTGAGACCAATCCTCCACAATAGTTGTTTTTACGCGTAAATGTGGTCAAAAACAACTTAAATTAAAAATGCTATGAATAAAATGCAACTTCATAAGAAACAACGTTGACGTAGTGGACCCTCCTTCTCTAATTAGCTGTAATAGTAGACTTTAATAAGTTGTGAATTTCTTCGTCTGACATAACAGTTGATCACTAATAAAATGCACGGCACCTTTCTCCATTTTCAACAACTCGTGCGTGGAGGGGTTATGCAGCCTCTGGATCTCTGCGAAGCAAAGATGTGAGAGGAAGTGGATGAGGTAGAAAAACAAAGAGAATGAAAATGGGAATAAGGAGATAAGAGTGAAAGGTCGGGGTCAGGAGAAGCTGAATATAGAAAAGCTATATCCTGCACTGCGTATATACCCGCGGCTTGGTAAAGCCTAGCGACTCTTGGGTCTACTGTAGCTGATTATCTGTCTCATTTACCAGCTCAATCTTACCCCTCAGTTTGCGAAATTACAGATATTCTGCGGAGAACACAAAGAAAGAGAAGGAAGTGACAAACAATGCAAAATAAGAAAAATAAGAGTAATGAAGAGAAAAAACGTAGCCATAACCCTGGAGAAATGAGGATCACGACAGGATTAGGTATCTCAACCCTTTACTGCTGTCCAGAGTATCACATGGCTTACCCAGAAAAGAGTTATTGAAGGAGCATTTAGTTGGTCATAAGTTGGAGGAACACTTCACCTGTGAAAATATTTATTTAATACTCATTGCCTGGGCTATGAAAATAATCTTCTTCTTTCCTGGCTTAGACATAAAGTCTGTTCCGGCTTCACTTTACCACCTCATCCTTGGTCATCCTACTCTTCTATCCAACGACTTCCACTCCAAAGCCAGCTGTTGACAATTTTCAATAGGCATTCGTAGTACATGCTCTTTCCACCTATTTCCAAACTCTCCTAATCTCTCAGTTATGGGCTGAATACCAAGTACTTCTCATATAGATGGACTCCTTATTTTATCAAATCTTGTGCACCTCTCCACATCTAGAAGAAATTTCATTTCTGATTTCTCTATTTGCATAATTTCTTTTGTTTTTCTGTCCAACATACTGAACCATACAACCCAGTAGGAACTGTCATTACTGTGCTGTATTTTATTTATGTATATTAATTGTGAATATAATTGGTTTAAGTTGTTTTTTAATATTTAAGTTAATTTGGCTTATTTTAGTATGTTTATTTATTTCTGTCAAATTTGGCTCGATTGTTGTTTGTTGTCGAGAGGGATCGGACGTAACTAATAAAGTAGTGAACCAAGAGGCAAGTCAATTAAGACTTATTATTAAAACTTAGCTATTACTTCATGAAGTTTAATCCAGGTTTCTTTGGTTTAGTCTGAAATAATGATATGAAAATAATAACCAACCAATCTATCGGAAAGGTGTTTGTGTGGCATTGCGTTGGTTTGCGTGCTCACCGGTGGCCCAGTGGACGGCCGAGTGGCCCTCGCGGTCCATTCGCGTCACGTCCGCTCCCTTGTCGATGAGCAGCCGGAGCAGTGAGCGGTTTCCGGAGATGACGGCGAGGTGCACGGGTGTGTAGCCCTCCTCGTCGCTTGCGTCCAGCAGCGAGGGACACGCCGTGAGCAACGCGGACGCGCACGCCGGGCTAGAGTTCTCCGCGCAGTAGTGCAGCGCCGTCTTGAGCGTGCGGTCGCGGTCGGAAGCACATCCGGGCTGCGCTCGGTGATAGATAAGAAAAAAAGGAAGAAAAAATGGGATTATTTAACGACGATGATAATAGGGAGCCAATTTACCCTTTTACCAACTAACAATAACAATCCATAATCAAATCATATTTCAGCTTCTATTGAGCACATATTACCATAATTGAGTCGATGGTAATTATTTTAATTGAAAGTTGGTGATTTTACTGTTAATAATGTACTAATTAGGAGTTATTCTGTCAATGTTAGGTAAAAAACTTTTAAATAATTCCAAATTAGAATTGTTATAATTCTCTCATCCTTACTAATATATAAAAATGTAATGGTGCCTGTCTGTATGTTGCTCCATCACACAAAAATTACTGAACCGATTGAGCTAAAATTTGGAATGTAGATGAAAAATATATCAGATTGTAAGCTAGGCTATATTATAGAGCCCTCAGGGCCTCCGAAGCTCTCCTTTCCCCAGTGGTCCATGCTAAGCATTGGATTCTGTGCAGTGGTTTAATTATTTGCTTTTTAAAAGTACTTTCACTCAAGATAGATGGCTGGAGATTTTTAACCGGATGACTGAATTAATGAAGTTTCTAATTCTTTCAATCGATTTTCATTTGCGCTTCATATTTGCCTGAAAGTTATGTTCTTAGCTGAAAACTCTCACATATTTCTCTGAAATTAACGATAGCATATTACCTTGACAACCAGAGATTTGATTTTCAAAGGGTATTCATGCCTCTAGCATTTATATATAACGTTTTCGTGGAGGCCCATGATAGCATGTAGATATAAAATTTGTATGAGAAGGGCTCAGAGTCCCAAGGGCCCCATGATAGATAGCTTCGGGGGGTAATCGATAAATTCAATGCATACTTACAACAAGTGTACTCTTCAATGTGTACTCTCAAAGTACCTCTCATAGGGGTAATGCACATATATGAGAGAACAATTACGTAGTAAACGATACAAATAAAGGAATCAAATAGACTAAACACGCAATAAAATGTGCAAAATAATTACTCGCTGCGAATGGTAATGTTAGTAGCGCCTATGTTGCTACAACAAAGATGGCGTAGTTTATTATCGTTTGATACTCAGATGTACCTTACTATTACACATATTACAAGTAGTGGAACCGTCTGTCTCTCATGACGTTTGCGAACTGTTTGTTAGACCAATTCCCATATCATAAACGTTACGAGTTAATTATATATATTTTTAAAAGTGTTAAAGAGCAGTTAACTTACATTCACTCAATCATCGAGGAGCCTATTAAAGACTCTCACTGTGTTTCCCCTCCTTGGACTTAAAAATATATCCATGGCATGCCTAATAGAATAAAGAATAATTATTCGAAAAAAACTTCTAGAACTTTCTTTGCGAGAAAATGGGCCCTCGAAAGAAAAACAACGAAGATTAGACTTGGATGCTCAAAGACATGCCCACCAGCGATCTAATGAAACTCCGTAAGAGCGGCACGCGCGATGGGAGGAGGATGCTCCAAGACACGCTTCCCAGCATCATTTTCCCGGTTTCCGGGCTTGATATATCTGATTTTTATGACAATAAATAAGTCGTAAGGGCAGACTCTCCAAGTGGCTGGCCTTCACTTGAAAAGTCACATTTTCACGCATGGGCAACTTGACGTGGCTTGCTCCCGCGATTCAAGCGGCAACAACCTTTCTATCAGTACCCCTGAAGGAAAAGCTGTAGTAATAGTGTAAAAGCCTATTTTCTACTGAGTTGATACATATGATTTAATCACGATCAGCGTTTATAAATAGTAAACGAAAAAAAATAAAAATACATAAAAAGATATATCTAGAAAAATGGGAAACTAAGACAGTCATCTCCCCGTAGTGTTTCTCGGGTTACGCTAAGAACTGCACAAACTTCATCCTAACCCAACCTATGGATGGTTAGCCAGCTATAAATTTGGTTCAAATATATACCCATCTGTTTCGAATCTTCAATTTGTTTTAAGATGGCGGAAATTATAATGACTTCACTACATGATTCTTACGAAAGAAGAATGGGAAATTCTGCTCAGAGAAGGACATCCGTGCATGAAAATCGGCAAATGCACTAAGAATCACCATAGATTTTTGATGTAGTAACCGAAAGTAATGATTATGGCTACCTTTTACACTGAAGGTGCAGTCCGGGAGACGGAGGATTCATAGGTTAAATAATCATGGCTGCTGCAGCAAATGCTCCTTCTGACGTTGTCATCCGCTGGATTGTACCCTGCTCTTCGATCCTGATTAAGATACTCAACGCACATATCAACATTTAAGAGCGCAACTCAATTAAGTCATTGAAGGCAAATATATGTATATACACAAGTCTATCAGAAGACGGCTCAAGAGAACCTGAGGGACGAGGTGACTATTTAGGAACCCAGGTACTATTTAAGTCGTAATGAGTCTATGTGGTGCATTTTTGGGTTTTCCATTCATGATAGAGGACCAACAGTCACTCATCTCTACGTGCACCCGGAAAACGGTCAGCGTGTCTTCTACAATGAACACAACGTGCGAAATAGGTTAAGAACTCTTCAAATGACCACGCTGACTGTATTCTTCAGGCTCAGTGGTTTTCTGGTAAAATAAGTTTGTTTTTCATTCCCGTTGAATTTCACCGAGTATCTTCTACTAGTGTACAATAAATATCTTAAAATGGCATGAAAAAAACGTGGCTAAGTAAAACATTTTCCTCGAGAATAATGAATTCAATTAATTTCAATGGCTAATTGATCCAGAATTTTACCAGATACCGATTTATTGTAGAAACGTCTTTGTATTGGCTTTACTCAAAAGACCCACCGTCTGATATACCTATTTACGAGAATCTTACGACACAACCAAATTATCTGAAGATAGCATGGTAAAGCTGAATCCATGTTGCTTGAAAAAATAAACCAAGCAATTTGAAATGATTAGAACAAGGATATCAGTTTTGCAAAGTTAACCGAGATCTGTTTTTCATTCTCGCTATTATATTTAATTTTGTTCTTCTGCTGTCCCAGTTTGATGCAACTTGTAGATTCATTGTTACGTCATGACACTCGTTATTCTGGGAAAATATTTTATCTTCTGTTTTCTTGTCCGTCAACGAAGACAAAAGGGTATTTTTACGTCAATATCTTGTCTATAAACGTCGATCTCAACCTGAAAAGTAGTTGAAACAGTATATAGTCGACTCATCAAACTATTTTAAATTGCCTCATAGGGTATTTTACTGCATTGCCATTGCTGAGAAAACTTGGCGTTGGAAAATTATTTGGATGCCTTGCAATTTCAATTGCTAATCTTATTAATCTCGCTACTACTCTCGTCAATAGTTTTGTATCTCAAACTGAATATTACGGCCAGTACTAGAGAGCTGTGCTCCGGTGTGGCTATTCACTGGTAGTTCTCTTTTGACATTTTATGATTTACAGGGCACTTTGTCTACCTGATGTATGTTTTTCCACAGTCACATGTTGTCATATCAACTACTTCTGACGCTTCTGACACAAAGGGATGTACACTCCTTCTGATTTCTCTCTCCTTCCGTGCTTTATTCCTGACGAATTGCCCAGGGGAAGGCGAGAAAGGTTGGATTCAAAAAGTATAATGTTAAGAAAAGGATAAACATTTCCGTCAAACTTAAATAAAAACCCTATGAAAACCTTTTAAGTAGGTTTATGTCAACTGATTTTTATATTTAAGGGTCTTTGAGTCGAAAATGTTTTTCAGAGAGAGATGTTTTTTTGAAATTGTGGTTAGCTTGAAAGCTCTTTCAATTGATTGCGCTCAATATGCCTCGAACATGAGAGAGGGAGAAAAAATAGCCAACCGCACTGTTTCCGGAACCATTATTAACGTGCCTTGCCATGTTATTACCCTTTCTAACACGGTGTTTGCTCCGTATTTTTCACCCACATTTTCCTTTTGCATTCCCCTTTACGTGAAGAGTCCTACACTCCTTTCGACATGAAAGTAATTACGAGCTAGGTAACAGTTTTGACCCAGTTTTGACCCAGTACTCTTAGGTACTACTCGTTTCGTATTTTCCCTTACTGCTGCTTTATTTCGAAATATTCTGACCTGTTTTCTTATGGTGAGTTCTCTTGCCTTTTCTAAACGGAGGAGAGTTGATCTTATTAGCTAGTTGAATGCTTTGAACTATGTTCAACGTTTTGCTTAGCCTATCGGTAGGCGTGTTTTTGTCAGTAATTTTAGAGTCTAAAGAGTACACAAGTTTTTCAATTAAGTAAAAATTGCTTTATTTGTGTATTTTGTCTCATAGTTTCAAGGAGAGGTTTTTCGAAGGAGCATGGAAATTTCAATACGAATTTTTAGGCTGAAGATTGGGTTATCTCGTTTGTCTTAGTCACTTAGTTTTATATTATCACTCATCTCTTCAAATAGAGAGAATGCATCTTAAAATAAATACCAATAGACCATGCAGGACTACGCTTATCGTGGACGCTTTTTCTTTGTATTGGTGGTACAAAGACGTTACTTGGTGACATTCTCTTACCAAAGTGCTATTATTTTTTTATTTGTATTATATTTATTTGAATAATTTACGTTAATGATATTAAATCGAATTTAATTGAAATACCTCGTATTTATACGGCTGAGGTTGCTCATAGGACTCTGTATTTTCGCACTATCAATAGCTATTCTAACTCCGTAAATACTATGTCGTTGGCATAAATGAAATGGCGATATTGAAATTAATAAGGGCATCGAAGTCTTTAGCAGCCGTGATATCATCACCCCATTGCAATTTAATAAACGCTAAATAAAGTAAAGATGACGGGAAAATTACACAACATACATAATGATAATACACATACTTGAGTTCATTCCACAAGATCATATAACAGACTATTTTCTCCATATTTTTTTACCATGCTTATGTTTTGTGCAATGCAATTTTTCTGTGAACATCATAATTGTATTTATTACTTATTTCCAAATTTGCATTGCAATAATAGCTGTTTAGAGTGTTTAAATAGTTTCAGTGCTGTGTGAATGTTTCAAATTTTATACATTTGATCAAATAATGCTCCATTTTTATCACTCTGGTAAGTTAAATTGCGTTAACGTACCTGATTCAAATCAGTATGATGTTAAGAATATAATTTTATGTTTGCTCGTACTCTTGCAGGAACTTTGCTTCTTTGCTGAAAATATGCAATTTTTACCAACTTTGGTTAACGATATCTCCATAAATTTAAATAAACATTGAACCTTGAGCTTAACTTAAAAATTTCGAAAGATTGTTTTACGGGATGAGTTTCACTTTAAGCTCTACAAGTTTAGAGTTAAGCCACCAGACAAATATATTTACTCTGTCTGCGATTTGGAAAATTTTTTCTGGTTCCGAAGAAAACCTCCTACACTGTATTTTCGAATATCAAAATTCTTAATGTCACATAAACTCTCTTAATTTTGTGCATTTGAGTCCTATTCTGACGAACATTTTGTTAAAGAAACACGTTTAAAGTATTGCTCAATAATGGTATCCTAAAGGATAAAACTGGTATCCTGTTTATCATTTTTAAACTTTACGCAAGTATTTTATTTTTTTAAGGGCGCAAAAATTGCGATGTGCGAAGAATTTAATAAAATACTAAAAAAATGCTAACATGGTTCCATTTTACAAGTATTCCAAATCCAAAAGATTTGGATATAAACGAGATGCAATGTAACAATTTTTCATTAATTGCTCTTCCTCTTCAGTGATGTTTGATGGAACAGCTGGGAAGTATATAATTCCGGACAGATTGGCTGTCTTGTAGCAATGGATTCAGAATATAACTTCAGGCACAATTTCGTGATAAAAGACGTTTTCCAGCTGATTCAATCCAATATTCCTTCGAGACTCCACTCAGGGGTACAATTATCCCTCAATCGGGATAGGGATGTATTTCTGATACTTACTAAATCTTTCATTATTTTCGCCAAATCAGTCAAGAAATATTCTGGAGTAAAGGCTTTCGCAGCTGTTAATTGTCGTTGCTGAATTTTCCGAGGCAAGTTGCGTCTCGAGCATCTTAGCCCTAAGTTTCACCCACGTTGCAGCGAGCATAATGTTGGGCTAAAACTGCTCGAGACGCTGCATGTTTCAGTACTGGAGTTTTTATTGGCATGTCTTATGAAGATGTTTTAATATATATACTTTTCAACTTCAGCTATCATTAATATAATTTAATAACTTTTAAGGAGCTTTAACTTTATATGGAGCCCCTAAAAGGGAAGTACCACGCACAGAATGATTAGTGCTGTATGCTTTGTTAACTTTTCTTCTAAAAATCTGGAGTAAAAAGAACCAGTCATATTTTTTTTTTTTAATTCGATCCGAAAAACAGGCTAAGCGGATGCTTACTTGCGCTTACATCTGGTTAGAGCGGCCACCTCTCATTCGTAGTTATGTCATTTTGATGGTTCTCAGTACACCATTTAATCAGTCATATGCGGCCACATTTGTTTTACTTTTTGAGCAAATATTTCAAAACATTTGTGTATATTGATTTGAAGTCTACTAAATAAGGCTACTAGCGCTATCTTGCAAATTTTTGTCCAAAATACGACACACCCAACCGCCAATTCAAAACTCCGATTTTTTAGTTACGAGGTTGGGACATTTCCGTGACCATTTTAAAACATCGTAGTTTTTTTAATTTACTCATTGGTGGTGAAATCCAGTTTGAAATTTTCCGGACCATGATTCATAGGCATTAAACGTAAATCCACTGGTATAGCCCACACTTATTTTGAAATGAGCAAGAAATATCTCGTTCAATCACAAACAAAACTTAGGATACGTAAGAGAGTTCTGTATATATTTTTGGTTAACATTTGAATTGATAAGCACTTAACAGATATGTTTCTCGTCCGGTACATCAAAAATTCATTTTGAAATTAAAAATAAATATAATCCGTAAGGCACCTTTTGCTAGTGCTTTTGACTGATAATTGGCCACTTTATAAAAATTTCACATGAAAAATGATGTTAATTGCTGGGTAAATAAATTAAATCTACCGTCATATGGACGCTAAAACTTTAAGAAAAAGTTAGATACCATGGTATACGACATGGTAGCATTTTGTTTTTACGCCCGGGAAATACTTTATTCATCGTACGGATTCCCATATTGTTCATTATAATAACATCATTAAATATGCATATAAATAAACAGTAGAAATAGAATTTCATCCGAGTGCTATTAAAAAATTTATGAAGTATCCGGAAAGGTGAGGTAGTTTGATTGGTTCCTCACCTTGGTGGCCAATATCCTACGGACATCGCCGTCCCGGCCCTGTTGGCAGGCATACATGAGGGGCGTGGCCCCTTCCGGGAGGCCTCTGGCGGCCACTGGAGGCACCAAGGGCTCCGTCTCCACCCCGCCCCTCCCTCTTCGATGACGGCCCCCCACCCCGCCACCGCCTCCCGCCGCCGCCGCTGCCTCCGTGGCGGCCGCCATCTTCGGTGGAGCACCCTCAGTGGCGCTGTCCTTGGACGCCGATTAGGCCACGCCTGCCCCCGCCGTGCTGGAGGCCAGAGGACAAAGAGAATGTCGGCATGTTGTGCTCTGAGAGGAGGATTTCCTCGTCTTCCTGTTTTGGTGGGAGAAGGAGAAAAAGGGGTCAAACAAATGAACTGATATACAGTGATGCTAAGACGATGACTCGGGCGGAAATATATATTGGAAAATTTTCCTTTGATTTGTGTTAAGGCCGCTTTACACGGTACAATTTATGGTACAAATGAATGTATCAAAGAATGTACAAGAAACTGAATTTAATTAGAGCATGTTCTGTTTCCCGTTAAGTCATTCAGAAAATCATACAATTTGCCGATTTACACGGTACAATTTCCTTCGTGAAGAAATTTGTGCATTCGTTTGTACAAAAAATGTACCGTATAAAGCGGCCTTTATGGGAATATTTCTTCTAATTAGGTTATTTTCACAACGCTGACCCTCTTGCTTTCCTGATTTATTCCGGAACCGACGAATTCATGACATTTTGCCCTGAAGACGATGGAAGACTTGGCCATCGAAACATCAGCGACTATGAAATCTCTCACCCGTTGGAGTTCCTGAATAGAGCTTCTCAACATCTAACGCCGAGTAAGTCTCAGATCTTACTTCACGTTAGGTTAATTGGGTGACGGCGCGGTGTTGGCATCCATCTTCTACGAAATGAGTCGAAAGGTTCACTATATAGAATAATTAACTAATGGTAATGTGCTATGCAATACTTAAATTCACCAACCAGTTTCGTAGTTTAAAACATCGTTACAGACTCAACAGACTTACTTTCAGAAAAACAGACTTAAAATACCATGACAGAACCATGCCATGTTACATAAAAAATACCATTTTACAGAAAAATAGACTTAAAATACCATGTATGTCATATTTATAGTTAAACACTTTCACCCAAATAATGACGTTTATAACCATCTAAACCAGATAGTGAATTACGAGCGTTGTGCGGAGTATTACTGATAGAATTCTTTCACAGAGATCCAAAGAGTTTATTTCATAATCACGGGGTTCACAGTTTTACTTCCTATCATAAAAAAAGATTCGGGCGCTAAAAATCTTTTCACGATGGCGTTAAGCAGGGATCAGGGTTTCTCCAGATCCTCAGAAAAATAGCCACCATGGTCGTTACTCGAATACGGACCCGCTGGGTTAAATGCAGGAACCTAAACTGTCACAAAACGATTTATCACGCGCTCTTCCGCTTCGAGCATCATTTTTTCAAAAGCTTTTCCACATAAGCTTTAGATCACTGGTGCTCGAACAGAGCGCTGCCTCCTTCCATACAACACCACTAAGTTGCTTGCAGGGTTAGCGTGCAGATGTAGAATTTCAGCTACTGAATCCGATGAGCAAGCCACCTCCCCTGCCATCTTCGCTCCCTCATAAGACATGCCCACACCCGAATGACGACGCCGAGAGATATGAACGCGAGCCACTCCACACTATACGCCACCGCGACTCGGCCGCACGTCCAACCCGGGACAAGTATGAAATACGAGGATGTGGAGGTGGTAGCCGGCTCCTTTCTTTATAACACATGTTTTTCTTTGTTTAATGTAGGAAACAGGTCCTACTGCTATTTCTTTTATTATGGGCTATAATGTTGGATGAAACGAGTGCACACTGCTATTCATGGAAAGACTAGGTGCTAATATTTTTTCCTGGTAACGGAATTACTTAAATATAGATCGATGCGTGGAGAGGCGATCATTTTTCATCATCTATAAATAAACTGAAGCATTGCATATCAAACGCTTTTTATTTTTGCACGTCTTAGGTACTCAAATAATTTAATACTAATCGTTTAAGTAAATAAGTTTTCCTAGTTCTTTTATTTAATAATAAGTATATAATCACAAATTCCATTTTAGTATGTCCAATGGAGGGTTGTGTACTTTAGAAAAGAGGTGTTATTGATAAGAATAGTGTACTGAACATTTTAATTCAATGAATTTTTCCTCGCAGAAACTATTAAAACTGTTTACAATTTACCTAATATAATGTTCTTACCAAGAGAAAATTGATAAACACCGTTTCCAATTTCCCCTCCTAGTGATCTTTACTGCTGGCTTTGCAGTCATATTGCGCTGTATCACGGACCACATATTAACCTAAATGACATTGTACGGCCTACGGAAATATATATTTACCCATTCTACGAGAGATAAAATATATGGAAGGAATCAAGCCAACTAGAAATACTTCTGACGAATGTTTTTTTTTATATTCTGACGTAGAACTAGGAACAAAAAATGATCCATGATTCGTTTCTCACGTTGCTCGTGGAGATTACACAAATTCAGCCAAATAGGGAAGAATTTTCGACGTTTGACTCAGTAATGTTTTTGGCATTACTACGCCTTGGCTCACTAAACTATCACCCCAAATACATGAGACATTTGTCTTGAAATGACGTTGGATCTCGTGACATTTTCCGTAAAATAAACGAGACGATAAACTCTTTTTTTAGGTTTAGGCGAAGTTACCTTTTGATACTTTCTTCTTTTTTCCGAAGAAAACCATCACAAATAGAGCCAAAAATTGTTAATTCTGTCGGTGCTTTACGTATTCCTTGCAATGAGGGACACAAGGTCAGTTTTATACATTATTTAGGATCAACTGCGCTGAGAAATACCATTGAGCCGAGATCCGCGAACAAGGATGCCGTAATTGCTTTCTCAGAACCGAGGGTGAGGTCACCATATGGATAAAGTGCCGGGTCCCAAGTGAGAACGGCGCATTGGAGGTCGCCTCGCGAGCTAATCCATAAGTACTCGTTTATTCACCTGGAAACAGCACACATCACGCCACTCTTCCGAGTGATTTCTGGGCCTCCGTCCTAGAATGAACATGTGCTCCACATTGAAATAGCGCCTGCAAACATTTACTCCTGCAGCAGTTTGTACAGACGCGTGTGAGTGGTTGCATACTTAAGAGGATGCACGGCGTGTGTTTGGCTGACAATGAGTGCTGATTGAGGTCATCCGTTCTCGCGTGATGGGGCACGTTTGAAGAGCATCCGACTTTACCCTCGATCTCGACGGCACTACAAATTTTGATCTTTCAAGTTTGAAATGAAATTTTTGCTCATCTTCGAAAAAATATACCCTGCAAAGTTGACATTATCGTATTTCATCAGTGGAAATGTAAAGCTAAATCTTTTAAGTTAGAAATACAATTTAATTTATGCTTCTATTGCGGAGGTGGTGAACCTATGGTACGCGTGCTTTAAGTGGCACGTGGAGCTCGGAGGACGCTAAGGGATACCTCTATCTCACTCGAAGGGTTGGCACGGGAGTCGAGCGAGTATACTCTTATTTCATAAACTTTGGCACTCAATCGCCAAAAGGTTCGCCACCCCTGTTCTATTGCGTTTAGTACTTGAAAAAATTGATATTTCCGGATTTAGTCGGTGAAAAATTACCTTGATGAGTGCAGAGAGAGCACACATATTTAAAAATATAACCATAAAGCCAATGAAGTTTGTTACTAGAAATATAATGCGTAGATCAATTCTTTACGAGTCCTCTACTTAAGACGGATGTATTATTTTAAAAGGGGATCAAAGATAATATTAATTGGTATTGCTTCTCGTTTATTATCTCTGCTAAGCTAGATTTTGAGAATCATATTATAATCGATGCGGTAATATAGTTCTCAAAAGAGCATTAAAAATCTCATAGTGGGATAATCGATGCTTTTGTTTCCTCCTATATGCGTTAATTTTTATTGTGGCAATGTGCTAATAAGAGTTATTAAATTATCGGATATTTATTGTGGTAACTATTATTTAACTCTCTTTAATCACGAATCCAAAACTATTTTTAAAATACCGTCCCACAGACTCGAAATGGCATACTAACCCAAAATCCCATTTTTCCACTTCATATTTAATGCGATTATTTTGGCAACCATTCCTTGAATGAACCCTATTTTCCTCTACTCTCTCATGGTGTCACGCTATGGGTATCAGTATTGCCTTATCCAATATTGAGCCACTTGCTTTAGCTTGCTGTTGGTGAAAGTCATTGTAAATTATCATTGAAGCGTTGTATCTTATCATTAGCAAGGGAGAGAAAACTATGTATTGATGTGTTTTCAAATGTTCTTCGCTAACTGGAATTGAGCGGCAAGGGAGAAATGGATAAAAAGTAAACCATCAATTTTTGCTGCTATACGTAAAGTTATTTTTAGGTCGGGATCAATTGAGAATTTTTTCCTTAACCTGTTAAGAATCTAGGAGTTTTTCTTTATCAAAAGCCAAAATATGACTCGGAAGATAGGACGGGCCGTGAAGTTGAAAATGCCTGATGAAACAAGAGAAATATAGTAGCCACTGTCTTTGGTAAAACATGAGCTGAATGAACAGCATACTTATATGGGAATTTAAATTTCGTCTCGTCGGGGGATTTCAGATTTTAACCCGGGAGAACTCGCATGGCAGGATCAATGCGAGAGCTTGCACGCGGTCTTTTTGACTGCTTATGCTTCAACTGGTTAATACACCTACTGGCGGGCTTCTTTTGCGAACACAACAGTATATATACAATCTGCAGTTATATTTTGTACTCTAATATGATAGAAAGTTCCTTAATTTATATATTTTAATAATTTAAAACATGGTTTTAATTAATACACCTAAGTATCTGATGTAACATTTTTAATTCTAGTACGAATTATAAATATTTTTACCATACACTTAGAAATCACAGTTAAATTTAATGTGAAATGACGTAAGCATTAATTTATGCAGTGCTCAATAGGGAGTTGAAAATTTTCATACTCCATCTAATGCTCATTCTTGAGACGGAGTAGCTTCCCTTTATTTCATCAAGGACATTCACTCAGGCTTAGGTCAAGTTGTAAAACGTCAGTATGTCTGGTTTGCAAGCCGCTCCTGAATTAGCATCAATACTTCCTATCGCATGCATGGTTGACAACAGCAGTACAAATTTGTTCTTCTTAGGTGCATATGAAACAAGGACTATATCATCTTGAAATGCAAAGATATTACAAGCCGAAGGTCTTTATTTGGCATTCAAAAACAAAGGATGAATTTCCTTGTTGTTTTTGTGGAGTTTACCCACCACCAGGAATAAATGTAAATAGAAAAAACACTCATGAATTTTAACTGAAAAAATTAGTATCTTTTACTCGGCGCAATGCCATCAACGCACTGAAAAAACAATTAGGGCCCTGGTAAATCGGTAAACAACAAAATTAGGCGCAGGATCGGGCAATGATAGCGCTCCACTCTGCCATCCCAGGCATGTATAAAGAAAGCAACAATTATGTATGATCTCAGGTTTTCCCGGTGTATCAGTTGCAGGAAGGTTTCTCGGGTTTTCCACCGGTTGATATTCTGCATCTCTCCCGACGTTTCGAACAGCGACTTGCTGTTCATCCTCAGGGGATCTTCTGAATGCCGTATTCTCAAAGTGGTCCGGTATATATACATCCCGTTCATGGTCAGGTGTAATCTGATTGGCTCTCGCGTGTTACGCTTTTCCCGCCATTTTTGTCATATATAAAGGTGTTCACTATTGGTTTCCACGCATTGCTGATTTGAAACCCGGTGTCTCTGTTGATGTTGTTGCGGTTGATGCGGATGTGAATGGCTTCCTTGACGAGGCGGTCCCAGTAGCCATGTGCACGGCAGAGCAGTTTCGTCTCCTTCCATTGTATGGCATGGTCCTCATTGATACTATGCTCTGCCACCGCGGATTTTTCCGGTTGGGCCAGTCGCAAATACCTCTGATGTTCTTTCGTCCTCGTTTCAATTGTCCGACTGGTCTCTCCAATGTATGTCTTCCCGCACTCACATGGAATCTCATAAACTCCTGGTGTCTTCAGACCGAGAGGATCCTTCACTTTTACTAGTTGGTCTCTGAGTTTTGGAGGTGGTAAATGAACGGTCTTAATATTGTATCTGTTAAGGATACGTTGGATTTTTCCCGATATGGTGGAGACATAGGGAAGGAAAGCTTTGGAGATAGGCTCTTCTTGCGGCTCCCGTATGCCGTCAGTGGGCTGTCTAAAGGCCCTTTTCAGGGCCATGGAAATTTGAGTTTCACTATAGCCATTTTTCCGAAACGTCTTCTTCAGATGTTTTATCTCATTCGGGATGCTCTCGGTATCAGGAATGTTCTTGGCTCTGTGCAATAGGGTAGACAGCACAGCCTCCTTCTGTGATGGGTGGTGGTGACTCTGATTGCTCAGATACAGATCCGTATGAGTCGGTTTCCTGTATATGCTGTGTCCCAGGGTTCCATCTTCCTTTTTCCGGATTAAAATGTCGAGGAACGGGAGCTGGCCATTTTCCTCTTTTTCCATGGTGAATTTAATGTTAGGATGCTGGCTATTCATGTGGGCGAAGAACAGGTCTAGGGCGTCCGTTCCGTGTGGCCAGATCAGAAATGTGTCGTCCACATATCTAAAAAAGCATTTGGGCTGCAGTGGAGCTGAGTTGAGGGCCTGCTTTTCGAAGTTCTCCATGTAAAAATTCGCAATTGCTGGGGATAACGGCGAACCCATGGCTACACCCTCCGTTTGCTCGTAGAATTTTCCATCGAAGGAAAAATAGGTCGAAGTCAGCACATGATGGAATAGCTTGACCGTGTCAGAGTCGAATCTTTCTGCCAGGAGTCGCATTGTGTCAGCCAATGGTACACAGGTAAAGAGTGATACCACGTCCAGACTTGTCAGTCTGGACGTGGTATCACTCTTTACCTGTGTACCATTGGCTGACACAATGCGACTCCTGGCAGAAAGATTCGACTCTGACACGGTCAAGCTATTCCATCATGTGCTGACTTCGACCTATTTTTCCTTCGATGGAAAATTCTACGAGCAAACGGAGGGTGTAGCCATGGGTTCGCCGTTATCCCCAGCAATTGCGAATTTTTACATGGAAAACTTCGAAAAGCAGGCCCTCAACTCAGCTCCACTGCAGCCCAAATGCTTTTTTAGATATGTGGACGACACATTTCTGATCTGGCCACACGGAACGGACGCCCTAGACCTGTTCTTCGCCCACATGAATAGCCAGCATCCTAACATTAAATTCACCATGGAAAAAGAGGAAAATGGCCAGCTCCCGTTCCTCGACATTTTAATCCGGAAAAAGGAAGATGGAACCCTGGGACACAGCATATACAGGAAACCGACTCATACGGATCTGTATCTGAGCAATCAGAGTCACCACCACCCATCACAGAAGGAGGCTGTGCTGTCTACCCTATTGCACAGAGCCAAGAACATTCCTGATACCGAGAGCATCCCGAATGAGATAAAACATCTGAAGAAGACGTTTCGGAAAAATGGCTATAGTGAAACTCAAATTTCCATGGCCCTGAAAAGGGCCTTTAGACAGCCCACTGACGGCATACGGGAGCCGCAAGAAGAGCCTATCTCCAAAGCTTTCCTTCCCTATGTCTCCACCATATCGGGAAAAATCCAACGTATCCTTAACAGATACAATATTAAGACCGTTCATTTACCACCTCCAAAACTCAGAGACCAACTAGTAAAAGTGAAGGATCCTCTCGGTCTGAAGACACCAGGAGTTTATGAGATTCCATGTGAGTGCGGGAAGACATACATTGGAGAGACCAGTCGGACAATTGAAACGAGGACGAAAGAACATCAGAGGTATTTGCGACTGGCCCAACCGGAAAAATCCGCGGTGGCAGAGCATAGTATCAATGAGGACCATGCCATACAATGGAAGGAGACGAAACTGCTCTGCCGTGCACATGGCTACTGGGACCGCCTCGTCAAGGAAGCCATTCACATCCGCATCAACCGCAACAACATCAACAGAGACACCGGGTTTCAAATCAGCAATGCGTGGAAACCAATAGTGAACACCTTTATATATGACAAAAATGGCGGGAAAAGCGTAACACGCGAGAGCCAATCAGATTACACCTGACCATGAACGGGATGTATATATACCGGACCACTTTGAGAATACGGCATTCAGAAGATCCCCTGAGGATGAACAGCAAGTCGCTGTTCGAAACGTCGGGAGAGATGCAGAATATCAACCGGTGGAAAACCCGAGAAACCTTCCTGCAAAGCAACAATTACATCTAAGCATACCTGACCTGAGGGTGCCAACAGAACTCAAAACCTGTGGTTCGAGGTTCAATACTTCATCCACATAGCCGGTAGGAAATAAGGATCGAGAGAGAAGTGAGTATTATTCTGCACTATGCGGAGAAAATTTCGCGTTTTTTAAACCATATATCTATGTCTTCTTTTTTCCCTCATTTAATTGGTGTCGGAGTCGAGGGTTTTCATCCTTTGCAATCAATCATCATTGTTTATTACAGTGACGAGAGAAACGGTTTCAAACCTAGTCATTTCACCAGCTGTTAAAATTCTGCATCTTCATCCACATACTACCCTGCAAGCCGCTGAATGGTCGTGTGGCAGGGAGTGTTTGGACACCAGCCCTGTATAGGTGTAAATTATAAAGTATTTAGAGGTGAAATGAAGTGTGTCAAGGGAGTGTGTGAAGTAGAGCTCATTTTTTATTATGGTGGCTTCTTACCGGGAGAAAGAACACATTTTTATTCCTACCTGTTCTCTTATTTTATACTTCAGTTTGCTGGTGAAATTTTTTAACGAAACGTACGACTTATCCTAACCTTGTATTTTGTGTGTGAACCACCCATGTGTCGTTCTTAACATGTGACTTGGTTAGAATAATGTAACATCTCTCTTTCACATTACATCCGAGGACTTCGCTTATATTCCCTGGTTTAGGCCTAACCCCTTTAATGCAACGTTGCAAGTGTCCTGAATGTGTTGTGAATTGCGTGCGCACGAGAATTTCCGTCTCCGATTCGGCCTCTCTATTATGATTACCTTCCGCCACTCTCTGGGAACATCGCAATTGCCCGGGTGAGGATCGTGTCGCCCGGAATTACTCTACAATCCATGAAGGTTTTTCATTCCCTCTGCGCGGAATGGCCTTCGTGACTAATCCTTTCACAAACCACCTCTTGATTTTTTTGTCCACTGAATCACGCGCTTCCCCACTCACTTCCCTCTCTAATGGTAGAAACTCTTTCTTCTCTTCCTTTCCGTCAGACCACCCCGTCCCAAGCAGCCTCTCGTCCTTCCGAAGGCATTTAATGCGCGCTCAACAGGTGCATGTCTTCTCTAGCCGAAAGAAGGTTGCGGTCTTTTCCGAGAGTTGGAGCCATTCCTTGATACAGCTAAAATTTTGAAGGCGGATGTCAAGATTTAGCTATTTTTAGACTAATATTGTGTATTTTGATGCGCAAATAAGGAAGTGAAAACATCAACATTGGAAATTAGTAGCGATAAAATCTTTGAATCAATTTGGAAATGATTCTCCGAAATGCCACTCATGTATGTTATATGCCAGTTATGTAATATTACTTCCATGATTAGGCCTCGATAGCTTAACTGGATAAAACCCTCAGCGTGATACTGTGGGATCGAGGTTTGAGTCCCGCATAAGCGTTCCTATTCCTATTAAAGTGAATCTTCCTATATCCTCACTCAAAATTGCTATTTTAGTTGAGGAATAACTTAAACAGGGTGTATACCAATCGCATTGTACTGTCGTGTACCTTGTACTGTACGTATCGTGTAGGACATTGGACTAATCCACGCTTGATTAGTTACAGACACGGAATGTCTAAGGAATATTTTACGAGGTCTAAAAATAACACACAGGCCCAAAATGCAAGCTAAGTAATGGAGATGAATTATTAATTTTTTAAGTTCAATCATTTTCTATTGTTTAGAATTCAGTATTTTCGTTTATTTCTCTTTCCAATATTGATCAGTCGCATGTCACTAGCTCTATTTTTATTTCTACTACACTTTATCCACTACTTAATTATTAGGAAATGGTATGCACCTCTTAGCAAAACATTAGCTAACTAATTCGAATTTTGAAAGTCTAGCATAGTAAGTGCTCCAAATCGTACACATCACATTAAATCCATTTTTTAGCTTTCAGAATCTTATTTCATCTATCAACCAATGTATTTCATGTATTTTCCATTCTAAAACAGCAGAATGGGACTTAAAGATGTGTTTTTTGGAAATGGTTACTTAAGAATATTTCATTCGCTCAAGTTTTATTTTATTATTTCTTAAATTCGGATGCAAAATTTATTAACTTTATTAATGTAGTGTCCGTCAGTAATATAATTTTCTATATAGAATTTTCTGAATACATCTTGGTAAATAAACCAGGAAGAGAGAAGTAAAGCCAAATAACTCCCATTAAAAGATATCATAATCTCAACTTATGGCAATTCCCACGGGTAAGGCTGGATTTTATGGACCAATTCAAATTCTACCGACCGCCTATATTATTTTTCATGATAATAGTCTATTATTTGTCGAAGTTCTTCAATGACAGTCTTCCTTAACCTTATTAGTGTGCAAGTGAGGTTAGTTTAAGTAAATTGAGGTATTCATGGAGTTGTGGTAGAATTCAAAAAAATGTAATGACGTAATGGGGACACACTGGTAAAAAATCCTGTCGAATTATCAATAAAGAATTAAACGTCGAGGATCCATCGTGCTCCAATCGCTGCCGAGAGCTTCAATTACATACAGGAAAATGTTCAGGATGAGAGTCTAGAGTTGATCTACAGTAATCCACCAAAGCGTTCGCAACTGCCTAGGAAGACGAAACAGCTCGTTTCTTCGGCCTCAAAATTTCCATTTGCATTGGCATTTCAACGCAGATTATATGCTGGTGTTTCCCTTGAGCTTGCTATAATTCTTGGAAAACTGACTCTCCGGTGGTAAGCAGTTTTACTTCTGCAGGGAGAGGTCACGTGACTTGAAATGGAAAAACCAATAGACACAGCCATAGGTTTTTGCGGAGGCATGGAATTTCGGTGGGAAATCCCGAAACTTGGTCTGTGAGGAATGTACGGAATTAACTTGGACGACCTGGAAACAATTAAGCAATCATATTTTTCCAAAGAAATATTTTACCACTCGCTACTTTTTCGTCCATAATATTTTGCTACAATTTTTATGCTGCTCCTCCACACTTATTAAGGGCCAAGTATATTTTACAAAGCCTTTAAGCACAACTTTCACTCAATATATAGTTATTGATGCATCTTAATAAAAGCGTCGACTGTTAATGTATCAAATACGCTTAATGTCAATATGTGAGGGTTTAACTTCAGAGAATTCAGAAAGTATTATATCGTTATTCAGGCCTTTAGCTCAAAGTGCTTTCGTCGGCCTTTTTTGCTTATTTGCATTCGAATCTTATTACTTTTCTAATTAATACATAAGGAAGAGTCATGTTAATAACAGTAGATAAGGCTCTGTCTTATTTATCACTATCATTTGTCGAAACCTAGGTCGTGCCTCTGTTGTTCTTTTTACCTGTGGTATTGTAGAAGAAAATAAATTTACTAACCATTTTAATATCATCTACGGCTTTGGTAAAGTAATGCATTAGGCTGTTCAGTAATTTGAAGTTAACAATGAGTCTTCGTCTCATCTTGTTTTCTATTTATTCTCTCATGCGTTATGGTCTTCTGTTAATTTCTGTTTCACATTTCTGAGGGTTAAATCATTTGAATTTTCTTAAGCTTTTGATTATTATGCTGATTTCTTCCTCAACTGCTATTAGCTAATTTATCCGAGGTCTAACTAAACGGAAATACCTGCCCATTTTTACCTATGCTTTATCTTAGTTCATTAATATGACCTTATTTATGTGACATATTATTCTTTTATATTTTATTGCCATTTTAATAATAATAATAGGCCCTTGTGCGATTGCAGTATAATAAATTTTAACCATTGAGTTCTTTAATGTGATGTATTTTTATATCCTCTGAGCAGTAAGTGTAATTTGACTGGATGCTTCTCCGAAATATGGCCGCAAGAGATCATGATACGGATTATATATTAGCCTACTATTAGTAAAATGCTACCAGTGATGCATTACTTGACTTCTTCAAGGAAATATTATCACGCATGTATTAATGAGGCATTCAACTTTGCTTCATGGAATGATTTTTCAACTCGGGAAAACTCTCTTTTATTCAAGCTGCCACTGAAAACTCCCACGCAAACGCTAGGAAACTCCAAAATTGGACTCCTTCCTTTCAGACTTTCTGCTGTTGAAACCGTCAGAAAGAAATTCACTCCGTATTTCTTCGCGTGTCACACTTTTATCCCACACTAGTCATTCGATCTTGTAATCTTTTTATTTTATACTTTTTGAAAGAAAATGTATGTATAGGCATATGTGTATGCGCTTACACACGTGTGTTTCATGTGTGAGTGCCTGTGAGAAGATGAGAGAGAGTGTGAGAAGTGAGGTGGGCGAAAAACTTTCGGTCGCAACGGCCTATTCCGTTGGCCCGTGCGTGACCCCGCAGTCGGCGCAGCCAACATTCCGGGGTTCGATCGCCACTCGAAACTGCCTCAGCTGTGGTCATCACGCGATCACTTTTTAAACCGTCACGCGCACGTGTGGATGTGAGGGAGAGAGGAAATACAAGACACGATAGAGAATGAGGTCACCACAAAACACTCATGTGCTTCCCTAAACACTCACTGTTCACTAACTCACCTTTCTCAGAAGTGTACTTATACAGTAGCCCTTAGTTACTGGGTATGAAGCCGTTGGCGCAAAAGTTATGGCCGTACTGCAAGAAAGTACCGTTTTAATGAATTTAGTGCTAATTACTTGGAAAATATTGATTTGGAACTGTGGTTGTGCATTCGGTATTTACCAATTCAAAAGGGGATTCAAGCTACCTAAGTCAAGTCATACATAAACGCAGTGAACCATATATAGAAGAGGAAGATTTAATGTCACACTATATACGAGAAGTAAATATACTTGAATTTATTGCTTTGAAGTGACATTCTTTCTGGGGATGGCATTCATGTAAAGGTTACTATCCTCGCCAGACAGGTCTGTGCATCATAAATCGGTTCGAGAAGGAAAGTTGATGGTTTATGCAAAAGAGAGGAGTACCATAGGACAATCTTTATTTATATTGCCTATCTATTACTTTACGGGGTCACGCGAACATGCGTGTGAGTGCGTTCATATGAGAGAGAATTAGGTCACCACCAGCACTCATGTGCTTTCCTGGGCACTTTTCTCTGCCGTTTTTCTCCTCCCCTCACCGAGTCACTCGCTCACTCGCAATCGCTAGCGGAGAAGTTTCCTTGCAATGATCCACAGTTTAAAAATCATTTACCATGTAATGAGCAGAATTTTCTTCACATAATTAGTAATTAAGAGGACTATTTTATGGTAAAAATATTTTTCATTTAAATGTTTTCTATACTCCTTCCAGCATTTTTATTTTACTGGAAAATGAAAACCCATGATTTCCTCAAAAAAGCAAAAAAGTGCACCTGAATTCTATTGGGAATTGATGGCTATGGGGAAATCCACTGTGGGTAATCCGTGATGCGCAGTGTAAAGAAACGCTACAAAATTTCAATGCCAGGATGACTGCCTTTAAGGAAATATACCATTATGCTTCCTATAACTTGTATAATAATTAGTGTCTAAATGAACTATGTAGCCATTATGGAAGCTAATTGCGTCAGAATCCATTAACTGTAATCATTTTTAAAGGAATGAAAAACCGTTATCACGGAAAAAGAAGTCAGTTTTCCCCGTTTTTTCTCCTCTTCAGACATTTATTTTCGCTCCACATTTCAAGGTTCTTCAAAAAATGCTTGATAAAATTTCCTCTTTTCCTACTACTTTCACGTAATTATTATTATTATTCAAAATAGTTACAAGCTTGGTCTTTGTCAGGTGGTAACAGTATAGTAATGCCTAGCAGACGTTTCATCTATCATCAAAAAATAAAACAAAAAATCAGAGATCAATAGAAGTTATTAAAATTAACATGATCAGTCGTCCAAAATAAATTTTCTTAACCTATTCTTAAAAACGTTTACATTGCTAGGAAAGGGCTAAAGCAGTTATGCAGGAAGACTATTCTAATCTACAATCATCCTTTTTAGGAATGAAAACTTTTTTACATTGGTCCTTTATATCCAAAGTTTCACCTTGTATTGGTGATAATTCCTACCAATGTAATATCTTACTCATTACTCTCCATATCATTATACCCTGCTGTAATTTTCGAATAGCTTATCCATTGATGAAGAAGGTCATTAGTTTGGTACGGTCATGATTATCTAAAACAATTCTTCCTACCCCAAGCCTCTTTAAAATGTTTCGCCCTCAAAGTATTACAATAAATTATCTGTAAATTTCAGTAGTCTCATTTTGAGAAGTATCATTGAGTAAACGAAAGATACAGCTAAGCGCTAGAGATTTCGTGGGAACCGGCTCTTGTGGTAATACCATATAAAGTGAAATTCTATGTAGACTGAGCTCCGCCTACTATAACTGAGCACCGAGTTAATGAAAAGGTTACGCCTTTCAGTATTTAGTTTATCAGAAATTATAAAACCAGAGCTCCGGTTAAAGTATGTGTTTTTTTATTTTCAATCATACTGTAGTTGACGTGAGCGTTATCAATAAGAGAATGTAATTACACCTGTCTGCATACCGAGACATTATGAGACCAGTGACTGGGCCTAATTGTAAGTGTAAAAATGATATAATCCTGAGTTCAAAAGAAGCACTCTTTAGTAGCCCTTATTGACTCCAAACTTATTGACGAACAATCATATCACCGGATAACCTTCTTGTCACGGGTTCTGTTTCAAGAATTACCTGTGTCTTCATAGTAGGAAATATACAAGTTTCCATACTTAAGGAAGACAATTTTAGACTTTATTTTGGATGATACATCCCGTAGAAAAGTACAAAATTGTATTCTTTAAGTATGGTTACTATTAACTTCCTCAAAGTGAAGCCTTAATCTGTAGAGTGTAAACATACAAGTTCTTTTTCAAAGGCATTGACTTAGTTGTAATAGATGACCTTGAGGGGATTTGAGAAATATGGAAGGCATCGTGGAACCTACTGAGTGAGAGGGAAGAGGGATTCCAACAGCGGATGAAGTGATTTATCCGAAAAAAGATTTTCAGCTGCTTTGAGACTATTAATTTGGAAACTACCCTTCAAACCCACTACAACGTTATATATAAACCTTTCGCTTGCTAATCACTTGATGACGTCAGTTCCATCGCCATTCGTTGTCGAGAGATGAAAGAAAAATCTTCCTCGGTGTTTGGCGTCCTTGTCGTGACGGAGCTGCCGGAACTGGTGTGTATTGACCAATGAGGAACGGGGGAAAATGGACGGTGTAAGCGTCTTGCAGAGTATCTCAGTGGGGAAAACGCCGAAAAGGGCAGTGAGGTGATTTCCGACACAAGCGATCAATGGCAGTTTGTTTGCTGTCTGCCCATCAACTCTCAAATGCTCGGCAGCCAACCCTACTCTCTGCGCCTCAAGGACGCTTTTCACGTATCTACAAACGGTTTCTAAACGTCGGGCCCGATAGCAACCGGACAAGTTTGCCTAGCCTCTGAAAACCCCGAGAAATCAATTTCCAAGGGCGGTGGTTAAGAGATAATGTGCTGTGCTAACGAGAGGATTTCCATTTTGATCTACGTCAACATCTTTTGTGTGTTTATATATATCTCAGTAGGATATTTTACTGATTATACATGTTACTGTATGAGGGATCGGGTTGGTATGGTGGTTAGAATACTCGCCTACCACACGGGTGGCCAGGGTTTAAACCCCTGCAGTGGTGGATGTTTTTCAGAGGTACCCGATCCCTACTTGAGTGTCTTGTGGATGGTACTTCAAGTGGAGTACTCCATCGGTCGGATGAGACGTTAAGCCGTGGTCCCCTTGGTGCCTTTCGTTAAGAGTAGGCTAATGCCGACGCCGGGTTTCTATTCACCCTTCCTCCCTCACCTATTCCCTTTGGCGCAAATGACCTTAGCCGTCGGTCGCCACCCCAAATACCCAATTCAATATGTTACTATTCGGCACGGAAAAGTAACAGTGGAATTTTAGCTTTGTATAATAGGTCTATAAGGGTCTATTTTATGTTTTTTAATGAGCCTCCATGTCTCTAGTGAGATAATACTTGTTGATTGTCATGTCTAAGATCTGGAAAATGTTGATTCCTCATTCATTATACCCTAGGCAAGGCGTCAATAGCAGCAACGCTACTAAAAAAATGAAGTGCCTGCGCGCATATAGTTGAAATGATATGCCATCCTTGTTTTTAAGCTCCCGAATTCGCATGTCCGAATTAAATATACTATATTGTAGTTTCTTGAAATGAAATTAATACACAACTCTAACGTTTGCGTCATAGTTAAAACCTTCACAAGAAAATTTCTCGTTAAAAGTAAAGAATTTTTCTTTCAGGCGTAATTAAATCCAAGTCTCACTGCTTTATATACGTACATGTTTTTAGATTTTCAGGTCACAAAATAAAATTGTCTGGCATTAAATTTTTCAATTATTCCCATGATTACCTAGTTTTGGATAAAATATTTGATCGGCTACAACTCTTTTACCAACTTTTCTGGATATATTACTTATACACGGGACAGAATCATCCTACTAACCAAATTTCAAGCTTTTAGGCCCACAAATAGTGCCCTAAGGTGCGTGTACAGGAAAGAGTGAGTATAAATCCAGGTCATGTTCTCAATTCAATGATTATTATGCGTACCATGAAATCTCTATTGACACATTTTCCATTTAAATTGAAACACATACGGTATTCGTTTTGCTTCTGTAATATCTACAAATTTTGAGGAAATATTCTTATATACAAAGAAATTATAATCGTAGAAACAAAGAATATATCCAAGAATTTATCGTATAATTGCGGGAAGTCAAACATTTTTGGGTCATTTTCATGTACTGTGAGGTAAAATTTGATTTTGATTCCGTATTTCAGCTCACCGTATCAGCGAACTACAAAGAAATATTACAAGTGAAGTATATTGCAAGACGATGTGATAGTAAATGGATTCCATTCTTTCCGTCCCTCATTTTATGGCTGAGGCGTATATTTTTGCGGCATTATCTTTCTCCAGTTATTTTACTATTATTATGCGGGAGTAACTCTATCGCAGTGTATTTCTGGGTATCAAATGAGTGATTTAATAATATTTATGATAACTGAGGAAGATTTTTTTCCACATATTGCTTAAATGAAGAAATTTTCATCGTAATAAGCACATTTTAAAATGAATTTTTAGCTTTTAATTCTCGTATTTCCCTTTTCTTGATGATCAAAGCATTTAGACATTTATTTTATAATGAGCACTGCCTTTCTCTATTTGGTTATTACAAGAAAGGTATCGAAAAATTGTCCTTCTTCTGTCCCTTCATTTACCTTCTTCTTACTTCTTTTTTTTCATTCCCCTAAAAGTTACTGCACGGCTCTTTAAATTAGATATTAAAACATGAAATAGAGGACAAACAAAAGCAACAATACACCAGGGTTGAAATTCGCTACGAAAAAATCATTTGACTTGACCGGGGTTCGAATCTCGGTCAAGTAAAATGATTTTTTCATAGCGAATTTCAACCCTGGTGTATATGCACCCGTGCGAGTGACTTCGTACCACATCATTTGTTAAATGCAATGTTTGGAAAAAAGCAACAATGTCCTTCGTAGCGAACAAAAAACTGCCCCAGTTGAACTCAAACCCGGGCACTGGTGTAAGAGACGAGGGCTACACTCCACGACCACCATAGTCTACTGTTTCTCTTATTGTATGGGTAAACGGGGAGCTTTTGAGGTGAACGGACTCACATTTGACCATAATTGGTCCGGTGGGGCCAATCCGTTGACGAACCTCCGGCAGACCACACGACGTTTACCCAAAAAACAGAGCCAGCGGACACACTATCCCAAAAATTTGGACAATGGGCTTCGCTGGCTCTCAAAAGAATTGGGAAGTCTTCGCGCCAGCGAAACTGGCAGTGACTCATCTAACGTTGCTGGGGAAACCTAACAGCTACGAGGACTAGGAGGGGGCGGGGCCCATTGTCGTTCCTTTGACGGCAATCCGCCTCATGGTGTCGGCCTCCTAGTGGCTTATTTCGCTAACCCTTCCCACTCCCTTCCTTTTACCTTTCCTCCTACCACTGACCCATCCTGGCGATAAGCGAGAGCTTCAGGCCGGGGGGGGGAGTAGGCTTTTACTCGCTGGGTGACCCAAACCAGCTGTTACTCTTATTGTCTTTATGATGCCATCAAATAATTAGGCAACTTTTTTTCTATTTGGCGAAATATTAACCTTTCGCCACATCGAGCGGACGATGCAACAAGTCTGATTTCTGCGTCGAGTTTGTGCTTCTTGCGTTCCTATTTTAGTTCTTGCTTCGTTTGTTAAGACTTTCACTGCTGCTATATCTTTTTATCTTCAACAATGGTTAAAGGTGGGTTTACAAATGGTCAATTCCATGATAGTAGCCCTGGAAGTCACTTACAAGGGACACTTCGATTTGTAAGCACACACTTCCATGGCATTAGGGGTCGATGATGGTGGTAATCGACCACGGTCGCTGCTTGCAAGGAAAATAGACTGGTTGAATGTAAGCAATGAATAACTTGGTAGGAATAGGGCTCATTTTTACTTATGTAATTATTTATTTGTACTTGAAAATAATTTCAATGCTAAAGAACTCATAAGGTAAGCTTAATGACTTATCTCTTTTTTAATAATAATAAGGTTTATTCTTTCTAACATTTTTCATTACAAATATTTTTTTCTGTATTAAGGAAGTAATGTAACCTATAAGGCATTGAGCCTGTGTTTAGGCTAATTTCAAAATCATTAATGCGGAAAAGAACACATCAAACAATGATTAACAAAATATGAAAAATATACAAACAAAATAGGTGCGTAAGAAAAAGAAATATTACCATTGTGCTGGCTTAAGAAATTATAAAAATAAAAATAAAGCAATGGTACAATAAATGCAATTGAAAATACAACATACTTATTATATACTAAATTTACTGACCCTTTACAATAAGGTTTCTATATCATCAAATGTCAACAACCATTTTAGAATCAGTCTTTGATACCTATTGAAATGGGTAGATTCTTTGACATTATTTGGCAGAAGATTATACAATTTGGGCCCCATATACAGAAAACAACTTTTATACATTGTGAGATTAGGTTTGGGTGTAGGAACCCAGAAACCTCTTCGAAAATTAAACATGATATCACTCCCTAATAAAGATGGACTGTAACCACTACGAAAATAAAAGATTTTCAGTACTTTATAGCAGTACAAGTACTTCAGTGGGAGTATTTTTAATTCATTAAACAAAGGACGGGAGTGTTCATAGCGATTTTTTTGTAATATAAGTCTTATTATTTTTTTCTGTATGAAATAGACTGACCTAAAGACTGACTAACTTTTAAGATATTAATTGTTACTGTCACAATTGACACGCTTAATTTGACGTGATTATGCATAATTATTGTTATTCATACAAATTTAGGAAACCCACGAATGCCTGACAGAATGGGACTCAAACAGCGATATACGAACGCCAATATTGCCAAATTTGGGCGATTCTCGTAATAACCATATTCAGCTATCAACTTTTATCATCCATTTGTTTGGAAAAAGACGGAAGTTATGTGTAAGCTATTAAAAAGTGAAGTGAAAGCGGCACTGAGGGAGATAAAAAACGGTAAAACACAAGGAATAGATGGTATACCTGATGAACTTTTAAAATGCTTACAAGAAAAGGGATTAGGCGAACTAACATCGTTATGCAATAAAATATATGGAAGTGGAGAATGGCCGTCAGATTTTCTAAAAATGGAAATGGACCCTATAAGTGGTAAGTAAGAATATGGTTATGGTCCCTTATTACATATAGTGAATAATGAAAAGGATCTTATTTTCATGCCATCTAACTGCAAAATAATTTGATTTGTAAGGATTTTATTTAGTGTAAATATAATTTTTAAGAGTACTTATAGTGAAATAAACAGATACAATTGCGCAAAATAAGAGCTCAAAAAGTACTAAGACCTTGTTGAAATTTTATTGCTATATTTGAATTTTTTTCTAGTATGTTATAAAAAACTGGTATGCATTCTCGCAAAACTTAGTATTGTTTTTGGCTTCGCTAATGAATCATGTGAATATTTTTTTTCATTAACATCTAAAAATTAATGTGTGTTGAGAACTATCGCTAGCATATTATAATGAAGACGTAAAAAGCATAACAATTGATATGGAAGGAGAGGGCATAAGTTTATCAAGCCGTAGCTTGACAACCGAAGTAACAACCGTATTGGTTATCTTTGCGTTCCCTACTTTCCTTTGGATCGAAGGACGAAATGGTCGAATTTACGGATGTAAAGTATAAATAACTGCCATCGGTTTGAAATTTAAGGCAAGTAATTCTTGGAACATATGTTTGCTACTTATTGTTAATTGTTCTACTCGTCTTAAAAACAGGGGGGCGTGTATGAAGCAGTGTATGGGGGTAAATGAAGCAGAAGGGGTTTGCAAGGATAGGTCAGTATGGAGGAAGTTATTGAAGCAGAGTTAGGTGTACAAATATGAATTTATGAGTGAAACTTAGTGACTCTGCCTACCCCGGAAGGGAACGGCGTGATTGTGATGTACGTATGTTCTTCTCGGTTTTATCATATTTTTCACCGATAACGCGGATTATAATTAATTTATATAAATATACAATAGTTGTAAGAATAAGAATAAAAATTTATTATAGCCTGAAACAGGTCCATTAGAGCTACAATTCAGTAAAATAAAATAGCAGCGATGTAATTAACAAATTAACGTATTATTTAGTTCAAATCATAAAATAAATATAGCTTGATGACATAAAATGTATAAAGAAAAAGACTAAAACAACTACTCGAATTGAAAAACAATAACTGTACGTGTTATACAGCTGAACTCAGAGAAGGTATAAATACAAGATATATATAGATATATGATACCAGACAGAAAAACATAAACAGACCATGAGGGAAAAACAATTTAAAAAAAGAGAATGCATATAAAATAAATAAGTGTATGCTGATTCCAATTAAGTTATTGATGGAAAGCATCGTAAAATATGCTAAATTAACGCATCAGCCCATGAGTTTTGAAGGTTAATTGGGGTTTACAAAGATGGTGGACCGGCCATGACCTCATTACAACTTTAAGCATTTTCTACCATAGCAAGCGCCCTCTCCATCTGCCCCAATGGGCATAGCAAATCATCAAAGAAGTAATCTTGTGATGGAAAAAATATCAGTTCGGTACTAAAGGTAGAGTACAGTCTCTTTGGGTTGTTGTGGCGTATATCAACAACCCTTGGCCAGGAAACAGAAATAATGCATTTCAGGTAGCTTATAAAATGGAAAATATGGATGCACGTAGAAAAGAAGACGATAGATCTGAAGTAAGTTGCCTTGATCGTAACTATTTTGAAAAAGGAGTACCGATAGCCATCATTATCCATCATTGAGCATTTATTTGCAGCAATTCTTCCATTTTAATATTGCTTTGATTATTAACTAAACCCATCCTTTTTCCTTTTCTTGGTTCACACGATTATTTTTCGAATTATTCTGCTCTTCTCCATTCTCAAAATTCTTCTAATTAGCTTCTGACACCATTAGATTTGCTAGTCTCACTTCAGGAGGTCTCAAAATGGATGGATCTTGCTTGTATTTTTTCCTTCGAGTTTTTATTCGATATTATTCCCCGCTAAAATCTTTGTTGAACCCCTTCTTGGGCATTTGACTCAATTCTCTCGACCAGCATCATTTTCAGTTAGCATCTCATTTTTCTTGCTTTGAATCTTCTATACTGTGCCACCTTAGCCGTGAAAGCTGCACTTTTACATTATGTTCCAAACAAGTACTTGAATGAGGTTATTTTGCCATTTATAGAGCAATACGACCTTTCTTGTCGATTTTCCCTAAAAAATAACATTCTCTCCCTACTTCTGTACATTTACTTAGAGAAATATTCAATATTTTAGTAGATGAAGGGCCAATCTTTCAAATCAAAAGAAGGACTAATCCTGGGGGATAGAAACGGCTCTTGTATACTATTTTGGACCACAAGGCAATATTATACTTGCATTAGAGTCGCATTTGTAAGTGCTGAAGTCGGATGCTCGCGTTCACGACTAAAATCTCCTCGTTTGTCTTTTACGTGCCGATTAATTGCTGGCGCGACTAGTTTCACTTGTTTCCTCGTACCCAATTGAACCCACCATTAGTCCACCCACGCCCTTCTCACCATTCACAATCCCAGAGAGCGCCTGCCACGCCAATCGCGTGACTCGCACGAACTCTTACCACCATCCAAGCGCCACGGTGCGGAAGAATCGCGAGTCATTTCTGCTTCGCCCTCCCAGAGCTGACAATTATGTTGGGAAAAAAATTAAGACGCAGGAGTTGAAGTTTTAAAACTCTCTCAGTCTTCTCACCGAGATATGGCGTTAATTAACCTCTCCGCTGCATTCTATGGGAATGAAAAAAAGAGTAAGAATAAGGGCTTGAGCTTTCAACGCCGCCAAGTTGAGTCTATTATCCAAACGCTTTATTGATTCACGCCTGGAGTTGACGGGCGTGCGAATAAATATTTTGAGCCTTCAACCCACCTTCGCTTCTGCCTGAATTCAGCCGTAATGTGCTGCAGTTACTGGTGGCATTTTCCTTTCGGCATGGGTGTCAATGCGCGTAGTAATGCCAAAGAACTTGATCTTTACAAGACTGACAATGAAATTGTGTTCAGAATTGGCATTGGTTGGTTTTGTTATAGTATTAAAAATGAGTTTTTCCCCACTCTCAGCTTACTAATGAACATAATATATGAACATAATGAACAAAATATTATGCTCATCAATAATTCAATGGAGCTTGTGTTCTTGGTAGTTATAGATAAGTAAATTACATCCATGCGTTACAATTCATTGCTTAATATCAGTCACGTGAATTTTTTTCATTAAAAAATATAATTACGTCTCAATGTTCTGCACTGTTACTTGTCCCTTTCAAATGAGCAGTTTTTTCCTTAGGATAATCATTTGATATCCGGAGGTATTGAAGACAAACCAAACACAAGTTTACGGATAGCTTGACATTTTGAACTCCCATTAGCTAGACAACGGATGCATATTTTGAAAAACTATCGGGCTTAGGCAACAATTTAGTGTAAACGGATTACGTCGTACAAATTTGGTCGGCATTGCAATGGTCAAGGACAACTCGTTGTGCAAATTGAGTGGAAACGGCCCTAAAGTTCATTAGGTTACTTATCGTCCAGGGTTTTATTAATTGATTATCAAGGCCGAGACAAATCTTGAAAATGACTTCATAAGTGGAAACTCACGTCGGAAAGTGAAGGACAACTGAATTGTGGACTCATTTTATACGACCATTGGAGTACAGTAAGCTATGCCGGGAAAACATTGTGTCTAATTACAAGAAAATTGGGTATCGCTTTTGTTCCCGATTGAAAAATTAACAAAATATGTAGACATTTTTTTGGCGTCTCGTGCTTGCAAATTTTAAAAGAACTGAATTACAGTTCTCAAACCTGTATGTTCAAGAAGCGGTTACAATCCCAACTCTTTATAAATCCAACGAGGTTTTCATGTGTTCATATAATCAATGAGAAATTCATGTAATTTTTATTTACATTAATGTGTACAGTCATAACT
Source organism: Ceriagrion tenellum (assembly GCA_963169105.1). NCBI lineage: Eukaryota > Metazoa > Arthropoda > Insecta > Odonata > Coenagrionidae > Ceriagrion > Ceriagrion tenellum. Next base: position 29,132,925 of record OY720643.1, on the reverse strand, counting down.
TAGTGCCTTATCTTTCATTCAAATGTCTTTTACCAATTAATACTCAAATACACAGAATGAACAAAATAATGAAAGATAACTTGCCAGAAATATTAACCTCGCGTCACAAAAATTATGCTATATTTTTTTATTGTTGGTCATCTTGTAGTAAATTGTTAAGTTCTTTCAGCCAATAAACGCTACCGTTCACCATAGGTTTTGCCTTCAAGCCTCGTAAAAGATATTCGGGGGTACCGCACGTCACAAACCGTCAGTATTCGAAATAGAATAGCGCAGGCAATTTCTTTGTCCGCGGCAAAACGGGCGTGAGAAATGGCTTCCGAGAGACGAGTGACGGATAAAAGAAAAGACGCCGGCAGGGGATGTCAAGAATATCTCCTTCGCCGCGTTATCCAACCGTGTGGATCGTGAATCTTTTCTTATTCATTCTCTCCCATTCTCCCAATTTGATTGATGAGCAAGGCTAAAAAGGTGGTGCTCGGAAGTGGAAAGTATTTACGGTCGCTTTCTCAGAATTCCTTCGTAAGCGACTTTGTTGTCATCCCATTCGATTGATGATTTCAAATTTTAGGCTTTTGCCAAATGCGCGCTCACTCGTTAGCTGTATCCCTGTGTTTCCGCTGGGCGGCGTCTTTATCTTTCCAAACAGAGCCGATTCTTGTTAAAATGCGGTGAGGTAAAGATAAAAGTTCCATTTGTTTCAGCGGGAGAGAAGACAATTTAGTATTTGTCTACACTCATATTATGCAATATAATTTTCATCTTTATATCTTTTCCTAACGCCAACTCTATTTTCGTGTATTCATATTGAATATCGGTCGTAAACACCAGTCCAATGACAATACTTCAACTATCAGCCTAATAGGATTCTGTAGTAGGGTAATATTAAAGCAACGGACTCATCTGCCGTACAAGTGCTATCCTCCATGTATCGTTATACCCCGTCGCAATTTTTTTAGTATAAAGTCACCAAAACTTTACTTTTCATTTATTAACCTAGGGTGACGTTAGTAGTTAGGTGTATTCTCGGGGATTTTACTCGGATTTGAATAAGAAGCTGTCAGGCCTGTAACCTCTCTAGCCATACAAATACAAATGGCCTTCCAAGATTCCGAGGTGAAATTTTGAATTGGCCGATTAGAATGCGGATGGTGATATGTTGGTTTAGTTGGCTTGTATACCTACCACAGTTCCAGCAGCAAACAGGCTGACAGGAGTGTCCAGAATGTAAAAAAGTAACAATATCCTTGAGAATTATTTCTAAAGCTTTGCATCAAATATACAATCGGAAATAATTGAGTGCCTTTGGTCACAAGTTCTTCCCAATACTCTGGCATAAATTGGGAATATGAAATTTTCAATAATTTGCGAGTAAGAAATACCCGAGAAAAACGAAAATGTGACAAGAAAAATTTAAGCACTTCATATTAGGAGGTAGAGCATCATAGAATATCTTATAACTAGGGTTACAAGAAGTATATTGTATACAGTGTAGGCGCACGTCAGTGAAGGTGATATTTAACTCTCGTTGAAGCACTAATGGGGAGGTACTAATTAATTAGGGACTAAAGAACGCAACTTTTATATCGCTCAACATTTATAATGATTAGGAAGTTGAGGTACCCTGTGATTACGGTGCGACCACTACCATTATTACTTTTGGAATCCAATCTGCCTTGAGTTAATAAAACTATTAATTAATGTATATCATTTAGTACTAATTTCACTCCCACCAACGGGACTTGTTTCGGTGATGTTATTGTTATCGTATTTAAAGAATATTTGTATACGCTACAATAATAATATAGATGCAGTTTTTAGGAATGTATTTTTTTTAAATAAGATGAACCTTGAAGAAAGGGAATGAAGAAGCACAAGGATATAATAGAGATATTTGAAATGAAAGAAAAGTGTTAGAGCAAATTTGTTAAAGGATAAGGCGGTGGATGAGAGAAGTAATTAGGGGATGTTGGATAATGAAGACCAGGACATAAGGAATGTCGTCAAAACAGTAATGAAGAAGAGGGAAAATTATAAACTTTTAAGACGAAATGAAAGTATTTAAGTAGCAAAGCAGAGCCGTTAAGAAAAATTCTTAGAAGAAACAAGCACTATCGGATGAATTGGAGCTTCAATATTATTTTGGTCGTCCAAATTACGGTTGATGAATGTCATGACAAAAAATAAAATTACAGGAAATTCTATCTCCAGAAAGATAGAAGGTTATAGGTCACTAACTCCAAACTGGAGCCCTGTAATTATTTTATTGCATGGCTAGCAAGTTGGGAGAAGGTATACTTTGGACATCATTTCATGCGAGACACAAGGAAGTGCAATTCATCGTTTCACGTCATGAATATATAAATATTACAAATACTACAATGGTTTTTTTATTTCAATGCTATTCTATCAGCTGTCTACTGGCACAGATTTTTCTAGTACACACACATATCGTGCCGTCTGGAGTCGTGTGTAATTATTACTTCAATTCCACCGTTACCACACAACTTGTCCAATAAGTGACCATTACACATTAACTACGAGCAAATAATGCTCTTTATGGTGAAATATAATTTTCCAAAAATCAGGCATAGAAAAAATACACGTTGTGAGCCCGTTGTGAGTAATTTTCAAACCGATTGAGAAAATAACGATTATTGTGAGGTCATTCAGATACACTGATGAGGCCATTTTTAAGCTTCTACAAAATTGTTGCTTTGAAGTAATTTCGCTCGTGGACTTGCCTGACGGTGAAATAAAACATTTTCGATTAAATCGTAGTGACAGATCCCGCATACGTGTCTAAGCGTGGTAATGATATAATTTTTTTTATTCAGGAAACAAGATGTGTCCTTATCTGGATTGATTGACATAAATACGCTGTATGGAATAAATAAGTTTCTGGGGCATTTTACAGGCAAACCTCAAAAATAGCTTTTGATATATCGTGTAAGACTGTAAAAATGCACTTCATTCGGCCGCAAGTGATTTTCTAAAACTAATATCAAAGGTCAAAGGGTTTAGTCCTGATTTCAGTTCTTTCGCGCAATTTTATTCACCTCACACTGCAATAAAGAGTAATTAAGATATCAGGTCAAGAACAGTTCCAATGTGAGATATAACTTTACTTTCTTTGATGAGGACTTTTCTCGACCACTATCTACGGAGTAATAAAGTCTTCTTGAGAACAGATATTGCAAACTCAGGAAAATTTTATCGTTGACTTTCTTCATCCAATTACGAAATTTAGTCAGACTTCGATCGAAATATCAGATATTAATTTGGTTGGACGCGAAATTCGTTATAACGGTTTGCGGAAACTGAAAGCAGTAGCGCAAAACGTGCTTTTGAGGGGAAGAGTACAATCCTTACGGACTGACTCCGCGTGGGGAATAAGCTACTCTTCGCTTTCGACTACCAGGGATCCCATAGCCTTCGTTAACCTTCGTTGCCAGCTTCGAAATTCTAACGTGTTATTACAGAAACTTTAAGCTTCTATGACATTTTTGTGGCCGAAAACTAATTTTTTCGACTGGCATCTTCGGTTGATGAGCAGTGCCAGCGTATTTCGATCCAACTTTTAACTAATGAAATATGCAGCTGACACTTTCCCACTCATCATTAATTATTATTTGTCGTGCAATCCTAAGATTTGTTAACTGCAGCCCTCCATATTTCCATACCTAATGCTAGATCCCTTACTTCTCGGTTGCTCTTCCTACGAAATTACCTCTTTATTTGGTCCATGTACTTATTCCTCGGCCTTTCTCTGGGGATTTTTCCCTCTATTTTACCTTCAACTATGTTCTTCACAAAGTATTGTATCTCAGAATGCGGAGATCGGGTTGGTGTGGTGGCTAGAGTACTCGTCTATCACACGGGCGGCCAGGGTTCAAATACCTGCAGAGGCGGATGTTTTTCAGAGGTACCCGATCCCTACTTGAGTGTCTTGTGGAGGGCACTTCAAGTAGAGTACTCTGTCTGTCGGATGACCGTGGTCCCCCTTGGCGCCTTTCGTTAAGAGCAGGCTAATGCCGACACCGGGTTTCTATCCACCCTTCCTCCCTTACCTGTCCCCTATGGCGCAAATGACCTTAGCCGTCGGTCGCCTCCCCAAATATCCAATTCAATCTCAGGATGCTTCCGGAGATTTCCAGCTATGACTGCAATATCATCTGTGAAGCGGAGTTTATAAATTTCTTCTCCGTTTATAATTATTGCGCTCAGTTCCTTTTCTTTTAATTCTCTTTTGCCGGAGAGAAGTTTCATTCTTGTCATACTCCTTTCTTAATTTTAGCTTCTATTTGTCTTCCATCTGGTTCTTTTTTCATATGGTCCTATCCCCTTCCACTCTTCTGTAAACTTCGTCATTCCTTAATTTTTCCTTCCATTTTACCTTCAACATCCTCCTCCTGCCCCAGGTTTCGAAGACTTCTTGTCTGTTCTGATCTCCTTTTCCAATGGTCCATACCTCCGGCCCATATATACCCCTATCTTTCATTAGCACATCAGTGGTATTTTTACTATAAACGCCTTCTTAACTTGAGCTATTCTTCTCTTGATGTCCGTTCTACTTCATCCGTACCATGTGATGGTACTTTCGAGATAGTGAAGGAATCTACTTGCTCCGATTTCACTCCTCTCAGTGTGACCTCTGCATTCAGCATTTCCCTTCCGTATACTAGGATTTCAGTCTTCCTCTCACTTATTTCATGTTGTTCTTAGAGAACTTGGTCCGTTGCGTTTAGTGACCTTTGAAGATCATTTGAATATCCAGCTATGCCTGCGATATCATCTGCGAAGCGGAGCTTATTAATGTCTTCTCCGTTGTCTTTATTGCGCTCATTTCGCTTTCTTTGGACTCTCTTTTGCCAGAGAGAGGTTGCATCCTTGTCATACTTCTTTCTTAATTTTAGCTTCTAATTGTCTTCCATCTCTCCTTCGCATTGTGATGACCTACTTCCTGTGAAATAGGTAGGTTATTCTTTCTTCTCTATTTTAGCTATTCTACTGCCATTGTTCTCCATTCCGAGTTTTTCCAGCAGTCGAAACATTTGGCCCACTCAACATTGTCGAAGGCTTTCCCCAGGTCTACGAATGCCACATACGATGGCTTTTTCGCATGCGTAGTTTTCTCTACTATTACTCTCAGGCTGAAACTTTCCTTTTATCTAATATTACATGCAGTCATGTTGGGAGCGTGGCCCACCATGTGGTGTCCTCTTTCCTGCGTGTCCAAGCCAGCCCCTTCCTCCTTCCCCCTCCGTAATGTCACCCTTTTCACAGGTGACTGCCGCCATGTTGCACTACGGCAATACAGTTTTTATTACGCTTGTTTCAAGTTAAGCAGTAACTTGGTAACTTGACTTGAGCCAGCGGTTTTTCACTTGATGGCTAGCTCACGTCACCTATTGCCGTGCGATGGATCGTTGAGTACATCCATCCATCTTCTCCATCGACCTACCGATCTATGGCGAGAACAAGTCTGCGTAAGAATTCACCTTGACATTCCGCTCGCTATTTTTGCGTTGCCATGGGACTGGACTGAGGAGACCTTGGAAGCGGTCGTTTACTCTCTCCCATGCGCCAACTCCTTATCAATTCGCTGGAATCTCTGCCCTCTTACCGCACCCCTCCCACGTTGACCCAAGGTATGAAAACTCGCTTTAAGGTGTGCAATTTCATTTCGTGAGAGAGAGGAATATCCCCTCTACCTTGCACTGCTTTTGGATTACAAATCAGTTCAAACATACATCATCTTCCGTATTACGTAGCGTACAAGCCTTTATTAAGGAGCAAAACTCATTAGTTTTAATTGCAAAGAATGATAAAATCATGCTCTGCAGGTTTCTTTCGGGAAACTTGCAGAATGAAAGGTTCATGCAACCAAGTTCTGAATTTCCAAGTAGCTCATTTTAGCGTAAGGTAAGAAATTGATGTCTCGTGGTAAAATATTTTGCCGCATTTATGGAATCATACTTTAAATAAATTAAGTATGAGTGTTTCGCCCAAGGCACAAGGTACACTGACCTTGTGTTCGTGGTAATCTTGAATTAGAATGAAAAAAGTAGTCTTGAATCTCCCTATTAGCTTTTATATTAAGCGAGCTTATTTCATCTTGGACTTTCAGCCATCAAGGACTATTATGTGCTTTGATAAATGCCACAAGGCAACGGCAACCAGAGCTATGATTGCCTTAAAAAAGGTCCTGCTGGGTGGTCTAGCGGTACGCAGAAAATGATAGGTCATCAGGAAAGATTAAAAAAAAAATTATTATCTACCGTATCCAATGTCCAGATATTTGCATATTGATAAAACTTCGGTCATTTAACTTCCTGTTGGAATTTCAAGAAACCTATATGAATCGCATTTTGCGCATTACTAATTGTAACGGGTTATTGAATTATATGAAATTAACGGATGACATTGCATATACCCTAGGAGGCACGTTAATCAAGATAAAAGGTTGGAGACTATTGGAACGGTGCGAAAAAAGACAAACAAATAATTAGCGGCGACTAAAACGTTCTCTTCAGGTACTTGAATGTAATAAATTCGATCAAAGAGTCTTTTCATTTTTTTATCAGCGTTTATTACCCTGGAAATAGAAAATCCCCTTTTTTCAATTGCATGGATCGATAAAATTGTGTAATCTCGAATTATCATTTTAATTTACCGTTATGAGTTTAGTTACGCATTCCCCTGTTATTATTGTAGACCATGAAATCACGCTCACGGAATCCGAGGAATCAATGAGTCATGCTTTCATATAATACGGGGAAGTCAGACGGTGATATTTACCTATTTATCGGTTACTCGTAATTCAGGAATGGTTTTGTAGTTCAATTTGTAGAGCGTACATCAACTCACCAGGTAATCGACGCATCGAGGGATCCGGGTTCAGGTTCCAATTAAGATGGATCATTTTCTTGGTCACGTTTTCGCAAATTCGGAACCTTTTTTGGTGAAGCCTTGAGGGTAATCCCGCGGCTATTCCGCGGTCATCCCAAAGTTTTGAGTAAGCAAACACCTTAGCGTTTTTAGTTTGGCTTATACCTCGTGAAAATTGGCGATGTGCGCTCGATTTCACTGCTAATTGACATCTACTACTCGGTTCGACTTCATATGATATGGAAGGAGTCAGCAGTTTTGAACTGCTAGCGCCTTTAAAGCATGTCAAATCCCAGGGAGACCTTTTCAAATCGTCTACTTTACCTACTTATTAACTGAGTAAGTTGAGAATTCAGTAGAGGAGACAGCCTCTCTGTCGTAACAGACTGTCCAATCAATATACGTAGTGTCCATGGTGGTGAAGGTGGTGTTTTACTTTGCTTGTTTGTTCAATGAAGGTGCTCCTATTTTATTTTTATTTATTCTCTATCTCATAAACACATCCATTTTTTTTAGATTATCACCCAATGCTCAGACGCTCATTCTCCGAAAGTACTACTCATTGACTGCGCAATTGACCACATTTTTCCAAGGTAACCCCCTACCGATTACAATTCTGAAACGATGCTGGGAAAATTCTACTTATTATCTCCAGTGGATGCATCCTGGAGGTTAAAAAAATAACTTAACGATAACTTGATGCTCTTTTAATCATTTTCACGCGTTTTTTATTTATGTAACTGAGTTGACGTAATAGATCGATCCATCACCGATACGCGCTCCCGTGTCCAACTTTATTTTTTGAGGGCGTTTTTGAGACAAAAAATGTCAAATCAACAGCCTTGTATCCTTGGCCTAGTCTCTTCGCCTACGCTTCGCGTCATTTTTTGGAGTTGACCTACTTCTCAGCGGCAGTGCTCTTCCATTGCGTGAAAAAAGGTTAATTTGAACATTCCCCCGGGGGGAGATTCCGTGAGTCACCTCTGACGCCGCTTCATATTCGTGTTCATATCGATTCTCCCACTCGGCTACCCTCATCCCCTTATCTTACCACTCTGTTACCCTCACTCCATTCCCCCCGATCCCTTCCCATAATGAAACCCACGCGTTATTCTCGCTTCTTCATCTTGGTCGTAGGAAATAAGAAACGAGTTTTGAGGCAATCATTCCAACGGAAAATAATAACTTTTTTTAGCCTTAATTTTGTGATTTCGTAATTAAGAGGGTCAAAATTCTGGTCTCGATCATGGAATAATATGCTTATGACTCTCAGTTAAAAGTACGGAACTCCTGAATACTAATTATTACGCCCTTCACAAGCTAAGGCCGAGGAGAAATGGAAATGAAATTTTTAAGATGCCAAGGTTGCTTCCTTTTCAGTGACTTGTCATTTCTTTCTCATGGCCATAAGTTGTTTAGGAATTGAAGAATTATGGATATAATATTGGATGTTCTATGGTCTCCTTGATAAAAAAACTGCTAACTCATTACGATCCGATCATAGTAAATTGTGTGCCTTTTTTTTCTGTCTTATATGACTGTCTGAGGTTTAAGAAACAAAATCTTTCCTCGAATAAACATTTCCATCAATGCATCAATAAGCACGATAAACATTGAAACGCTCAACCCTTTCATTGAAATGGAAGGACCTCTAGTTACCTCCTTACAAGTCGCCAGATCCAGTGGTCCTGGTATTACGGCCGATGGTCCATTTGCCAGCATGTGTATTGGACCACTGGATTCTTCTTGATTTCGTAGTTAACTGTGGCGATTAGGAAGCAGTTACACTCGTGTGTGTTATCTATTTTCGATTTACGGACAAAGGGATGAACGCAGTAGTTCTTTTTCAAATACAAGTCATTTCTGAACCAGCCCTCAGATTAATGAATTGAATTGAGGAATCAATTCCGAGCCAACGTGTCAATTCTTTAGTGCGCTGTAAGATAAAACACAACCATGCATTACATTCTATTTACTACCTCTGTTGTTTTCATAATTGTGCTTTGGTAAGTGCACTCTTCTTATTTGTCATATAATTATCAGAAACTCGAATTTCACTTTTTTATGCCATTTGAAGATATTATGTAAGTAGAAAACGTGTTTTGAGAATGAGTACTTTAATGAAAAAAGACACCTGGGTCTCAAAACACTCGACAGAAATGTAACTAGATCCAAGTAGCGCTTTTAATTTTTTCGTAAATTACGATACAGTGTATTAGAAGAAGTATGGCAATATGCGGTGATGTTTTATTCTCTATGAATGAAATAGTGTGAAAATTATTCTTCAAAAACTTTCGAGGCAGGTCATGCAAAGAGCTTTGAATATTATTATCACAGTAAGTAACACAAATTTTCAAATCGAGTTATACTCAAAGATCATCATTATTTATCAAAATAATGAGAAAAAAATTCGAAAAACTGGAGTTACTTAAGGGGGATGCCTCGGAGGAGTTAGATAAATTTCAGATACCTATGGTTTTTCGATTACTTTAAAAAGATAGAGAATTGCACTCCAGGACTGTAGATTGTGGCTAAGTGTCCCGTTGAAATTTGATACATAGACCTGTATGGAGAAATGACCCGGTGGGAAGCCCAGATAGAGAGTTCACAAAAGGGCATTTGGTGTAGTGAAACGGTGTTCATCCGTGGTGCCAAAGGTCACATGATCGTGGTTGATAGCGATGAGTAATTTTCTGATGTATCAGTCATTTATTCTCTTATGGAGTTTCTTCCACGACCGTGTGACTAAAAAAACACTTAATTCCTCATTTCAGCTCTTCATCTACTCTCATCATGTACTGCTTCAAAAATATTGCACACTCATCTGTTAAAAAGCAGTATTAGGGCAAAAAATATTCAGGCTATTCGACGGTTATTGTTTTAATGATCACTTTTCTGTCCATTGTGACCGATTGCAGCACCGTTTTGATGGAACTATCTAATTTTGTTTTCAGTTCCTGGTGTTATTTGCTAATGATTCAAGAACTATAAGCTAGATTGGTGCTTACTTTTCATTACCGTCCAATTGCCTGGAAGTATTTGCTTCACATAAAGATTTTTCCGCGAAAATGGCATATACATTATGAAGAGAAATATTATTTATCCTCATGTTTCACCCATTTTGGCATATACCGCATGTGATTTGAAATCAAATTTGCGAAAAAAATGCAGAGTGGAAATGTAGGTTCTTATTATTTACTCCAAACATGGAACACGTTACCTAAAAGTGGGCACTATATAAATAAACTGACATGTAAGGGGGGAGCCATCTTAAATTTTTTTCTGATTGTAATCCACTATATCTGGCAACGGGAACGAGAGCAGACACGGATAACTTCCACCATTCCCTCTTCTTGAGGTCGCTTTACTGGGTAAATTTTATTGTATAAACGATTTTAACATATAATGTACAAAAAAATGAATGGAAATAGAGCAGGTTCTATTTTCCGTTCAGTCATTCAGGCAATCATACGATTTTTTTCTTTACATGGTACAATTTTCCTCATGAAAGAGTTCATGCATTTGTTTGTACAATTAAATGTACCGCCTTCATGCATCGTGTTACATATCTTCTCTCCTTTACTTCTACAATTCCCAGTAGGAATTTGAAACACTTTTGATCCACCTATTTTTTTTACATTTTTATGTAACAAGCTCGTTCACTCCGAGGTGGCAAAAGGCCATTGGGTGAATCATCCAGAGTGAATTTTCACTATAAAATCTTTGTTTTGTTTGAGTGAAATCAACTCTTAATAAAACAAATTATTAGACACTAAATAAACCCTTTTTGCTCTTTAGACTCAAGTACTGATATCAGTTTTTATTATTCTAAGGACGTGTTCCCTTTTCTTTTCTCCGTATTCATAGTAAATCCGCTTTGGTGATATTTCACCACTCTTTGGTTTTGTTTCGTTGCCTTCTTTCCATCATCTATGGTGGTAAAGAAATGCATTATGACTTGTCAACGAGGCATGATGTTTGGAAGGAGAATACCCGTGCAGAAGGGGGCAGAGGTCGGCTGAGGGGAGAGCGCATTCTTAGCGAAAGCAACTGTGTTGACAGTAATCTCTTTTATTATGAAAGGACTGGAAAACTTTGTGTCACTAGTACGTTTCACAAGAGTTTAATTTAGCCAACAAATCTGCATCATAATATACAGATATTGTAAGAAACTTATCAAATAAACGTACATAAATTATTGAAAGTAGAGCCATATTGAACTAGAAAGTTAACGTGATTGACAGATTGATCATTTCGAAGTTGGCAATGAAGGTTTGTGACCTTTGGAACCCTGGTAGTCAAAAGTGGAGAGTACTCCTATAGGGTGGGTTGTTTTCCTATTTCTTTTTTGGAGCGATATTTAATACCCGGTAAAAGTGGTCCATTACAGATAAAAACTTTTCCGTATCAGCTAATATCTTCTGTGAGAATTTTTGCTTCGTTTTCGAGATTTCCACTGAAAACAGCAAAACTCTCTGTAAATTTAGCTCGGTTAAGGCATCCATTTTTGGGTTAAGAGATGTCTTGTGATGAAAACTGACAATCAAGGCTCAATCTGCCAGTAATATGCCCCTTTGGGGCGAGGGATGCCTCCTCTGGGGACGAAAAAGGGAGCAACTTCAGCACAATTATGCGTTTATGCAACTCCTAACTCTATTATTATGTGCCTAATCCTCAATAAAAGAAACCCATTAATTTTGTAAACATTTACCCTCGATGTAGTAAAGCTAAGTTAAAGTTTCAATGAAGTTAGTGGAACGCAACTTAAGTCGAGGTGATATGGATGGGCTTTTAGTCTCAGATCTGGCGAAGGTGACGTCATTTACCCTTTAGAGAGGAATTTTTTCCTGTAGATGGAGTTTTCAATCAATTGCTTTGTGACAATAGAACTATAATTAAGGAAAATGGTACATAATAAATGTGATATTGTGCCTAACATCTTTAGAGTCACTTTTAAAGAAGAGACTTTACCCACTTGTTGAGGGAGAGTCAAAAATATTCCTTTAATGTCAACGAATTTTAAGTATTTTCCACTATGTGGAAAGCATGTGCAACTTTTTATGAAAAAGCTTTGTAAAGTAACTGAATTTAAAATTACCTTTATTGAATGATTGCAATGAAATTGTCAAAATTTTGAAACTTTAAACATGATGGACATTATTGAGCCATCCAGAATAATATATTGTAAGAATTCGTATGAAAATTTGATATCCTACGGTCCTGAAATTTCTTCCTCTCCCAATAAAATTAGTGGAGATAAAATCATATTACTGAGGCTATCTAAGGAAGCATTTTTCAAAGGCTTTGCTCGGAATTTTGTGTTTTCTTAAATATTCTTGGGCGTTAATTATTTTTACTTTTTTTTCGTTATGATTGAGCAGTTATCAATGGCAAGTTCATCCATTCATATTAGCCCTGTTAATGATTCAGAATTAAATGATACGTTGAAAAAGGCAACTTGATACATTATTTGGACAAATAACCTAAGAAATGAAAATATTTTGCAATGGAATTGATTTGGATCTAGAACGAGAGTTAGTGTTATTAATGGTGGCAATGGGACTTTCATAAGCTTATGTGCAATTGAACTAATATATCATTACAATTTTTTTCTTGTAGGAGATGATTACTCATTCAAATCTGAAAATTGCGCACTTTTGTTCTTTCCATTGCATTCTAATTGAAAGGTAACTGCGTCACGAATCAAAAGACCCATTCATTATACTCTTTGATTATGCCGCGTCCTTGTCAATCAGCATTGGACAAGTAGGTATTGATCCATTAATGTTTTTCGCTCCAGCTGACCCACTTACCCCCAATACTTAATGGCAAAACAAACCAAGTTGATCGAGTAATGCCCTCACCCGGAGAACGAACCGAAATTTCGTTATTTATCGGCCCCCGTATCACCTGAACGTATCTTCAGTCTTTGCGATGGGAAAGCCTAAATCGAACACTTGCCCTATTCCGAGTCGTATATTTGGCCATTGCGTGTGAAACTTACGACTCCAAATTGTGCCATTGGATTATCATTAAACGTAAGGGTGCATTGAAGTGGCAAAGCATGACTAAGGGCATTAAACCCTTGGACTTGATTATTACCGTTATCAAATGGGAAACGATTTATTTAAGAAGCGATGTTATTATCCAAGGAAGTTTCCATCATTCATGTATTACTATGAATGTAAGAATTGGAAGGAAAACATCTCATTGCTCATGGTGAAGTATTATCCAATTAGCAGTAGCGTTAAAAACTAATTGTTGCCCTTATGAAATTATTGCTTTAAGGCAGTGGTTGTTGATCCTGAAATTACTTACCATATGTCAAATATAAATATTGATTAAGCCTGGTAAATAAAAAAACGATTTATTGTGATGTATTTATTGTTCATCTGGACCATATAAGGTATGCGGGCCTTCTTGATATCCTTCAACTTTTTTCACTCATTCTTTTCAGCAGTCAATGAAGTTATTCGTACAGCCGTAGCAGCATAATATGGTCTCTGCCACAATCTGCTTGTTACATTAGAATATGTTATTTCAATAAACGTAGGCGAAAATCATCGTTAAAGATGAATTTATTTTTGTCCTGTGAATTACAGATTTGTTCTCCCTTTTTGTGAAAACCCTTATAGATATTATTGATTTCGCTGGTCTCCGCGATTGATATTTGAATTTTAGATATGGATCGAGGTCAAAAATTATTTTATTTCACCCAAATATTGCTCGATGCTGCTTCTCTTTGGCTAAGTTACTAACGGGAAAGCAATATATTCTAACCTTATGTCCAAGCATTTAATATAGTGCGGTCATCTGTTAAATGCATCCTAAAAATAGATGAATGAAAAACGAAATCCACAGTGACATTTGTATAAAACTGAAAACTTCCAAACCAAAGGTGATAGAGTAATTCTGAAAACGGATTTGAAGTCTACGTTAAAATATATATGGAATACAACCATTGTTACCATAACCTGTATTAACTTTGCAACTATGAGCAACTTAATTTATATTCATCTATGCTATAATTTTGAGTTCACACATTTGAAATATAAGATCAGGTTATGGAAACAATATCTTTTCTGGTCATCAAAGTTGGAATCTATACATTTTTACACACACTTCGACTCCATTTGGAGAATCACTCTATCACTTTTAGTTTCTGAGATATTCAAGCTCAATGAGACCTAAAAATTCCCATTTTTGACCCTATAAGGTTAGAATTTCTCAAAATCCAGACTTGATAGCCTATTTTTGCGAGTAGATTCGGATTTAGCGTACAACATTACGTCAGAAATACCCTAAGCATAAAAAAGCATAATCTTTAGCATTTAGAAAATTACCCCTTAGCATCAAAAAAGCACACTCTTGTTGGTCTGTGATATCGATGGCCAAAATACTATGCGGATTTATTTTTGGGCCAGTAGTACCATTTAAAATGAAAATGAATAACGCTTGTTTTGAAAATGTAATGGTTCATTTTGTTCTTTTAGTTGGTTTTATTGATATTATACTCTGTATTTATTTGATAGTATTTTCAGAATATTTGAGGAGGCTCTACAATTGAGGGAAGAGCTCTGTATTTTCTACTAATAATACTGTATTTTGCTCTTTTTCCCCTAATGACTATACAATAAAGGGTTTCTAATAGCAATAGAAACTTTATGAAGTCAAATATTATAAGGTTCATTACCAGATTAGTTATAGCTTTTTATATTTCATACGCTAAAGCTCAAATATCCAATAAAATAATTTCGATATCAAATAGGGCTACACTGTATCGAGATTTTCAGACACTTTTTGTCAGCTAATGTATGATTTTTTTCAAACAGAAACGACCCATTAGAGAGAAGGGCCTGCCAGAACAGAACTTTCATTCTTTATTTTTTCAGTCTAAGAAATTATATCCTTTCTTTAATGTAAGGTAGCAACACAAATAAATTTAGGTATTTTTTCCTTGTCTAAGAAAAACAACATGTTCAGCGATTTTATGCTTCACTACTAAGTATTCTACCTGTAAAATCTGCTGGTTTAGGAAGGCAAAATCTACTTATTAATTTAAGAGCGCTCAAGAATTATAAATGGCTGCTCATGATAGAAAAATCATTGAATAAATAACCGCGTTTCAATAATCTTGAATGAACATTGAAATATCAATTGGAAAATTGGAAAGAACTTTGTATCAGAAACATAATTTTTTAATCACCTTTACCGCGAAAACTGATCACATTACTCTTCTGGTCCGGGAGAGGTCTGTTTATTTGCTACATTTTGTAATCGGGAAATCTTAGTAAAGAGCGTTGCACAACATCATGAAACAGCCGAGAGAGTGCCTGGAGAATATATTAAACTATGGCACCGGGTAAAATGATCCTTAGGAATGATTCTCTCTATACGATATTAATAATGGACAACATGCAATAATACTGTAACCTGAAGACGCCTCCTGAATGAGAAATGAAACGTCGTGTACAAGGCAACAAAACGCAATGATTTATCCGATGATAGAAAGAACAAAATGATCTGATTACTGTTCATCATGCATTAATGTTACCCAAGTATATCTCATTCCTAAATGTTTGCCTATTTACTCATCCAAATTATAAAATTTTTTTTGCAATGATTGGCCCTACGGAATGCGTGTCACACTTATTGATCAATATTTTTAGAAAATCCCTTAGCATGCTTAGTGAGTGTAATTCTTTCCTCCCCTTCGAAAAATTTATTTTTTCCTCACTCTTTCCGCTTGCTCGTTATGCATGCATTTAGTTCGATCCGAATGAGCCCTTCTGTATGTGTGTGTGCTGGTGTGTGTCTGCGTGCATTCGCTTGACCCCGATGCATGTCAATGAGGCAAAAGGGTCTCGGGAGGGGAAGGGTCAGACGGGCGAAAAGCGAGAGTTTGGACGAACCCCGCGAGAGAAGTTATGAGGGCCAGGGGAAGGAAGTTTTTCTACAGGGGTGGAAGTGGACCAAGGATAAGGGGAACACCATATAGTCCAGACAGCCGCGGCAGACGACTACGGTCCGTTTCTCTTAATTAAACACCCTACGATTAGGTACGCATCCGAAGTAGATTGAAGGTAGTATTCGCGCTTTTGCGGTGTCAAAATTTTGAAAGATTGAAAATAATCGATCGATATAAAATAGCACATAGGAATCATAAAACACTACACAAACTCATTTATTCTAAATTAAAATTTGAAACTCCTAAATAACTAAAAAGTAACGTAGTTTATTCAATACCGTGTGATGATTGTGATAACATATATATAGGCCAAACATCCCAATATCTAAAAAATAGAATCTCTCAACATAAAAGTTCAATAAAATTCAAAATTAAATTATGTGCACTATCAGATCATGCAATCAAAAATAACCACTCATTTTTATTTCCATGAAATAAAAGTAATAGATATATAAACCAACCTATCCAAAAGATTATTTAAAGAAATGATACACATTACAAAAAACAAAACATCCTGCAAAAAACAAACAGACATCGCCATATTAAGTAAAATTTATTATAATTTGATATTCTTTAACAACACTTAATTTCATTTCGATTTTTTAAATGTCTAAAGTTATAACAATTGACAAACAAATAATAAATAGCAACAAAAATAGCAACTAAGTTATAAACAAAAAGTAATTCAAATTGAACTCTCTCTGAGGTAATAACAAAAATCACATGTATACATATTTTTAAAAACCTAAATACCTAAATTGTAAACAGGATTCATTTGATGTACAATACAACTATTAATTTTCATTGTAACCCTGATGAAGCACAAATAAAGATGCGAAACGTTGGCGAAAGAATTAAAGTTTATACATGAATTATGACCTACAATCTCCAGAAAAACAACTTCATAAAAAATAATCGAAGTGGCTCAAGAAAAATGTAATATAACTTATAAATTCAGGCTTCACTTTGTGGAAACTCTCCATATCGGAAATCAAAACATTCAAGTAATGGTCCACTAATATTACTTGGATGTTTTGATTTCCAAAAATGTAATATATCTTCTTACAGCCCTTAAAACCCTGCATTGCAACTTAGATCCAGTCAATTCCAAGTAATGTTAATTAATGCGTTCGAATGCCAATTTTCATCATTTTCACACGTATAATCATCATTTTAATTGTTTTTTTCGGAGTCCGGTCGTCAAAAACAACACATAACTAATGAAGCTGAACAATGCTCATGTTTGTGACATGCCAGCCTATTTAGTTCTTCTCTATTAACCACGTACTCAGATAGTTTTGCATCCTTCTTAACGCATAATTACTTGAAATATGAAAATATTTCATTTTTGCTATTCAATATTTATTTTAAGTGGTATATGAATAGTCTGAGACCTGGAATGCGTTAACGGACTCGTGCTTGCCGTGTTATACGGTTTCCTGAGTCCGGTAGCCAAAAATAATACAGGAAATAACGAAGCAGAAAAATGCTCATGTTTATGACATCCCAGCCCATCGCACTCATCATCGTTTTTCAAATGATGATGGGTGCGAAAACGTATTCGGTATTCTTTAAATATTTTCATGTGAATTAACCCTTTGAGTAGTGAGTTTTTTTTTGTTTGCCATCACTTCAGTAGTGAGTTTTTTTTATTGAAATACTTCCGATTACAATTTTATTCCCTTGGGCTCAAGTTTTTTTGATAAACAATCAATGAAAATAAGAAGATCATACATGATACAAGGAAAACAAAAAAAATTACTGATAAGATCGTAAGTATTGTGGTATAAGAATAATAAAAAGATTAACGGACATAACGGATTTCCAGCATCCAGAGAAACAGGAATAAAACCACCTTCGAATACATTAACTTCCGTCAACGGAACCAACTACATGTGATAACTCTTACTCAAGGCGGAGCATAGTTAGCAAAATAATTGTAAAGGTGGTATGAATCTTCAGAGACACATTGGGCTCTACAGCCACCAGGATAGACGGAACAACATGTTACAATGCAACTGAATAGGAGACGTGAGTACGCCTTTACTGCTCCAGCGAAAAAAAGCGTAAATAAAGTTTCGTACTGCTCAAAGGATTAAATTACTAGTTACAGTTCATCGAGTGAATTCTTAGGACAGTAACTTTGAGCATTTAGTGTTTTTCGTTTCGGATTGCGACAACGTCAACGAATCAAAAGGTTCTTTAATCCCACCCCTAACAAAGCTACTTAATATTTACTGTTGATACCGATTAGGGATTTGGTTAAGCAATTCTTTTCTAGCGCTCAACTTAAGCCTCTAATTTTTTACATACTCCGATCTCGTTCATCGACTATTTTCTTCGCCTTGTTGCTGCTGTAACATTGATCCCAGCTGATTTTATTAGTATATCGGAAAGACTATTGTTTTTATTTCATTTTTAATGATCTTTTTCTTGAGTTGGTAGGACTTATTTTGATAGGAATTATGAAGAAATATTGAATTCAGTACTTTGATTTCTTTGTTTTTTTCATGTTTAACAGAAGTTTGCAGGAAGAAATGTGTATGATTTTGTAATCAGAATTTTAATTTCCTGAAAAGGAGTTATTTATAATTATATACGTTGGCAAGGATACCATAGTTAATTTATTAACCAATAACTTCAAAAACGCGAGCATGAATAATTTATTCAATGGTCGAGAAAGAAAATAGAATGCTGTGATTATGATTTCTCATGTACCAACTCCCTACTTCTAAGGTAGTATGTACAAAAACGAAAGCCAGAAGGTGCCTTGTCTGTCAAACATATCGTATCGACTGTAGCATTTATCATTGAATAGTATTAGTTATTCACTTACAAGTATTTTAATAGTGGACAAATTTTTACAAATCTTAACGAAATCTTTCTTAGAGTTTCAGTTAATCTACTGTTAGTTTTTCTCTTCGAATTGCGTGCTAAGCATTTGTTCGAAGTAAATATATGCTAGCCTTGTCTTAATCATTCCACGAATGACCAATGCTGAATTTGTCCGAGTTTAAATGCTCCCGTGTTTGTTAAGCGCTCTTGGCAAATTTGGTGTGAGAAAAAAACTACTTCATCAAGAGGATGACAAGGCTCTAATTTCAGGGAGAACGTTAAGTTTGTGGAAATAAGGAGAAATTAGGAAATAGAGGAATTAACACGCCTGTAATGCACCAAGCAAAGGAATGGCTATAAAATAAGGAAATTAATCCAGGCGTTAAGAGGCGTAGGGCGCCTGCACCATAAGCAAAGGATATTTCTGAGTAGAAGTCAATCGCTCCGGCATATCTTCCATATACACCCCAATATGCAACGATAATTCTAGGAACAAGGAGACACTGAGTGGGCACTACTCACGAACCCCCTTGAAACTCCAAATATCCCTCGAGACCGTTAAGGTTAACCTGGGCCTCATAACAATAGGAGTATACCGCATATTATATAAGTGTGGTAGTTGTCTGTGAGAGAGAGACTGGGCAAACCATTGAGAAAAGAATAAAGGATATAAGGCTGTTCCAGCATAAAAATGTGCAATGGCGTGGCATATAGCATAGCCTCATCCAAGGATATTTTATACATTTCCAAAATACATATGTAGTTGCTCTGCCACGTGCATTCATCCCGGGTCAGGCCCCGCACATCTACCGATGTTTGTATTCCCAAATCACTTATCATTTAAATGGTGGTTAATGACATTAACAAGATCGCACGTGACGAAAAACAAGTTAACTGATATTAGCCCTCCATCTGACAAGACGCTACCATAAATTATCCGGAGGCATCTTCTGTTAAACTGTACCGATGATAACCGAAATCCTACCTCATTCAACTGGTCCATTATGGCACAAACGACCTCATATTCTTGTTGCTTGACATAATCTTGCTGTTATTACATTTAAAAGTTGAATTTGTTGCCAGTTTTTATGCCAAGATTCAATTGCTTCTCAATATAAAATGGCAGTATTTTTATCTGTATAATAACTTTGTAATTTCAGCACAGATGCATTATTGCATCACAGATGCATCGTGAATCGATTTCATCTCAAAGGTAAAACTACCTGGACAAAGTTAGTACACTGATTTGGTTATGAATTTTCACCATGGGCGATAATATCGGCTATTTAACTTTCATTTTGCCAAAGATTTATGTGTAATACAAGGATGAATGAGGATGTATATTGAGATGAAGTGAGTAGTTTCAAGTTCTAATTATTTCTGAACAATTTTTTGATTTATCCGTTTTGAATAAAATAAAGAAATCCTGAAAATATTTTTGCCTCAAAGGCATAAAAATACCGGAATAGTTGATGGAGCGCTTGCTGTTTACCCTTTAAAAGTTTCGGTCTTTTTTACCACTTTATGAATAGATTTCTTGGTGGGATTTTCTAATTCAAGTCTCCTTTGTGACGTGGTCACAACCATTGAAATTCTATAAATAGCATGACTTCGCGGTCAAGATACTCCAATGAGCTAGAATGAATCCAGCTCATCTTAAGCGATCAATGCGAGGAAGTTTTCTTAGGAGGTTTAGTCAGCCACCTACAAATTATTTTGACAAGGGCTTTAAACGTTTTCTGCATCAACTTTATACGCTTTCCAAAAAGTACCCCATCCTTTACGCTTTTCTCCTTCCGTTCAAGATAAAAAACTATTAAAGAAGAAGAAACTTTGTTAGAACTCTTGCTGTGATATTCTCATTTCTGTAAAATCTGTTAGACCTTTATTTTAGCGAGAGTTTATGAGGTGAGGTGGGTTGTTGATAATGATTATTATTCATTTTTTATCCCCTTGTCTGACATTTGAGAGAGGGTAATTGATGGCTTGTAGCAGAGCGGAAGCGAAGAATATTCCAGTCGGATTTCTGAGAGTCGAATTCTGACCTCTTTTGTTTGCCATTGTTTGTGCTGAGAAAAACTCCATGAAAAGTGTAATAATTTCCCTGGTATTGGAGCTTACTTTGCTTTAAAAATGCTTTAATTATTGGTGATAATTTTATTGGCGTAGAACTCAAAGTATTACTTCGTTCTTTGATCATATTCTGATCATATAATCCCCTAAGTTTTAGTTAGCATGTCTATTTTGTGAAATGAATTGGTATAAACCGTTGTAAGACATTAGAGATATCACCGTCAGAGAATAGCAACTTCAATGGAATAAATGTTTACTCGTACATGATGATGCAGAGTTCATGCAATGTTTTCCATTACAGTTTCTAAAGATTAGACATTTTTTCTGGCCCTCCTTGCTTAGGTATTTTTTGACTAGGAGCAAAATTAGTATTTACAAATCCACGCGTTGTAAACTATTATTTCCGAAGAAAGTTCCTCTACTCCGAGCAATTAGTATTCAAAATCAATATCTCACTAAATATAACTTTACAAAATATAATCCAGGATTCACTATATTGGATTAACCTTAATCGTACTATAAAGTTGCATTTACGTTACTTTGCTATTACCTGAGAATTTTGGCTTTATTTCATCACTCTTTTGGTAAGTTCACTTAAGCATTATCAATAGAAAGACGTATTATCATTGGTTTTCATATAAAATACATAATAACCAGAAATTTTTGAACGGGATTTTAGTGAAATAAAACTCCTATTTGGATCCTCAAACAAATTTCACAGATTTCCAATATTTATGTTTTACGCTCATTTTTCACGGCATCGTTTCGTTTGCTACGCAAAAGTTTCATCATTAAAAACAAGAGAGTATGAGTTAGGTGTATTGGCGGAAAACAATTATTCGAATTTATCAGGGAGGGAAACAACTCAGTGTGTCTGTGTGCGTTCTTCCGATGTTAACTATGAAATATTAAATAAATATAAATAAATAAATTTATTTACAAATAATTTACATTCTGTAATTTCCCTTTGGATGGGTCACAATAAATTTACAAAAACAAGGAATATTTTTACTTATTTTTGGTCATAAATCATTCATAAATATAATAATCACAAATAAAAATATATATTTACCTTCAAACAAAGATTACTTTTTTATATTATAATATAATAATAATTTGATTCCTTTTCAGGAAATACAGAGTGGTAGTACCATAGATAGCCCCTAAGGAATATCCTGTGTTGGGGCTACTGACAAATAAATAAACCATGCAAAAAACGATAGCAAAAACAAAATGGTTTACAAATTTCGATAAAACGTTTACAATACAGTGAATAAACTAATTCAAAATAGAAAAAAATAGAAAAAAGACTCAGAGATATACATAATTTAATAGTGGTTACAAATCCCCTTGTAATTGGCCATTGTTGCTTATTTTTGGGCTTTATTGAATTATAAGTTTGCCGAGGATGTAACATCACTTTCAAGACACGTTGGGGGACTCTTTCTCCTTGAACAAGTACCCTAACTGGACCCATCCGTCTTACTATTATCCTCCCGCCTTAATTGTAATGGGAAGAAGCGAATAAGGTTTCGGCGCACCAAAATCTCCTTCATCATGAAATTAAAGTACGGTGACAAACTGGATACAGAGGGTAATTAAAGGATATGGTGGACGTGAGGCTCTAATAGATCAGGGGAATAATGTGTTAGTGTTGGAGGGAGAATTCAAGTAATATGCGATAATGTTTCCTTCTCATTTTACGAGGGGTACGCAATTTCAAAAACAAGTGCACACCGCATTTCCATTTAAGCCATTTCTATCCATTTTTAACCAATTCCATCCATTTCTGTCCATTCATGTCCATTTCTATCCATTTCTGTTCATTTCTATTCATTAATGTCCATTTATAACCATTTCCATCCATTTCTGTCCATTTTTATCCATTTATGTCCATTTCTATCCATTTTTGTCCATAGCTAACCATTTCCGTCATTTCTGTCCATTTCTATCCAATTATGTCCATTTCTGTCTATTTCTATCCATTTCCGTCCATTTCTATCCATTTACGTCCATTTCGAAACCATTTCTAGACTAGCGTACGCCATTTCTCAGAGTTGCATACCCCTCGTCAATTTATATATATAATGAATATAGGCATAAAATTCAAAAGAGATATCCATTTCGTCTCAGTATCTAAACTGTAAGGCAAGGAAGAGGATATTTAAAAAACCCAGAATCAAAATGTGATGAGATTAGAGAAACTTTATTAAGACCTTGGATGAGTTTTTTTTCGGTAATGTATCTTCTCATTATTCTACTGTCTCTTCCCTTCCTCAAAATCTTCTTCATATTATTCTTCACACGGTTGCCGGAGTGATTTCGACTAATGGTGGAAGCGGTTAGCGGTGTCCTCGAAATACATATGGTGAGGTGGAGGATATTTGGAACTTTATCGTTCGAAAAGCGAGGGAGATAAATTTCAACCCACGTTTTTGGTTGGTGACGCCTTGATTCTACCTTCTTACTTACTTACTTTACGCGATCAGGCCCAGTGGGCCGCGTGATGCCAGGACCAAGGCTCTCCACTCTTCGCTTCTTTTGGCTATTTCCCTCCAATCTTCCCAGGCTTCTATTTGCCATAGATCCTCTCTTATATTATCCATCCATCTTTTCTTTGGTCTTCCCATTGGTTTTTTCCCCTCAGGGCAGATGCAAATTGCAAGTTTAGGATATCGTTCATCGCTCATCCTTTCCACATGTCCTATCCATTCCAATCTCCTACTTCTTAGTAGTCCTACTATGGTGTTGTCTCGATAAAGATCATAAATTTCCTGATTATAATGTAAGAGAAACAATTTCACTTTTCCACAAATTGCTTTAATGCGTACAACGCGTTTCGGCTCACAGAGCCATCATCAAGTACAAGATCTTTGCAAGATACAAGATCAAGCAATTTGTGGAAAAAAACAATTGTTTCTCTTACATTATGAAGAACTTCCACGATATCTCGCCTGAATCTGTTGAATTTATTAGTTCCTGATTATATCGTCTTCTCGATTCCCCTTTTAATTCATCTTGGACTCGCCCATATATTTTCCTAAGCACCCGCATCTCAAATGTTAAGAGTTTGTTTAGATCTTGTTTTCGTGTGCTCCAGCTTTGGCACCCATAGAGAACCCCAGGGAGAATTAATGTCTAGTACAATCTTATCTTAAGCTCTCTTGATACGTTCCGGGACTTCAAAATATTGCTCAGAGCATAGAAAGCCTTATTGCCAGCTTGAATTCTTGCTTTTATTTGTACTTCATTTGATGCCTCTTCCAACAGAGTTGCACCAAGATACTTAAACTCTCTTGTTATTTTCTTATTTATTTTTCTCTGTAGAACTTCCGGTAGGCTTCCTATAACCATATATTCAGTTTTATTTGGGTTTACTTTCAGGCCAAATTTCCCGGCTGCAGTTTGTAGTGTGAGCATTACACTCTTAAGTTCCTCCTGGGACTGTGACATTATTACAATATCATCAGCATAGGCTAAATGGGTAATATTCTTTCCACACGATAATACACCTATATGATTATGGTTATCAACTTCCCTAATGATCTTTTCAAGGACTATATTGAATTAGATAGGTGATAGTCCATCCCCTTGTCTTAAGCCAGTTTTTACAGGAAACCCTTTAGTTATTTTATTTTCTAGTTAGATTTTCACTTCTGTATCGGCAACACATAGTCCTATTAAATCAACGAGCTTTTTTTGAAACACAAACTCGATTAATAGATGTAGTAAGTTTTCTCTATGTATTGAGTCATAAGCTTTTTGAAAGTCAATAAACAGCAGATGTAGTTCTTGGTCAAACTTGCACATTTTTTCACATATCTGTCTTAGAAAAAATATATTATTAGTTGTTGATTTTCCTGGGAGAAAGCCACCTTGATATTCTCCTATAATTTCACTGGCTAAGGGTTTAACCCTAGCTAGGAGGCACTTATAGAAGACTTTATAAACCATATCTAATAGGGATATTCCTCTGTAATTATCTCACTTAAATTTATCATTCTTTTTCTCATCATTATGATCATTATGATTCTACTTTCAACCTCTATAAAGCGAGGGGAGAAAAAAACCAAGCGAGGAAATTTGCGTGAAATAAAAACCTGTATATATGTACAAATGAAAGAGACGGGGTTACCGAAGTGGGTCTTGCCCCATGGCCGAAAGGTGGGAATGGGAGATACAAATCAAGAATCCAACTGCGCATGCGCTGAAAGAGGTCTCTCCCCTCACCCCACTTATACGTCTCTCCTCAACCTCCCTCTTACCTTGCCCACCTTCAGGGGATTTCCTTCCCACCTTCTTGACCACCCCTCCGCAAGCCCCCAAACCATCGTCAGTGGGGAGCAATATATTTCTCGCGGCGGAAGTCTGACCCCCTTGGAGGCTCAACTCACGGGTCACGCGACTGACCAATCCGCCTCCCCCCCCCCACCTGCCGTCCAGACATCACCATGCACACCGCCCACCCCTCACGCCCATTTCTCCCAAGAGATCTGCCCACCGTTCCTTTCGTCAAGGAGGCCTTGCGGCGCCGAAACCGTATTCGTTTCTTCCCTTCACGATCAAGGCGGGAGGGTTGCAGTCAGGCGGACGGACCCAGTCAGGGGACTTATTCAGAGAGGAATCGACCTCGACTGTGTCTTGGAAGTGATGTTACATCCTCGGAAACTTTATAATTCACACATCACAGGAATAAGATTAAGGAAATAGACTGCAGAACCGATAGATTTAAGATATCATTTTTTCCTCATAAAATAAGGGAAAATAATAGTGGTGATAGATCAGTTCTAGGATACTGACTTGGTTAAATAGGTTTTTTCTGTAGTGCTCAATATCTTAACATTAATTGTAGATACTAACTTCACATGCAATCTCCGGCATGATATTCATGTCTTAGTACCATGTAGTGCAATTTATTTGTCGCATTAATAATACCTACTAACCAGTAGTTATATCTTGAGTAGTTTGGTGCATGGTAGCATGATCTTTTACGTATCACTCTCCTGGTTTGTGGTCTGACTGCGTACCGTTACCCTGACTGCTTTTGGCCTGCTCCTTGCATTCGGAGGAACGCGCGTTTTCTGATTTGAACTGGGATGAGTGCTGCATGCCTGGTGTGGAATCACCCCGTGCCACACACCCTAGTGGTGGTATTTTAGCTTGCACGGTATTTTGTAGATGTTGATGTAGATGTAGATAATTCAAAATACAACCAAAAAAGCAACAATGGCCGATTACCTCGGAGTATTTCACGGTTAACATCGGATTAACGCACACAAATCCCGAGGGGTGAAAATCTACTCAAGCGGAATTCAAACCTATGCTTCAAGGGCTATCAGACAGGAGCCTTACCCCACCGCCAACAAAATGTCGACTTTTAATTGGCATAATTAGAATTTTCTTGTGCTGTGACGTCAAAATGCAGTCATTTTCGAGGTTCGGAAATTTTGCATATCTTTCTGAATACAGCATTGGGAGGGAATAAGCGATAGAGGGATGTTGTTTTCACAATCAAAAGGGCGATCGTTTTCCATGAAATGTAACTCACCGGAATTTGAGACAAAGCTTCAGTTAGTAATGTAACGCCGTGCTCCTTTCTATAATTTGTTTGTTTGTTTTGTGGGTTTTAAAAGTTTAATAAGTTTATTGTTTATTTTGTGTGCTTTGTTTTATCATGTTTCTTGTATTTGTATTTTAATTTTTAAATTGTTTATTTTGTATGGTCGTTGCTTGTTGGGAGGGAGTTGTTTAAGTTGGAAGAAATTGTTGGAGTGGAGAGAAGAAGAGATAGAGGTGTATTAAGAACGGAAAATAAAGCGCTACC
This sequence comes from Ceriagrion tenellum, assembly GCA_963169105.1. Lineage (NCBI taxonomy): Eukaryota > Metazoa > Arthropoda > Insecta > Odonata > Coenagrionidae > Ceriagrion > Ceriagrion tenellum. Next base: position 29,106,334 of record OY720643.1, on the reverse strand, counting down.
AAAGAAAACTCTAAGGCGTTACAGTAATTAATTTATTTTCACTTTGAAAATCTTTATAATATACCAAATTTGTCAGCTGAATTCAAAATCATCGACAGGGGCTTGATATATTTCGTTTCAGATTGCTTTTAAGGAAAAATAATTTCAAAGATAGGAACTGAATAAATGGAAGGAAAATGGACAGTAAAAATAATATGAGAGATAGGAACTAACAAAATAATATTTTCAAATCTTAGGCTTGTTTTCTTTTTTACTAAGCATTAATCGTTTGATCAATCGATAACAAATTCATTATCACTAATTTATCATACGCTATTTTTACTGAGTATTTAACAGCAGAAAACTAGTTGATCTTAATGAATAGTTGACTGACATCTCTGAGCCAGAAGTATCTCCTAGTAGAAGATCGGTGGTTTTCAGAGCCAGAATTATGATTGAGGAGAAGTAGGAAATTATTCACGTGGTTCAATGAAACTGAAGAAATTTCACACTAATTTTTATGAGAATGTTCACAGAGGTTTAAGTAGATTTATATCACCTATTGAAGCCACCCTGCGTAATGAATATGCAGATTCACTGGGTCCCTTTTGTTCAAACTTTTTTTTCATAATACCTCTTTGAAATATGCGTTATTCCTCCGAAAATTTTTTACTTGGTCAAATTTTTCCTCTAAGTACTTTAATTTTTCTTCCAATCTTCATGTATCAACGATATAAATGTGGAGAAAACCGGAAGCCATTCATAAATATAAACATTAGCTCATCGAATTAGATAATTCTCGCATGAAGCCGGGATACGTAGTCTTCTAAACAGGAATCCAATGCAATTCTATCTAAAATTATGTTCCTTTGGCATTATTTTGTAGAGTTGTTATGAAATTTGAACGATTTTCTCTTTTTTTCATTCTGCTTGGAATATATTTATGTCTAATTGCTGTCGAACCCATATAGTTAATTTCAACAAAACTGTATCGCTTGAATTCATTGCCTTGTTCTTATTTATGTATTAAGCCATTTTCTTTTAGACTTGCTCACTGATCAATTCTTTATCTTATGATCTGATGTAAACGTAGGTCCATCCTTGCAAGCCTCATTTTTTCTTAAGCGTCAAAAGATACGTATAATAAATGTACTCCTGGACTACTATGTATCAATGCAAAGTATAGATAATTTAAAGTAACATGTAACTATTGCAGAATCTCACTGAAGATAAGGTTGCCTTAAGAAGCCTCTCAGATGGCGACGTGCAGTCATCAGTTTAAGGTAAAACGCACGATAAACAAAGTGAACAAGTTTTTCAGTGAACTGATGTATATCAAACTTTTGCAGTGGATTTCTTACAGGAAAAGAACTCATTATTGCTTACTATACACTTGGAACGTGCATTTATGAAACAACTTTCTTTTTCCTTTGATAAATCTACCAAATTTAACAGGAATCTTAACGTTGAATCACCTAAATGGGCCACAAAACGAGAAGTAATGTATTTATTTCTTAAGGATACCGAATTAAGATATTTTTAGTGATATGCGCGCGCATTAATGCAGTCATTACGCGCTAATTATAAAAATAGTATGTGGTTGACTAGATGAGTGAACGTTTATTTTTGATTTTTTATAAATAATATTTAATAACAGCCCTTGCAAACCGGATCGTAATCAATTATAGGGAGAACTTGTTTATATTTGACAAATAATTATGGAGTTTGTAAGTAGCGGTTCATGTTCATTTAATACAAAATGAATATCAATTCATTTGTCACATATGTACATCTTGATACGTCATTACCTGAATGTTTATTATGGCTTGATTTGAAGAGGCATAGCTATTTTGTTTACCTTTGATGTCAAGGTACTTGATGCTTTGATTGTATTACAGCAGCAACCCGTATGCGGCAACGTTACTTGCTCGGCTGCAGTAGCGAGGTTCAGAATGATTCATCGTATTACGTCAAACATAGCTGACGTCAACAGTGCACCAAGCGTTATTCTCCAGGTGCTTTTTTCCCGCGCATTGCAATGGGCTCTATCAATTATCTCTCATCTTAATATCTCGGAAAAACCTAGAATACGCTACTCAAGTGATATGCCATTTATTATGGGCAGTCAAAATAGGAAACTTATACTTGTGGGATAACCATGCACTTGTGTTCAAGATAATGCTACAAAAAACGTAGGCAGCCAAAAATTAATTTCAGTGCGTAAGTGTAGATTTATGATTCAATAAAATTATCCACACATTACAGTTATTCTTAGAGTTGTGATCTCCAAGTGGTCGCCAAGCGTGAATTACATTTCTAAAGAATAAAAATTGGGAAAACGGTTTATGGTAAAGTGCAATTACTCAAGAGAATAACCGCTGAAGCCTTTAAAATCGGTATGGTAGATTGCTACCTTAATAGTTCAAATTTGCCTCTCTGGATAGAGGACGACCTTCGCCTGCGATTCAAGTAGGCGGTCTCGTTGAAAGCTACAAGGAGGACTTCTAATATTTCACTGCTCTTAATTATTTCAACAGATTCAGACGAGATATCGTGGAAGTTCGTCATATTAAAATAGAAACCAAAATTGCACTTTTCCATAGGGTAGTTATTCCGTACTACGTCTTGTACCTGATTATGGCTCTGTGAGTTGAAACGCGTAGTACGGAATAAATATCCTGTGGAAAAGTGCAATTTTTGTTTCTATTTTAATAGTTTCACTGCTCTCATAAGAGTTCTGGCCTTGGCCAAGCCCGCGGCCCCTTCCCTTGGTCACATCTTCCACCAGCCGTAGCCGCACCCTTCTTCAGTGCCCGCCCTCCAGCTGGGAAATAAATTCTCTCCTGATAAGCATCTGGGTTAAAAGAGGTCCCCCTTCCATTCCTTCCACTCCTACTTGTCCCCTTGAAACCGAACAACCCTTTACAGACAATCTCTCCCACCCATTCTTTTTTAATTTTTTTTTTTTGCTTTTAAGGCCAACGGATCCGCAAGTAAGTCACACGTATTTTCTCCCCTCTTCGAATTTTCCTCAGTCCTGTTTTTTCTAGTTAAATCTTTTCAAGTGACTACAATCCACGACGACAGAAAAAAATACCATCGACCGTACTTTTATTACACTTTCTTTTATTTGAACGAAATTAATGTCCCCAAAAGGTCCCCCGAGGGCTTTCCCGACGCATGATGTTGTTTAACGTTACTCGAGCTTTCCACTGGGTAAAACTCTCCATCTTGGCCGACAATTCGATGAACGAGTCGTCCGTTGTCTACAGGGTATCAGGGCATGCCCTAATGAGTAAACTTTAAAGATATCCCCAAACATCAGGGTTGAAATTCGCTATGAAAAAATTATTTGACTTGACCGGGATTCTAACCCGGATCTCCCAATTGCCGGTCAGTTGTGCTAGCCAGTTACACAGCCAGTTAGTGTATATGCACCCGTGCGAGTGACTTCGTACCACATCATTTGTTAAATGCAATGTTTGTAAATATATCCCCAAACCTTATTTTCTTCGGCTTCCTTCTGTTACTCACTATAACGAGCTCAAATTGGTTATTTTAAGTGCTTAAGATACTATCTATTCAAATACGAATTATGGTTTATTTAATTAACTGGATTTTTAATCTTTGTTCCGCTGACAGAATCCAATAACTTGCAAGGTACCAAGTTAGTGCTATAATTTCGAGTACTTTCTCTCCAACTATGCGCGATAGGTAATTATATATATGAATTGGAATTTTCCCAGTCATGAAATGCATTCAGCAGCTGACGTGGGAGTTACCTGAAATCAGGAGCCATTAGCCTCGGGAAGTTCTGGGATAAAGAGCCTTTGTTAAGGTAGTTTGAGCGAGATAGTTCCCTAGACATAAAGGTGACCATATTCGAATTATACGCTTTAATTTCACCCCCTGTAGGACGCATGAATTAAATATTTCATTAATAATGGTGCTATAATGAAGTATTATATGACAGTAATGCTAGGTAGTTAAATGAAAATATCTTTAAAAAAAAGTCTTTGACTTGACTCATTTATTTTGTACGGTACGTTTAAAACTCCATCAAAACAGAAGATTTTTCTTGATCCCGCAGAAATTACTGCGGTGAAAATATGATTAATTTTCAAAAATAAAGGAGAAAACATATTTACTACACGTAATTTTGTGACGAAATCTAGGTGTTCGAAATTCCTCATTTTTTTAAATAGGCCGTCATGGAGTGCATACACGTACCATTTCCCATGTAAAAGGGCTGGTATTTTTCATCAAAAATCTCGGAAAGTAGTTCGGTAAGGGGCTGATATTTGGGTATCTTTGGAAGGATGAGATATTTTTCTTAAAATGACACCAAAAACTCATTGATTTCTAGGAAAAATTACATTTTGCTCAAACTATCTTAAGAGCGCTGGACAGAAAAAGCTACCTCTTTACATGTGTGTCACTATCAAATACCCTGGCTAAAAAATTGTTGCCGTGAAGTTCCCAAGGGTTAATTTTTTATGCCCCATTATTTTCTCATATATTATGCAGGAATTTTTTTTGAGTTTCAAGGCTCTGACGTAAGAAAAGAGCGGCCCTCTTCTGATAGTGCGATATTTTTCTTATTTGTTCCAGAATATGAACCGTAACTCTGATTTAGTGGCAGTAAACTTCATCTTTTTTATCATTTCATGTTCTTTGAAGCTGTACCTTTTTTACGTGGCTTTGCGTGCATCATTTTTATTCATGTGTCTTGCATCCGTATTCCATTTCCTTTCCTTTTTTATTTCCATCCTCGTCTTTCAGGCATCATCGAAACTCACCAATCACGCCCACAGGCATTACGAATGGAAGTAATACATTTTTTCGCAGTTTGTCTGAAAGTGGTGCAAATTTTACACCTGCTGGTTTGATATCTGACGTAAATAAGGTAACCTCACATGTTCCGGTGACAACAAAAAGAAATGTTATTGTTTACGGCCCTGTCTAATCATTTTCCAGATCCATTTTTGGCAACTTAATCTATTTAATATCGGAAAAAATGTCTTAATATGTAGTAAATGGATGCAGATCCTATTCCTGCCCTCATTAAAAACAACGCCAATTTGTTTTCCCCTCAAAAATATGAATTATACTATTCCATTGCCTCTATTATATGAATAATGATAATATTTCTTTGCTAGGAAGCAAAAGTGGCAAAAATTATGTAAATAGTCTCTGCTTTGAGTGTAGTGTGTAGTGAGAGCTTTGAGTGTAGAGAGTAGAGTTTGAGAGTGTAGTCTAACGATAACACTACGTATACTATGCATGTAACTAACTATTATATGTATACTATGGAGCTTCAATGTTCACAATTAAAGAATTGATTACACGATGCTGCTGTCCATGACGCTGTTAGTTAACCTTGAATATTGCGAGGAATTACCGAGTCCATATGGAAACTGCCTTTGCGGTGATATTGAATGGTGATAACGACTTCTAAGTTATTAGATAAGGCGTATTTTAAGCAGAATGTTAAAGTGTGTAATCAGCGGATTCGATCTGGCTATAAATACGTGAGCAGAACGGACGGCCTTGAGTGCTGAAAGCCCAAATGCGAAGCCACCGCCGATGGCCTCGCTAAAATGTGAGTGGCTATCCTGCTTTGTGGCCGTTTCCGTTTATTGGCTAAATCCCCGTCTGATAACCTCAGAAAAAATTATCCACAGTCAGAGATTTTGATGCCAAAACTTGTAAAACATCTTATATTCGTTGAAGTGCTTGCCATTTCGATTTCTTCTCGAAAGCACAAAATCCTTTAAATGCGTTAAAACGGAGCTAAACAAAAGAGACCTGGCATAAAGTAATGTCCCATCAGCTTATCGACTACCCTAATTTACTTTCTTTAATGTAGATCATTGTGGTTCAGGTAATATTTATTAGAGACGCATTATTGTTCTCTATAGAAATATATAATCTTGAATTTGCGACTTTTTGAAGTATCGTTTTCATGCAATGCTCAGTTTTTTCGAAGATCAGAAGTTAAGCAACTTCCGAACTTTGCACAATATTAAATGACGCCACTTATCGTATACGCCACGTCAAGTTAGTACCACTTGAGTGTCAGATTCGGTTACCAATAATCCACATCAACTTACAATACACAGGTATTGGTAATTATTATCGCTTGCATGCATTATTTCTTTTGCAAAATTTATTTGGAAATAATGGTCGTACGAACGTGAGGGAAATTTAATTAGGAAGAAAATATTTTTTTTATCACTAATAATTATTTTTAATTTGGAAGTGTGAGAACTTACACTAATTATTCGAAATATTTCTAAAATTAAGCGTAATTTTCAAATGCTTTCCCCTAAAAATCTGTGTCACAAATGAAGAAGTTGATAGAAAACTCTTATGAAGAATCAATTTAGAAATTAATTTTACCCACTCTATACGTCATTATATTCATATGCAGATCGATAGACCTTTGCTCAGTCATAAACTGATTTGCGCGATGCTATTGGCTTGAGTGGAAGTAATTGTTCTTAAAAGACTCTATTCATAAATATAATACGATATATATATTGAGAGTTTTAGGTGCAAGATATTCTTATTACTCGGTCAAATCTTTGAAAAAATCACCAAGTGAAAAGATTGGAGTAAAGAGAACGAGATCAAATCATGAAAAATATTGAAATGTATGTTTAGTTCGAGTATTTCATTTTAGGACTTTAAAGTATAACTACACTTTAAACTTGCAGTATTTCTGAACTATCGTATTCATAATTAACTACAACACTTTTTACTTACACAAATCGCCAATTGCTGTTATTCCTGAACCATGTGAACTACCTCCATTCGAATATTTCCCTCTCAAATCAGAAGGTTGTCAAAGTCACTCAGAATTTCCTAGATTTGTCATCCTCCATTTCTTGACTAAACCATTTTCAATCCACAGAAAATCTTCTTAAACCAAACTCACCCAACCAAGCTATTGGTTTGCCATTTTTCCTGCAAACATGCTGCTTTATTTTTCAACACTATTTCCACAGCCGCTAACTTTATTCACTAAATTCTTCGGAAAAAAACAAAAATACTTATCTACAAAGTTGATTTTCTCCGCTCAAACAGAGTGACTAATGAATATTCAATGGTGAACTCTCCCATTTCCTCGGTATTATATCTTATTACATATCAAACCGCTTGCCAAGCGCCCTTAAAGCAACTGTTCACACACCCCTAACCCTTCATAACTACTAGTCAACGGAAAAATCGTACGAGGTAGATTTAAATTAGGCATTTACGAAATAAAACGCATAAACTGCAATATAGGCAATTTACAATATGAATCAATTCTGAGTTATCGGTAAGGCCGGGAGCAATTTCATCGCACTCAGCAAATAATATTCCTGGAGTTAAAAAAAAATGAATTCCACCTGACCACTTGCTAAACACCTATCAATCATGTGAGAGACTTTGCGGCAAAAAATTTACATATTCTCTCCTCTTGCCTTAAAATGGATGCTCTTTGACAAGTCAAAATTACCGGGCACTTCTTGAAACTTATGAAACAGACTATAATCCCCTCAATTTCCATTCCGAAAAAAATTACCTTGAAAAAAATAACATTTCACGCTTTTTCTGTCTTTGATCCATGTTTCTATTGGCCGATTGCCTTTCTCAGCCCTCCCCTAACCTTGGGAATTTCTCCTTCAACTCCTCACAGCTATGAAAACAGTAAATGGGCAATAATTAATCATACATTCTGTTCGGCAATGCAGCAAAACAGCGAAACGCGTCGTGCCTTCAAAATATCGTAGAAAAGTGCTCGCAATAAGTATTTTACTCAATTATTAAAAATGAATACATTGACTAATAAAAGCAATGGGACTGATTGCATTACATGAGGAAGTATAAGTTTACTTGTTCATATTTATATTTTGATTTAATAATAATTATAAGACGTCTTTATTGGGGCGAGATTGAGACTAAGGCAGTCCCTTCTTGATGCAAGCTTGCTGCGAAAGTCTCGAAAGTTTCGCTGAGTACCATCTGTATACTTTCTAAAAAGATTTTCAGTCTGCATAGATAGATATGTGTTTCTTCCTTTAAATCACTAAAAATTGATAAGCCTCGATATATAACTGATTACGCTCCGTCAAATCACCATAGATATTGCGGATATGATACCCACCTTGTCATTGAATAGTGCTTTCTCTCTCACTAGGGTGACATGGTGCGAAATGGAAAAATTAGTTGAAACACCAGAAATTTTTCTAATGAGGCGTTAATAAAGATCACAAGGGGAAAGTATTTAACCCTTTGAGTGCCACGCGACGATATATCGTCGTTTGCAGAATGTGCCAGAAGTGCCAACGACGATATATCGTTGTCTATGAGGAGATCTGTTTAAACAATGAGTCATTGCTAAAAAATTTAGTTTTTTCGTATTCAATAGCAAAAAAGCATCCTCTTTCAAATACAGAAATGATCATGTAAAAATGGCAAAAAATAATAATTAATTCGCTGTAATAAACAAATAATAATTTTACAAATAAAGGCCTGCAAATATATCAGAATATCCATGGCACTTCTGGGGGTGCCCACCAAAACATTGGTGGCACTCAAAGGGTTAAACGGGCATAACGAAATTGGACCTGGGTATAATTTTTCGTGATTCTGTTTGGTGGAATTTTTTAAAGTTTGATGGAGTTCAATATTTAGCATCAAGAGAGGAGAGGGAGCTGATTTCTGTTAAAAACATAGGTTTTCCAAAATGGCTTAGTTTGTCGATGGATGTTAATTATGTCACTCGACGCTTGAAGACCACCCTTTGGAGTGCTGGACACCGGGCTTAATTCTCTATGCCTAAAATCGTACTGAGCAAATGGTGTGATTGTATCTAATGAAGGTATCGAAATCTATTATCATTACTGAAAACAGATATATGCACGATACCTAATTGTCTATCTCATATTCCGATCCAACTATATCGAGTATCTTGACAGGAAACTAGTTGTCGGGCCGAAATCCACCAAACTAATGTTCCAAGGCGTTGTAAGAACTTTAATCTTGAAAATTTTCTCGAAGACTAATTGTAGTTCATTAGAAATTGTTTGCTGAAGTTTGCTTAAAATGTTTTGTTAACATTGTAGAACATTTGCCGAAACATTATAGCGCAGGTTGTATAGGGTGCACATCCCAGCATATGCACGGGAAGCACCCTGGCGCATTGAAATTTTTATCGTGTAAACACAGGCTTCGAGGCATCGAATTCAATTAAAGTTCCAAATATAGCGCCGAGTATTCGAGATCGAGTTCTACACTGAGTCAGTGCTAACTTGAGTGTCGTGTAAAACAGCCTTTACGCTGACAAATGCATGTTGTAACTTCTATCGAGCTCGCTAGCTCCAGACCATAACATCGCTATCCATCTTGCCTAAGTGCTTGGCCTCTCCTTCTCCCCCTCGCACCCCCCGAAAGACCTCAGAAGTGTCGTGACCTCCAGAGCACCAAGTGACCCAGCTGTCCTGATGAGTGGCCTCATGACCATCCGTACACCCTCTGCTTAGTGCCTATGTAGAGATATATGTTGAGAGCGCGGCGACTGGTGTTCAGATCGGGGTCAAGGCATATTTCTTTGTAGACTCGCCGAGGGCAAGGCGTTGTTCCCGGTCAGAGGTGGGGAAGCGAGCCGAGTGATCTTCTTTCTCGAGCGGCCCTGATTGCGTGAGTGTCCATTCTCGAGGTGGTCTCCTTGCGTTGTCTGCTGGCGTGGGTGGAAGATGAGCCCTATTTTGCCTTGCTCCAAATGAAGGCAGGTATCAATTATCTGCATATCTCCCATCTCTACCAAAGTGTTTTGGCTTGTTTGAGACCACTATTTAGCCGAGTGAGCTACTTAAGCTTTCGTTTTTCGGCCGCGTGGTTAACGGAAGTGTGGCGAGGGAGGAAGGAAAGAGAGTTTAAGGGGAGGGAATCACACTTGAGTTTTCCACCCCTATGAGTTTTTTACCCGAAAAGGGTTGATGGGGTGTATATCAGGCTAAAAACATGTTTTGAAACCATTGGGGATATTATGACAGCGGTTGAATAAAAGATCTATAAACTGTAGATAAAAATTCCAGTTTTAACCGTTTGGTAATTCAAGAAGACGGCAATTGACCAGTGAATTTGAATTAAGGGTTGATTCTAATCATCTGAAGAATTTTTTACGTATTCAATGGTCCGCGAAAGTTTCAATCAGTTATTTCTCCGTTGACAATCACCTGGATGGCTGAAATGTATGGTATTCATAGAAGTCTCATTCCCCTTTCTTTTATTAGCACTTGGATTTTTGGTATTTTTTTGGTATTGGTTTTTATTTTGGTGTTGGCATTTGGACGTTTGGTATTTCTTCCTTCATCAAGCTCATGTCGTGTAATACTTTCTTGTTTAATTTATTATGATGTTCAATTTAACGATATCATGATATAGTAGTTATTTTTCTTTATTATTTGTTATTCAATATTTCTTTACTATGTATTTTAATTTATTGTTCAATGTTTATTTTTTGTGAGGGTGTTAAGAGGTCGTTGATAGAAAGTGGGGAGACTATTGAGAACTTGAGAGAGAAGGTCGGAGGTGTAAAGCCGATTGCTCTAGAAGAAGTTTGGCTAAAAATCATCATTGGAAAATAAAGATATATTTAACTAAACAAAGTTCCGATGTCACAGGATAAATATTTTAGTTAAACTCACCAATATGGGTGCTTATGAGATGAACCAACGGAGCAAACGTGAGGCTGGAAAGTTTATACTGGTTCAATTGGAAATCAAATATTGCAAATTCTTTAAATATAAACCGTTTGTCACGTATAAGTAATCACTAATGAATATAGTGCGATAATCAACTAACGTATGCGTCTTTTAAGAACACAAGTCGTCAAATTCAGCCATTATTCGAAAATGTCAGTTTAATTGAATTTTGGTGATCGTGAAAACCGAGTGTGTTGTTGTATCAATTCCTCAGCAAGCTGGATCATTTTTCAATCAGAACCCTGCATTTGAAACTGATACAAACGAACATATTTTGTCCCACAGCTTTTAGGGGGATCGGGTTTCAAGCCGCTAGAGACTTGGAGACTACATGCTAGGCTTATTTAATATAAGAAATCCAGAACAGGTGAGTTTCAAAGCAACAGAAATAATTTCATTTTGACGCCACTCTATATATCTAGGTCCGACAGAAGCGATAAAATAAGAGAGATACATCGCCGAAAAGATCGGTACGAAAATGTATTCTTTCAGTGATGCAATTACCAACAAATTGATCAACGAATATTACTTTCACCGTTTTTATTCCGTAGTAAGCAGTTTTTACCCAATCATCCCCTAACCAGGGGTCCCATTAATTTTGACTGCAGTGCGCACAATGCAAGTGGGTCCCAGCGGCCCTCAGGATAGGGGTTGATATGGTGACTTCTGGGTAACGACTGTAAATGATAAGTTCCTTTCTTCGCTATAAATGGTTTGGCTTCGTTAGGTCTTTTGTTTTAATTAATATTGAACAAGCATAAAAATGTTGTCTTTTAAAAACAGTAAAACCTAAGATGGAACCTAATAATTGTGTTGTCACGTTTAATATTTGGAGTAAGCAAGAGAAAAATATGGGGGAAGGATCCCGGAAAAAATATCGGAATTTCTTCTCTCGCAGGAATCCCTTTTTTCTCGGATAGATTCCTTTTTATTTTCAATTGAACGAGAGCGCGAGAATATACATGTATTATACAACAGTCGGGAAGGCTCTTTGAGTTAGATACTCCTTCGGCACGCGAGCCAGCCTGCGGTGCCCTGCGAATCAATGGCCACGGTGAATTCCCCCTCTGCTCCGGCTTTCCACTTTTCTCTGCCTCGTTTATTGCCAAGAATGAGCAACAAGAAAAGTCATTGCCCTCGTTGTCAGCCATTTTCGCTTGCATAAGTAATGGAGATGCGGGCATTAAAACGTCTGAGAATGATATTGGGAGTGGAATGGGAGGATTATCAATTTTAGAGTGGGTCTTGTTGGCTGAACCAAGGAAGAAGAGTAATAAGGTGTTTTGATATCCTATACGAGGATTTTGGTCTCGACTGAGGCATATTTATCGATTCTATCATCAATAAATCAGAACAGGAAGTAAGGTAAATGTGTAGCTAAAACGATCAGACCAATTCTGCCTCCTTGGCCAGTTCTCCTAAACCAGTGTGCACTTTTACAATAACTGTGCCACAGGATATGTATGACGTTTACCACCGCCTACTTTGCGCTGTTTATCGCTTATTAACACTCTTATCTCCACGTGATGGTAGATAATTCATTGAAAAATCTAAGAAAAGGTCTTAAAATGCCATAAAAGTTACCTTTTAGATATAACTCTCCCCGTTTGGAGGACACAACCACGATGTCCTTGTAACTGTCTTTTTCCCTGAAATGAATGGAATAATTTGCCTAGAACACCAAAGCTAATGAAGTAGTAGCGTTGTTGCTCTATCGGTGATTGCTCTTTTGCTGCTGTTTAAAATTTATATACTACGTTGATACCGTAATGTAGAGATTAACGTTGAAAACGTAACATGTAATTACGTTATGCTCATTCTCATGTTTGAGCTAATAGCTTCAAATTTCATAGGTTAAAAAAATTTATCGTTAAATGCAAATTAAATTTATGCAAACAGATGGACAGTGCATTTTCTTTTCAACATGTAATTCTTAGAATAATAAACATTAATTTTATATCACATTCAAAATTATACGATTTCTCACCTTGGAAAAAGGAACAGAACAACTTAGTACATTATTTTCTTTGTATGTGTTCATGCTTTTACAAGTATTTTTCCGCAAAATTTGTCCATCTGGGTTTCTGATAATGTACTCGGAACTTTCCTTCTATGTTGAAATTTGAATGCGTTTCAGTGGGTTCATATTTGCTGCACTTACAAGCTTGAGCTCCGAATTTATCGACCAATCGGAGGCTAACAATGCCCTACCATCATCATTAGAAAACGTCAATTCCGAGCCAGGCTGCCACGGTTTTTGTCTCAATTCTCTTTCTGGTAACACTCTACTTATTACGGTAGAGCCTCTATATTTCGTCTAAATCCCCCAAGTTCTACAAATATAGAAATATAAACACTTTCATACTTGAAGTCATTTGCTAATCAGTGAAAAAATAATTATGGGCGATCAGCCAGTAAGCGTCAATAACAAGTCTTGAAAGTTGTCATTTCTACCTCAATTTTCATTGCCCTTATGTTTCTCCGTATTATACTTAGTTTCTCCTGTGAGGCTATCTCAAAATCTTTTACCTTGTCGCAGAATCATCAAACAGATATTTTCAGGAAGCCTACGCACATACTGGACTGGTATTAATAATTGTCAAGCGGAGATTGTACTTACTCCCTTTCCTTAGCCATCATATTCAAAAGTAGAATAACAACGCTATTTGGAAAGCTATGGAAACAAACTGGTTTAGCAATGCGGTATTACTGTGTTCATTTGTCGAAGATGGATGGTTAGGTGCCGCTTTTTATGTCATCGACTGATACTGAACATACTTTCTCTCGCTGTAAATAGCACGGGCAGTCAAGAGGAGACTATATACTTTTCATTGACCTTATTCCCAATTTCTCTCTAACTCAATATTCTATGAACAGCAGACGTGTAGATACGTATGTTACGGCCTATTTTGATTATGATAAATCAGGCACACTTCATATTGCGGGAGCGGCTTCTCCTTCGCTTACGGCCGAGTGTACACAACCTCCTGTACTTGTGCATTCTACCAACCATCCGTACTTGAACGGTCTCGGTAACTGTGCCGAGTACTATTTGCCTTCCTTTGTGTTTACCTCAGCTAGGTCTTAGTTCTTTGCCGCAAATTCTATTTTCGCCCTCGCAGTTTCAAGGTTTTCGATCGGTTGATTGATTCTCGGAAGGGAATCATCGCTAAATCTACGCGAAAAAAAGGAGGCCTCTCCTCACCTGACTGTCGGCCATTAACCAACTGCAGCCGACTGGTAGTGAACCACATTCTCTTCTTGCACAGCTACCACGCGCCATCTTGCCGTCCATTGAAAGGCACGCTTACAAAAGTTTACGGTACTGTTCATCAGCGTTCGGTTTAATGTATCCACATCAGACCACGTGTTGCTTGTCTACGAGCATACTACTATTCCATCCTGATATCGCTTCTAATGGTATCACTGATTAGGTTACCTCATCTGCAGCGAAATGCGGCCATAAATATGTGCTATAATGATAAGTAAAGTAAAATTGTAGGTTCCAGAATGGACAGGTTGAAAGTCTTCTTTTGTCCGCCGACAATAAGGGACAAAAATAGGGGGGATATATTTCGTTGTTAATTAAAGAGGTACGTAGTGTTATTTTTAAGCCCTTTTTCCATTTTATTTACAATTTTAAGTTTTTGCCGTAGATGCTAATTGATCTACCTTTATGTGTCGGAATTTATTTTATTTTTTTGGAATATTAGTATTCCTGTAGTTAAAAGCACTGTTATCCTGTCATTTTTTGCATACTGGCTTGTCTAAAGGTCAGCTAGTGGCCCTCATTGTGTCCTCGCGGTCCTCACACAACGTCCATCTCGCATAAGTACAATAATAGAAGTTGTATTTCTCGTGAAATCTCCTTTCACATGCGTTACTTAGCTATATAATTAGCATTTGAGTGAATAGTATTACGATCGTGATCTACGATCGGTGTATGTCAAGCGAGGAATTACCCCTGCCACAGATTTTTGAGGTGGCCTGGAAGGTATCGCGTACGTTTGTTGAAAATGCGTAGCAGTCTGTGTCGACTGTCACCAAAAGGCATAAAGTTTCGATGGAGTAATAGCCAAGGAAAGCCCATTTTATGAGAATTTTCAGCGAGTTATTCGTCTTATATCGCGGAAATTTGAATAATCTTTCTCTGCTCGTTTTGGTGCACGTTTCAGCAATTAATATGATCCATCTCCATGGACAGTTGCTTCCTCGAGGCACGTCTCTGGTTTTTAACTATTGTCTTGGGTTGATCGTAATAGCCCATAACAACCAGTTCCTATGAATTTGACATAAATTATCGTGGCGATTGGCAAATTCTAAGCTGCCTAATAGACTAAGCATTAACCCAGAGGTTGTGACATATTTGTGTATGTTATTGTGGAATATGGTGTTACTATTGGCTTTGTTGCCATGATGTTCCTGTTTTCGTAGTGCGGCTTTCTGTTGTTGAAGCTGAATGACTTCAGACATGTTCAGTAATTTGAGAGGTATTAAATTGTGTTAAGAAGTACTGGAAAGTGTTATCAATAAACTAAAATCATAACAGAGATCAAAAGGATTGAGGAATCATTCTCGGCCAGGACAGTTTTCTCTTCCGACAATGCGCAATTACTTTAAATTTTCAAGTTTGGTCAAATTTCGTATCCTCAGTATTTTGTGTAATTTTCCCGATCATTATGAGAAAAAATATTTATAAGCTTCCCTCAGGCTAAAATGCCCGGATTGAAGTGTACTATGGGATTAACAAGTAACCTAACTAGTAAGACTTATTCCTCAATCCTTTGGATCTCTGTTATAATTTTAGTTTATTGATAACACTTTCCAGTGCTTCTTAACACAATTTAATACCTCTCAAATTATATGAGCATGTCTGACTTTTTTCAGCTGCAACAACCAAAAGCCACTCTAAGAAAACAGAAATACCACTATTAATGGGGAAATATAGCTTCTTCTCTCGTAGAGTATTATTCTAAAGTCTCGCTGCGTCGAGGGAAATTCAAAATCAGTTAAGCGGTGGGCTCGTATTTTTAGTCGGAGACGGCTGCCCATGTGGTCTGAGCGTTTACCCGCGACCCATGGGAACATGGGCACATTAAATGACCTTCTAAGCATTCGATACATTCCTCCGAGCTCTCTCGTTTGCGTCGTCAAAAATCAGGTTAAAATAATCTCTTATCCCGACGTAAAACCTGGTAAAGACCACTGACCGCTTATCGCTGACTATGATCTTCACGCGGCCAATGGTTGAACAGAGGGTAGCATGGAATGAGGTTTTAAAGGTTTTTGTTTTTGCGGGAGTGCTCTCGGGGTTTTTCAGTTTACTTACAATCTTGGAGAGTGCATATTTCCAAAACGCTTTTGAGTTCAGACGATAGGGGAATAATTTTTGGATATGGTAAAAACAGGCTCAACCGTCGCGGTATAATCAAGGAAAATGGACTGAAATAAGGTACTTTTTATTTCTGGATAGACCGATACTGGGAGGGAGATTAAACGATGAAATCACGGCCTAGAAATGGGAGACCATGGTTTATGTCTCGAGAAGATGATTTCAGAATTTTTCAACATACCACTGATAACTCTCTTACTTTTAGTGAGTCGGATGCAATGAAGAAGGTATTGCACCTCAACTGTAGTAATCACACACCTTTACGAAGCCGGTATAAGAAACGGTAGGCTGGCTGGTAGTATTACGTGTTTTAGAACCAGAAAATAAGTCAAGCGGAACAAAAATGTTGTTTTCATATATCTTTTTTGCACATTTTTATTTGCATATTGAATTATTCATTCGTCTTTGCGCATTCTCACCATTTTTGTTGATTTGTTTAAAAGACAACGCATTGATTGAAAAGTAAGTTAAACCTGCACTTATGATCGTATTTATTAAGTACTGAAACTTGTTCGCAGTGGTAAGATGTTAAGTAACGCAAGTAATACTACAACTAACGTAAAATCCTTCCAAATGCTCTGCGCTATCCATATTTACTATCTACTCTCCCGATGGCTATACGAGAATATGGACCTCCTCGTTTATTGTAAGCCAAAGCTGAGAAAGTGGAGGCGGACTTTATGTCAATACGGGACGACCTAAGGGCTAGAGGTGGATACAAGGCTGGAGGGAAATTTGCGAGATAAGAAGAATGATGGAAGGAAAGCACTGAGAGAAAAAGAGAGCTGAATAGATGTTTGCAGGTGCATGCTTATTCTATTCATTCCATGTCTATTACGCCTGCGCTGCCAAAGTGTACTGCGCGAAAAGCGTTCGGGGCCCACAGGTGGCCATCACAGAGTCCGACTATGAGCTCACTACATTATTGTATTTGAATTTCCCTCATCGTGGGCGACATCTTGGAAAAATATTCCACAACAGAGAAGGCAAAAGTTCCTCTAAAGTCCAATAGCAATAGTGGGGCTGCTTCAATGAAACTTTAAATCGGCGGAAATGTAAATAAGGGGGTAACTTTACTATCCCATGGTACAAAATAGCTTTCATAACCAATTAATTATCTAAATTAGAAAAAATTAGATTAAGTAAACATCAAACATGAACTTGTATCAGTTATTAATCTCAAGCCGCGAAGATGCATGCATAAAGCTGCAAAACGTTGGCAAGAGTGGAAAAGATTATTTATCCCAAGACTAATCCTTCAGAGGAATTGTGTAAATAGGTAAACATCAAACTCATCAAATATATTTTCCTCTTTCAGAAAAACCTCGATAATTACTTAATTTTGACGTCTCATCTTGGATTTTTTTTAATTATGCTATTTAATGTAGTTGAGCCGTAAAAGACTTAAATTTAACATAACTCATGTTCTGGCTACTAAAATAATATCGTCTCTCAGTTGATATGAACAATGTAATCTATCATATGCTTATACTCATACCTCATTCGTTTTTCAAGTTGCATACCTTGCGATCAAATCGATGGAATATCGGGGAATAACAAAAAGCTATATCCTGTGAAGATAGCCCAAGTTCAACTTGGCCTTGGAGGTTAAGTGGCAAGTCCTGAGGGCATTCAACCCTTATTGTCTCCTCTTTCAGGCTATTTCGCTTTTGTAATCGCGCGCGAACAACCATATTGCTTGCTCAGCCGAAAATGTCAGCTTTTGTGACTATTCGCGCGCCCCCGTCGTAAAAAAGCGAAAAAATAACTACCATTTCTCCGCGTCAGTTGTAAATCGATGCAAGGAAACAAAGATGAGTGACAAGAAAATGTCGTTTTCCCTTTCTAAAAGATGGCTACCTTAAGGTCAGGAAAAATCTACGCATATCCGTCTCTCCTCTTCCCTTCAAAACACTCCAGAATATTGTGTTATCTCTAAGTTCATAAAACGATTAGAGAAAATAATGATCAATATTTAATGCAGAATTAATATTTAATGCTATCTTTGTAACTTAAGCATTTGGTAATATTCTTCGATAAAATTAAACTCAAATTATCACGTGCTATATTCTTATTTTTAAAATGTTCCTATCGTACATACTCGATTGTATCAAGGGGATCCGGTTGGTGTGGTGGCTAGAGTACTGGCTAATCATGCGGATGGCCAGGGTTCAAATTCCTGCAGAGGATGATGTTTTTTAAAGGAAGTTCGATCCCTACTTGAGTGTCTTGTGAAGGGCATTTCAAGTTCAGTACTCCGTCTGTCGGATGAGACGTTAAAACGTGGTTCACTTGGCGCCTTTCGTCAAAAGCGGGCTAATGCCGACGCCGGGTTTCTATCTACCCTTCCTCCCTTACTTTTCCCCTATGGCGGAAATAATCTTAGCTGTCGGTCGCCTCCCCAAAAATCCAATCCAATCAAACGTATCAACTTTACAGTTGCGCCGGAGTGAAGACATTGATGACACCGCCGTGAAATTTTCATCAAGTCAACTTCAATGGAATCATGGGCTTGGCGAAGACATAGAGGCTTTATTTGCGCTCAATTTGTAAACAAAATGATAATGACTTGCGAATAAAAGAGTTTTCGTTCTTTTATCATCAAAAATTTGATTTGATCCCACTGTTACTTAACAAAAAACTCTGAGATGTCCCTCTCCTCATTCATCTGAAGCTTAAATAATTACTGCAGCTCACAATTTTTTATTTAACTAAATATTTGGAATAACCAAGAACTAATCTTGCGTAGTTTGTTAATAATATTATATATAACGTATTCGTGGTGAGATGAACTTAGAAATAGGCAATACTTTCATAAAAATCTTTTTAACTAGGGAACACCCATGTCCTAATTGATGGGAATTCCTCCTAGGCTGAACCCAATCCCACGAATTTAAGGTCAACAGGGGATGACTCTAGCCCGAAGGCACCAAGGAAGAAAGGATACGATATTATTGGGTGAACATATGTGTAGGCTCGCCGTACGAATATGCAAGAGTAAATAGTGCAAGAGAAAGGCCTAGATCGAAAAAGAACCTTGGGTAAGTGTTGTCAGAAGAGGGTTATTAGAAGCCACAAGAACGAGAGCGTTTAAAATATGAGCGCATTCGACAGAAATAAAAGTGCCATAATTTAACGGGGCTAAACGGGATTGGCGGGCTAAATATTATTTAAAGAAATGATGCACATCACAAAAAACAAAACATCCTGCAGTAAAAAAACAGACATCGCCAAAATAAGTATAATTTATTATAATTTGATATTCTTGAATAACAATTAATTTGATTTCGATTTTTTAACTCTTAAATTTATAATAATTGACAAACAAATAATAAATAGCAACGAAGTTATCAACAAAAAGTAAGTCAAAAGGAAGTCTCTCTGAGGTAATTACAAAAATCACATGTATACATATTTTTCAAAAAACTAAATACCTAAATTGTAAACTGGATTCATTTGATGTACAATGCAACTATAAATTTTCATTGTAACCGTGATGAAGCATATATTAAGATGCGAAACGTTTGCAAAAGAGTAAAAGTTTATACATGAATTATGACCTACAATCTCCAGAAAAATAACTTCATATTAAAGAAAGAGGTCACGAAGAAGAATCATCTACGTATAATATGAAAATAGGGACTATGCTATTTTTACATTCGTGCATATGGATTAGTTATTGTCTTGACCCATGATTGTGGAGCGATATCACCTTATTCAAATGTATTTGCGAACTCTGAGAGAGAAAGGCCCGAGTGATGAGGGAGAGAGGAAAAAATATGTTAATTATATTTCACTCTTAAGAGGATGAGGGGAATATGACTGACTTGTAAGGAGAGGGATTTGACTTCAGAATTTGGTCTCGTTTGCGGAATCTCGGGAAATGATCAAGCTAGATACAGGATAGAGACGCCTTCAATGGAAAACGACTACACGGTAACACCTAGGTTTGCGTGTGACTTCGGGCAAGGGAAACCAGATGATGTAGTAAATATAATGGGCCTAGATAGGTTATTCCTTGCGTCTATGCATTAAGCCAAACAAAGCCGTGGCCAGCTAAATAAGCGTTGAAACATGCTTAACTCAAAAATGCCGATTAATTCATGCAAGAAAATCGTGATGTAAATATTGCGAAAATATTTATTTCTCTCGACTTGTTCTTCATTATTGTTTCTATTAAAACTCACAAAAATAATGGATTCAGAATCCATTAGGAATCCATCCTATTGGAAAGATTATTTACAACAATGGAGCACATTATTAAAACTCACGAAAATAAAGAATTCAGAATCCATTTGGAATCCATCCTATTGGAAAGATTAATTACACTAATGTAGCACATTACTAAACACACAACGTTGTGCTATAAAAAAGAAATCTCAAACTTAAGCAAAATCTATTGTCAGCTACCATTTTCATGATATATCTTAACATATGAATCGTAGCTAATGAAAATATTAATAAATCCGATAAAAAATTTGATAAAAAATGTGTCCTCGAATTTATATATTTATTTATCTTTACTATCCTGAATACAGCACAAAGGGCCAATTTACGTCGGGTGAATAACAACGGACAGTAGCAACGGACGAGACACATACACCCATGTCCTGGACGGACAATATTCTACCCAGGCGGGACTCGAACCTGCGACCCCCGGGTTAGCACGCGAGGACAACCCCGCCGCCACCGGGTGGCAATTTAGGTGGATACAAGGCAACTAGACCTTAGGCCCTTGCGGTCCATCAAAGATGGCAACGCAAACGAGAAGAGGGATTCCACCTAAATTTCCATGGGAATTAGGAAGCCTGGATAGCGTAGTGGTCTGTGCATTGGTCCGGCAAACCAACGGTCTGTGGTTTGATTCCCGTTCCAGGCCGAATTTTTGTCATGGAAATTTCTTCAAAAAATTCACTCGCCATGTTTGAATATTTTTAAAAATTTCGTTCCTTCGCCAGGGACGTATCCGGAATTTAGGTATGAATCGAATCACGCTAGCCAAAATCACGCACCTACCCTAACACAGATCTAGAACATAGAAAACAACTTATCCACGTCTATTGCACTAAGAGTCAAAAACGATTATAAGTCATTTTTATGAGCAAAAAAACTGTTACCACGGAGATGTTGGTGAAGCATGAGTCAAGGAATGAGGGTATCAAAGAAAGTAAGAATAAATAAGACAGTGCCTCCAATTCATTTCACAATTTTGGCTTTAAATAATACGTATGTCGGTGTCCGGTACGTAAACGTAAAAAAATAATACCTAAAAATGTAAAAAAATTAAAACCGGTAAAAAATAAAACATTGGGGAAAATTAAAAGAGATGTGAAAGTAATACATATTTTGCGAAAATAGTGATGTGGTAAAATAAAATCAATACATCTGCGGCTGGAGAGTAGTTTACAGCGATAAAACGTCTATGCATAACAGCAAAATCCAAAATGAAATAGCAACTGATCGATAAATCGACTCCGTGGGTGGAGAAAACATTAAATATTTAAATTCAGTAATATATCTTGGAATTACCTTAACCTCAGATATATCGTGGGGAACACACATGCAAAACATATGTGGCACAGCATTAAAGAAGCTGGGTTTTGTTAGGCGTGTAATACGTAGGTCCTCGGATGAAAAAGTAAAAGAGAGATGCTACTTCGCTCTGGTTAGACCTCACCTCGAATTCACCGCGAGCTTTTGGGACCCTGGTCATAAATAGTTAATCAAAAAAATTAACAAAGTACAAAGAAAAGCAGCCCACTTGGTTAGAAACTGCTACGAAGTGACATATAGTATTACGTAGCTGTTAAAGGGATTAAGGTGGGAGCCCCTAGAGACTCGGAGGCTGCACGCTAGGCTTAGGCTGCTTGATAAATTCAGAACTGATATTTTTCAGAGCGACACAGAGAATATTATCATGAAGCCTCACTACATTTCTAGGTCTGACAGATGCGATAAAATAAGATAGATACTCTGCCGAACAGAGAGGTACAAAAAAACTCGTTCTTTCCGCGAACAATAAGCGATCATAATAAAAATTAAGCTAACTAAATACACTCTCATAGGACATGTTACCATTTCACCTCCAAAACTTTTACATCCTTACACGGCTGATGACCTACCACCCCCTGCCTCACGCCCAAGTGGCGGCTAGCGGGGCAGTATGTAGATGTACATAAAGCTACGACGACGGAACCATAGTTTTCTATGGGTGAATGAAACTGATATACATGCGTGTATTTCTCAATTGCACATGACAAAAAAACGACGTGTCCGAAAACAGCACTCACGAAAACGACCGACACTTTTCGCACGTCCATGCACTTGGAGCAGAGATATGAAGAGCAGAAGGTAAGACAAATTATTAGTCGATATATTCAAAATAGAGTGCTCTTGTTTCCACGTGGTGCCTCTGATTGGTAGATCTTCCAAAGATTGAAAAATGCACATAAAATAGCCGACTTATTTTGTGCTTCGTTTCCGGAGCACGCAATCATAATACTATCAAGATACGAGGCCACCCGATAACATGAATGTGCACCTATTTTTAAAATATTTACGGAGTTTCTTTTCAGGGAATCTAATTTCAATATCGCCATTAGGAAGATATTTCCCTCGGTCGGGCGCCATCACACATTTTTTTGGGTTTTCGGGGTCGCAAACGGTAGTTGCAAATCTGTTTTGGATCTCACTGTAGAGGCTTTGGAGAATCTTTAAGTCTCTTGGAGTCTAAATAAACTTTTCCCTGCTTAATTGCTCCAATTTGTCTCCAAACATATCATTTTTCATTGAAAACAGCTAACGCTACAAATCCTTTATTAATTTCAAAAAGCATATAAATCGTATCAAAATAATCTGAATATTTTTCAGTTTTTCCTGGGAATGAGTGTCGTTTATTCGAAACGTCATATGTAGAGACTGTCACAGCCCGATTATCTCCTGTAATCTGTAAAGTCAATGCACAAAAGCTTGCATCCAACGGAAAACTTGTGCTGGTGAACATAGTCAAATTATTATGACTCGACCGATTGAAGTAAAAAAACATGGATGCAAATTGGGAAAAGAGAATGGTCCATTCGCAGCCTTAGCGTGCAAATCTATTGAACAGGGAATAGTGCTTCCCTTTGTATACATTGCATATTTGAATGATTGCCTATTTGAAGGCATCAGCCAGGCCAGAATGACTGCGTATTTGAATGATGATCATTCATTCGCATACATTGCATATTTGGTCCACAGTAAACAAAGCCGCAAGGTTTCGGGCTTACACTTCTGCCTTCAAAGTTGCATTGCCATGCAGATGAAGAAACTCCTTCATGTTTAGTAAATAACGGATCGAGTATCTCCTGAAATCATGTTGAATTGCTTCAGGGTAAATAGTAGTAACTTACATTAGGATACACTAATTTCATGCGTGCCATTGGTGGGAGAATGTGATTAATTATAAAATATTATATGTTTGTAAAACTTGTTTTTAGTGTATAGGTCAAAATTTTACTTAAGAAGCAACGTTGTTCAATCGAAGTATTTCCTGTAAAAATTATCCTCGTTTGGTGCTGGTTCAAAAACATTTCGAGATTGAGGACCCGACAACTTCAGGGAACGATATCGCTGTCAGTATTGCCAATCGCGTTTCCTTGAGGTTTCCATCGGTTGTATCCTAATATGTCGAAAAAAATCTATTTTTTCCCTCATAACAGAACATGAATAGGTAGGTTGTAACACCTCCAGTTGATACAGGAGCAGGTAGAGCAGAGAAGCGATACTGTGCGGTGACGTCAAACCATTGAGATGCCGTTACGGTTCTCTCAAAATTTTGAAATTCTTCTTTTGTTTATCATCTTTATTAGTCTGCGTTGGAAGCATATTCATGCATGGTCCATACTTATAAACATTCTATTTTATTTTTTTTATTTTCTTCCTTGCGCTTTGACTGTGAGTAATAAATTTTACGCATGTTCTCTATCGATTATCCGAAACTAAAATTAACAGGTCAGAGGCAATTCGAATATTAAACGATGTAAAACATTATCGTTGGAAGCATAAATGGTTTACCAGAAATTCAGTCAGATATACACGTCTTAATCTGATCGTCAATGATGACCCGACAAGACGTTCGTGTGGGTAGAATATATAGCGCTGTTTGCTACGGATATACATTACTCTTTCCTTCCCACACACCGATGAGTTGGAGTGGGTGGAAAGGAAAGCAGGCAACAGTATCGACGATTCCCTTTCAGAAACGAGGTCGACAGTTTAATGGCTTATGCGAGTCGGGCGGGGATAGAGGAACGGAGAGCGGGATGGGAGGAAAGATGGGAGGTTTCCTTGCCTCGTGGTGGAATGAAGGCGTGTTATGAGGGATCTGCTGAGAAGATAGGCGTGTCAAAACAATACTCTCGCGTACAAGGCTTGAAGTCGGTCCACAGCGGTCTATAAACACCGATTTTCCGGTCATAAATTGATTTTCCTGTCTTGTTCAAATGACTTTAAATCTAACTAAAGGGAAAATGGGAAGGAAGGGAAGATCATTTCAAAATGTGAGGAATCTTTTTTCCCTACGTCACAGTTATTTTTTCAAAATACACAAATACTGAATTTGAGGGAAATTAACTGTGAAACGATTTTTTAAGTTTTTGTTGCCTTTTTATTCCATCTATGAAATAATTAAACGCTTCATTTATAGCGTTTTATGAGTATCAATGGCATCTTTACTTCGAACTTTTTTTCTTTACTTTTTCTTTTACTTCGAGTTTTTATCTTCCATTTGGTCATTATATCATTACGTTGCTTTTGATAGAGTTTCAATTAGTCATGGACGAAAAATCTGTCACTATGAGAAAAATTGGCTGAGCAAAGAAACCATTCTCTATTGATGTGTGATTATATAGTGTAATAGAAAGGAGGTTATGAGTGATTATATAGTGTAATGGAAAGGAGGTCTCTATGAGGTTATTATTTTAAAATCGTCTTCTAGTAGCTGCTGCTTTGTTTACAGCAGCTCAATGTGTTACTACATCATCCTGCCAGGAACGCCAACTCACGGACAAGCTACAAGTTTGCTCATACAGAGGGTTGACCGATCATTGTTTAATTAAACTATCCACCGAAAAGTCCTGTTTTAATCGATAACTTCTAAAAATATGACCAATTATTATACTTTTCCTTTTTCTGTGTATGATTCAAAGTTCGCCAGGACATTGGCCGCTTATTATACTTTACCTTTTTCTGTTTATTATCCAAAGACTTTGTATTAATCAGACAATTAGTACGAGAGAAAATTTAAAAAGCAGAACAAAATTTATTAAGTTATCACTCAAGTGTTCCAAAGATGATAAAAGAACCCAAGAATGTAGAAATTATTTTTACGTAATAAAAGTGAGTGGCCAAGATTGTCCGGGGCGACATGATTTCCAAATGACTACGGTCGATGGAAAAGAAAAAAAAAAAGGCAAAGAGACGTTAGTTCTAATGCATGTCAACTCGGACTTTCTCTATTTCATTGAAGAATAAGAACTTTTGAATGCTTTCCATACTGCATATAAGTTAGATGATAAGATGTGGAAAGTTTACGAGAAAAACGAGATAAAAGAATAAGTGATTGAAAAAATTCTGATATCTTTCAGGGAAATAATTGGATTGGTGGGCAACCATCCTACATTGGGTTGAGGAACATTCAATGACGGCAGCACAGCACGCAGATTCTTTATAATCCTGTTCTTTGGGTTTCAATAGATGGACTTAATTAGTGCCTAATTCATCAAATTTCTATTATACTTCGGTCTATATCCGGTTCGTATGGAATAAATGTCCCTAAATTTTCAGGATATACTTTAAGGCCAACACCAGAGTTTGTATCACTCTATCCATGGTGTTTCATACCGCGACACTCCCACAGATTACTACTTGATGGAGCCATGATGATTAGTGCTTCGCATCTTCCTATTGTGTTCTGAGGAAACGCAAAAATCAAGAAACAAGGACTGCAAATCATTTTGACAATATTACTCCAGAAAAACATCCAGAGCTAATTCCAACACAAATTTACTTCATCTGCTGCTCAAAGGCTTTCTTCTGATGACATCAATCATAAGTTCACCTCACAAGATAACGGGGTACATTCCTGGTGGTTTGTCCTCCTTTTGTCTTCCAACGTAAACTGGACACCTGTACTTATGGACATTGGTAAACTCAATGATAAAGATTAACATTTGAATAAAAAAATCAAGGTTATTCAGACATTTTTAAGCCGTATCTTAAAAGATGGTATATTAGTATTACGTTGAATACTAGTGCTCAGTAAAAATATGCCTGATCTAATTCCGCATTTTTATGGGGGTACTAAAACGCACTTTAAATCATTATATGCATGCCAAAGCTGCTCACGCAAGGTGCTTATTTTCTTGATTTCCGTAACCCATAGTAATGATAAGTCACACTGAGAGGAGAGAAATTAGAGCAAGTGGATTCCTTCACCTGTCTCGGAAATACCATCATGTTGGATGGAAGAAGTACATCGGACATTAAGTGAAGAATAGCCTAAACTGAGAAAGCGTTCATAGTTAAAAGGCAACCATCTGTGAAGATAGGCCTACGAGCTAGAAAAGTATGTCAAAGCATTCGTATGGAGACTGGCACTCTATGGATCGGAGGCATGAATCATTGAAAAATTAGGCCAGAAAACTGGAGACCTTCAAATTATGGTTCTGGGGAGGATTCTGAAGTTAAAATTGACGAATAAAATAAGAAACTATGAAGTTTACGGAAGAGAAGCAGAGGAAATGACCATATAGAACACTATACAGAGAAAAAGAACCTGACGGGCTGGGCACACCCTGAGTCACAATGGGTTTGTGTAGAACATCAGTGGAGATGTTTCACACTCACTTTCGAAAAAGTTCTCTACATTTTTCCTTGTGTAATTTTGATGAAATATTGAACTAAATGTGAATTTTTCATTTGTTTCAAAATGCTGTGGATTCATTATGACCGCAAGGCATCAAGTATAATACGGTCAAAGTCCGAATCGTTGGCAGTGAGTTAATAGTAGCAATTATTTCCCAATACCTATCATATCTCGAATAAAATTAGAACTATTTAAACTACTTGGTGAACGCGCGCAATATTTGCTGGTATATTATGTAATGAACGTAAAAAAAATTAAAATTGTGTCCGTTCCTTTTGGGTATCGTATTCGTAAAGACGATTACGATATGTACTCGTCAGCCTAAGTAAAAGGGTTAAATGCATAAGCTATGGAGTTCATTACCTTAAAGATTGGTGAGAGGCTTTTTTATTTAGTGCTCCCACATTCTTCTGAAATGTTCTACCTCTCCAATGCAAGTATCATATCAACCTGATGACAGGCTCCGCAGCCTATCGGGATTCCGGGGACATACGGGCCAACAGAATAGTCCGGCAGGAAAAAAAAACATTCTCAAGACATGACGAAGCAAAAGATATATCCAAATATCTGTATCCAACGAGTTAGGCACAATCATTGCGTAACTTCATGTGTTGGTTGCCTACATACAAGGGATGGTTGTCCAACAAAGGGCTCACCTCGGTGCCAAACAGCATATGTTTTTAGACTACTGTCGAAGTTTCAAATGGAGAACTGTCATGCAGTGAGCACTCCTACGGAAGCTAATCCTCCTAGAGAGCTGGCCGGAACCTGCATACTGTCTGAGAAGCCTTATCAAGAACTCATAGGTTGTCTTATGCATTTGATGATTACCTCTCGTCCTGATATTAGCGCAGCTGTAAATTTTTTCAGCGGATACCAGTCGAATGCCATTGAAGCACAATGGCAAGGTGCCAAAAGAATTCTCCGATATCTCAAGGGAACTGCCAATCTCGGATTACACTACAAGAAAGAGTCTAAAGCTCTTTTACTACAAGCGTATGCTGATGCTGACTGGGCTGGAGACACTGAGGACAGAAAGTCAACCTCAGGCTTCCTCATTGAAGTATTTGCCTCTAATGTTTTTTGGACAACTAGAAAACAAACTGTTGTCGCTGCCTCATCAACAGAAGCTGAGTACATCTCCTTGGCAACTGCTGCAATGGAGCTGACGTGGATCAAGAATATTCTCATAGATATGGGTGTTGTAGCATTGAATCCTGTACCGATGTTTGAAGACCACCAGTCCTGTATCCATGCCCTGGCCAAGACGGAAGAGAGAGAGAGAGAGAAGAGAGGCCAAGAGGGAAGCCAAAAGACTGAAACACATAGACGTCAAATACCAGTATGTAAAGGACTTATACCAGAAAGGTGAAATTTCAGTAGTATATGTTCCAAGTGAATTTCAGAAGGCTGATATTCTGACAAATGCTTTGACTTATGTTTGTTTAAGACATCTTCGATCTATGTTAGGCCTGATTGAATGTTGAAGCCTATCATTTTAATTTTTTGAAATTGAATCTTGTTTTATTTGTTCCGGAGATGTTTGTGTTTGCTCTGAGTTGTTAGATGCTGCCACTTGTGTAATTGTTTGTACTTTGTTTTTAACAGAAATAATTTTATTTATGTTAACTTGAGGGGGAGTGTTGAAATGTAATGAATGTAAGTAGCGTAAGCAAGTTCACATACCCCAGTTACGCTAACGGCAATATCATCGTTCCTTTGTTTTTGGCGCGATCTTTTAAACCTTATTTTTGGTATCTAATTACAAAAAAGGAAAATGTACGTTGTATTGTTACCAAAAAGGAATAAAGACCGTCCAGTTTTTCTTGTACGTAAAGGAAGTTTTTAGGGTTTTTATGTAGTCTCTGAACCTCAAAGTGCACTCAGTTATCCAAAAATTTAGAAACAGTTTGGATAGCCGATTTTTCCGTGAAAAGAATATCTCAACAGACTGCAAGAGAGCTGTTAATTTATACTTTTATATTAGTACAGATTTATTCATCAAAAAATTTGACTGCTCGCAGACCAATATACGATAATTACGAATGATTTTATTAACGGAGTCATTTCCTCATGGGAATGAATCCACGCTATAATCACCCGTGGAGTGATTGATGTATACTCTGCTCTGAAATCAGGAACATAAGCGATCGTTAATTATTACCATTGGACGTGATTTCATCGAGAAAACGAGAGACCTTTTTCGATTGCTTTAAATAACGGAATTGTCTGCAGCCTTTCCCGACGGATCAAATTGATTTAACAAGTCTGCCTCCCTATGCTAATAGTCTTAAAGTCAAGAAACAATTTCACCTATTGGGATATGACTAAGGGGAATATTGGGGAACTTTTGAAAGGTACAAATAGCTGCTTTGCTCATGTGGAACCTTGTATTGAAATTTTCCGTGGTGAAAAAAAGTTTGCCGAAAATATTATGTATTTATGTCAGCGGTTTTAACATCAGCAAGAGCAGCATTAATTTCATCAGTTGATCTTTTGTTCTAGGTGTATTGCAACGCTATGTATTCACAATTAATGGGCAGATCTTTAAAAAATCAAATGACAATAATTTATGATAATAACAGATTTGGTGTAATATCTCTGAATAAAGTTCTCACATTCTTGTTTCTAAATAAACCTATTGTCATAAATTTTAATTTCTTTAAAAAAATTAGGTTTTCCTTTAATATTCCTTTTCTTAGCTATACGCACTAAGTTGCGACTCAAGAGTTAAGAACAATTTGATTGAATGATGGCGGCATTGTGTGTAGTGTGGCATTTCTTTATATGAATGAGAAGTGAAAGTAGGAAATGTCGTATCATAATATTCGTTTCATAAATATTCAAAGAACTATCTGTCTTCATCACATACGAAAAGTTATATGCTATTAATTATACACAATACTGCATTTTTTAAACAAATTTCACCCATATTTACGATAGAATGTAAGAACTCTCTGTCCCAGACATGCTTATAATTAGAACTCGTGATGGCGCAATAATATAATACCGGAGGATGAAACCTAATGAAGCTGATAGATGTTTATAATTCAAACCCATGGCCATATAAAATTCAATGATATAATTCAGCAGTAGTTTTCAAATTCAGAGGACTCAATTTAAGTGATACAGAGTTTCACAGTAGAAATTTAAACCGTCAGATGAATTTCAAAGAAAAACAATATCACCAAAAGAGTAATCCACTCCTTAATTTAGGCTATCAAAAAAGTCACAAGTACTAAACTCCATTGATACAACATTTGTCTAATATCTCAACTAAGTCATACCGGGGCGATATTTATATGAAAGGCCTATCAGGATAAATAGTAAATCCAAAAAGTATCAGTTGAAAAATCGTTAATTGAAACATTTAAGGTATTCAGAACTCCTTCATTCTAAATCTAAAACCCCCAGCAACAATGGAAAAGTAATCTCTTTATCCGATGCCCTGTAAATATTGTGATAGCTTCTACATAGGCCAAGCAACTCAATATCTTGAAAATAGTATCTCTCTAGAATTCAAATATTTACACTGAAAAATCGTGTGATAAAAAAACATCAGATTTAATTTAAACGGAGGAAATAATCGATTCAGAAATTAAACATAAAAATATTATTCACCAAAATTGGAGAAACTACTTGACACACTGTTGTGCAAAAAATGGCACAGGAGGACTACGCAAAATCTTTTATAATTTTATATGTTTACAATATCACTATACTTTTTGTATCCACGGGCAGCTTTAAATATTTTATCTATTGTGCTACACAATCAACAACTTTAAATAATGTATAAACTATAAGATTGTAGCATTTTTTGGGCATACCCCCCCCCCATTTATTCCTCTTTGGACAATTTATCCTCTGCGGACTATTTATCCTCCGGACTTAGCCGAAGGACTTGCCCGAGGCGCGCCCAGGCGCGCCCCGCCACTGACGCGCTAACGACATCTGTCGCGCCAACGACGTTCGCGAAACTCCAGCCGTCTCCGCGAACTCAGCGTCTTCTGCCCTCGGTGTCTTCTGGCCCTCGGTGACCTGCCCTCGGTGTCCTGCCCTCCCTCCCGAGGACCTACTCTCGTTTATATAGCAGTTGGAGACGGAAGAATACGAGGATGTGATATGGCTTCAGTCCTGGGCAAAACGGCCTCATACCAGGAATCCGCGAACGGAGACGAAAAGTAGTTCCTTTCTCCAATTGCATTCCTACACCGCATGGGTTCCCATTCCATAAAACTACCTCCCCTCCAAGACTGCCAATCACCTGTTCCCCCTTACTCCATCCGCAACTTTCTCTCTTCGACCTTGCTGAAATTTCCCCTCCGAGGTAACAAATCGCCTCGTTTTTCTCTACCTACCCTTTCCACTTTCCCGCCGTCTGAACTTCCCCTCCTTCGACGGAAATCGCTAATCGGTCTCTTTGAGATAGACCGTGGTTTTGAGAGGTTCTACTCTTGCTGTCTGCTGTCTCGTATAGCTGGTGTTGGAATTTGAAACTTAGACGTCAGAACACAGGTTGGCTGACCCTTACTTGTTTGTACGTATTAAGTTGCTGAAATATATGATATTTCATTTGGCGGTAATTTAATAAACTTGATTGTTCCCGATTTCCTCCTGTCTGTCTCACTCGTATTTTTTGGGAAGAATTTGTTTTTAGGGCATTCTCGGAGAGAGACACCTTTGACTCTCCCCTCGAGTGCTTCAAGATGAACTAAGCAATAAATTACCACTGTCGAATATTGGTAGGTCAATGTTTTCTAAATGCATTATTTTGATAAATATCCTAATTGGACCAAATGTAAAGAAGCAATTTTTTTTGGCATGAATTATTTTTTGGCTTGGAGAAGATAATAGGCATTGGTGAAACGTTAACGATGAAGTAATGATTCGTTACTAGTTATACAGCATGAACTAGTTACTCAGCATTATAGTGATGAATAATGGCAGAAGAATGAACGTTAATGATGAAGAATGGACGGGTCTGTTATATACCAAGACCTACTTTCTCACATAGAATACTATTATTATAATTTATTGATAAAATGACGTAGATAAAGTGAAATATCTGAGCATATTAATTATACCCATCCTAAAATATTTAGTTTTTTACATCTTCGGAACTGTAGAGATTATTTCGCGTGTTCAGCGCTTAAAAATACATAAAAACCACGTCCATTTAATGGCCTCCCAACGCTACGAGAAATCTAGTAAAGTACACCAAGCGCATTTCGTGTTTCTAGACTACAGGTCGTAAAACACGCAAGTTAAAAGAGACGACGAGGAAACCTTCTTTGGAATTTAAAACTTGGGTTTGCGGTTGTTTATCGGCGGCGCTAAGAAGTCCCTTGGTTTCTGGTTTCACACAATCATTTTAGTTCGTAAATCACGAAAAAAGTTTTTTTTCTTCCTTCTTTGCGTTAAGGTGAACTGGATTGGGCAACAAACTTGCATTGTACGGTCAGAAGATTGTGGGGCATTGGAATTGAATAGACTGTTACCAAACAGTCAACAGAGTTGGAGTCAAGAAATTTCTCCATTTTTTAATTATCGAATATTAGTTAGATTGTTAGTTGGGGGAGCCTTCGACAGGAGCTTGGGCACCTAGACCTTGAGTGGTCCACTGTGCCAACCCCATGTTTAACCTGCCCGCCACATACAGACAGAGGACAAGAGCGCCACGGTGAAGGTATGAATGGTCAACCATCCAACCCTCGTCCGGGCCCTACATTGCTAAACTTCAGTGATCTTACGGGAACTGAGGCCCTTGCCAAATCGAATAATAGTAATTGAACATGAATTTTTACCGCAATTAACGATCAAAGTAGTTATGGTGTCGTAAACAATTTTCTCCAATTCAACATTCGTCAAATGCTAATACGTTTTCTCCGTTGCTACAATAAGTGGTAAATAACTAAGTCTTGTATCTATGTTATTTTTCACTATTTTAAAAGTTGAGTGTCACCGTGCTTGTTTGGAAATTGAAAGAAAACGTTCCTTATCTATTCAATGGAAGTGAAAAAATTGTTTAGGTTTATTGATTATGGACACAAGCATTAAAATTGCGTAGCACCCTGGCTTTGTGTATAACTATGTTGTATGTTAGCTTAAATAAGTTTAAATAATGTTAAACCAACTTCGGAAACCATTGTATTTTATTTAAAAAACCTATGATCCATATATAATCTGATATTAATTATCGATATTCGATATCGATCGATGCAGATGAAAAAATTTGGCATGTTTTAAGTGACAATAATTAAACACGCTGCAGTTCTCAGGTAAGTATTCATAACGGGATGAAAAATCAATAAATCTATGATTATTTATCAATTATTCATTATTTTTATCAAGTATTCATAGACAGTAAGCAATCTCCAATTCATTCATCCAATTTTTCAACCAATTTTTATTTTAGTTGAGAATATACTTTTTATTATTTCCAATCGAAATATGAAATAAAAAATTCATGAAAATTTCATTATTGGGCTAGTCCATAAATGGCAGATTACTGATTGAATATTTGATTATTTGAGAGTGGAATGAGAAACTGAAGTGACAACACATCTAATGGGTAACAACCAATTTTTATTTTAGTTGAGAATATACTTTTTATTGTTTCCAATCGAAATAGGAAATCAAAAACTCATGAGAAACGTAGTTGTAATGAAGGTGAGTTAACTGTGCTGACATCGGCATCATTTCATAAGATTTTTCAACACTAATGAAGGCATTACAAGTGGAAAATCAAAAAACTACCATCCCTTACTTCCGCTAGCTTTGATAACGTAGCGTGTGCAGTTTAGCATGAGGGATTGCCCGGTCATCTCTTTTGTAGCGCCACAAATATGCACCTATTTGTCACCTGAACATCGTAAGATGCAGGCATTCTGATGGTGTCAAGTATTTGGACGGCAAGACGTTCAGTTTCGCATTTCTCAGTGCTGGACACTGTTATATGCAAAACAGAACTAGAATCTCATAAAACTTTTTGTAAAATATCAATAAAAGAGGAAGAGTAGTACTATTTATGACTGAAGTCATGACTGATCGAGAAAATTGGTGCAATTTGTTAACACTACAGACGTAAGCTGGCAAAATTTTCAAATAACTACAATTAAATTGCAGCAATATATTGTCAGCAAAATATGAAATAATTCATTGCAATTCGGAGGGAATTAAATTCAATATCTTTTGGTGAAATACTACGTGGATAAAAATTGCTCTATTTATTCGGTCGTATGCGGCGTGACGTCTTCATAGGTGCCTCCATCATATCTTCCCTTATTGTTTTCATATTGTTTGTATCATTGTTTTTACAACAAAATTGCCTAGCTTGTTTTTTTTATAAATTTAGTGAATGATATTGTTTAAATTTCAACTAGCTCGCACAAAACGGTCGACTCCAATCGATTTTCAGTTTTAATCTGGTAAAAACATTTTATTGGGGGGAAAAGGCATAAAAATGTGTAAACAGCTTTATGATTATGTTCTCTACGTACTTATGATAATAGTTTCACTTTTCTATGATTCACCATTGCTGTTCCACAATTTTGTAAACATTACTAACATAAGTCGTGAAGTTGGGCTATTTTTCCGTGTTTTGATTTGGTCTCTTAAGACCTATATCAAGGAGGCGTG
Organism: Ceriagrion tenellum; assembly: GCA_963169105.1. Lineage (NCBI taxonomy): Eukaryota > Metazoa > Arthropoda > Insecta > Odonata > Coenagrionidae > Ceriagrion > Ceriagrion tenellum. The sequence continues at coordinate 29,071,665 of OY720643.1, read as the reverse complement.
TGACATCGATCCAAAATATTATTCTAGCATTACAAAAATTTTGTTTCAAAAAATGTATAATGTAGTCTACCAATAATGATCAGTGTTCATGCGTAACACATCTTACTTAAGGTCTTTCCTACTTTGACGGCCACAATTGTTAGTTACCTCGTGGAGAACACTGCACTCAATCCGTCTGTTGAGACGACAATCTAAGTTTCTCCATCGCCTTACGTCAAGGGTCGACTGGTGCCAAATTCGGGTTCTCCACACATCATCTATATTCCATGTATTCCTACCCATTCACATCTTCCCACCTGCCCTAAGTAACATCAACTTGATCAAATTTCGGTAGCCTTCCCTAAATGGCCAATCAATCGGGCGTGTCTAATGATTTAGGTTCTTAATTTTGATTAATTTTCATCCCTTATTTTTCGCACTGGCTCTTTTGCTTTGTAGGATGGTGAAGGGAGGATAGGAAGATGGATTGGTTGGTTGAAAGTTTTTATACCTGCGGTCAACCGCACGACGCTTGGGAGCGCGAACTCATTGCTACGAGTGTGAGGATAAGAATCTTTCCCCTCCTGCTCCGATCTAATGGAACGAGGGGGGAGAGTCTAATGGGGCTGGCGCTTGGGGAGGGGCGGAGAGGGGTGCAAGATAAGAGAACTGGGGCGAGACGCCAACCCCCCCTTCCCCAGCACTCCTCCTAATAGCCCCACCCCCAAGTTTTTCCACAATCCCCCCTCGCTCCCGTAACCTTATTCTTTACCACCCCTTTTACCCATAATTCCCGGTCGGTTGCCACCCCTGTCCTCTTTTCCCACTCTATCTTTTTTGCCGCCTTTTTAACGCCCATAAGGTGTTCATACGTCACGCAACTTTATCATGCGGATCGATGACGTCACACATGACCGAGGGCACGAAAACAGACTCATTTCAGTAGAAAGCGTTCACTTTAAGTTATTTACAAGGACGCGGGGTCCTAAAAGTACTTCATACTTTGCCCTTCGAGGGTCTCCTTATGTGGTCCACCTTGTGGTAGTTGTCCAACTTCGTTCCCGTTTCGAAACATTAACTTCTAAATTAGCATTTGGCCTACAAAAAGTCTAAGTGGCGTATCAAGGACAGTTTTAGGACTTTATTGTGACCAGGTTTAAGGATAGGAATATTACCTACCTTATCCCAGGTCTTCAGGAGATTACCGAAAAGGAAGATTACGTCGAAGTTCTCCTAGAGTAGGTTCACGGTTCCTTCTCTCGCTTGGTTTGTATCGTTTTCCAAAACTCTATCCGACCTTGAAGTGGAATACATTTATTATTCTCCGAACACTCGCCATGAATAAATACTATTGAATAAAATCACCAGACTGGTGACCACAATTTCATTTTAATAAGCGCATTTGAAGAATTAAGTTGCCATAATATGGCGAGGTAAAGTAGACAGAGTTCTTATGCTTGCTCCAAAGTTAATTTCTTGCCTCTTCTTAAAATTTCCTTGCTTAGTTTTTCATCACATACGCGAAAACAATAGCATCACGTACCATGCAATTTTTTTTGAAATTGCAGCGATCAGCCTGCAATTTCAAAGAAAAAAAATCCTTGAATCTTTGTCCTTCTTTTTTAACTATTTTATAAAAACAATAACGTTCAAAGATCTTATTTGCTGCTTCCACACAGAAATATTCACAGAATTTCAATATATCATTCAGTTTATGTGTCTTGATTTCACTCTGGCTGTCATAAAACTTCAATGCTTCACTTCCAATGTGGTTAAAAAATTGGGCAATTTTTACTTTCTCATCTGCTCCATCTTTTTCTGCTGCCGTAAGAAATATGAAAAATTCCTTTTTAAATCTTTTCCTTTCCGACCCTGAAAGGTCATGCATGGGTTCTGGACCTCTAAACGAGTGCGCCATGTTTAGTTTTGCTGATTTAAGCAAAAACTTATCAGTTGATGTCTTGTTAATTTCTTTTAATCCTTCATCAACAGTACTATAGCCATATTACCAACTGGTCTGTTTACTCAGCAACCATAAAACAAACATCTGCCACATGGCAACCAACACCAATAACTTCTATATATAACAATAGTATGGCGATAACGCGGGCGAATATGCTATACCAGGAATACCATCGTCGAGTCCCAGGATATCTAAATTATCTTCTCGTTACCGATTACGAACCAGACCAAACGTGACTTCGTCTGAGCCTGAAGTAATATCATACACTTATTCTTCATTGTAGGAGGCAGTTCCACCATGCTTAATGTGGGCATTATACAATTCCTCATAACATGAGAGAGGGATTGAGTTTCACCCTTTCACTAGAAACTGTATGATTGAAAAAGGACTCACAATAATTGAACACGCTGTATTTTTTAGTGATTGATTTGGTATTATGGCTTAACATTTTATATTTTACCAGGTTACGGTGATATATTCCTGCAGAAGTTTGAATGTATTAGGTCCATCTAGAAAGATGCCTTATTTTCTCTTGGATCAGTTCAGTGGGAGTCTTCTGATTCAAAGCACGGATTCAGATAAAGGGATTAAGGAAGCGCTACGACGCTATTTCAAACTGAAGGATCGTTTTCCTGAATCTGGCACGGTAGTAGTGTCATTCCGGTAAGTGGTCTCGTACGCTGATGAGAGAAACATGTGAGAACATGAAGTCGATCTCTTACCGCATTACACCATTCTTCGTTCCACCAGGATACGTGAATTCGTGTTGGACAAAGCCACGACAGAGGAACTGAACAACTAGCAGCAGTGATGTTCCCATGCTTATTATCTCTTCTTAGAGCGGTAAAGTCATTAATTTGGCTAGTTGGATACAGGCCACAGTAATTTTGAGGAGGGCTAAGTTATTCTTTCCATCTGTTTTCTGTAATTGTACTTCTTCATTTGATCCGGGTAGAGCCCTAGATAAAATTTCGGGCATTAAAGTCACCCAGCAACAACAAGGGATTGAGAAGCTGAAATACAACTTTCAAAATTCCTTTCTTTCCCCTGGACTTCCTTTCTTGAAACTTTCCTTGGTCATTGTATATAATACTTACTTTTGTACTGAGACTCGAACTTGAATCAGTATGCTTAGCTTGTATGTATCATGTAAAAGGTGTTACTTTATCTGATGTATGAATTGAATTTGGTTACCATCACTGAGAACAGAAATAAGTTCGACACTTATTTTCCACCCAATTTTTGGATCCAACGACTAAGCATAAGCAAGCAGGTGCATCGAGAGTTTCGAATGTGAGTGATGATATACATGTTAATACAGGACGGAAAAGCCGTAATAACGTTTGCAGATGGAGCCATTCCCACGCCAGTACCCCGTAGCTGATTGCTCGATTAAAATAGAGATGGTATCGTTCGATCGAGTATACAATTACACTGGTCATCAGTAGCCACAAAGCATGCTTGAGCTGCCGTCGACGGCCGGTGGAGATTGGCGGACATTTTGAACGAGGGCAACACTTTCCGCGCAAATTTTGCTAGATCTCCAATGTGCTTCTGCTGATTTGATTCCTCAATAAAATATTCTCAAGAGACCTGTCAACTCGAAGCATAAATCTCGCTGATTGTAAAATGAATTGTTATTGGCAAATCTGATCATCTAGGGAAAACAAAACTTGTTCTCTTCACTAACAAGAAGAAAAGAGAAGGGCTCATACCTCCTTCGTCACAAGGAAAGATATTGCAACCTTTAACGACAGTGAAATATCTAGGAATCCTTCCGGACTCCCAACTTAACTGGGGAGAACACCTTGAGGCGAAAGCCAAGAAAGCGTACGCCTCTCTATGGACCTGTAGGAGGGCACTAGGCAAAACCTGGGGACTTCAACCAAAAGCGATAAACTGGATCTACACTGCAGTGGTGAAACCGAGCTTTCTACACTGTTCATTAGTCTGGTGGAAGAAAACAAGACAGAGCTCCTCAAGGAAGAAGCTCAACCACCTGCGACGAATGGCCTGCATGGGTATTACGGGGGCAATGAAAACCACCAACACACTTGCTATGGAGACCCTACTATGCCTCGCTTCACTTAATGTGGAAGTAGAGAACCAGGCTAGGGCTGCAGCATACCGTCTAAAAAGACAGGGTCAGTGGAATGACAGGGGAAACCTGTCTGGACAGGAAAATATGGCTGGAGCTTAAGGAGTCGAGCCCTATTGTTGAAATGGGCTCAGACACAATGATAACCTCATTCAACAAATCACCCCCACACTTTAAAATCCACATTCCAGAAAGGAAGTGGTGGATCAAATGGGGAGACAAAGAACTCCATGATGGTGCCCAGGTGTGGTTCACCGATGGCTCCAGGAAGGAAGGCAGAAAAGGGGCTGTGATTTACTGCCGGAGCCCAGACAAGAGGATCGCCATGTCACTTTGAGAATATGCTACAGTTTTTCAATGGGAGTTGTTTGCTCTATTGAAGTGCGCACACGCTATCAAGGAATCAGATCTCAAGGGCATACCAATCCACATATGCACCGATAGCCAAGCGGCTCTAAAGGCCCTGGCATCACCATGGTGCAACTCAAAACTTCTTCATGAATGCCGTGAAGTGCTCAACTCGTTGCACAGTCTCGGCAAAGTTGAACTCTTCTGGGTCCCCGGGCGCGAGAGTATAACCGGAAATGAGATCGCGGATCAACTCGCAAAAGAAGGCGCAAACCACACACCGATGGGACCAAAGCCTCACATTCCAATCTCATCTTCAGCAGGAATCACAGAGATCAAGAAGTGGGGCCTTGCCCGCCATTCTGAGATCTGGCGAAATACACAAGGGCTCAGACAAGCCAAGTTCCTTATATAAGGACCCAAACCGGGACTAGCAAGAAGACTTCTATTGCTTAACAGAGGTCAACTACGCACGATAGTGGGACTCCTAACTGGAGACTATCAGGTCATGAGGCACCTTCATCTCTTGAAGCTGGTGGACTCCGCCAGATGCAGATGGTGCAAAGAAGAGGACGAAACAACATCACACGTTCTCTGTGACTGTCCTGCCTTGATGAGGACCAGAATAAGGCATCGAGGATCTCCTTTTCCTGATCCGGCTGAAATTAGGGTTACTCCTATAGAGAATATGCTGGCATTCAGCAAGGCCATTGGACCCTAAGGGTAACCAAGAAATGGTGGTTAGCACAAACGACCAATAGGTCTAGTGCCCCAGGTCTTCCTTGGAGGAACCCCACCAACAATTTATCTATCCATCTCTCTTTTGGCAAATCTAAAGTAAGTAAATTTGAAATTCAGATGCTGGCTTATGCACTGAAAAGCTGAGAGATAATTGAATGAAACTGAACAAATCGGAAGTAGCATCTAATCAGCAGTCGTTCAGTGCCGCTTTATCCGAGGCGGCGTGAGGCGCGAGTTGTCGACTTGCGGGCTTTTTATAACGCCTTGGCAGTCTCTAAATATTACCCGCTAACGCACACGTATTCACAAAATACTCTGTGTCACTTGTTCAGCAATCGACTTTTTGACACTATCGAAATCAGAACCCGGGCCCTCAGAATGGAAAGCTAGTACTCTATGCTCTGCAACAACCCTATCTGTCGCTTGGGTCGTGCGAGGGGTAATAGGATTGTAGGGATTGTAGGGTTGTGTGAGGGAAGGAGAGGATAAAAAATCCTCAAGTTCTCGGCAGGCACGCGATAGCTAAGAGCGAGGTTGTGGCCGTCAATGCTCTCTCGGATAAGTGTGTCACACACAATTCATTATTCTCCTTTGTGCACAGGTTTCGGTCGCGTGGGCAAGAAAATCGATGCTCGGAAGAAAACTTACCCCGATTATTTCCACCTTTTCTTATTCACTCTTCAGTCCTTTCCTACATAAATCTCCAAAAAACATTCCACGGACCCTTTCAACCAAGACCAACTCAACTAAAACCTGCATCCACGTGCAACTGTACTCCGAAAGGATTTAGACTCATCGCCACGTAAGGAAATTGGGATACTTCTTCCACAACAACGCAACTTTATTTTCTTCACAACGATGGCCTCTGAAAATATGTTTTCGTCTAACAAGGGTAATTCACGGTTCAAGGCATTTGCCGATTTCGCCATAACTTGGGAGATTGATTCTCCTTCACTCCTTGGCCTAAAAAGATCTCCTTTTGTGATTAATTATGGTGATATTTAGGAAACAGTATGTGAACACATTCGTGTTAAGCGTAGCACCCTACGGATCGAAAGCATGGACCATTCGAAAAGCTGACCAGAAAAAACTAGAAGCCTTCAAAACCTGGTGCTGAAGGAGAATGCTGAAGTTAAAATGGACGCATAAAATATGAAATTATGAATTGCAAAGAAGAGTGGAAGGGGGGAGAACCACATGGATTGAACATACTCTGAGACACAATGGGTTTGTGAAGAATATAATTGAAGGCAAAATAGAGGGAAGAGTCCCCAGAAAAAGACCCAGGAATAAGTTCATGGATCAAACAGAGAGGAATGTACATAGGAAGAGATACAAGGAGGTAAGGAAATAAGCTCATGGACCAAAAAGAGAGGAATCTACATAGGAAGAGATACCAGGAGGGAAGGGAACCAGCATTAGATAGGGAGTATATTGCTGCAGTCAACCAAACTTAGGATTGAACAACCAATCATGATGGTGCTATTTAATACCTGTTGTTATCAAATGACTATTTACTAGTCACCAAGAAAAGATGGCTTGAATTTTCGTTGTTCATGTGTTTCCAAAGGACGCCTCTCCTATGCATTTGTCTGATTTTTCTTTGTTTAAATAGTAAATAGAAAGTTTGTAAAATCACATTACATACCCATCACCCCGTTCCCTTCCGGGGTAGGCACAGTCAAAATGTTTCACTCATTAATACATAATAGTACACCTAAGTCTGCTTCAATAATTTCCTCTATACTGACCTATCCTTGCAAACCTATTTTGCCTCATTTACCCCCATACACCGTTTCATACACGCCCTCCTGTTTTTAAAACTCCTAATATTCCTCCTCCTAAGAATTTCCTCAATCATATTCAACCACAACTTTCTCTCTCACACCATTCATTTCACTCTTATGTACCTGTTCCGTTATTCAAATCTCACCCATTCTCTCAACATGGCCAAACCAAAGAAGCACACTAATTTCATACACGTCCAGTACTGGAGCATTTAACCCACATTCATTCATGGCCCACTCATTCCTGACCCTATCCATCCTACTTTTGCCGCAAATACTCTTCAGATAACTCATACCCACGGCGTTTAGTCTACTCTTATGTCTATCCTGACATACCCAGGTTTCACTACCATATAGCAAAGTGGGAAGAAGCACACTTTTGAACACGGCAATTGTCGCTTCCTTAGACATGCACTCATTCCTTGATATGCTTCACATACTACCTCGCATTTTCCTTCCAGCATTCGCACATCTCTTTATCTCCTCATCTATTCTTCCATCTTTCGCATACATCTTACCTAAGTACACAAAATGATCCACCTGTTCAATTACTTCACCATTTGCCCTCATACAGTTATTCTCCCCATTCTCCTTATCAAAAACTACTACTTTAGTCTTGCACGCATTTACCTTCAATTCGATTCTCTCTGTTGATTCACAAAACTTATTTAGGAGCTTCTGTAATCCCTGTTGACTGTCTGAGATCAAAACAGCATAATCCGCATATAGAAGAACTCGCAAGTTTACATTTCCAATCAAAACACCGTCGTTTTCACTACATGTGTCTCTAACACATTTATCCATAAATACATTAAACAACCATGGAGACATTACGCATCCTTGCTTTACACCCCGATTTATTACAAATCAATCACTCAGAACCCCGTTAACTCTTACACTTGCTTTACTATTGTCAATCATCGCCATCATAACATTCAATAACTGCCCATTTACTCCATAGTCTCCCAAAACCTTCCACAACTTCTTTCTATTTACTCTGTCATAATGTCATATGCCTTCTCTAAATCGACAAACGCACAGTACACTTTCTTTTGGACACTCATACATTTTTCTATCACATGCTGAAGTGCAAAAAGCTGGTCGCTACATCCTCTCCCAGGCATAAAACCACACTGCACACCCCATATTGTCGGAAGTAATATTCCTCACTCTTTCGATTAATATTTTACTGAACACTTTTCCCGGGATACTCAGTATGGCCCGATAATTATTACATTCGGTCTTTCCTCCCTTCCCTTTAGGTTATCCCCGAACTGTTCTACAAGTCTTTTTCTATTGAAATCCATGAATCCTAAACACTTCTTTCGTAGCGGCTTATGCAACTTATATTTTTTAATAATTGTCTCACATTCATCAGCAGATAAATCTGCACAGATTTTTTCATCTTGATGTGGTATGCTCTATGTCACCTCAACCATCTTCTCACCTCCGCGTCGTAATATCTTTGTTCGCTGCTCTCTTTTTTTACTTTACTTGGTATATAATTTGTCATTTCTGAATGTACGATCAAAAGAAAAGCTTCCCAAGCACCTTCCGTGTTTAACTTAATTCTTGATTGGTATTTGGGGAAATAAGCGTGATTCAAATTTTTAAATCAATTTTAAGTTGATTCACTCAAATTATCCTGCCTCCTTTGGCGTCAATATCGAGAGAATAGGAGCTATTGTCAACATAATTTACGCAAAAATTAGACAGTGGTTGAAGACAGAAGCGGGGACACGCTCATTCAGGTGTCAAGTTACTGAAAATGTCTTTTCATTACGTCCGTTATAACACTATATCGTAGTTTACCTTCCTTTAAAATAATTTTTGAAGCTTGATTAAATATCCTTACAAAGCTTACTTTGTAGATATAATTAAAATTGCTGAAGTAACCAGAGAGAGTATCCAAAAGAGGATTGAAATTGTGCCTCTCGTTCTTTACATCATGATCGGAGTCATCTGTTCACTCACTGCCTTCGTGGAAGACGTTCTCAAGGTGGAGTATTTTTGTTTACAAACTTGCCTCTTTCCTCTTAAACTCTACCTCTTGAAAAATTCATATTTTGCATGGACTGAGAAGTTATATACATCGAAAAGCAGGAGTCACAGTGGGCTATTGTCTATGCGGAGGCTTTGCTAGCTTGATCTTGAAGGAATGCAAGAGGAATGCCTTGCTGTATTTACAATGAAAGCCCTAAACTCTTTGTTCGGAACTTTAACTATACTTTCCTCATGTGGCCACATAGAGGAATAAATCTTGCGTCACCTCAACAGGTAAATTCAGAAAGCTGTAATATTTCGCTCGTCGAAAATATGCATAACTAAAACTCTGGCTTTAAGTGCGATCTTTAAATATCGCATTATTCTGCATTGTAGCAGTCACTCTCAAAGGATATCTAAGAATCCTTGAAAAAGGAATTATCCACGGAAAAATTATTTCACCTAATCCATTGTCATGTGTGCAGTCACGTGACCCTAACGTAACTACTCTCTCTGCTCCTTTCACCTCAGTGCGGTTGGAAACTTAACTGCAGTGCGTCTACATTAAAAAAACACCTGGGTCAGTTTCTCATGAAAGCTTACCAGATGTCATAGAAAGTCGTAACATGTCACTAGAATCTACGGTTGTGTCCGGTTTTTATACTCTCGTCGCATTGAATTATCTGTATCAGTTATAGAATGTAACGGCGCTGGACCCTTACAGTTGTACTTCATCATGTTACTCTCTGGTTGCAATAAATTCTTCTCGGGTTTTCGTCCGGGTGAGGTGCTCCACTGCCGACGTTTTGATGGAAGACTTTTCCATCGTCATCAGGGTCGTTGGGCCATCAGGGCCGCCATCAGGAAACGTCGGCAGTGGAGCAGATGGAGCACCTCACCCGGACGAAAATCCGAGAAGAATTTATTGCAGTCATTCGCCGGGCAAAAGTAAAATCCTACATATCAAGCCTCTACGGGGAGGAAACCTACCGCAGAATTCAGAAACTTGCTGCAAAGCGAAGGGAGAAGGCAACACTGGTTAGCAGTCTTGCCTATCTATTAAGATGCCGGGACGATAGAGTGATTCCATCTTTTGCCAAGGTGAAGTCCTCAGTGAAGTCATCTAAAGCCGACCGGATCCTCGAACGTGCTAGCAAAGCACTCGTTTGGAAGAGGATTCACGATAAGAGGAGGGTGTTGGATATCAACGCCAAGAAGCTGAAGGATCTTCACTTACACCTCTCAATTATACTCTCACCATTTGATTTGGAGCTCATTGATCGTATTACCATGGCCACCGCAGTGCTAATTTTCAGAAAGGACACGGAGAGGTTAAAGGAGAAATTCAACCGACTACGTGGCCTTCAGGCTGTGACATCTGCCATTGACCATAATCGAGTGGTGATAAATCTGACGGACGAAAATATTGACGACGCCACCAGTTCCACATAAGTAGGACCTGGAACCCACTCTTAAAAATGGCGGGAAAAGTGAAAACTTCTCCACCAATCACGTTCGACCTGACCTGAGAGACAGTGTATATAAACCGGCCCTCTTCATACCCGGCATTAACGGCCCTGATGACGATGGAAAAGTCCATCCATCTTTAAGTCTATCCAAAAGTCTTCCATCGAAACGTCGGCAGTGGAGCAGATGGAGCACCTCACCCGGACGAAAACCCGAGAAGAGTTTATTGCAGTCATTCGCCGGGAAAAAGTTAAATCCTACTCTCTGATGTTTGTTCCAGATGCATGAGGCTCTTTTATTCAGGTTTGAAAGTGCTAAAGTCCACCAATGATACTCCGTTGATAGGGAATATATTGTTATCATGGCAATATGTGAGAAATTGGAATTTATCTGTACCCATAGGATGCATCATAATGTTGTTACATTTATTTTTTAAATGGAATTTTCCTTTTCAGTCATGATCATCCATTTCAAAATAATATTATGCTTGTTATATGTCGTTCGTTCGTGTTATCCGTTTTATAGATTTATGATGCCAAAGCTTAAAAGTATTAAGCATAATTATTCGTCATTTTTGTTTTGTTTCAAAGTTTTAAATGCTTAATTTGGCGTTTTCAACATCTTAAGCGTCTTATCGAAGGAAGAGAAAAGTTTCTTTCTTACGGTGATTAAAGTTTCACTGACGTATCTACTGCAAAACAGTTGAGCAACAAAGAGGCTACTCGTGAAACTTCTTTCTCAGAGCGAACTTCTCATTTCAAATGTTTCATTTTGCTTTTCATTGCTTTAAATAAATACAATTTTTAAAGGGTGTCGAGAAGTCACACCTTCCATGTGTCTTTTCATTAATGTCAGAGCGTATTGAACAATCATGAATCCCAGTATTGAGCACATGTATTGCACGTATCGGTGGAGGATTGTAGTTTTAACTGCCCACTCTAAGTCATCCCAGTCCTTGTAATCTACTTTGAAAATATACCTCTGCTCTCAAATCGCAAAACTTGATCTCGTTTAATAAGTCTCACTATTGTCTAAAGGCATCACATCGTGGAGAATCATTCTCTATCCACGCGTCTGGCCATTGCAGACGTTTTGAAGAAATTATCTCCAAGATTAAAAGTAAACCTCCCAGAAATCGACCTTCTCTTCAGCCTAAGTGGGAGTTCATCGAGAATTCCGTGACTGATAGGCAGAAATAACTTTTTCGGGAGAAGCTCTGTCGATCTCATATACAATTGTAATGACCCCTCAATTTAGAGCGGCCTAGCCGTCACGGTTGTCAGTTACTAAGAACTTTGGTTCTTAGTTTCCAAGAATTCATTAACAATGCGTCAACTCAATCTTACCAAGTCTTAACGTACATTGGAAGCAAAATAAATGAGAGCACGTTGTATTGTTCCATTACTCTGGCCTGGTATATTTCTACTGTAGAAATAGTTGTCCTTAAATGCTGCTAAACAGTTGATGATCATATGTAATCAGCTAAAACTTTGGTCTGTTTTATAATGTACTATCTAAGTGGACCGTCTCATTTTAAAAGCTAAAGAAAAAACATTATAACGAACAGTTTGGATGCAATATATAACAAATACATAGTATAACAAACAACCACTTTATGAACCAATGCCCCGCCATAAATTTGTGTATGATGCCTCTCGTGGCTGGAAATTTTGGTATCCCAAAAATTAAGTCAGTACATTTAACGCAGAACCTCAGGTCATGTGTCAGCCCGTCAACAAGTATGCTGAAACTCTGAGGAGGGTCGTCGCTTACGTAGTTGTCATCTATGCTACAACTCTTAGCAGATACATAATACTTAATGAGCTAATGAAAATCAGGGAAAGGTGTCGCGGCCTCTACTAGTGAGTTGATATGGAAATTTAGCTATTTGATTTTTTGCTGACTGTGAGTGAAATGGAAAAGTTTTTTTTATAGCTAACAGAGTTAAAAAATATCATAACACTTCGAACAAAAACATAGCTGCTAGCCGGTAAACAACAGGTAGGTTCAAGTTGATTCATGAATAATTAAAGTGAGCAACTCGTTGTAAACTATTGAACGTTATAGTAGTTTGTTATTGTTTTCTAAGTTTACGCCAAGGAATAATCTTTCGATAGACTCGCATGCAGATGGAATGCCTTAAATCATTAATTTTAATTTACTAATGCATATATTGAAATTGCTTTCGTCCACAATACTTATCGCATAATGTCCAAAATTACGTGTTACCAAACTAATAAAATGTGTAATTTCAGCGCGAGAGCAACCGGAACTAAATTTTTTTATCTCATCACGTGTGTTGAACTCTGTTGAACTTTTTGTGAGAGTTTTTTTTATCATAGTAAACTGTTTGCTCAATTTGGTAATCCAATGAATTACCCGACCATAGAATAAGAGGAATGAAAAAACGAGTCCTACTTACTTTCAAACTGCCCCCGAGGCGTAAAGACTTTTTCCGAGTCACTGCGAAGGAATTCCAATCACCAATCCCACGAGAGACGGCGAAGGGTCCCTTAGGAATAAAATCTCCTTAGCTGTGTCTTCTTCCGAATCTTCAAGCGAGTGAAGAAGAGAAACAAAGGAACAACTAAACTAGCCGCACGGGATCTCGACGCCTCCCGATCGACGATTGGGATCGGGGCACGAACCCCGGGACCCTCGGGCAGAGCGCTCGCTGTGTTTCAAGCCCGGGCGATGCGGTTTGTCCCTTGTGGCGATTCCGCCCGTCGAGAACTGCCCGGGGCGGGGGCACCCTGGCGGGCACCGAGCGAACGACGAAGCACGACCGCGTTCCGTGTTTGCGCCGCGTCGCCATGGATACGGTCATGCGTGATGGTCGAAGGGGCGGGAGGGGAAGGAAGTGAGCTCTAGATTTTTTATCTCGTTTTCTCGCTCAAACCTCTTTGCCCCTCGTCCTTTGACCCAATACAACCGTCGGAATGGTTTTCTGCTTTCCCGTGTGGAAAACGAGCGACAGTCAGTCTCCTAAAGTGGCGCGACCAAGGCGCCGTTCGCGGAGCGTTTCTTAACTAACTTCTTCTGTTCATCCCGCGTGTTTTCAAGACACCCTGAAACATATACGGAACGTAATTTTCAATTTTAAATGAAGTACATATGAAATATTATTCAATCACTTTAATAATTTGTTTGCTGATACTTTTCAGAATTACATGAAATATAATAAAATGTATTTATGTCAAAAAATAAGTCCATTCATAGATGTATTTACTTTAATTGGCACCTAGTATTCAACTTTTAACCTTCAAATGTTTATTTTCGTACTCTCTAGTTAGAGTATATATTTATACTGCATTAGAGGGGCATTGAGTAATACCTTTCATTGTATTATTACAGAGATCAATCAGTCGCCAAACAAAATTGCAACGTATTGTGTATTTAACATTTTAATATCTCTTGTGCAGATTTTTTGCCATCGTGTTGCGTATCAAAATAGTTTTAACCACAATTACCTTTTTTATACATTCCTGTTGTTAATGTGTCTTTCAGAAAAAATTGTATTTGACTTGATCTTGTTTTTCTGTAGTCAGGATTTAAACCAATCTCATGTCATCAACATTAGATATTAATCCAAATATTGATACAATGAATTAAAATATTTATTAGATGGAATGAGGATTTCCCTAGAGGTCTCTTTGATAGCTACTCTAAGGAAAAACTGATTGTTAAAAACACTGATTAATTAAACGAAAGCTTTCGATCTAATGATGGCACTTTCTAATTTACACTTACTCATCGACGTTAGTTGTCTGCTTTCGCAGGTCCTTCGTGCCTCCATCTCTCTCTCTGTTCTCTCCTCTCCTCTTCAATTCTCTGCAACTCCCTCCATCCTTCTGGCCATCAGTCATCTTTCTTTTCTTTCTTCCTCTTTTACTACTCGTTTTGAAATGTCCAGTTTGAGTGCAAACTTTAGGGAACAAGATTTCTTTCTGAATCTTAATGAGAATCCTGTACTCGTTCACTCGCATGTAATCGGGATGCAGGAATACCTATACAAAATATTATTTTGATAACTTTGGATCAAGATTCAGAACTGGATAACCAAAATACCTGTTAGATCAGCTAATAACCAAAACTCCCTCTTCAGATTAATAATAATTAAACGAGGGTTTATGCGAACGGACGTACCCTACTTTTTTCTGCGGAGTTGTCCAGTGATAAGCCTTAAGAAAAAATCTATGCTATCGAACGATGCAGATACTCAAAATACGACTCATTTAAACATAAATCGAAGAATACCAAGGAGACATTTAAGTTAGCTAAAATAAAATTAAAACATTTTCCGCATTTTCTAATTTTTCGTTTTTGTTAACTTAAACTACTGTTAATATCGTCATTTGCCTGCTTATACTTGAACTTTCCTGAACTTAAAGCCCTGAAGATGCCAAAAAATTCGGTATCGGTAGTGAAAATTAAAACAATTGACCAGAACCGGAGAAACCTCATTAATATATGCTATTAAATTAGTTAGCCTAGCTAAAAGCAAAACATTTTTCGCACAGTAATTTTTGTCTAAAGGTGACAAAGTTCTCCATCACTTGCAGTCATCAATCAAAACAACGGTTAACTCCATTTTTCCACTCCATTCTCCTTTCACCGAGCCGTTTGTTCCTTCATTATAATTGATCATATTGACTGTCATCGTTTGCCTTATCTGTTCCATCCTTAAATTCCACTGTTATTCCTCCAATTCCCTTCTTCCATCAATTTTTTCAAGATATTTTTGTGTCGCAAAAGATATCCAATAAGTTTTTTTTCCTCCTCTCAGAGCTTTTAATGTGCACTTTTTTCTATTTTCCATAGTAAAGATTGTCACTTTTTATTGTATTAATATAATAGTGTAAATTAGTAAGTTATTTAGCATTTTAAATATTAAAATGGGGTTGTTTAAAATCTAACTCCAAGGATAAATACAAATAAACAATCCTAACAACGGAGAATGGTGAAGGAGACGGCGGAGAGAGGAGAGGAAATGAGAGGGTTTTTGGGTGTGGAGTGCGAAAGGTAGTGTTACAGTATCATCAGCTTACCTTTAAGTTCTGAAATAAATTTATCAAACTACTCTAAATTAGTTATTGATTGGTGGCGATTAAAAAGTATTACAGTATTTGATCTCCATCTTTCTTCGGTGTATTATAACAACGCATTTCCATTGCTTCAAATCTTCTTTGCTCTGCTGCAGTTGTCGTCGAATCCCTGTAAATGTAACGTGACGTAGGGAATTCCACTCACAAGAAAATGCGTGTTGACGTGAACATGGCGGTGTATTTATTTTTTTCTCAGCAACCAACAATCCAAGTTGGTTTTCGAGGCTCCTTGTTATTTATCATCCACACTTCACACAATATAAAAATCAATTAATTGTTAAAAGACATAAAGATTATTAAACATCAAAGGGCAAAAATCGATGTGCCGCCACAGTGAGCTACGTTGAGCCATAAAATACTTCATTGTTTCCATGCTTGAGTTTTTAGCTGTTAGAAGACTTTCTAGCCGCTGACAACGATATATTTTCGATCTAGGGATCAGAAAGTCAAAGGGGACTTTAGTCAAACGTCAACTTTCTACTCAGCAAGTCGACTTTTAATTTTCAAAGTCGACCTAAGTCATCGACTTTCGACTTTGATGGGACTGAAAATTTGATTTTCCGAATAAATTATTAACCAATCAGTATAAAGTGAATTGGTTGTAGAAAATGCCTAAGAGCCTGATAACACTATTTTTCTTGAAGCATAAATGAGATTAGGAGTAAAATTGGCGCCATTTGAAATTTCTTGAAGGGCTATTTCTCAGGGAGTCATACGATTATTCAAGTTAATTGGTGGAACGATTTTTAAGGAGGCTGGTTAATAATATCAGATTTGTAGTTAATAGACTCGCTACCTTTATTAGAAAATTATTAAAAAATCAAAACATTTCTTGTACCCATTTTTTTCAAGATACTTTTCGTGTATCAGTACGTGGTAGCAAAAAGTTGAGTAATAAAAACCTCAGCTCTCCTCTCGAACCGCTGCAGTCTCAATCAAACTTTTTCAATGTCTATAAACCCTTATCACCCTTCCCTTCTTAAACCCCTCAATGATGAAAACAATCTTACGCAGCTTCACCAACCAATTTAGGCCTTAAATTTTATGTACACTCCTCGGTCCTGGCGTATTGTATACCATACACAGACGTTTGAAACCTAAAATATTGGCAATGCCACTTGCTCATAAGTGTAGAAGCTTGAGTGGCAGAGGTATTAATTCATAATACATGGCTTACAACGCAAAACGTAAGTATGAAGAATTTTCCAAAAATAATGCTGGATATGTCTCGGGACTGAGGAGGATATAGGCGCCAACGAAGGCATATTGCCAGCTTTTTTCAATGTTAACAGCTATGGAGCATATGTTCGCTTTTTACTATTTCATTTTCAGCGCGAGAAGGTATTCCGGTGGCAAGAGTAGGCTTATTTTTGTGTTTATACGTTGACACATTGTTTTTTGTACCGTTGTGTGGCATCGGAAGTAAAAAATGGTGCGCAAGGGGATGTGGGAATATTTTAGAAAACTGAAGGACGGCAAAGTGAAGTACTCGGTTTGTAATTGAGAATTCAGTACAATGGGAACACTGCAACTCATATCGCTCACTCGAGGATCGAGCGAGATTGTGGTTGAAACTGAAAACACCAGAAACGGCGAATCGAGAACTTGAGTGAGCAGCGAGGGTCCCTTTTAAGCAGACCAATAGAGAGGAAATGTTCCGGATCCACGAGTGCCTCTAATTTCTCTCATAATTATTAATAGTTTCATTTCAGCCATCCATGGGCTGAGATTACACAAGTATCAGTACTTTCTCTCCTTTTGTCTATGGCCAGTTATTCAACTTTTGGCTTCAGCTCAGACTCATTCTTCCCCCAAAAATACTCTGCTTTTTATCATTTACTCATCAAACAGGTCCTTCTTAATCTTATTACATCTTTTTTAACTTTAAATTCGACTGATTTTGAGCTATATGTATCGAGTCTAGTCTCTATGCTATTTTTTTGGAATTAAATTATTGTTTAACAAACAACTTTTGGCTGTTTATATCGGCATTTACTATTTGGCCACAATACAATTGCAATATGGTCGATTTTTAATCCAACACCATAAAATAACATAGTTTAGGTTTCCTTTTGCTATATAGAAGCGTGTTAACTTACATTTGGAACTAGAGCTGAAGCAAGAAAAAGTCAAATAAAGTCGACTTACTGTGCCAAATAATCCAATTTTTAAGTCGAAGGATCCAAAGTCGTAGTCGAAAGTTGACTTTTTTGCAACGATTCCAATCCCCATGCAGACCTATCACATCCCACATAGCACAAAATATCTACTAGATATCTACAGCATGTCTTCAATGTCTTGGATATTTTAAATATCTACTAGATGTCTAGAATATGTCTATTTTGAGCGACGACTCTTATTATATGCCTAGTGCAATTAGCCAAAAAACACCCGAATCTAAAAAAATGTAACTGCTATGCTTTTTGGTGGATGGATAAATGAAGTCATTGTACACATGTGCACCAAAAAAGCAAGGGAAATTCTTCTGGCAAATGTTTATAAAAGCGATTTAAAGTCGTTTTTTAAATTATACAATGAAAAATACGAAGTTAAGGCAATAACTTTTCCAACAAAAGTTGTAGAAGATAAAAAATTCTACGAATTGGTAGTAACCTGATCAAAATCCAACCATTAGTTAACCCAGAAGGTCGATTTAAACAAAGAAATCGCTCATTTTTCATTATTTAATTATTCAGCAGGTTTAAATCTCAGCATCTTGAAACAATAAAAAATGATAGACCTACGTAATAGCAATGAGATCCCAAAATTCTGGATATCAAATTTGAATAGTTTGAACAAAATAATGGGTTAAAGGATAAATGTTTAAGCACCTCTATCGATGGCCATAGGGCAGCTGCTTTGTTTTAATAGATATTAAAATGAAGGTAAAGGTTTAAAATTATGGATTCATTTTTAAAAGTTTCTTAATTTTTAAAATAACCGGAGATATTTAAATTGTTCATTAGTATGTATTTTTGATAATTTTGCAACTCTGTATAAACTACATGTTGCTACTAGCAACTATTACTTCTACTGTTATATATGTTCGTTCATGAACTTGTACATGAACACGTACGGGTTAATGTATCGTGTAACCAGGCCTTAAGTCATTTATCCTGAATTTTCCCAGTGGGTCCAATTTGAATATGAATGTTTAGAAAATATCTTCTCAAGATATCTTGTAGATATAGGAAAAGCGGACATTCAGATATCTACAATATGTCTAGAAGATGTCTACAAGTTATTACAAGATATTTTCTAGATATTAGCAAAAGACGTATTAGATATTTTATAGATATTTTGTAGATATTTTGTGCTATGTGGGATTTGTCTCCCTTTCGGTATTTTAATCTTAGAGTCGTGGCATTTTCCATGTTTTTTCTGTCCTTCATTTTCGCCTCCCAATCATGCCTAGAGCCACTCCATCCCTCTGTAGTATATTATCCTATTCATCTCTGCCGAAGTTAATCCCCTCCACCACTATAGCCATTTACTTCAACCTTGGCGTATTGAAAAAGTTCCCCAGACTCTATAATCTTCCGCTCCCTTTCGCAGGCAACCCGCACACATTTCGTGCGGAGAAGGCATCAAACATTCAGGATGAAAAAGTGAAAAACCAAATTCAGCTGATTGATATCATTTTTAACCTCGGTTCTTCTCTTATCCGTTAATACCTAACTTTCTCCCGTTTGCCGCATCCCTCAAAGGTCCATAATTTTAAAGTGCTACGTGGAATTTCATTTTTCATTTCATCCTTATTCGTCAAATATCATTTCCAGCTATAGTTTTCTTCTCCCCTGTCTCAACCAATACCGCGTGATTGGGCAAGAAACTGCAAGTGAACTTTCATATGTCCCAGGGTCATTGGCGCCTTCCATGCGTAGTTTATTAATCTGTCAATGCCCTAAGGAACGTGGGTACCAAATTTTCTTCGAATCCGTCGGTTTCGATTCATGTTACGTTCACGTAAAGAGATTTTCAGTTCTATATTTTATATTAGCAGCAATTTCAGTTTATTCCTAACAGAAAAGAAAAATTTAGAATTCAAGTGTCTCAGTTTTCTTGTCAAGTATCTACTTTGAGCATTACTAGAAAATTATGGGTATTGTATGTTGAAATATAAAATTGAATCCCAATTTAATTTCAACATCTCTTCAAGAAACCATAACTGTGTGCACAAAATTGACGTGGTTACCAATTAATTCCTTTTTAATTCTCTCGAAAATTTAGAAAATTTACTTCTTTTCTGAAAGGCAGCGAAATAGAAATTTCTCTTAGCTCGGTTAAATGCTTTCGTAATGAGATCATTTAAGTTTTATTTAAAGATCTTGAGTGAAAAAGGAAAACCAAAAGACAACAACGGGTATTACTATGATGCCGATGGAAATAGAAAGCCAGTTAAAAAGTGATTTTTTCATAAAAGTAATAATGGCATTTTGTATACTTTTCTCAAATGATGAAACTGTGATTAAAAACTGCAATATAGTAAATAAATCCAGCTATGCATTTTCTCAATGATTTTTGCAGGACATTTTCCTCCTTGCATTGCTGATAGAAACAAGTCAACAATGAGTCTGGTCGTCATGGGTAACTACTGTTTAGAACAATTTTACCATAAATCGTCATATTTTACCAAAGTTGAAAGACTAATTTGATCCGACGCTATATTGCACAATTAGAAAAATACCCTTCATTAAATTTTTTTTTCGTTGGCATGAATTAAAAGTTTGTGAAACTTTAAATTCTAATTGAAATTTGTAAAGAAAATAAAGCTTGAATGCGGCATGAGTGACCTCTGTATTTGTGGTGAGAACGTTTTCACTCAATTGGGGCCGAACCAGAGCGATGACCTCCTCATAAAAAGTAGCCCGCATTCGTTGAAAGATAGCTGCTATGAAGCCAAAATTCACATCTTTATTACTTCTAAATATGATAATATTTTTATAAATTAAAGTTTTGGACTCGGCTTCTTTGCTGAGGAATTGACAACATGCGTTATTTAAATGTCATATGTGCAAAATGAAAATAAAAATCTTTTTATACTAGCTTTACTTCTTTAAATCAAATTTCAATAGGAAAAATAATTTCACGATCTCACAGAGTAAAAATACAGAAATAAAGAAAGTTCCGATGATTTGTACAAAATACACACAGTAAGGACAGTAATACAAATTAAATCTTCTATTGTAGGTTTTTTCCCTTCTCAGGTAATCTCTTATGAATAGCGGGCCATCCACAGAGTAGGAACCTGCGATTATCGAGAATATTTCCCGCGACTTATTTAAAACTGAAATTCCGCTCACTAGCGGCGCTTGTAGCTGGACGAGCTAAGAGCATTTTCACTAATTTTGCGAGGTTTAGTATTTTAGCTTTAAGCTTTCACCACTGTAGCGGCGCCTATGTGTGATGTGGGCGTCGCTGGGTGACGAGATGTTTGTTTATGTTGATTCTTTGGTATTGAAGTTAATGAGTTCTGATAAGATATCGTTCGTTGAAGTGTTTTGAATAAAGTGCTGCTGTATTCTAAAGTGTTGACAGCTAATTTCGATTTGAACCCGTAACAATTGGTGTCAGAAGCGGGATACTTTTATAGATTAAATTGAAATGGCTGGAAAAATTACACTACGTGAATTAAAAGTGGCCGACCTAAAACGCGAGTTGGAGGAACGCGATTTGAGTACTTCGGGCAAGAAGTCTGTGTTACAGAACCGACTTTGAGAAGCGAGATTGGAGGAAGGGAAGGATCCTGTAAGTTTTCTATTCGAGACAGCAGATATCAGCCAACTGCTCACTTCCATGAAAAATCGGCAGGAGATAGTTCACGAAAATATTTCAGCTCTCCAAGGGAATGTAAATTTATTGCAAGACACTTTGGACGATGAAATTAAAGGACTTGCAGCTGTGATGCATGAGGAAGTGAGCAAGGTCAAAGATGATTTAAAAACCATGGAAGATCGACTAAGGCGACTTGAGTGTGGGGCTGGAAATTCTACCAACCAAGAAAAGGTGACCGAATCTATTGGAGTTTCAGAATCATCTGGGCTTGAAGAAACAGTTACTCCAGTTAAGGAAGATACTCTAAATAGACGGTTCATCGTTCCGCAGCACACTGGTTTGCCAACTTATGATGGAAAGACGCCATTGGAGGACTACCAGACATTGCTGGAGACCGCAACTGAATTGTTTGGTTGGTCACCAGCAACAAAGGCGTTTGTTTTGAGTCTATCACTCCGAGGTGAAGCACTGTCCATTCTCAAGACTATACCATCTTCTGAGAGTTTATGTTGATTCTTTTGTATTGAGGTTAATGAGTTCTGATAAGATATTGTTCGTTGAAGTGTTTTGAATAAAGTGCTGCTGTATTCTAAAGTGTTGACAGCTAATTTAGATTTGAACCCGTAACAACCACCATTCTATGATCCCAGAAAACTCCCCTGTAACCATTGGTACACAGCCATTTCTTCGCAGCGTACTTAATCCTGCCACTCCTCGAGGTCACAGTCTACTTTGGACTTAGGACTTGAGGTTCTGTAATAAATCTTCTCTGCGCAGCCGATACAGAAACTCCCATTGAATGCGTGAAGTTAACTATTACTTCCTTTTCTGATGCACTGAGTATCTTGATACCCCTTTATAATGGTGGTACAAATATGTACACCTACTGTCAGTCTTGAATAATTATTTATTTTTAAAATAAACCAAATCTCTTCTCGAAATTTTTGCCACGAGCTCATATCCATGAACTTCACAAGTCCACATAAGTTTTCCTAGGCATGTGACATAAGCAAGGAAATACGAGCCGTAGGAGTATTTTCTGCTTGTATTTTATGTTTCTTCTTTGAAGAGTTTTAGAAAATAGTTAAGCACTCCATTAATGCCTCGTAATTAAGGCCACTTATCCGGTTCTCTTAATTTTCCTCTTTCAGTAGGTCTTTGATTTTTTTGCCAATTTGGAATGAAGTGACTCAACCATAGTCACTTGTTATAAATAAATAAATTCTGAATGCTGTTGTTGATTGGCGCCAACATACTCTTTGAATGTAAATTTAATTAACTTTTGGCACACATGAAAATTGATACTCTTAAACACAAAATCACAAACCCATACACAACTTTTACATACGAAAAAAACGCTGAATTGCATGTAAACAACAAATCACTTTTATCCTCCACGTATTTTTGTTGTTCACTCGTAGGTTTTTTCACTCCCCCCACGAAATACAATTACACTTTTAATAAGTAAATACCAATACACAACAAGAAAATGTTTATAGGAAAATAGGTCCTCTTAATACTTATGGTTAGATGCTATTGCTGTGCTCTTTGTGGCGACTAATTTCCACTCCCTTGCCGCTCGTCCTTTCCGCGGCCCCGCGTCCTCCTGAATTGTTACACCACTAGACGATACGTCTCCTCCTTTTATCTGCGTGTTGCCTACGGTGAATCACTGCCGAATTATTCTTAGCGGCTTTCCCGAACTCCCACAGCGCTAAATAAAAAAAACTTGGCTGTCGCAAACTTTCATCAACGCACCAGAATAACTCAATACTTCACTTGGCCGTGACAACAATTAACGGGTCGTCGGCTATTACGAATGAGGAGAAATTTATGTAGGTTTATCTTATGTGTAATTACTCATAAACATAATAATTAGTTAGCAGGTGTAAAAAAACTCGTCATTCGTCACATAATAACGCATATAACAAGTCTCCAAGTGGCTAACCGCGCGTCCGCCATCTTGTCTATCTATGGAACTCATAACTTGATACCATAAATTATAAAGCTATTTATTAGACCAATAAATTGATCGAATGCTTCTGCTACACTTGTTGGATGGTCTCCATGGCTCATGAGTCCCATAACTCGTATAGATTAGACTAATAGAATCAATATCTGTCGATGAGAAGATATGTATAGATTAGAACTCACAGAATACATATGTGTCGTTCCTGCAACCGGCCATTAGACGCCAAGCGGAATGAATTCTTTTTCCGATGTTCACGGAATTTATAACCCCCATAGCAAATAAGAATAAAATGTACATCTTTCTTTGTAAATCCTAAAGTGTCACCGATTCCAAAACCCTCAGATTTCAACTAAAGAAGTGAATTTGGAACGGAACAATTATATATTTGCCTCCTTGATTTTTGATGACGTTGTGCACTGAAGTGGATTCCAATTAGATAGAGATTGGTCATAGTTCAACAGATCTAAATTCATCAAACGATTTTCCCTTAGCGTAAGTTGCCTTTTGCACATATTTAGTATATCTTGGTGTAAAATGGGGCGAGGACTTCATAAGTGGGTTTATTTTTATTTGTTTGGATTGCTAATTTCTGTACGATTGAATCACAAACAAGCTGTTTCTTGAGGGTTTAAAATATCTGAGAGATACATGATGTGATACAAAAAAGTGAACATCTAAGGGTAAGAATATTTCCTGATCGCGAAACTGAGCGTCCACAGAAAGAGGTTGTAAGGTATATATCATATATCTCTCAACCAACCAAGGGCAACCAAAGAAGGAGAACTTAACAGAAGGGGAAGGAACATCATCACCAGCCAAGACTCCCGGACCCGCCTCACCAGTGTTACCAAAGTCATCTTTCGTAAACGCGCCACAGAATCCAACTCCACAGAAGAATGAAAGCATTCTTGCTCAATCTATCTTCGGAGTACTCGTGACGGTGTTTCCCATTGATCCGCGACAGAACTTCGCCAACAACTACAGCAAAGTTCCCATTCTAGCGCAAGAGGTTTACCAAGCCTACATACCTGACGTGAAGCAGTTGGACAGAGTCTTAGCACCAGCTGAGATGTCCTACTATGCTACAGCTATGTGATGGTCACGGCTGATAGATATCAAGGCAAAACTAAGAATGGTAACGCTGACATCGGCAGAGAAGGACATTCGCAAAGCGACAATGGATGACAAATTCAACATTCCGCAGCCTCTCTACGCCTACCTAACTTAGGTGGGAAACGTGACAGATAAAGGGGACAAGACTACGGAACTCGAGATTTCATCACTACCGACGAGCAGAGCGGGAGGTTTTGGAGGACATCACGCGACAGAGATAAACGAGAATACGCATAATGCGTTTGAGGAAATACCATGCTTAGGCATAGCCGCAGACTTTATTATGTCACTTCGTCCTCCAAGCACTGATCCACCACAACAGCTGACATACCGCATCGCCAAGCCAGCAGACACCGTCTTCACGGAGAACTTATGCTGCCTCCAGCGAGTAGCTGCTTATGTAAGACCAGAAATTATCTCTATCTACGGCGATCTGTTTGAAAGATATCTGCATGATACTAAATGAGGCACCTAATTCTGTATCTTTGAAACGAATAATGTCATCCACGAAATTTTCAACATACGAAGATTTTTTATGGAGTTCTGGAAAGTCGAGGTTAAAACGTCAGAGAAAAAACATCCTGATTGAATAAAGTGATCGAGAGAAGAAGAGAAATTATGTATTCAAGAAACTTTCTGAAGCGGCTGATACTAAATGAGGTAACCAATTTGGCACATATAAAACTTTGCAAGTAATGTAATTTGATTAATTAATTAGTTTAATTTGCATTTTTTGTTAATTTTTTCTTCTTATACACACCCCTGACTCAAAACAATTTGTCACGCATTGAAAAATTTACTTACGATCGTAGATAACACCTGCTATTTTGTGCCAAAGAAAAGAATCACGCTTAACATATTGCGACATCGACGCTAATATTTCATCAACCTGACTGACAACTTAAAACCAAAATTTTATTTGACACCAAGTAATTACAGCCTCAAGTGAAATTTTAGGAAAATCTTCAACAGTGTCAAATGAAACTTGAACAACAAGGCTTAATGCAAAGATAACATAAGAGCAAGGTATGTATTCTTGTTATTATTAACATTTATTAATATGTATTTATTTTCTGACTTGTTATATCCGAAAAGATAAAATTTTAATGATGTTGTCTAAGTGTTGAATTATCGATTTCTATTAATTATATAATTTAAGGAGAAAATATTGAAAAATATCTGCGTGATGGCTTTTTGGAAAATGAGGACTTGGTAAAAATATTGGGCTAAAATATTGTGAGCTTAGGAAAGAATTTGTGGGAGATATTAGGAAGGATGATGGGGAATCATTGTGAAATGGAAAACTTTTATGTGGGGTCATCCTTATCAGCAGTCATCGACCCGAAGATTGGTTGGCTGCAGCTCTCATTCACTCTCACACACAGTAAATCACTCAATTCCTAAGAGTAAGCCTTCAGTTTGACGATCTCCATAATTATCGTGACATATCATCACTGGTGTTTCTCCTCATTACCTCTCCTCATCAATTAATTGTATTCTTTTTCCTTACCTATGTTGCTTTCAAGAGTCAATCTTACGAAATTTTGAGTCCAATAAGTTCGTCTATTTTCATTCTCAGAATTTTTACGGTGTTTATCTTCTTTCTCACTCAAAGCAAGGCCTAATTTGGAACTTATCATAGCTATTGGGTCTTCATGTTTTCTCTCTAAGTTGCTCCCAGTTTTTTTAGATCAGCAACAGTTATGTTTCTTAGAATTCTGCAGCTGAAAGCAATCGGCGAAGGAGGTGGAGATCGCAGAGAAACGGGAGGGTTTTGGTCAAGATAACATTCCAATTGCGGAAATTCAATTTGTAGAGAACGATGCGCTGAGTGGACTGAGTAAGCACGGTAAGTGGAAACAAGAAGGGATTCTGAGGATTGAGAGAAAACCCTGAAAATAGGTGTGCTGGAGATGGAAATTTTGTATCTATGGTGAGAAAAAATGATACTTAGGTGACTTTTGCAAGTTCGTCCTTCGAAGACTCACTCTGGCTGAATAAGAGCCGACTATGCAATATTTCAATGCAGGAGTGAGTTTTGCTCCTTTTACATTTCAAAAGTAGCCAAGAAGAATTCAGATGCATACATCTCTTACCACAAGTGTCTCTTCAATTAGATTGATCCAACCCTCATCTGAAACTCTAAAACAGGATAGTTCTATTTACCCGCATCCTTTTTTAAAATTTGGAAAACAAGCGAAATCCAGTTTCATAACCCCACGAGGTGCATTTGAGCAGAAATGAGGAGGACGAGTCCAGCCCAGATTTGGTACGTCATCGAAGCCGTAACAATAATTCCAAACCATGACCCCAAGGATTAAATGACCACAGGGTCTAAACCAGCGCCCCACGAGAACCAACTCAGATGCATAATTCTTTGGCTGTCTTCTTTCACTCGTGACTCTCATTTTCGTTAATTTTGCCAGCAGCTAATGATAAATACACAATGCGTGCCTTCCCGCAGGGTGCTGCTTCAAAAAGAAGATATGGAGAGGAGGAGAATGTTGAGATTTGGGATGTGGAAGGCGGAGAAGAGGGTGATGACGTGAGGTTTTTTGTTGGGGAGGAGGTGCGTCACAATGTGAAGGGAGTGGAGGATATGGTGGGTGAGGAAGGGTTCATAATGCAGTTTAAATGAGGGACATGTTCGCAACCGTTTACTAAGTATACAGGGAGGGATTAAGTGGACAAGCTGAAGTGGAGTATTAGGGAATTGCGGTTTTGGGGGACCCTTCCAATGGACGCTAATTGGGGATAGAGATGGCATAAAAGGAAAAGAAATGATCCTCGGGTAATCACAGCGCTTCCGACACGTCTCATCTTTTTATCTAGCAGGGTTATCTGATGACACTCAAGAAGGTTCCGACAGATCATATTTTCTTTTCTTGTCGCTGGTCATATTGTGCCCCTGCCACCTTCCGCTGCATAGGTGTATAGAAATTAATAATCAGGCGTAATTTTGGGAATGATATTTAAGGCTTGTACCAAAACAGTAAGTTTGACAATTATGTAGGCTTATTAGTCTTCAACGATGTCAAAAACAGAACAAGTAATGGATATTTCTTACCAGAATTCATATTATCCCCAAAAATTTAGTCGGCGTTAATCTCTCATCTAGTCGAACTGATGATCTCAACAAACGAACAAAACATGGTCTTAACAAACTGTGTTACATTTCTTGACGGAATATTCGGAGTCATTTGGCATAATATTAAAGCATAATTCATTTTGGATGGGATAGGTTTTTGTACCGTGCATCCGATATGAATACCGATGTTCAATCGTCCACGGGGACGAGATTTGAACGTCTGATCTGGAATCATCTCGGGTCTCACACCCTGGAGGCTATGTTACAGAGTAAAATGTAGGTTTAATGTTCTTTGTGGACAGATATAGATTAATTTCTGCTTATCATAAATTAACAAATATTTCTTCTAATGATTTCAAAGGTGTCATTTCATGTTTCCTTTATGTTAGATCAACTTCCAAGCACCTTTTCATTACCTGTGAATTTATTGTTACTTATTCATGCGTCTCTTACTTTTTAATTATAAAACATTCTGGCTTGGAGATATTATATTAAGATAAAGGACGAACCTAATTACCTGCAGAATAAAATATCACTCATGGAGATG
The DNA here is from genome assembly GCA_963169105.1 of Ceriagrion tenellum. Lineage (NCBI taxonomy): Eukaryota > Metazoa > Arthropoda > Insecta > Odonata > Coenagrionidae > Ceriagrion > Ceriagrion tenellum. The sequence goes on along the minus strand of OY720643.1, from coordinate 29,043,699 downwards.
GCAAGTTGAGGAAATAGTTGTGGTTATATATTTTATAAAATGATCACCCTTCGGATCCTTGGATTGATATTTTTTACACAATTCTTTGAACTAATTAACTTGGTATTAAATTTTACCTCATGTGTTTAAGATCACTGAAAACCTTTGCTGATAACATCGTATATCTAAAAACTGAAATGAATCCATCCTTCTGTTGAATAAAAGTAATCCCCGACAATTCCTTTAGTTATTGTCACATATATATTTTGATTTTTGTCTTAGTTGGAGGAGAGTATTCAAATTTTAGATGATTAATATTACATTAGCCGATAAAATGTCATGATTATTATGAATTATCTCATATAATTTCTCCTAATTTATTGCTCTGAGTATCTTGATCTCATCGGTGATATTTTTGTGTAACTCTTCCCAGTAGAACGAATGTACATAAGTCTCTAAATGCTTCCATCGCTAACTTCAGGTCTGTTTACTATATGGATTTCTACGACCTTTCAGTGCTTTCACACTGTAATATGATCGTTGAATTTCTTGATTTGTTCTCTTAAAAATTTACTCAAATACCATCATTATATTTGCAGGTTTTCTTTGAAATGGTTGAGCAACTGCATTCTCAACTAGTTTTATTTGACACTCCTGTTAAACATGAAAGTAAATGTGTGCCAAGACCATGGGTCTTTTTCGTTTTGTCATATATCAACTGTTCAATCGATAATACTCTTCACATTTGTCGTAACTATCAACGGTCGCAGCCTTCGCAATAGTATGCCATGAATTCGCTTTTCATCTTCCTTGGAATTCTCGCCGTCCTAGAGTCGATCCAACTCCGATGCTATGCAGAGTCAGTCAGCACGAGGCTAGTTTTACGGGGGATTGGGTTTTATGGCCCGTATCCCCAACCCTCCTCTTTTTTCCGGGCTTGGGACCGGCTACGGCACTGGTGAGCTACTCAGTCCACCCAACAGATACCGAAGGCAGAGTTAGAAAAACCCCATTATTATAGTATGAATGATACTACCTGCAGCCGTGTTCAAAGTTGCTGATGAAATGCCATTATGTTCTCCGAAGGAAGAAAGGTACTTATCATCAAATCCATATTGATTAGGCAGTTATTGGCCATAAAATTACCCGCTAGTTTTCATCCATCATCGGAAAGAGCGTAAAGCTTATACTTCCACGACGGCATCTTAACCCTTTCTGGACGAGCGAGTCAAATGTTGCGTTTCACAATCATTGAAATATCTGCTTCCTAAGAGGCTTTTCCATTTAGTTGCTGCAATGGAAAGATTTGCAACGCATCGGATTAAGTGTGGAAAGTTGCGTCTCTTTCGGCGATTTGTCAAAAAATTTCAATAGATGAATGTCTGACGCTACTCACTAACGATGGCGTGTCTGGTGGAGCTCTGAAATAGTTTCAGCTGTCATATGAAGAAAAAATTGGGAAAGTTTTAAAAAGGTACGTTATGAAGGCATCGTTGAAGTATACCTTGTGTAAATATTATATTGTAAAGTATTATTTTAAATTAAATACACATAATAGAAAGATATCACATTTCAAAATTAATTTTATTATTACATAAATTGCATTTTTAATTGCTTAAATAGCGCTCGTAAAAAACTAATATAGTAGCAGTATTTTTTTAATGCTGATGTTTCCAAATTCCGTCCATAGAGGGTTAGAATTCGTTACCATTATTGAATGCAGCTTTGTCTCTAGCTTCTTCTTGGAGGGGAAAATTGCTGAAAATCATGTGCATGCTAAAAAGAAGTTGGATTAAACACTGGAAATGGTCGAATCGGAAAAGGATTTCACGATGCGAATTGCATCAGAATCAAACACTGTTCTCATCGGCTCTCCATCAGTCCTTACCATATTAATAATGGCATGGTTCATGGAGTAATTTTGTACTAAATACATACAAATTGTTCTTTTGCGAGGGTAACAAGGAGATTTTCCAGAGTACTATACCAGGTTTCCTACCACGTAATGGAAGTTGCTCCTTTCCTGTCAACCCTTAACTGAATGATGATAATTGACTACTTTCTTCAACCTATGCCCTCTTATGCAATATTCCAAATAGTTTTGTCATCGCCCTGATAGTGTCTCTATAGATAAAATCCCATCTAAAGCTTATTTCGTTTCATTTGGAACTCAATGCCATTTTTGTGTTTCATTTGCTTTTCACACGTTTGGTTTGAGAGGTTACGAAAGCAAAATGAAATCCCATTACAAACGGACTTGTTATCATACTTATTTTTGACAACATGACATATTTATTTTCTCTTCCTTTTCATCAGCATGTATCGTTTTGCCATCTTGCCATTTCTCCATACATGCCACCAGCCGTTGCGTCCCGATTTCTTAAATGGGCACGCCACTTCGATTGTTCCTTGCTATATGACCACTGTCCTGTCGTCGTATCTAATCTTCGCTGCCAAAGTCGTGAGGGTTTCCGTCCCGATTATGACTGGTTTTATCAACCCCGGTATTATTATGCATACTATGTTCGTGACTATGCCTCCGATTTTCATAGTCGGCCATATCTGCTTCTTTATTCTCCCACTTTTCCTATCAATTGCTCCAATTACCTGTATCCCTTTCACTGGCAATTCTAGTGCATCCTTGAACGAGTTCTGGTGTTCATCATAATATGCCTCGCTAATACAAGTTAATTCCGATCCCGAGTCTATCAATGCCGTCGTTTTCACTCCTTCTATCTCTATTTCGATTTCCGGGCATTTAAATTCTTCCGCGGCGTCTTCCTCTTCTTCCAACAAGAAATCCCTGGGTGATTCAAATATATTGAGCACCTCCTTTTCTTTCTCTTGATAGTCGCTTTGCTTGTCCCTAATTTCGTTATCTTCGGCCTCTGACACCGTGGGATCATGTGGATGCCATGCCGCTACTAGTTTTCCGATGCCGTCTTGCCTCTTCTGTCTGCTCCCTCACCGTTTTCCACCACTAGCGTGTTTATTGGGTGTCTTTGTCCCGATCTGAATCCTCCCGCCATGTCATTACGGCTTGCCGTCGGTCGCCTTGTCGCTCGTCCCTCTCATTCTACCTCTCGAACCTTGGGTAGTATCCCTGCGTATCGTACGGTCTTCTTTCGTCCTGTCTCCTTGGGAACGGACGTCTCCCATATTACTGAGGCTGCTAATTTCCCGACCTCTGTTGTCTGGTTGCCCCGAGCGGATGCATCTCCTATAATCTCCTCGGCCCCGTGTGTCCTTGGTTTTGATGTGGGTCCCGGCTTTCCCATCTCCGTGGTCCTGCTTCCGGTCGCCTCTCTTCTCTTGTGACTCTATCATATCGTCCTAATAGTGTTAGCAGCTGCAGGAGCGTCTTGATGTTGCGGGATATCATTCCCGTGCTAACTTCTGTCTCAAAATGCTGCCTGAGAAGATATACTAAGTTCTCGTCCGCTATTGGTGGTGTCAATTCTTTCGCTGAACTTATTTTCGCGGTTGCATATTCTACCCTCGTCTGATTCCCGGTGTTTCTATAGCTTCCTGTGTCCAACGCTCTCCTGATCTCCATCTGTCTTTCGTCGTCCCAATATTGTGCACGAAAGAGCTCTTTAAATGTATCGAAGTGGCTGTGGAGGTGTGATGTGGCGGTGAACCAATCTCCAGCTCTGCCAGTCATCCCTTGCCTAGCGATGTGCAGCATCTCCGTCTCCGATAGCCGGTAAATCCTCTGGTATTCCTCTAATTCGAGTACGTACCTCATTGGTTTTGAGCCATCTCTCCCGTCGAAACTCGGCGTTTTCAGGTGCACCATTCCCGTCATCGATAGTCCACTGGGTGATCGGATGTAGTCCTCCTTCACTTTCTTCGCTATTTCCTTTAGCGCATCTTCATCCATCTTATCGCTCCATCGTTGTGTCATCTTCACCGATAACTGCTTGATCAACCCAACGTTCTCGCCTACCTGAACACTCATGTTCTGCAATTTTCCTTTATTTTTCTGCACCTCCCTTTAGCTGTCCTAGCTCTTGGTCCCCTTTCTCTATCTTTTTTTCTAGGTCTTTTATTTCTTCTTTCATCCAGCTCCGCGTATCCTCAATGTTTCTTTCCTGCTCCTCCAACTTCATTTGATACTCCAACTGAAAATTCATTAGGCCTTCTTGAATGTCCTCCATCAGTCCCTTTCTCATATCTTCCTGCCCTTTTTTAATTTCTTGATTCATCTCCTTCAACAATCTTTCCTGTTGTTCCCTCGCTAGTTTACTCTGTTTTTCCCTCTCTTCTTGCTTCTTCCTCTGCTCTTCTTCCCTTTTCTCCCTTTCTTTCCTTTCTTCTTTCTTCTCTTTCTTTTGCTCTTCGTCCCTTTCTCTCATGTCTTAGTATTGCCTCTATACCATTCCCTTCTACTATTTCTGTCTGGACCTTGAACTCGTATGTACGTCTATCCCTTCTTTCTCTAATATCTCTCTCAGCCTCTTCTGCAATTCAAATTTTGCGCCCTGCGTCGCTACTCCGCGATCTTTCAGTTGGTTCTGCAATTCCACTTTCTTTAATTCTAACAAATTCTTTGTTATTCCCGCCATTTCATATATACCTACGTCGCGTGTATTCTATGTCGGGTATCTCGTGGTCTCAATTATGTGGAGTTGTCGTGCCCTAACGTTGGGCGCCAAATTAATGTAACCTCACCCGGTCACGTTTTTCTCTCCTATTGAAACCAATTCGATCAACCTTCGCAATTACCCAAACACTTAAAACCTTACCTCCTTGCTGAAGGGATTAATGGTTAGCATTATACAACATATTAATAAAAACACTTTGCTCAATTAATTAAATAGTATAATAATTTCTTTTAATGAAAAAAATTGATTTGGTTATAACAACACCAATATTTAGAGCTGTTTAAAATGTATTGGATCCAATTTACAATGTTACTCTTTTATGCTCCAATTTTATACATTTACTTTATTTTAGACAGCAATATTTTTATAAATGGAGGTTATTGTTTTTCTTGGCTTCATTATCCTTAATGTTAGACTTATCAGACGCTGGGGCTTCTCGCCTCTCTTATGTGGCTGCGGGGATGGTTTCGCGGTTTTCCTCCTTCCTTATTTCCAGAATTCTGGGCCGTACGGTTTCTATCTTGGGTTTCCTTCCCGATTCCTTCCTGGCTTCTTTATAAATCCCTGATTTCTCTTTCGTCACCTCTATGCCACTTTGTATCCGCTCCCTGCCGTTTTTATTCTCCGACTTTCGAACTTTTTCCCCACTTCGCGTCCTTTAGATCTTTACTCCTCCACTTATCTCAGCTGACTCCTCACTGTTAACTCTATAGGCGTCCCCCGTTACTTATTGTTACCAGTTTATTATTTTTGCATCGTCCTGAACTCCCCGATGTAAATATTGATTTATGTTTGACGTCCCTAGTTATCTATTGTTATGTGCTGTTTTATTATGATTTATGACTATTAATTTGAATTGCGATTTTATTTTTGAACTCATTTATGGTAGGATTTTATTTGGTTATATTTGCCCCATTAAAAGAAATGTTGTGACTGAAAACATTCTTTCAAAGCCTTTGGATGCTGATCTGGATTATTTCTTATTCTTTTAAAACCTTAGCCGAAGCCCCATCGCCTTCGGTTCTAAACTTTCCCTTCTCATATCTCTAACATAAATTTATACACAATTACATATTAGTCCAGTATGCCTCATCGATCTTTGGATCGGACACAAAAATTCGGCATCTTCAATTACTTACTTTAACTATTCAACACAACAAATACAAACAAATAATTAAACAACGCAAAATTAAAAAAATGTAACTGGAACATATTTCACCACATTCATACTTCTTGCTTCACAAAATTCACTCCCCCCTCTTCGAAATACCCACCCCACTTGTTCACAATATTACACCATTCTTCCATATGTCCCGCCCATTTCACTATTCTCATTCATACCACATACACAAACATGTACAAAACAAATAAAATCACTGACAGTAAACAATTAATCTTAAATTATGGTTACATTAGTATCCCTTCCTACAATGTAACAACACCGCTTCTCTGTCTATCCCTTCTGGCGTTAGTAAATGAGCAATGTCTCCGTTTTAATATGACTATTCGCGGTTCCGCGGCGCGCGGCTTATCTTTGTGTTACATTGTATTACATCGCCCTTGCCGTCTCGCCACTAAAGCTTCGCCTACTCCGCGTTCTTCCTCAGTATGCGGCTATTCCCGGTGTCGTGTGTCTCTGTGGTAGTTTCCTCGCTGTATTTTTTGAAATTGCTTATGTGGAATGTTCCTCTTATTGCACCTGTGATGAGATGTTCGATGATGCATGTTGTTGGCCCCTTTAACTCCCTGATGACATATGGCCCTTCGATGATCGGAAGGAAACCTTGGTATATCCCTCTATCCTTGTCTGATACCGGGCAGGTATGTACAAGTATTTTCTCCCCCACATTTGGTGTCCCTAGTTATCTATTGTTATGTGCTGTTTGATTTATTATGATTTATGACTATTAATTTGAATTGCAATTTTATTTTCAAATTTATTTATGGTAGGATTTTATTTGGTTATAAGTCGGATGAAACAATACCAGATAAAACGTGTTTTTTCACCAGAAAAAGGAGGGGAAAGGTATCACATTTCCTTGGCTGAAAGGGAAAGAATTGAGGATCTCAGTGCATGTAATATATCTGGGGATGAGCGTTTACTCAAAACTGAACTGCAAAGAACGGGGAAGGTATACTCCACTTCGTAGCCCACGGAAGAGTTGTTGAAAACTTGAGGACTTGAACCATGAAGGGTCGTGTTTTGAATATACTCTATGACAGCTGGGCCCTCTCTGCTGTAATGTTCGTTAGTATGTTGGAGGAGATCCCAACAGATATGTACCAGGAACAAACTCTATCTCTTAGCAAGACCCCTTTAGGAATTACGAGGACAATGATAAGTATCCCCAATTTGGTGCCAGAAACTTTGCAGATCACAAAATAACGATTAAATGGATAAACAGACCACGAAATCTGCTTTACGCCTTAAGCCTACGATCCAGTGGCATGCCTAAGGAACGATCACAGAAAGCCCTGACATAGCTCAGGAACTCATATCTCATTTTCGAGACGACATGCACGAAATAGTTGCCATTTTCAACTCAAAATACCCTCTCCCCCAAAGTACACTACCCTTCGCAGCTGAGAGTTGAGGGGGAAGATATATATACATCATGGGTCCAAGGTCCATGGGTCCACCATGGGTCCATACAGATAGAAACAAGATCGAGGACAAGGCAGGAACGGGTGTCCTGAGCTAGGCTCCCGAAACGAGGTTAACTATCCTATTGGGAAAATGTGAGACGTAATATTAGGCTGATGTGTAAGCCATCATAGCATTAAAAGATTTATTACTCCAAGAGTCCATTGTAATCCGAATGATTCCACACCACGGGAATAATTGAGAGAGGGTTATTCAGCTAAAGTTATAAAACATTATTCATTAAGACTAACGAGTCCCCGCGTTTAATTCACGGCACAGGATTGAAATTTCATTACCCCAGAAATGCAAGATTACTGCATTTTTGGTAACTTGCTCTCACAATCTAAAATTTATCTCGTTCCATTATTCTGCGTAAAGAGATTTTAGCGGATGTCAGCCTATATTAGGCTTGACTCCGGTGAACTCAACAATGCTTTTATAGGTCAACTACTTTTTTGGTGGAACAAAAGGATCAATGACTTCAAAATGTTACGCATCAAAGGATCCAGATGAAATGGGTTAATTCGGTAAGGATAAAGCAATTTTCAGGAAAAATAACAAACCTAGGCTCCCAGAGTAAGTCTAGCCACTCCACTCCTGTACAAATAAAATATTCCACTCAGGAATGAAAAAAATCAGTGGGAAAATGGAGTGCCTATGCTATGATGATGATTCAACAGTATCCGAAGAGCATGCTCATGTATAGCTGCTACATGTGCACGGATATTCAAGCAGAATTGAAAACTCAACTGTCCATGAAGCGAACCATGACTCCCGCCAAAGTGTTTGGATAAGTTCGACGTATGAGTTGGACAGAACTAAGCCGCACTCTTCTGGGTGCCTTGAAGGTATTACCGGAAATTAAATGGCAGTTGAGCTGCCAAAAATGGGAGCTCATTGTAACCCCGTTGGCCCAGACAAACGGTGTCTCCACTCACCTCCTCTCGTATTCAGGGCAAGCCATTAAACTGGCTTCTTTTATTTTTCTGTTTGAGGCTTTCGCAGCGCTGGATTGCAGTTCTCTCCATTGTTTTTTCGGGATAGCTGCGTCAAGTTTTATTCAGATGACGTTTCGTGGCCTATGCTGGCCACATCTTCAGATCAGGTCTGAGTCTGACCTGATCTGAAGATGTGGCCAGCATAGGCCACGAAACGTCATCTGAATAAAACTTGACGCAAAAAACAATGGATAGAACTGGCTTCTTTTATCTTCTTCCGCCCCTCGCTCAACTTCCGACGACTTATCCCATCCGTTATCAAGATCTTTTTCTTCTTTGACCACTCCTGCAGGTGAGAATACATTTTTTTCTGTTTTACAAGTATTTTTATGAAAATTGTCTAGGCAAAATGGTTTCCTGGACCGTGAGTTAAACCACGAACCTTCGGCTTTCCGAGTGTGTAAACCATTTTTCCTCTGGCAATTTTAAAACCATTCTTACTCTTTCATCGAAGCAGATGAAAATACAATACATTTGTCGCCTTGTAGTCTTAATTAGAATTCAGGTACACACTGGTGAGACGGTAACTGCCTTGAAGCACACTTACTTGAAATATACCGGAAACAGTATAGTTACACTATTTTTTTAGTTATGTCAATTCGAAATAAAACTGACCGATTTTACCGTCTCAGATGTCTACGGAACAGATTCTAAAGAGGTGAATGCTGGACAGAAATCGGAGTCAAAGTTGGCATATGGTTTCATGAATCAATAAAATTATTCCATGAATGTCAAATTTTGAAATTTAGCTTTTCAAAATGTCCATAATTTAAAACTATTTGTATTTCGAAAGTTTTACAGCAATCAACCAGTAAGTTTTGACAATTTTGATTTTATTTCTAAAACCTTATTTTCATAGCATTTAGTATAGACCGACTGAAAGTGTGAAAACATTGTAGGTACCAACATTGCTTGCTAGGCTGCTCGCCGCTGTTCTAGGCAGCGATTTGTATGGATCGAGACTGCTAGTATGTAAAGGTCCTCTAAAAATTGTTGACGATAATGGGAAACCTGGGTTGAGCAGTGGTCCGTGATTTGAAAAGTTATGGTTCTATTCCTGGTTCAGGAAACATTTTCCTTTTCAAATTTCGGCGCATTCCTACGCAGCTGATTATTGCAGCATTAGGGAACAACTAGCATGAGTTTTCATTTGATGCTAATAATACTGCGAAAAAAAAATTTACAGTTTACCACGCACCATATCTGTGAAATTGTATTTGGCATATATAAAGGCATTCTCCAGGAACTTCTTAATGGCGACCAAATTGAAAAGTTAGAGTGATATTATATTTTGTATAAATGAGAATTTATTCTGAAACTAATAGCATTTATGAGCAAAATAATTTCTCGCCTCTTCTGATTCGCGCCGATAGGAGCATCAGCTATAATATTAAATTAGCCATTCCAAACTGTCGCGTCTCCACTTCGAAATATACAATAATAACCACCTATGCGACCCATCTGCGCACACGTGTCTACCTAAACAAGTAAAATGAAGGTCATCATATCCCTTTTAAAACTGTATTCACTCTATAATTCTTGAGCTCGACTGAATTTTTAGGACTTTATTGTGCTGAAATACGAATTTATTTGCAATCCCTTGAAGATTGGTCTTATTTGGGTAAAAACTGTATTGTAACATGGGTAAAGTGGAGCTTCAGTCACACCATCGATTATATTTTTGTGAGAAACTCCCGAAGTTCATGAAAATGACAGCGGTACTACCTATTAGTTATTGTAATAAATGCGCATTTAGTAACTGTAAAAAAGAAACTCACCTCTTACAGGTGCAGTCTTTGAGATATTGGCATTCAAAAATGACCAATTTCGTGATTTCTTTCGAACAATTTCGACGCCATTTTTCCTGTTTTACCGAAGCTCCAGTAGAGAGATACTCACTAATTTCGCCTAAATATATACACTTTTTTCCTCAGCCAGCAAGTTTGCGAGCCTGTGAAGTGAACCAGAGGTGCTGGAGTGGGACGATACGCAGGCCATATGAGGCAATTTTGAATAGCAAAAATGACATTTCTAAGAAATGGAAAAGCCGTTTTCGTGATTTTTAGAAAATTTCAAGGTAGGATTGGAGCATTTTTGAGTGTGCACGAAGTATCTGATTCATGTTTTAACGAGAAAGTGGTACGAATACTCCTCTAAAATAAGCCCTTTTTCCCCTAGCCGACAAGGCTGCGGGCCTGTGGAGTGAAACAGGGGTGCAGGGATGGGACGGTACGCAGGCCCTAAAAGACCATTTTAATTGTTGAAAATGGCATTTATTAGAGGGTAGAAAGCCATTCGCGCTATTTTTTTATTTAAGAGCGAGAAAAAGGGCATTTTGAGTGTGCAAGAAGACTCTAATTCGTGATTTATTAATTATTTGAGGAACATAAAGTTTGTGAGGAACATAATGGAAGGTAAAATAGATGGAAAAGTCCCCAGAGGAAGATCCAGGAATAAGTTCATAGACTACATAAATAGGGAAGTACATAGTAAGAGATACCAGGAGGTAAAGGAAAGAGAATTACATAGGGAAGAGTGGAGGGATGCAGTCAACCAATCTTAGGATTGAACGACCAATGATGATGATGATAATTATTTGAGGAAGTGACACGACTGTCTTTTATAGCTTCTACGAGGAACTGGAAATTAGTAAAATGGGCGTGAATGAGTTTCGAAGACTTTTCAAAGTTAGGTATGTATTTTTAACAATTATAGGAAGTGAAATAAATGGTGCGTGAGGTATAGGTAGGCCGAGAAAGTTGTGGTTGAGGAAATTCTTAGGAGGAGGAATATTAGGAGACTTAATATTAGTGTGTATGGGTAAATGAAGCAAAAGAGGTTTGCAAGGATTGGTCAGCATGGAGGAAATTATTAAAGCAGAGTTAGGTGTAAAAATATGTATTTATGAGTGAAACTTAGTGACTCTGCCTATCCCGGAAGGGAACGGCGTGATTTGTTTGTATGTATGCATAGGAAGATGTATGACCACTTTTCATCACATTTTAATAATTGTTGATATATTAGGTCAAAGTTGTTAGTCATTCATGGAAAAAGGTTTCCTTTTTTTAGAAAAATATTCCTGTAAAAGAATTAGAAATTTTCGGGGTAAAAATCGTTGCTGCGGATAAATACAAACGGTTTCTTTTTCGTGAAATAAAATCCATTGGGAAAAATTGGTTATTGGAAGGATAAAAAGTCGTCACCGCAAACATGTAGAAACGGTTACACTTTTTAGAAAAAAAATCCCTCGAGGAGTATTAGTGATTTGGAGGGTAAAATGCCGTCGCCGCAAACATGTCATGTAGAAATGTTTTTTTAGAAAAAATCCCTCGAGAATAATTGGTGATTGGGAGTGTAAAAAGTCGTTTCTCTAGGAATTTTTTTTTTCTAAGAAAAAGAAACCGCTTCTACTTCTTCGCGGCAACGACTTTTTACCCTGCTATTCACCAGTTTTCTCGATAAATTGTTTCATTTAAAAATCCTTTTCTATATGTCCTCGGAAACAACTTTTTACCCTGCCAATCGTCAATTTTTCTCTAGGTATTTTTTTCTAAAAGGACGGTTTACACATGTAGGGACTACAACGAAGGAAGATTTCTCAGGTTTCCATCCGGGTCAAAGGAGTTATCTACGACATGTTTCGGCAGCTTACTCCGCTACCGTCTTCAGGGATGAAGTGGCGATGACAGGGAATCGGTCGCTATATTGGTGCGTACTTCTGCCGCTAATTGGTGGCGATGACAGAAACATAGCGGCCGATTCCCTGTCATCGCCACTTCATCCCTGAAGACGGTAGCGAAGTAAGCTGCCGAAACAGGTCAGAGATAACTCCTTTAACCCGGATGGAAACCCGAGGAATCTATCTCCATAGCATTCACCGGGAAAGCCTGAAATCATTCAGGGACTACAACGTTTTACCAATATACCTGTTCACAAAATTTTTTCTCGAGGAATTGTTTTCTAAATAAATCATTCCTAGATATCTGCGGCAACAACTTTTTACCCTGCCATTCGCCATTTTACTCGTAGCATTTTTTCATAAAAAAAATACGTTTCCACATGTCCACGGCAATAAATTTTTACCCTGCCAATCACCAATTTCTTTTAGAGATTTTTTTCTAAAAGAAAACCGTTTCTACATGTCCACGGCAACCCCTTTCTACCCTGCATATCTCAAAGTTTCTCGAGGGTTTTTTTTCTAAAAAAGAAACCCTTTTTGCATGTCCGAGGCTTCAAATTTGACCTGTCTATACACCCACTATGAGTAATTTGTGTGGATTAAGAGCCCGTCACACCAGTTGAAAAATTGTTTTCGCCCATTTTTAATTAACGTAGCGCTGTGAAATTAACGTCACATATTAATCAAACCTTACGCATTTTTGAAATATTTTTACTTAGCCAATATCAAAATTATCAGGGGTGAATGTAGCATTCAAACCTGAGAAGTGCGATTTTTCCTGTCCGACATGCAATTTTTCCTGTTCGAAGTGCAATTTTTCCTGCCATGACACCGTTTTTCCTTCAGCCCTCTAAGTGCCGCAGCGATCGACCAGTGACGTGTAAACCAAACGCCTCCAACCTTCAAACTTTTTCCCACCTTCAGCATAAAATCTCCTCAGTTGACATTGTGTTTCAAACAATTTCCTAAAATTCACTTTCATCAATTCCGCTGAAATTGTAATCCTTTATTACTCCTTCCACCATTATTCCACCTTTTATTCCTCCTAATATTGAGTTTTCACAATCTTTTATTTGGAAGGGTGCACCTTTCCGAAGCATAAAACACCATTTACGTGATAGATTGCGAGCTCGAAGAAGAGCGCTTCGCCCCGGACGCCCCGCAACGTCGATTCCTCTAGCTATTGAGGTATGGTATCACTACCTATAAGTGCAAGCTCTGAAAATCATGGCGTGCACCCGCCAGAGACACTTAGAAGAGAAATGACGCGACCCAACTCCCCTCCAAAACCTTCATTGTCGACCCATAGCCACTTATTGGAGAGGGTGTGGCGTGATTTGAAACAATGCAAAAGCCGCCCACCACGAACGTAATCTCCCTCCGTCCCTCTTCAATTCACCGTTTAAACCAACTACATTGTTGCTACTCATTCGTCCGCTCCCAAACAATGGAAATGACGCGAATAATGATTATTTATTTCCATGCAAGGTAAAGTACATCTTCCGTCACATCAGCGATACATTTTTTGTGAGAAACTCCCGCTCTCCACGACAATGACAGATACTCTATTAGTTAATGCAATGAATGTGGTTTTAGAAAATATAAATAAAACACTATTCTAGAGCAAATAGAAAATTCGCTTGAGCAAAAAGTATTTGTGAGCCTAAAGTGGCGCACTTTTGCGATCGTTATATTCACGTATGCCTACTAACTCGCGTAGACCATATTGATTGCATTAATTACCAAGTTTCATTTTAATCCTCAAATTATATTACGCTGGAAAACATACCGTTATACTCGGTCAACTTCATATTTTGATTCATCTATCTTAAGATCTCGGTAACAGCTGTACATTTTTCTCAACCTATATCTTTTTGAAGATCATCCATTACCGCCCAAAATTTTAGCATTAAAAACAACTTACCTGCGGAAAGAGCTGCAAAGTAATTCTCGAATGCAAAGTTCCTGGAAAAAGGCCAGTAGGTGCTGAATTTAATGGTCATTGTTCATCATAATCTGCGGTCATCAGTCTGAAGACTCTTTCTGCAGGTGACCATTCTATTAATTGTTCAGGTGCCTCTTTTGTGATAGGTCATCATAGAATTATATCGTATAATCACCAAGTATAACCATGGGTAAGTTGCTCTGATTTTCTCTTTGACTGTTGATAAATATAAAACACCAACTTTCAACGTAGATTTGATTTGTCGTGCGTCAACCTATTTATAATTTACCTTATATAGTCCGTCCATGGTCTTCCTTGGTTATTCCTCCCTCTTTATTGACTCCAATGGGAGAACTCTTAATGTCTCCACCCCCTTTTTCTGTTCCAATTGGCAGAGTACATATTAAACCGAATATTTTCTCCAAAACTCTTCTTTGGGCTGGTCATAGTGCTGGTGATCCTTCACGTCCGTTTGATCATCTATCTTTTGTCATGTTCATTGTCCCTGTTTATTGCTGTCTATATTTGTTATCGCGAGTATCTAGGGAGTACGTAATTCAATTGTTAAAAATAGCGGAATTTTTCAGAAAAACCAATGCTCAATGTTTATTGGTTTTATAATCACCTCTTTTTTCCAAGGAAGACTTTAGAATATTGAAATATTTCTTAATCATATAAAATACGTTTTAGCAGGTAAACTCTTGCTTTTGTGATTTTCCCTCCAGTTTTCAGAACGGGAGAAATCATCGCAGAAATCCTTGCTTAATGTTCATCAAGCAAGGAAATATTATGACCATAATCGTGACGTAACTTAAAAAATTAGTACATTAATAACATGGACGAACGCGAGAACTAAATAAAATACAGGTAATTAGGAAGTTGATTAAAAATAATTTATTCTCCTCACCTCATACGATAATTACGTTGAACAACTTAAGATCAGCTAGTTTAGTATAGCAAACTTTCTGACTAACAAATATCAAAGCTCATATATACTGTTCAAAATTAAAGTTAGAATTTCCTCAAAATTTCAGTTTAAAAAAATAAAAACTACGCACCCATCTAGTTCCCTGCGATGGTAAGAACAAGTATTGGCGTATGGAAATGAATGAATCAGAATGAATATAGGTAATACATTGAACTTTGTGCTGGTGCGGATTAGATAAAGTCATTCAAAAGTTAATAGTCCAGAGCTAAAAAAATAACCATGCCAAACTATATTTTATTCGCAAAATGAATTGAGAAAGTTTTCTTCAAGGGAAGGTTGAGACACGAAAGCATATCTTTATTGAAAGTTGGTGTTTTGAATTTATCGAGAGTCAATCAGAATTCTAAGTAACTTGTCTTTGGAGATATTTATTGGTGATAATTCAATATAATTCCAATATCCCGATGTTATATGATGAGGTGGATGCCACATTTTATGGACACCTGTATACCCTCACAGACCTTTCAAAAACCGGCGTATCCAATCTCCTTTCGAGTTATCATTCTTCGAATTTTGCATGCGTCCCACCACTCTCCATTCCATCCAAGAGCCCGATGTCTTCCTAAGCCTTACCCACCGTAAACATGTGAATACCGACCCACCATATGTATATTACGCGGTGAAAGAGGGGATATCGCCTCTCTCGCGGCATCCTCCTCGTTACCTGTTACAACTACTAACGCTGCCTCCCGCTACTCTGCTCCAGCAGCATAAGCTCCAGTAGCTTACTAGTAAGCTGCTGGAGCAGTAATTACTCCAATTACTCTCGTCACCCACCATTCCGAGCGCCTCCTCGTTCGTCTTTCTTTCCGTTCATCCCGCTCTCTCCATTCGGATTCACACCCGAATTTCAAGCGCCTGTAGCCTACCTTCCTCTGAAATGCCTCGCTTGGGAAGATGGACGAAGTACCGGCAGGACTTCTTACCGATTCAGATTTGCTGGCTTGGTAAGTACAATCCAAGAAGAAGAAGTGCAAGGAGGGACTTAGGTCGGGGATGGAAAGGAATACATAACAGTCTGAAAGTAGAATAAACTGGAGCGGTTCAAGGAAAATTTTCACCTAGGCGAGGTCGCTTTTCGGCAACCCTTCTTCATCTTCTGACCGTTATTTCAGGTTCTTGCCACCAAATACAGAAAAATTCATTCCTTGCAAACAATATCGTTAGGAATAATAAATATATTTTAACTATAGGTAAAATCGCTGTAAATTATGAACACTCATAGCTCAGAGAAGTATTTTTTTAATCAGCGTAAAAAACGGGTGTGCGTCATACGCGAGGATATGTGGAAGGCCGTGACCGTTTTTCTGGGAGCCTCGCAACCAGCCATAATGGTACGTGATGCATACCTCAGCAATGTACAGAAAGAAATAGACGTTTTCCGCTATATTAGCATCATATTCGGGTTTTTAAAAATTCGATGTTTTCCTCGCTAAAAATACGGTAAACGTCTTACACGATGGTGCTTGGCACTCAGTGAATACGATATTTCAAACGTAGCGCCCGATCTTTGAACCACCCCTGGAAGTTAGGGATGAGTGTGTTAGGCGAGTGAGTTGCTGGAGGATCGATTGAGGGGCATGGGCGAGCTGCAAGCAGAGTTGTCGGGTGGTGTTTCCATATGCTGGTACACCCGTAAGAGGTTCATGTGTTGCCGCCGTCGAAAATTACTCGGGATAGAATACTCTCTATAGGATGCCGGTTGGTTACCCAGAATTTTCTAACCATATCTTCCCACGACAATGGCAGGAGTTCTAACCTCCCTGACAGTATGAAGAACTCAGAGGAAAGTCCATGCAGAGGTATATAAAACGCCTATTTCATTGACATTTAGACATGGGAAGTGCTCAATAGGCTAGGTGCCACATGGTACCTGGAATACATAATAAGCCAGGACTCTGATTGCTAAAGCCTAGTGAATATATTCTGCAGCAAAGCTATATCTTTCCGAATTTAATTTAATTTTTTTACCGAATCATACTTACACCAATCTGACTTCTGCATTGACTTTTTTCTTTGTTTTATTTGATTATTTATTTTTTCTTTCCACTTTGATCATAAATTTTAAAAACATTTGAGTGCTGCACAGTGACCTCAGCCATGAATGCACCTCAATCTATGTTGACCTCTAATGCTGCTACATAAACATTTTTGAAAACAACTTTTACCAAATTCAACAGATGACATCAGTGAGACATATATTTGTCAGGATTTGCCATGGAAATGGGGTCATCATCACACTCTTGAGAATACAGAACTGCATTTGATCCCCTTATTCCTCTAGAGAGAAAAGGATAATCCACTTTGCTGAAATGACAGTTGGTTCCCCACTCCCAGTTGATGAAAATATGTAGGCATTTCACAACTCAACAGGGCTGATTGCATATATAGTTATATAGATTTGTTCAAGGAAATTGTTCTCATCACCAGGGATCATGGTCAGTCATTTGTCAATTTGATCTAACTTTTTCAATGTGTTTTACTTTAATGGGTCTGGTCTGTAATGTTCAATTCCGCATTTATTTTATAAATATCCTTTAATGATATGAAGTTATTTGTGTCAAGGACTGTAGGATCTTGCATAGAGAAAAATGACCATGAACTCTCAGCATACCATATAAGGCAACATAATAATTAATGTTGTAAAAATTCATCTTCTTTTTTATTTCTACAAAAAATTTCATCCAATAAATTACTCAGTCATGAGGTTAAAATTGGTAACTCCTTTGGTCTTTCAGTGACATTTGCTCTCCTTGCTAGTAACTTCGACCGAATAGCACGTAATACTTAGGTTTTCTGGTGCAACTTGGATGAATGCACCTGTCATTAGGCTCCACGGGTTGTGGCTGATCAAATGGAATGCATAAACCCTTGGCTCCCATTGAGGGGGCTCCGCTGTCAAGGGCATCATCTCTAAAATGTAGAGCAGGTAGAAATAATGAGTAAACATTATTGAATATTGATATGCAAATAAAAAATGATCACCATAATTAGAAAAAATTAATTAAGGATTCTTATCAGCATATTGAACCTTAAATGAAATGCTATATATATTCAGCATTTGCAATGATACATGAACTTGAAAGTTTTTAGGAAGAAAACTGGACTAACCTCAAGCAATATGGAAGGATTATTTCTTCAAATTTTAGGAATAAATTAAAGCAATATAGATGAATCACAAGAAAAACTGTGTGAAAATGGTCGGTCATTTAACTTTGGTTTAAGGTCAGTTAACTTAAGCTGAAGGCAACATAAAGTAGAGTAAATACAAAATTGTAGGATAGAAAAGGTAACTCAAATATTAAAGAATTAATGATATCTTAATTTATAGCCCCAAAAACCTCCCTTTGGTAGTCAGGCACTGCTATTGTAACATTTCTTAACAAAATATCAACCTACCTTGTGCTGTCCTTCTTGATCTGATCCTCACATGGAATGTCTCCACAAAACAAAGCTAAAATGATATTTTTTTGTTCCAGCTGCTGACAGAAATCAGTCCAATCCTTGCAGATTTTTTTATGATCATTGAGTTCCTTTGTGGCCCTAGATGGACATAGATTGTATTAAAAACATGAGACATAACAACTACCATTAGGGGCTGACGAAAACTGAAAGTCGACTTATATATATACATGTAGTATCAACAAGGTGGTGTTACTTTAACCTAAAAGTGGCATTAACTTGACGATATAAAATTTTCGCTTTGAAAGTTCTGGAATTGATGTTAAGTAAAAGTAATACATAATTATTGATTTTAATCTTTAAACAATTTGCACAGCAATGGTTCTTCACCTAAGCCTACCCACTATGCTGGAGGCTTTGGTTAAGGCCAGCGGCAGGGAGTCTTTGAGACATCGGCTGGGAAGGAGGCATAGCTATTCATAGGAGATCAAAGTTTGTGTAATCTGCATACAGAGTCTTTCTCTTGGGGGGAGTTGTGCTTCTTTCCAGTAGTCAAGGGGGGTATGAAATACCTTAAGACCACAATTTTCCCTACTTTACCACAGAACCCCTCCCTCCAACTCTGTCGGCCACTGCCCACGCAGTAGACCCATTTCGGAAACAGGATCCCAAATCCCTAAAATGGGGGCAAAAACAGCTGCTGAGCATTGACCCATTCCCAGAAAAGCATCACTCAGTGGCCTACATTTGATGGTTTTTGTTGTTCTATTCAGAATTCAAGGCAGTAAGACATCATGATATGTAGTTAAATATAATTAACTATATGAAGTGTGTATATGATTAACCCTTTCCCACCAAGCATCGGCTATAGCTGACATGAATTTTCCTACACAAACGAATGAATGTCGGCTATGGCTGACGGAGAAAAAACAACACATAAGACCTAATGTCGGGTACAGCTGACGCGAGGGAAGAGAAGTGACCGATACGGGAGCAATAATCCTAGGCATTAAACCCATGTAACCCAGCTTAGGGACAGCCCAGACCCTTTCCTCAGCAAGTGAGCTCGACCCTCTGCATTATTAGTAGCCCTCCTTGCTGCATGAATCCGTGGCTAATTTATTGTATTTACAATGGTTTTTCGAAGAAATTATTTTTTTCACTCTATAAAATTTTTAACTTTATGAAGCAGAAAATTTTCATGCTAATCGTAACAGGGAAAGCATTTCCCTTCGAGAGACTTCAGCACAAAAGGGTTAATAAAAATGTATTTGTATGTTCCAAGCCCCAATGCCTGTAAATAATTAATGCTTAGCAATCAAACAAGAACTTCAGAGATTTTTAGTATATACATTACAGATTGTTGGCCACGTTGAGCAAAAAAGGGATTATGTAATTGTTTTCATAAAAATTTTTGTTTCAGTCTTTTACATTCACCATACTATGTTGCTACTGAGGTACATGATAAGAGGTAATAAAATATATTTAAGGCTCAATCAAACAGAGCACAGGCTGCCCATGCAGTCTGGGCAACCTTGGTCCACTATGGCCTGTGAATGTCAAACAGCATCCAGGCAGTTGAGGGTGGTTCAGTTATTAAGATAATTATAACTTGTGATGTTGTTAAAGAATAAAACTGATAAGCAGCAGTAGTTCTGACCATTGCAGACTCTGTAGATAAGTGCTACTGAATTGCTGCCCAAACATGTTCTAATCAAGTCCACTGCATCTGCACACGTTCTGTTTAACCAAGAAGATCCAATCCTATGAAATGCACATCCCACGTGGACAGCCTCTGTCCTGTTTGACTGAGCCTTTAAAGCCCTGGGAGATTCAAGGGAAACTCACCTGTCAAGCATGTCTTCTTGAATTGTTAAGAGCATGGATTCAATAGTCTTTGCTGCTTCAGAGTTCTTTATGGTGACTTTCTCTCGGTTGTCTCGTCTAACAGCAACTATATTACCTTGCTGAACATCTCGAGGTCCTACCTCTATTCTTATTGGAACTCCCTGCAGTGAAAAGAGCATTACATTTAATAATTCAAAAGCAGGTCCTAATATGTACATCATTTTTTTACAAATCACTGAATATCACTTTCCATGCAGAAACTTGAATGAATGGCATTTAATGAGGATTACACCTTGTTACCATGGTTAGAAAATGATGCCATAAGAAAATAATACCTTTATACTTCTTTTACAGGAGAGTTGAGAGAGCTGCCAAAATTTCCAGATTGCACTATAACAATAAATAATACATTTTTCCATGATCTGGTGACATTGCAAAGAAACACCTTCAACTCCTCTTTGGTTTCAGATTCTTGTGCAGTTTATTTGTAATCCACCAAGGTGGTGATATGAACAACTTATACATGGTCATGAGATCAGACAGAAAAGATGGCTGGAAATACTGGCGCCCCAGCCTAGGGACCTAGATTAGAATCATAGCTGTGGTCAAGATTTTTCCAGAATGGAGCAAGAGTACTTCAAGTCTAGTACGGTATCTGTCAGGCAGGATATTGGGCAGTGAACCCTGTGGTCACCTAGTGCACATAGAGCAGCCAAGAGCAACAATCGCTGTAATATTTTTTTTGCAGTTCCATCCCAGCCTGTTAATAGATGCACAGTGAAGAGCAGTTGTAGGAATGGACCTCTTAAAGACAAAAGAATTTTAGGAAGCCATTTTCAACTTATGCATCATGTCTCATGTTAATTTTTTTGCGTCTAATCCAAAATTAACAGATGACATAGTTTGGCAATGCATACGCATCCTTCACTCTCCCTTTTAGTGAACAAGACAAAAATGATAAAAATAAGCATCATCTTTAACAATTTCTGGTCTGCGAAATTTCTAACGTTCTCTTTATATTGAAATTACCTCTTTTTCCAGCCTTAGTTAGGTATATGATCAGTCAACACAATTTTCCTTTTGTGCCTCTTTCAAGAATAGAATTTGTCAAAATTCACTGAGCACCAATCTGTGATTTTCATATGCGTTATATCTAAAGAACTGTCTAAGAATATGGTAGATATACATAACAATCATTACAGAAAATAGCAAACAGAGAAACTAATTTAAAAAGATAATTCTCTCCCAGCATTAATTTTAACCTTTCCTCCAACTCTCATTTAATCTAAATGAGAAATATTAAATTTTAAATTCCCACAGAATTGAATAAAACTCACTATTTTTAGGAAAATTTCTTGGTTCTCTCTAGGGTGGGGAAGAAGGAGCAGATTTCCGTGAGGAATAGAATAATTCCTACTCCCTTCCCGGTTTTTCCAATGGTTGAGAACTCATTTGCCAAAAAAACCCACCAATTATTACTCCACATCCTGGCCAAAAACTATCCACACAAATTACAGCATTTATGCCCTTCTTTTTCTTCCATTTTGTTTCACTGTCTTGTCATCAATTCAACTGGCAATCTGGATCATAACATTGGTAAAATAATTAAGACTGTGAAAATTAGAGAACTAAATTGTTCACTGAGAGATTTTCCCCCCAAGATAGATATACACATGAAGTTATAGATACACAGGAACAAAAATATAAAGGGGGCCCGGGCATATGTTTCAACATACGTAATCATATATTTTGACAACCAGGCCATCTCTTTCAGTCATGATAGATTGATGTTCTGTTTCTGGAAAAAGGGCAGAAAAAGATGGAAAGGGAGAAATCCATGGGGTGGCTGCTATTTGATCTCTAAGACCCATGTTGAACCTTGGCAGTTCAAATGCCCCCATCAACAAAATATGTACCATCTTCCTTGTTCTCTCCTTAATGCTGGTTGCAGATTCAGATAAGGTTTACATCATTGAAAGTCCAAAGCACTGGTTGAAAGTTTGGCAGGGAAGGAAGTATGTTTTGGGATACAATTTGGAATGCACTGAGTTTTTATGTTTGGAGATGGAGACCATAATCATCATATGATCAATAGAAAAAGGGTCAGAGCATTTATCTTAGTAGAAAGAGGGGAAGCAATTACATGATGTAGGAAATGATATTCAAGGAGTTATTGATGGCCATTAACCCTTTCGCTGCTGTGAATGTAGCAACTACATTCACCTGGTTGACTGCTGTGAACAAATCCACAGGGGAAGAGGATGCCTCGGTAGCTTAACTGGCTAAAGCACTCGGCCGGAAATCAAGGGATCCGTGTTTGAATCCCGGTCAAGGCGGATGATTTTTTCTCTGTGGAAATTCGCACAAGTAGCTCCTATGTTCCGTTGGCAAGTGGTCGTTCCTACCCACACCTCCGAACTTTCTCATTTTCCACGAATGCCATTCACCGAGTTCATTGTTTTACATTTTACTAATCCCATCCTGGGAGCGTGAGTGACTATTGAGTTGCAGGTACAATGAGAGACACACTTTCTGTGCTCATGTAGGGAACTGTTTAATTTTTTGCCATACAGGGGCTGGAACGTCTCTGCAGTTTGATCACAGCGAAAGGGCTAAAGAAGATCAAGTGGTACACAGGGTGATGAATAGGCTGAGAAGTGAGTAGCATTTTCTAGTGCAATTTCAGGGGTGTCATGGAGAAGGTCAGTGGGTTGAACAGGGAAGGGTTATATGGATTTTTACAATGCCGCACAATTTTGTAGGACACTTAAATAAAAGTGAGGGGCACAAAAGTAAGAGGGGTGATGTGGAAGTATTGCTTTTCTTCATAGGATATAGATTTTGGAGCATATTTTTTATTTTATGCAATACCAGCACACTAAATGTTCTAGAGCTTCAAAATTACACTGACAGCATCTGATACACATAGCTCACTGAGGGTTCCCTGGTGGCACTTTAATTTAAACATCTATTTATGATTGATTTTCTCACTGTCTCGGACTGAAGTGTTAGAAGAAGTCTCAAATCAGAAAAATGGTTGATCTGAAGGTTTCCTTAGCATTTAGTTTTTTGAGTCAGCTCTCGGTAATCCTCCACATGTTGTCTTTTAGTGATGACACACTGAGGAATACCTGAGAGCTGATACTCAAAAAAATGGTTAAAATGGCTACTAGAAGATAAGGTACTGATCTTTTTATGGAATAACTGAGAATGAATGGCTGTCCTTGCCTTTAACTCCCAGTGATTAAACTTCCATCCAGGGGAGTAGTTATCTCTGTAATCTCCTTTGACTCTTATTTGCTCCTTTTTCAGCTCTTCCTCCAAATTAGTACAAGCTTCAATAAGTTTGGTTTTGTCATCATCTCCCATCTTGGCTGTGATTCCACATGGGACTATTACCACCTGCAAAAATTTACATTGTTACAAAAATTGTCAAAAAAAATAAGGCTACCGTCATTTTCTGAACCCCTTATTTTAATAGCAACACTAAATGTTTAAATAATTCGTTGTCTCGGGCGTGACTTCATGGAATCGACTTAACATAATGAAAAGTAAAGAAAACTTTGTAATTCCACATAAACATTTATTGTACGACCTAGGTTTCGACGTGGCACGTCATCATCTGGTATCAGATGATGACGTGCCACGTCGAAACCTAGGTCGTACAATAAATATTTATGTGGAATTACAAAGTTTTCTTTACTTTTCATTATGTTCAGTCGATTCAATGGCACGTGCATTCCGTGGCACGTCATCATCTGATAGCAGATGATGACGTACCACGTCGAAACCTAGGTCGTACAATAAATATTTATGTGGAATTACAAAGTTTTCTTTACTTTTCATTACGTTAAGTCGATTCAATGGCACGTGCATTCCGTGGCACGTCATCATCTGATAGCAGATGATGACGTACCACGTCGAAACCTAGGTCGTACAATAAATATTTATGTGGAATTACAAAGTTTTCTTTACTTTTCATTATGTTAAGTCGATTCAATGGCACGTGCATTCCGTGGCACGTCATCATCTGATAGCAGATGATGACGAACCACGTCGAAACCTAGGTCGTACAATAAATATTTATGTGGAATTACAAAGTTTTCTTTACTTTTCAAAATGTTTAAATACCTAAGCAGCTATGTATGCTACATTATGATAATATTTCAGAGGCTATCTCATTATTTTCCACTCTTGGAAGGAAATAATTACAAATCAATTTCCACAAAACACGTCAAGGAGTGAAAGAATAGGAGAACAAAGAATAAAATTATGAATGAAAAACATACGGAATATATTTTACAACAGGAACTTGAGGTTTACAATAGGTACTCGAGGTACTAGGGGTGACTCAAGCTGAACAGGATCATATCTCAGAAACACACGTGATACTTGGAAACTGGCAAATTTTAGTCCTAAATATCAAAACCATTGCATTTATTTTTGCAAGACAGCATTTTTTTTTTTGCAAGCAAGATTTTTTTTTCCGCCTAAAAAATGCATATTTACTTCCAAAGTATTTTGGGCCCTTGGGGCACGTTTCTGGTACCTAATAGTGACAAAACTTTAACATATTATTTAACACTCCACAACAATCATTTTTAGAGGTGGAAAACATTACTTTTCTCAATCCTGAAAAATAGTGCCATCCTAGTGAGACATGCAACACTTTGGTCCATGCAGTTTACATCCCTCAGTCTTTTCACCTCCCTTGATTCCCTGACTCTGGGCACTGCAAAGCAGTCACTTAAGCACACAGGCATGAACATGTCAATGTTTGCAATGACATACTTAGGTACATCCTTATAACTATCTATCAACTATTAATAGTTGTAGACCTTGAAAATTTTCAAGCTCAGGCTATCTTCCTCCATTGAGCATCTGTTTTCAACTAAATCTCCTGAAGTGAAGCTGAAACAAAATGTATCATGTCACATCATAAAAAATATTACATGGCTGCAATATTTTAAACATCAATTTTTGGAAAAAATTACTCATACATGGGCTTTTCCTGGATCTCCCCTGGCATTCCGCCTCTCTAGTATAACCTATATCATTCACACTCTGGCAGGAAATTCGTCTCAGTCAAATAAAAATTCCAATAAACACATTGGGGCTGGAACTTGATCGAGACGTGGTACATTGGATTCCATTCTTTTTCAACATGTGGCAGTGACCAGCACTTCTTAATAATTGTTGAGTGTGTGAAGGAGAATTAAAAGCCACTTCAGCATCTCAAAAGGTAGCATGTAGATGAAGATGTATCCATCAAAATTACATGAATAAATGTTAATCCCTTAGTATCATTTTTTCAAAGACACCAAATGCAAATACCAAGTTTCTCCTCTCCTTAGAGTATCTTCTTCTACCTAATGGGTGTCAGTGATTTGAAAAGAGTGCATCATTCAGTGGAGTGGATCAACACCGTGGCTCTGTGTTGGAATTGGTAATGTTTATGCTCCAAAGTTTTATAGTATTCCTAAGTTGTTACTTGCAACCGCAATTTGTATGTCAATTGTTTTTTTTTGTGTGTGTGGTACCCTTGTACTTTTACCGTTATGTCTTCTCCGCGCACGTTTTTCTTGTGTGATTAAACATGTGACACCTCAACTCTGCTCGAGTAGTTATTTTCGTTATCTCTAACCATCCACCTAATCTTAATAGGTTATGGGCCCAGCATAGCAAAAGTTAGGAATAACGAGCACTGACGTAAAGTATAACCTACGTCATGTCTAATATAACGAGTTCGGGCGCCTTGCCGGCAGTTGATAAATTGCAGGGTACGAGCAATTATAATAACTGGAAATTCTTGATGGAATTGTACTTGGTGCATGAAGATTTATGGGATTACGTGCAGATGTCGAGTGTTCCTGAAAATGATACGAAAAAGGACCAGAAAGCACGGGCGAAGATTTGCCTCATGGTCATGCCACATTGTTTGATCCATGTACGAGCAGCGAAGACGGCGAAGGAGGCTTGGGACAGCCTGAAAGCAGCATATGAGGATAAGGGACTCACGAGACGCCTTGGTTTGCTGAGAAGACTCTTCGGAGTGAAACTGGACTGTTTTGACGGCATGGAGAGGTACGTGACGGAGATAATGCTGTTGGCTCAGCAGTTGGCTGATATAAGTGCTCCTATTGATGATGAATTTATCGGAGTCATCATGTTAAGTGGCCTCTCATCGGAATACGATCCAATGGTTATGGCACTGGAAAGTTCCGGAGTGAAGATAACCAGCGACTTCGTGAAGGGAAAGCTACTTCAAGAGGACGTCAAGCGTGCGGCCGTGAACAAGCAACCGTCAGGAGATGCAGCGTTGCTGTGTGGTTCTAGGGGAAAGAAAACTAAAGCAGCAGCGAGTGGCGTTAAACAGAATCGGAACATTCGAAAGAGTGAGTTCAAGTGCTTCGAATGCAATGAGCCAGGCCACAAGGCCAGGGACTGTCCAAGGAATCACGTGAAAAATGGTTCTAAGGGAAAAGAATGGTCATTGCTCACCGCATTGTCAGCCAATGTGAATTCTAATAGTTGGTATGTGGATTCCGGTGCAACGAATCACATGACGAACTGTAAGGACTGGTTGGTAAACTACAAAACATCCCCAAGCAATGAAGTACTCTGTGCTAATAATGAAAAGTTGACGAGTGACGGCATTGGTGATGTAAAGATAAGGTTTAATGATGATGATGGTGAAAGGCTGATAAAAGATGTTGTATATGTCCCTGATCTCTCTAGTAATTTATTATCTGTGAATGCTATGGTTAAAAAGGGTATGACTGTTATATTTAATGAATCAGGATGTAAGATTTTCCACAGCAGTGACTGCAGGGTGGAAGGAGACGCCAAGGTAACTGCGACTGAGGTTGGTGGGATCTACAGGCTAGATGTACCATCAGCGATGGCCAACCTAGCTGCGACACAAGAGAGTCAGGAAATGTGGCACAGGAGACTGGGTCACCTGAACCGATACTACATGAAGCAGCTGAATGATATGGCCACAGGTATTTCGTATACTGGAGGAGATGGAAAACCTTGCATATCCTGTGTAAAAGGGAAGCAAACGAGACTGCCATTTAGCAAGGTAAGGGCAAAAAGGGCCAAGGATAAATTGGTACTTATTCATTCAGACCTATGTGGACCCATGAGTGAAACTTCATGGAGTGGCGCAAAATATCTCTTAACATTTATCGATGACAAGACCAGAAAAACCTATGGTTATTTTCTGAAATGTAAAAGCGAAGTCAAATCAAAGTTTCTGGAATTCAAAGCCATGGTGGAAAATGAAACAGGAATGAAAATTAAGGTCCTGCGGTCCGATAATGGGAAGGAATATGTTAACAATGAATTACAGGAATTTCTGAGACAAGAAGGAATCCGGCATCAGCTGACAGTGGAGTACACCCCAGAGCAGAATGGAGTAGCTGAGCGAGCCAACAGGACCATCATGGAGAAGGCTCGGACTATGCTTCACGAGGCTGGACTGATTCAAAGGTATTGGGCTGAAGCTGTAAACACGGCCATCTACCTGAAAAATCGTTCACCCACTAAGGCTGTGGTGGGCATGACTCCTGAAGAAGCCTGGTCAGGAGAGAAAGTAGATCTTGGCCATTTAAAGGTTTTCGGTTGCAATGCTTACATGCACATACCCAAGGAGTGTAGGAAAAAACTGGACTTCAAGAGTCGGGAGATGATATTTGTGGGATATTGTGAGAACACAAAGGGATATAGACTCATTGATCCAAAATATCCTTCAAGGTTGTATAAAGCCAGGGATGTTGTATTTGTTGAGAATGACATTATTTGCAAACAGGACATCCAACAGGTGGAGATAGTGGCAGAAAAGGAACTGGTCATTCCTGAAGTCCCAGTGGATGCTGAAAGGACAGAAGTATACCCATTGGTCTCAGCAATGGAAACAGCTGATATGCCTGAGATGGAGCCTAACCCACCTACCCTGGAAGATGGCAATAGTGAGGAAGCTGAGGAACCACCTGAGGAAAGGACTGTGGTTGAACGCAGGTACCCTGTTAGAGAGAGGAAGCCTAAGGAATTCCCTGACATGGTAACCTTTCAGGCTACAACTCTAGGTGAACCAAAGCATGTTGGTGATGCCCTTTCTTGTCAAGATAGGGACAAATGGAGGGAGGCCATGCAGGAAGAATACAATTCACTAATGGATAATAATGCATGGGTCTTAGTTGACCGCCCCAGAGATAGGAAAGTTGTCAAGAACAAATGGGTGTTCAAAGTAAAAAGGGGAACCGATGGGGATGCTTGTCGTTTTCGGGCTAGGCTTGTTGCTAAGGGATTTAGCCAGGAGCATGGGATTGATTATGATGAAACTTTCTCCCCAGTAGTGAGGAATTCGACGTTTAGGACCTTGATTGCCATGGCTGCTGAACTAGATTTAGATATCGACCATGTAGATGTAATGACTGCCTTCTTAAATGGGGACTTGGAAGAGCAGATTTTCATGGAGCAGCCTCAAGGCTTTGTGAAAGAGGGTGAAGCGAATAAGGTGTGCCTACTGAAAAAGGCCATTTATGGCCTGAAACAGGCCTCAAGGGTCTGGAACAAGAGGTTGCACAATGTATTACTTGAAATTGGTTATGTAAGATCAAATTATGAAGCATGTGTGTACAGTAAGGGTACTGAGAATGGTATTATTGTAATAGCTGTGTATGTTGATGACATTGTGATATTTTCAAGTGATAAGGTGGAGAAAGAGAGGCTCAAAAGTGAACTAATGAATAAATTCAAGTGTAGGGACCTTGGTGAAGCCAATCATTGCCTCGGACTTCAAATTTCCAGAGATAGATGCAAAGGAGAAATTAGTGTTAATCAAAAGGAATATATTCAACACTTATTGTTAAAGTTTGGCATGAGTGAGTGCAAACCTGTTAGCACGCCCTTGGATGTTAACTCTAAGTTGTGTGTAAATGATGTGAAGTGTGAATCGGATGATTTTTCTAATTTGCCATATCAGTGTTTGGTGGGTTCTTTGATGTATTTGGCTGTTTGCAGCAGGCCTGACATCTCTCATGCAGTCAGTGTCCTGAGTCAGTTTAATTCTAATTATACTGATTACCACTGGAGGGGTGCAAAGAGAGTGTTGAGATATTTAAAGGGTTCTCTTAATCACAGCCTTGTGTTTAGAAAGAGTGGCATGGATGTTGAGGGTTTTGTAGATGCTGATTGGGGAAACAATATAGTAGACAGAAGGTCATACACTGGTTTTGTTTTCAAGTTGGCGGGTGCAGCTGTATCCTGGGAGTCTAGGAAACAGCGAACCGTTGCCATGTCAAGCACCGAAGCTGAATATATGGCGCTATCAGAGGCTGCCAAGGAAGCGGTGTTCATTCAGGGCTTATTGTCAGAGATATTTGGCACTAAGAAATCTGTTGTGTTATACAATGACAACCAGGGTGCTCAGAGGTTAGCAGGAAATCATATGTTCCACAACAGAACAAAGCACATAGACATTAGGCACCATTTTATAAGAGGTGTGGTGGAAAGTGAACAAATAAAACTTGAGTACCTTCCAACAGAGTCGATGACTGCTGATGTTCTGACAAAGGGACTTGGTTCAGCAAAGCATGCTTTTTGTATAAAAGGTATGGGTATAGAGCAACAACATTAAGGGAGAGTGTTGGAATTGGTAATGTTTATGCTCCAAAGTTTTATAGTATTCCTAAGTTGTTACTTGCAACCGCAATTTGTATGTCAATTGTTTTTTTTTGTGTGTGTGGTACCCTTGTACTTTTACCGTTATGTCTTCTCCGCGCACGTTTTTCTTGTGTGATTAAACATGTGACACCTCAACTCTGCTCGAGTAGTTATTTTCGTTATCTCTAACCATCCACCTAATCTTAATACTCTGGTCTGTATTGTTCCTCTGCTTTCAGCCTTTGCCATCACATTAAATTTCCACTTCAATCTGGACCTTCCTCTGCTTCCTTCAGATCTTACTTCCCAAGCTCTTTTAAGGTATCGCTTCTCTCCCATTCAACATACATTAATAAACCAAGTCTCAGATTTCATTGATCAGGCATGGGTTTCTCCTAACTATTTCTATATTCTCTGCATGAAACCCCCAAATCTAACCAATTCACCAGTTCTTAATGGTGGCAATAACATCAGCTGTTGGCATCTCATCAAATAAGCAATTTACTGTCAATTCAACTTACTTGCACGCAGGCCACTTTTGGAGGTAGAACCAAGCCTTGATCATCAGCATGGACCATGATCATGACCCCTGAAAAATATTAAAATGCTTACAGAAAAACAATAACAACATTCCTGACATTGCATTCCATTACGACTGCTATTACTTTTTATTGCTAACCCAGATCATAAACAGATTTTTTGCAGTAATATTTTAACTCTACTGCTGTCTCATTTCATCCACACCTCTGAGTGTAAGGATAAATTAAGTCAAGTTTCCTTCCCTTCAAGCCTGAGCCAGAAATTATTAGATAATATACCCCATAATTGAGGTCAACCTTGTTCCTCAGGCTTGAGGAAGCATTCAATTTTAGGCTCTAGTGGATTTGCAATTGGTCATTGTGGAATAACTTTTATGTTTGACATTCATTGGCTTGGCACTTCTAATTAATCCAATACCAAACTGGATTAATTATTTGATTATGAGACATGAACATCTAAGACGGAACACGGTCATAAATCTAGTCTGAGGAACACGAGCTCTTCCCCTATTCCCCTGAAATGGAGCATGCTATATCAGAACAATGAGAAAGTGTGACCATCATTTAGAGGATAAAGCCATAAAATAGAGAGAGTAGTGAATATACTTTTCAAAAATCTTGGGGCCAATACTAAAATTTGTGGTTTTCCAGAAATCCAGTCATGTGCTGGCCTCCATTCGGTGGACTGAGTGAATCATGCTTGTTTTAATGCAGCCAAATTTTGTAAGCCCTCAATGACCCATGGTAATGACCGAGATAGGAAAACCCTAAGATGTAAAGGATGTATATGTCTCCAGATTGTATCTTTGGGCTTTTGGCTAAGTGAGACCTATCCATACTAGGGTAGACACATGGCCCTTTGAGCTTCCCTCATCGCAGGAAGACTCTCTCCACGCAGATTTTCTGGCTCAAGGGGTTGATGGATAGTCTTGGTAATGTCAAGATCAGGTAGCTCCTCTTGGAAGTGGAAGGAGAGACCCTCAATTTTATTCCAGCTACTCCAAGGTACTAGCCCCCAAAAATTTTAATCATGCCTCTTAGCCCCTGAGACATTTGAAAAGAAATACAGAAAGGGTGAGGAGATGGCAATCAAACACATGAGATAGTTACCCCATAACTGACCCAGCATGCTTAAAAATATTTTCTGCAGTGAAAGGTTTAATACGTAGGTAGTGCATACAGTTGCACTACAGACCCTTTTCAGTAGATGGCTCTATTGTCCCAGATTGCATACAAAGCACTTCTGCACAAGGTACTCCATGTTTTGGTCTCCATGCAGTCTCCATGTTTGCCTACTAAGGTTCCCCAGGTTGCAAACCTTCCATGCAAACTTCAAGATTATCAATCTGTTATTCACGTCAACTGAAGGCTCACAAATGCTCTTGAACTGGTTTTTAAGATGAGCTTCTCCAGTGAGTTGTGAATGCCATCAGTGCATTTTGATGCAACTTTATTTAGATCATTACCTTCAAGACCAAACTCCAAATCTGTTTATGATCTGTTGCCACGTAATGCACCACAGACACTTCCCTACCCTCTCAAGTTAACTGCAATCATTTAGGGGAGGGCACCCTCAAGACAACTGGGTAATTAAAGTTTTTCAGTACACCAATACTACCTAAACAGGTATGGAAAAAAACATGTATGTAAACATGTGTGGAAAAAGATTCACTACATTCTTTACTATCTATAGCAGATTAATAAAAGAGAAATCAGCAATTGGAGATGAATGTGAATTGCTGAGAACATATTTGATACCATTCATGCATATCTATTTCAGTATTAATAATGTACAGTGCAGTAACTTACAGATCTTTGTAAAACCCAATTTAATGACTTAATATCAACGATACAAAAAGATACATTTCGTACATCGGGCATGGCTTCTAGCACCCACTTAACTTCC
This sequence comes from Ceriagrion tenellum, assembly GCA_963169105.1. Classification (NCBI taxonomy): domain Eukaryota; kingdom Metazoa; phylum Arthropoda; class Insecta; order Odonata; family Coenagrionidae; genus Ceriagrion; species Ceriagrion tenellum. Next base: position 29,011,495 of record OY720643.1, on the reverse strand, counting down.
CGGAAGTGACGCTTGTTCCCCAAAAATGACGATCAAAAACATACGCAAACAAAAGAACATCACTATATCACATACAGAAAAATATTAATTGCACAATTGTCTTGAGGATTCCACATTGCCTTCCCTACTTCATGTAGAACTATAAAAACAACATCTAGAGAAAATGTAGTAAGTTGATACAACATTTTATGAAAATTCATGGGCAACAGGACAGTTGCCATGGCAAAAAAGTGCAATGACGGAAGGGCCAGTGAGGAGGGGGGCATAGTTGTAAAGTCATAAGGGAGAGAGCCATCAGTGTGGCCACTATCCAGGCGAGACCAAAAGGTAAAAGGCATGTGGCAATATCATCTGGGTTGGGGGCGAGGGATGTGTGAACCCAGGGTGGGTAGCAGAGCAGAATTTGCTCACTGCCCACCAAGACCGTCATGCGTGGTGAAGAGCCACATCCTCCACAAGGCGCCCCTGGTTTTCGCTGAACATGATGGATCTAGACCTAGCTGGTCAATAACTAGCTCCCCTCACCATGGTGGCTCCCCGTGCCAATGGTGACCGCGTCCGCGGGGCGGAGGGTAAGAAGTCGCCAACGGGGAAACTCCGGATACAGGGCGACCTCCGGTTTTATTTAGCCTTACCCATGCATGCGGGGCTCTGTGTGGGCAGACCATTTATTTCCCTAGCTACTCGTGGGATCATTTATGGAACCTAAACATAAAAAAACCTTCCGGAGGTTGCTATAAGGCGAACTCCACCTACGGACGCAAGTCCTATGTCTCTGGGGACGGAGGATGCACTGTTGCGAGCCCAGTCGGGGATCCCAATGGAAGTGCCTCCTCCTCCTTCCCACAACCCCTACCCAGGGAGTCTCCTTGAGGGATCCCAAATTTTCAGGTAACCCCTCTGGAGCAGGGGGACACTGTCCAACTCCTCTGAGTCCACTTTGAAGGCAGTACCCGGGTCCCCCAAGTCGGACTCGGAAGCCTCGATTATTACGCTGGGGAGCATCTCCAATAAAATGGAAAAGCTTACCACCAAACAAAAAGAAAGCGGCGCAGCCAGGAGAAGACAGAGAAGAGAGAGACATAGACTGCGCGCCAACAAGGCTACAACCTCGGGGGATCCTGGGGTCCCTCACACTGGGGGAAAAACCGGTGATGGCAGCGTCACAGGCCGATCTCCTAGGTTAGGGGCGAGTTCCGCTGGGAACTGAAGAGGTGCGCCTCAAAAAAGAGCGAGGGCCCCAGGGGATACCCCTACAAACTTGGCACAGGATGCCAAGAAACCAGACTTCATACCCAAACCAGGAAAGACAGTCGACACCAAGGCTGACTCCTTCCGTGGCATCAGCCTCATATCCTTCATGCTGAAAGCACTGGAGAAAATAGTAGACAGGCACATTAGGGAAGGACCACTAAAAGAAAATCCCTTACACCTGAACCAACATGCCTATCAAAAAGGCAAATCAGTTGAGACAGCACTCCATAACCTCGTTACTAGGGTAGAAGGGGTACTGGAACATAGGATGTACAGTTTGGGCACTTTCCTCGACGTGGAAGGAGCCTTAAACAACACATCCTTTGATCAAATCTGCCTTGCAGCCAGAAGACATGGCGTTCATGCACATATTGTCAACTGGATCAGGCTAATGCTTGAAGAAAGAACCGTCAAGGCTGCTCTTAGAGAGAGTATGATGGAGGTGGCTGTGACTCGTGGATGCCCTCAGGGGGGAGTTCTGTCCCCAGTGCTATGGAACATGGTGATCGATGGCCTTATTTCAACATTGAATAAGGCTGGAGCCTACACCCACGGGTACGGAGATGAAGTAGTGATTCTCATCACTGGCAAGTACCTCAATACCATTTCGACACTTATGCAGAAAGCCCTGGATAAAACGATGGGCTGGTGCAATGAGACAGGGCTTACTGTGAACCCAGGAAAACGAAACTTGTATTGTTTACAATAAGAGGAAAAGAAGACTCATACTTCCTTCACTACAAGGAAGGCTCCTACAACCTTCAAAAACAGTTAAGTACCTAGGAGTCCTCCTGGACTCCAAACTTAACTGGGGGCGCACCTTGAGGAGAAAACCAAGAAAGCATGTGCCTCCTACATGTAGTGAAACCTAGCTTTCTACACTGCTCAATAGTCTGGTGGAGGAAAACATGGCAATGTACTGCCAAGAAAAAACTCAACCACCTGCAAAGAATGGCCTACATGGGCATCACGGGGGCAATGAAGACTACCCCATCTTTGGCTCTGGAAACCCTACTGGGTCTTGCTCCACTGAACGTGGAAGTAAAAAACCCAAGCCAGGGTAGCAGCATATCGTCTCAAGAGACTGGGACAGTGGAACGACAGGGGAAACCCATTCAGAAACAGGAAAATATGGCTGGAGCTCAGGGAGTCAAGCCCTAGCTTTGAGATGGGCTCAGACACAACAACAGCTTCACTCATCAATACACCCCCACTTTTCAAAATCCACTTCCCGGAAAGGGAGTGGTGGACAAAGGAAGGGGACAAGGACCTTCATAATGGGGCCCAATTATGTTTTACTGACGGCTCCAGGAAGGAAGGGAAAGCAGGAGCTGGCATTTATTGCCAGCACCCACACAAAAGGCTCCACATCTCGTTGGGAGCATATGCAACAGTCTTTCAGGCAGAGGTCTATGCTCTGCTGACCAGTGCCCATGCCGTAAAGGAAACAGGTCTCAAAGGCAGACCAATTCACATATACTCCGACAGCCAAGCTGCCCTAAAGGTCCCGGAGTCACCATGGTGCAAGTCAAGACTACTTCTTGAATGTCGCAATGCGCTCAATTCACTGAATAGTCTTGGAAAGGTAGAACTCTTCTGGATCCCAGGACACATGGGCATAACTGGAAATGAGATAGCGGATCAACTCGCTAAAGAAGGCTCAAACCACTCACTGATGGGACCTGAGCCTTTCATCCCAATTGCATCCTCAACAGGGATAACAGAGATCAAGAAGTGGGGCCTTGCCCATCATTCTGAGATCTGGCAGAACACACAGGGGCTTAGACAAGCCAAGCTCCTGATTGAAGGACCCAAACTGGGACTGGCTAGAAGACTCATTTTGCTAAACAGAAGTCAACTACGTACCATAGTGGGACTCTTAACTGGACAATATCACGTCATGAGGCACCTCCATCTTTTGAAGCTGGTGGACTCTGCCAGATGCAGATGGTGCGAAGAAGAGGGCAAGACAACATCTCACATTCTCTGTCACTGTCCAGCCCTGATGAGGACTAGAATTAGGCACCTGGGATCCCTCTTTCTGCAACCAGCTGAAGTTAGGGGTATCCCCATTGGGGACATTCTGGCCTTCAGCAAGGCCATCAGTCTCTTTGGGTGATACAAACAAGGTGGTCAGCACAAAGGACCAACAGGTCTAGGTGCCTCAGGTCCTCCTGGGGGGACCTCCACCACAACTAAATCTACCGTACGACATTCAAGTCCCTAATGCACTTTTTACACCCTCTCACTTTTTGAGCTGTCATCAGACGTCTTTTGTCACGGTATCTGTACCACCTGATATGAGTTGTATTAGCATGACTTTGCAACTGTTGACTACTTACATAATGATGAATGTAATCATCATGATCACAATGAAATGATGAATTACTTAGATTTCCACAAAAGATTTATTGCATCCTTACAACCCAGGTTTCATCCCTGCACGACATCATCAGGTAAAGGTATCAAATCTTTTATGGAAAACTGAGTAATTAATCATTTCATTATGAAGGAATTCCACCAAGTTACTGTCAATACCATTAATTCTATCATGACCATTGAGCAAGTGTACTGTTATGAATCTTGCTAAAGTATTCGTATACTAATGAAAGAGAAAAGAGAAAAAGAGCGATTTTAATTCTACTGCCCAGGGCCCCCAAACACTGAAAAACATCACTGGTGAATTTGCATATTAGCCTAACAGGAAAAAAGATATCCCTCCCTAATATGCAAATTTATTGTTATAGCTCATAATTAAGGTTGAGGTGAAGGTTAAATTTGATGAATTTTAATGTTGCATTCCAGGGCAAGAAAATTTTTACTCACCAATTGTCCTGGTAGTCATCCCCCAAGAATTTTGGTAAACATGCTTTTTCTCTTGTGTATCCGGGTCTTCATAAACAATGTTGAACATTTTTGAAAAGCTTTGTCCAAGATGATGTGATGTTGCTCCCTTAAGAGGAAATATTTAATGTTTAAATGAGATTCAACTATTTCTGGCTCAAACCTAATTTAGCATCAGCTGGTGTTAAAAGCTTTTGAACGTCAATTTCTTCAGACTAGAGTGAGGGAAGCCTATTATTGACTAAAGCAACAGTAGGATTTACAGGTTTACCAATATCTATCATTGAGTATGGGTATATTCTCTATCTATTTAGCTGGCTTCTCGGAGCTGAAGAGGTCTACTTCAGGCCTGAGAAGTTAGCAGGATGGCTGGAGAAACTACCTATGTATAAGGATGATAAAAGAAAAATCTGGAAATCCAGATGTTTCATTTTAAGTGGGGCTGAAACCTGAAAAGTAGTTTTGACATAAGCAATATTCTCATCTGATGTACCTTTAAAAAATCTGAATTTTACCAACCTAGGTTATAACTAAAATCAATAAATAGGATGGTAGGATATTTTCAAAAGAACACAAAAATAATTTTGGGTAATATCTGATGGGGAGTAAGTTTGGTTTTTTAATAAAATTGTTGAAATTACATATTTCATAGAAAATAATAATAGCAAATAGGTATGTTACGCATTGTGAAAAATGACATCCTGGGGCAGTGAACATTTTGAGTGCGATGTCCAGAAATGTTCCACAGCCATTACATCATTCAATTTGGCCTATGGTATATGAGTATTAAAACTCATGCTATTGTTTATCAGTAAACCTTATGTGAATTTTTCTCTGGTGACATTAAAAAAGTTTCAAAAGAGAAAAAGTTTCAGTAACCACAAATGATTTGTGAAATATGAATTATTACTTTAATTTTTTTCAGGATATGGCTAAGAAATTTGGTCAAATCTTTCAGCACAACAAAATGGATAACATGGAGTGTGGACTTATATACATGGCACATAAGCCTGGAATATACAGAAAAGTAAAGTATACATATATATAGAAAGGGAGACAAACAATAAGGTGCTTGGCATTGTCGGTGGGGAGAGGCTAGTGATGACAGGCCCTTGAACAATGGTATCAACCTATTGAAAATTGTGATAAGAAAGAAACCTTGGGAAATTTGTGAAACTTGTGCTAACCTGGATCCCTCTTCCACTTGCTGATACAAATGCCTCAACTGTAGTTGTATAGTCAGCACCAGCAAACTTCTCTTTCTCTGTCTTCGTACCCCTCACAACAGGAATGGCCAGCAAGTCAGTGTATACTTTGGTGTATAGATCTGTAAGGGTTGAGGTACACTAAAAAATCAGCCTTAACCAATAACTAAGTCATACATATGCTGTAATAATTATCAGAGGAGTCAGAAATGCAAAAATGACTGATAATCATGCATTTAAGCAAAACTATCCACGCAATGGTGAAATTATGCAGCTGAAACCCAAGTAGCAATTACAGAGAAGATATTTTACATTTACCTTGAGTTCCACCATACCAGAAATCAGAGGCAATCCCTGGAATTTATTTCGGTGGGGAGACTACCTCAGTGATTGGAGTGTTCAATGTTGTATTTGATAACTACATCTAGTTGTTAAAATTGTTCTGTAAAATCCAACATTTTCGGGGGGGATGTATCCCCATGACCCCCCCCTGGGATTGCCCCTGCCAGAAGTATATACTTGGGTTCCTTTTCTCTGTTAATGTCATTGGTCCAGCAGAAAGGGTTCTCAGGATTCCATCCAGCTTGGAAGGTCCATGACCAGGATGGAAGGTCGAGGACCTTCCAACCCAGATGGAATCCCAAGAAGCCTTTCCGCATTCTATTCACCAGGAAAGCCTGAAATCTTTTATCATCGGTCCTGTCACCATGGCATGCTTTTACTTCACTAACACAAATGTGATCTATCTTATCTGATAATATATGGCTTACCAAGAATAGACATAACTTCTTCTTCAGCTTCCTTCGGGTCTGAAAATGCAGTATGACCTTCTTGCCAAAGGAATTCTCGCGTTCGAAGAAATGGTTGTGGGTGTTTGAATTCCCATCTCTACAGTGTATAAAATTATTAGAAGTTTAGAAGCAATTCTTTTTTTTGTGATTGCAAAATAAACTTAAATTCCTACTGACCACAACATTATTCCATTGATTCAGTTTAATAGGTAGATCTCTGTATGACTGCACCCACTTTGCATAGGCTGGATACATGACAGTTTCACTGGTTGGTCGAACAGCAATTGGCTCTGCCAAATCAGAATCTCCAGACTTAGTCACCCAGGCAACCTGAGGCAAGGGATACAATTATACACAAGTTGAGTAAGTAAATACATGAAATTCTGAGGATTAACATACATGAGTAACATAATCTGAGATGTTACAGCAATTGCAAGGGTTTACATTCAAAAGATAATTGATCTTGCACAAATGCCACAAGGCAATCCAGTCAATACCATCATAGGTTTCAACATGAGAAACCAAAATAAACTGATGATTTTCAAACTCATGGAGAAGAAATTTCTCTCCCTTGCTTATATTCCTTCCTAAATATTATAACCACCATAATGACTTTACTATTTCATTGGACTTTTACTCTTCTATAGATAATAATGAGAATCGGCTTGCAAATATACACGGGGTCAAGCTTTGGAGCTTGAGAGCCTCCTGAGTTGAAATATTGAGTGTAATCATACAGCCTGATGATATCTGGGTATGGACTTAACAGTATTAGCAAAAAGGCAATTAAAAATAATAGATCTACAATAAATGTAGGTGCAGTCTTGATCCATTCCACCACCTGTCACGTCTGCACCATAATGATCACAGTAGGTGGCAAATACAAAGATATAAACCCAGATAGCATGTAAGCTTTTGCTAAGCTTGATTTTCCCCTGCCACATCAAGCTTGATTCAAGCATACCTTAAGCAGTCCATGCCAAGCTACAGACCAAGCACTTGATTCAAGCCAATTTCAAGCTTGCCGATACCTTGATGCATGCAGAGGCGTAATTATAGTTCATCTTATGTTGAATGAAGTCGTGCACCATGTTAAAATTGTGTGAGAAAATTTTAGAAGCCTACAATACTTGCATTTTAAAGTTGTGAAAGAGAAGTGATAATCAATAGGTGCCTCAAACAATTAGTTTTGGTTATCTTTCTTCATTAACCTGCTTTTGTTCATTTTGAATGTAGCCTTTGTAAAATAGTTGTGGATCACACCTTGTACGAAGATGAAATAATTAATATCCTGCATTGAATCTGGACAACTTGATTCAGACTTGCTGGCAAGGGAATAGTCAACCTTATTCAAGATGGAACTTATGCTTGAATCAAACCGGAAAATCAAGCTTGATACAAGCTACACTGTTAAGGTTGCAGAAAGCTTGACCAGTGGAGACTAGCTTGCTTGAAATAAGCTTAATAGCTTGAATTGTCAAGCTTGATTAAGGCTGACTTTAAATTTTTCTATCTAGGAAGGGACTCGCAAGTGAATAGCACCACAAAATATAGGAAGATTTAGTTGTAAGGGATGTGATCAAACTACATTAACCATTCTTCTACCGATGAAAGAGAAAAAGCTTACATGGTATGCATTGGTTTTACATACAAAAATAAACATAAGCTTCACAGGCGTACTATCCTCAGGAAAATTGATGAGAGTTAGCTTACATGGCTCCTGAAAATGCTAATGTTTCCAATTGCTTTCTCTGCATTATTACTTCTTATTGAGCCACACGCTTCTCATTTGAAGTTATTGACTGCAGATGGCCATGTATGGTGAAAAAAAGATTCCTACATAGGATAAGGTACTGCCTCAGATGGTGGATATGGGAGATTAGGCAAGAACCTGCACATAAATAGTGAAGAGGTAGCTGAATAAGTGGGACAGGGAAGAATGAAAACAGTAACTATGAATTTCATTAAGATTTAGCTTTTACAGGCAGTTTATCCAACCAAATATAATACCAGATATGAGGATAAATTTTTGTTACCTCTGGTGCAAAGTCTGAGATGTGTGTTTTTTCCGTCTCCAGAACATTTTTTGACACAAATATGGGAAAGTAGCAATTTTGAACTCCAAGTTTTTTGAATTGAGCATCCAACCATCCTTTAATCACCTCCCATATTGCATAGGACCATGGTCTTAAAATGTAGCAGCCACTCACATCATAATATTCAATCATTTCCCCTTTGGTAATAACCTGTCAAAATAGCAATTTTAAATTCTTGGTTAAAACCTTGGTTCTTGGTTAAATTAAGACATACATGGCTTACTCATTATATACTACCAACAATTTTAACTGTCAATTACATTGCATCAATAGGTTTGCTAACATAAATGGTGCAATGAAATGGAATTATACATTACCTGAGAATACCATTCTGACAAGTTTTCTAACTTCTTCACTTCTAAACCAAGCCGAGTTGATTTCTTTGCTTTTCCCAAACTGTCACCCTTGTCTGCCTTGAGAGACAAATAGTTATCACAAAAGAGCAGATAATGAAATAATTTCGCGAGTGTGATTATTATATCAAGCAAATAGTTCGTCAGTATTTACTTAAGCCCTTGTACTATGGGGTGGAAATGTAAATGTTAAAATATATCACGTTCACACCACCTTTGATTACTAAGGAGATAAACATTCGAAAAATGATTACTTAATAGCATATGTCTTTTTACGCACTTTCTTATTAGCACCCTCGCCAGATTCACCAGTTCCTTTGCCCTTGGAGATTTTCATTTTCTTCAACGAGGAAATAACGACCTTATCATTTTCCAGTTCCATTTTAGAACTACAGTCTTCGCTTTCACACTAAAGCTGTAATCTGTCTCTGCAAGAGCTATCCGCTGAGTCGGTGCTGAAAGTTTGGCTGGAGATTTCGTCTGCTGATGTGGCATACTTCCGAAGCAGGAAACTTTCTCCTTGTTAAGTTCGCGGGGTTTTATATACATTGATGATTGGTCGAAAGCGCTGAGGGGCTGAACTCGGAACTGACTTCTCAAATGTATCGGTTCAAATAGTTAAGAATACAACCAAAAGATGTCACGTTTGTCGTGTCAAATCATTTATCATAATCTGAAGTTTTTCTATTGACTATGCCATTTAAGTTAATTATTGGTATTACTAGAATTTAAAAAAATACTTATGATTTTTCAACTGGTTTAAGATTAATTTTATTGTGATACTTCTTTCATGAACTTCAAGTCATAAATGACTTCATCTTCTGTTGTGCGAAAGTGAATATGGTTGACTACCGAGATGAATTCACCTTTACGGTGTGAACTGTGTGGTCTGGAGGATCATTTGCTCCGTTGTTCCCGGTGTAGAACTGTTTATTATTGTTCTAAAGAACATCAGAAACAACATTGGAAGAATCACAAGCCTGTTTGTGGGAAGAGTAGAGTTGACAAGAGTGATACTGAGAATTCATCAACTCAGTCTGACAATACTTTAGACTCGGTGGCTAAATTAAAGGTTCGTGATAGCTCTAAGATTGAAAAATTTGAACGAAGGAGCAAGGATAAGAAGTCAGAGTCTGAAGACTGGAACAGCAGTGTGATAACGTTTGAAGGCAGTGCTGAATGTGAAATTCTAAATGCCGGAACCGAGAGACTGAGTCCAAATCTTGACTTCGGAGAGAGAGACGGTAATTTGGCTCCAGAAGATTCTGCCGAGGACACTAATAATACATCCAAAATGCCATTGAATGAGACGTCAGTAAGTGAACTAGTTTTGCCGAACAATGGGGTGGGATTTGCTGATACTAATCTTGCTTGCAAGTGTCCATTACCACCATTCTTACACAAAAATCATCGTGAGAGAAAGTGGATTATTGAGGAAATTTGTAGGAATGTGATAAGAGACATGGATGAGTATGGTGTGTGTGTAGTTGACAACTTCTTGGGACCTCAAACTGGTCGAGAGGTTTTGAAGGAAGTCACTGGGATGTATAGCAAAGGAGTTTTCACGGACGGACAGCTGGTCAGTAGTAAAGCTAAAAGTGCGAAGACAATTCGCGGTGATCAAATTACTTGGATCGATGGTAAAGAGAAGTCGTGTAAAAATATTGGACATTTGATAAGCAAGGTTGATTCCATCATTATCACAGCAAATAGACTAAAGAAGAATGGTAAATTGGGGGATTACAACATCAATGGGAGGACCAAGGTGAGTTGGTTCATTCTCCTTTGTTTCTTAGTAATTTTACCCGTTAATGAAATGATACCAATGGTCTATAGGTACGTTAAAGACCAGTATTCTCTACTTATTTGAAAACTCCCAATTATGATAGAATAATTATCAGTTATAACGTATACAATTGTTTAGAGGTAGATTTACAGAATGTTCTCTTATTATCTACGTCGAAATGAATGTTAATACATTAGAATCGTACATTGTGATATGTGAAATATTGTATGCATTGACTGTTTGCGTGATGTGCATAAAAATTATGCTGACTATTCATTTTTCCTGGAAAACTATATTCGCGATTCTTGTTGCGTTGCGGGCGTCCCAATTCAGCTGTCAATCGGCTTGCGCCAGTTCTAGTAAATTCTGCGCTTATTTAGTCTTCGTCGTTTGTTGATGGATGCGGAGTATTTAGGTTATGTGGAAAATGTTCAGTAATCAATGCATTTGTAATTGCATGCAGTATTAACGAAAGAAAAGGATTTTAGTTACCCGAACTGTTTGCGTATTCTTCCTGAGGGGATATTATGCTAAATCTTGGCTCGAAAATACCAATGTTTCCATTAATTAAACGCTAGACGTAATTCGCCTCAAAATGCACCTCTTGGCAGTACGTTTGACTACTTCAGATTTATCTGTTAGTATAGTGGAATGGCTATTTTTTCATAACGGAGCGCATTTTCCAGTATATTTAATGCGCTCAGGTCATCCGGCATCGAATTCCCTGGAGGAAGCCGGTTGGAGGATATCATTGAAAAAGTGATATTTACAGTTGGGTGTGGTGTATGTGTGCACCAGGTTGGATTCTACGACTTTTCTGATCAAATTTGTCCTAGAGATGGATCCTATTATTCAATTGATTTCTTCTTGTATATTTTCGTATGTAAGCGTTCATTTCGAATACCGTGGATAATAGCTGCAATAAATTCTACAAATGAATTTAAGGTATTATGGATTAGTGTGGTACAATATATGCATAGCTTCAGCTGTTATTATTTCCTCCGTCATGAGCTCTGGAGCAGTCTGTTGCAAATGGAGCTATATGCTACTAATTTCGTTCATAATGCTTATTAATGTTTGAGTTTATGTTTAAATTCTCTCTCTTCTCCATATTAAATGTTACGAGGGGAGTTTTCCAAATTTGATAAATACATTTCTTTTCTCTGTCGTTTACCCAAAGCCGTGTCGTATGCCCGTATCATATATTTCACCTGAATGTTTTATCCTTCAATGATATAGCATCGTAATCGATCTTGGCGGATAAAAATGTATACTCCTTGGAGTCATCCTCGAGGTCTAGCGCTCTGTCAGATATTTGGACCTATTTTTCCTATATCATTAGATAATTGCATGAGATTCTAAATGGTACTCTGATCACCGTATCTGTGTAAATGCAAGTGGCTGCACATTCCAGAAACAGCCGGGTGCATGACCGCGGAAGTGAAAAAAGGTGCGTACTACTCTTTCGGCGTTTCTGGATTAAAATCACTCATTAGCGTGAATTCTATCTTTTAACGTCGTTGGCCGAGATTAGAAGCAATTTTTCTTGCTTTATTGTTGTGATGTACCTGTGGGTATGTTTCTTGGTGTATTTGCATAGTTAGGTGGTCAAATGACCTCTTTATCGAAATAATTTATTTTTCTTGGTGATTCGAGGAAAGACAAAATTAGAAGTGCAGCTGCTGCATTTTAAATGTTTCGTTCTATCATTTTAAACGCTTGTCGTCTTTCGTTTGGTCCACCATAATTATTCCGGAATGCGCCAAGTGCCGTTCAGCTTTTGGCTACGTAGTTGCATCGCTTCATGTTTTTGCTGTGAATTTCAAAGCTTTCACGGTAGCCTCTGATCCAATATATGTGGATGCGTAAGGGTGTTTCCATGTGGCGAATGTTGGAGGCAAATCCTTCGGTGGCTGCCTTGTTTCCCCGTGAAGTCATGGTCGATACAGGTCGTGTGGCCAGGGCCGTCACATGTCAGCCCGGACTCGCCGAGTGCCATGCTGGCCCGTCGGCGCGATCAGCTGATCTACTTCCCACTGCCCGCCCCCTCCACTCCCTGTGACTGTCGTCGTGTGACGTCAAGAAAATATAAACATAGGTCGGGCAGTGAATGAAGCTCGTATAGTGAGATTTTCCGCGCATCCTCTCCCGCGCAAATTGATTAACAAAAGGCCTTGAACAATTGGACGCGCGTGCGATCGTATCATTCACCCATCGCTGGGAATACTTTAAGTTTTTTCGTTGCATTTGACATTTCCATTGAGTATTATTGGTGCCACTGAAAAACGCATGGTCATGGTCTTTGGATTGATTTGGTTTTGATATTAATGCATACTAGTGGTGCATATTTTTGTCGTTGATTGTACGATATTCGTGCTCCAGCTGTTCATACAAATTTTTAAGATTAAATATTTATAAAAATATAAAGTTGGAATCTTATTTTCTGGTGCTTAGTTGAGCTTAGCTAAGGAGTAGTGATTCGCGTTGTTTTCTTGAAATCAATCTATCTTAACAAATAGTGTACTACAAATTTTGACTCTGCGGTTATGCTGGAGTTGTATGGGGGTGGTCCAAGGATTTATTCGACTGGATGGTGTCTAAATCAACACGCTTTCGGTAAGGGGTGTGAACCCATGGCTTAAAAAGGTACTGTGGGGGGAGAAGCATAGTTAATGTGGCCTCTTACTGGGAAAGGTCGGAATCTTTTTTTTAGAATGTTTTCTTTTAACGAAAAAATGACCAAAAAGTTGACTCGTTAATAAATTATCGATGCATTACAGTTTTTTCGTTCTTGAAAGACGTGAGTTTATGAGGCACGGATAATTGTTTGTACTGTGTCGAAAGAATGCGGGGAATACTTCCTTTTACTTTCCTTCACGACACGTGACAAAGGGTATTTTTAACTTGTTGGCAGTTAATTTTTGTGTAACATCTTTCTCATCGTTAGACTCAGGCCCGGGATAATATTGCCTCGTCAATTTATTCAGTGCATCCAGTAGTGGTGTGCTCACTGCTTTATAGGAAATGTATTCATTTTTGTGGAGCTGCCTAGTAAATGGTAGCATATTTTTAAGATACCAGAACTAGCCTTATTAATTGTATTACATATTGCGGAGTCACCTACAAGTGCGAAAATTTCTCTGGAAAAATGATTTGCTCGTGATATCGAGTGCTCGACCCTCCATTCGTCGATATAGCACCGAGTGTTTTTGCCAGCCAAGGCATCGAGGCGAACTTTTCTCCTTTAGATTTTTGTGGGATTTTAATTTTCTTGATGGAATCCTGGGATGATGCGATGGCAAATATTTTGTGTCGAAGGCTTGCTGTCTTTGTCCCTTACACACTCAAGTTTTCCGCGGTCAAAGGCTTGTAGTGCAGAACATCGGTGATGGGAAATCTAGGTGATCTTTTCGATTTCAAGTACGATGACTGAAAATACGATTAATATGCAGCTTATTAATCAAACCAGAGTTTTAGTGTGTAGTTGATCCTCCCCGGAATAATGATTTGGTGGTTTCACGTTGCAGCACTACAGTGGATTGGGTGAATTCTTTGCACTCGCCATAATTGTAATGAGTGTTGCTATAGCGACCCTCTGGTTTTCCACTTTCACTCATGAATGACTGATGCCCCTGCGGGTTGTTGACTGCCTCTTAGTTGGCGGCATTATGAAGGAATGTGAAGTGGATCATAATGGAATTGAGCATTTAGTTTAAAAGGAAATCAAGTAGTGAAGAGTTAAAACGACCTAATCGTCAAAATTTTGACTGCTATAGGTAATGGCGTCTTGTGCCGCATTTTCCGTTCATCTCTTAGTTAATGATCGTATCCATTGGTTATTTGATGTAGTTTTGACAAAAGCGCAAACAAGATAGTCTTAAATACGTGAAAGAGGTCACAAAACCAGTTTAATTTCCGTTTTTTTATTATATCCTTACAACCGGATCTATTGAGTGCAAAATAAAAGTGTCAATAAAATGTGTAGCCATTTAGAAGAAACCCTGTGAAATCACTAGGCAGTACAGCATCTCAGGCTCTGTTGGTAATAAATGTTTCCCATTTCTGCAAATTCTAACACTGCTTGTTTACTACTATATTCCCATACAATGCTTATAAGGTCCTAAGCATACACAAGGAAAGCATTTTCTAACGTCATACGAGTGTATTTGTTTTTCATAAGGCAATATTTGCCCGACGAATTGTTGCACAAATGTCGAGGGTAATAATGCAGTGACGCCATCGGAGCCCAAGAGAAATTCATGTTTGTAACATTTACTATTGCATGGCGTCCAGAAATAATCCACTTAAATGATCCATCCCTCTCCAATCTCGAAGTCCATTCTTATGCTTGCCTCATTATAGTTTTATTTAATGGATATAATGTTTTCGTTTGAAATTTTTATTTATTTATTGATTATGTCTGCCAATGTAATAGCCTTTGTGCCGTTTTTGGTGGTGAAATAAAATTTAAAAAATGTTTGGAACGGTGGAGAAAATTACAGAAAAACCGCAGAATGCGGAATGCTGATGGAATTACTGATGCTGCCGGAAATACTTTCGAGCAGGTAGAGCAACTCACCTTACTTGTTGGAACTGTTTTGGGAAGTGGGTTTACCTTCATAAGCATAAGGAAATGACTGGAGGGACGAGGGATCTGATCACAGGAACTTGTGAAAAACGGAAAGAATCGGTAGATTTAGACCACGGTGTCGAGTGTGGTGTGATGTGTTTGCCTGGCTGGGCTTTGAAGGGTGTTCGAAGATTTGGAGGCTTCTTTGTTGAAGCTCGAACGGTGTGAGGAAATGAAGGCTTGATGAAAAGGGTTGGGAATTAAATAAATTTGGCGCGGTAGATGTAAAGGAGGCAGACTCAGTAAGTGAGAACGTGTAATGATACCAAAGGATCTTGGATACGAAATAAATGAGGATGTTTGGGTAAGGGCGAATAGTTAGGAAAATTATGTGGATTTTGGATGTCATGAAAGAAGAAAAGTATTGAAGAATTTCAAAGGAAGTTCATGGAGTATTGGTACGTGTAACAGGGTTGCATGCGAATGAGGAGGAAAATGTCATGGAAAATCTATTAATCGGGTTTGATATTTATAATTTAAAACAAAAGGACTAGTACGTGTCTACAGTATTTTCTTATTTGTTCCACGTGTTTGGCCACTGATGGCATCATGAGGTACATGAATATTCAGAGAATGCTTTTTTCAAGTTATCATTGTTTGTTTTCGTTGTTTAGGGGTGGGGAGTGAGAGAGATTAGGGAGAAGGTTGAGGAAGGCAGGAATCGGTAAAATTGTGACCTAGGTAGGCAGTGTGGGGAAGTTGTATTTGTTAGGGGTTTTTGTCAGAAAAAAAGTGGAAATAGGTGCAGGAATTATTGCTCATTGCATAATATGGAGTGCCTGATTATCTCGAGTTGTGAGAGCGTCCATTATCAAGCTTTTAGGAAAGACGATAAAATTTAGGGGAGAAACTGGTCTTGGTAATCGTTCTCATAAAGGTGTTTTTCCGAGAGTGAGTCCTTATTTTTGTAACTCGAGCGACATATCCACGGTAGTCGCACGCCTCTGCTGCCGCAATTATTGTGGTTGTGAATGCAAATGTGCCCCGAAATGTCTTCGTGGACCGAAACTCACTTTCTGTCCTTTTGTAACGTGCAGTGTTCCATATCGTTCCTTCATTTGGCGACTCGTTTAAATTTTGACAATCAGCGTCTTTACTAAGATCTTAAGTCTACTCGATCTATTGAATCAAATGAATATTATGTTGAAGCACTTCGTTGTTATTTTTCTCTTCGAGAGAGACTTCGCTCTGTAAATTCGTGTATTTTGTATTCAAACTGCAATATTTTAATCATAATCCCAGTGTCGTCTGTTCGGTGGCGTAATGTTTCGGAAATCGTTCGAAAGGACGGAGCTGTAAAGCCCGAGCATTTGGGTTAACTTGTTTTTTTAAGAGCCATTGCTTAAACTTGGAAAAAATGCTCCAATCCTTGCCTGCAACTGATGTGGAAATAGTAAGAAAAAAGTTCAGTGGCAAGGTCGACGATTTCTCTCTTCTGTTTTGTTTTTTTGCCGATTTTAGGCTTTATAATCGGAGCGCAGCGCATGATAGCTTTTGCTCACACAGTAGTTACTCTAACTATAACCAACTATAATCGTACTTGGTTGAATGAGTAAGAATGTGAGTGAATGGCGAATCCAATGAGTTTTTTCTACTTTGGTAAAATGCACAAACGTAATCTTTGTGGCATGTTACGATGTCCAATCCCATTGGGGTGGACATCGTACGTAACATAAGAGGTTGGAAACCGTGTTCCTCTATTCCCCCTCCACGTAGCCCTTCCTATTTCGATCTTTTGTCTCTGTCTCATTCGCCGTGTCTTATATTAGTGAAGAAGTAAAGATTTTGTATCGGGTGATGGGTGGTTTTTTCAATTTGATGATAAATTTGCGTCTAGGTAATTTAGAGGGCAATTACGACTGCGGTGTAACAACCAATCTTCTTAGGGTTTGCTGTTCAAACGTATTTATGCTCTCGGTTTTTGTTCGAAAATGGAAAATATATTAACTGGAAAAGTGATTCAGAATGAGTAATAATTGAAATAATTTTTTTGTTTGGAAAAGTTAATCGTTTATATAAATAAATTCGAATTTTCTTGAAGTGGGCGTGGCGTAAACGTAATCTTTGTGGCATGTTACGATGTCTAATCCCATTGGGGTGGACATCGTACATTAATGTACAATGGACGTCAACATTAATGTACAAATGATGTCACGTTACACTTTGTGACATTTGCTTGGTAGAATTACAGTTGCAATTTTATGTTCATTTTAGTTTTTGATTCAAATAAGGGATCGTCTTGGTAAATTTTATTACGAATGAATTTTAATATTTTTCAATTGTTATGAAACGGTTTTATTGAAATTGGATCTTCTGTTAAGCATGAAGCATGTATGCAGTCATTTTAGTAATTCTCCTTGATGATTATATTACTGTTAATTAGGAATATCGGCGAGAAGGTCCGTATGCTAGGTAGGCAGTTGAGATAATTGTAGCCGTTTAGGATGGGTGGGCCGGTTGGTAGGTTAATGAATGTCATTGAGATGCAGGAAGGGTAAAGAGAACGGCTTCGGCGTTAGCCAGCTCTCAGCGAAGGTCGCGTATTGGTCTGTAGGTAAACAACACATACGATAGACGGAGTGGTGTTCTCGTAGTCTGCGTAGCACCCACTTAAGGATTTCGATTCCGCTGGAAATTCTCCACTGCCGGGGTTCAAAGCTGGGCTCTAGGTGTGGTGAGCAAGTTATCTGTTCACCACACCAACGCGATCGTGCGGCACTCCTTGCAAAATATATGTATATGTTGTTATTGAGTCACGTTCATCCGCCCAGGTCCGTGTTTCAAGATCTCATTGATTGGGTATCGAAATCATGTCTCCTTTCTATCCGAAAGTTTTCGTCTTCTTATAAGGAGCTCTTATCGAGTCAATCGAGTCGACAAATCAAGGGACTCGGCTGCTATTAATGGGGATATCTTAAGGCCTGGTTGTGTTGAATTTTCAATCTTGTCTTATAATATCCTCTCCTGAAAATTTTAGAAAATGAAACCATGATCACTATTGAAAAGTGTTAAGGCATTTACATTGGTCGTCGGTTGAGTTGGTCGCTACCTGCGGATTCGAACCCGTGCCTTGGGGTTGGAAGTCAACTCTCCAGCTACTGCTGAATTCTTAACTCTTTAATAGTTGAAGAGGTCTGAATTGCGTGAAAACGCTTGGTTGTAATGTCATGGGTAGCTTTCATTTTTTTGTTTGGTTTCCTGAATCGTATTTGGCTCTGTGAGAGGCGTGGCCTCGCCGTATGCGTGCGGATTCACGCAAGCCTTCCTCTGGCTCGCAGCGGGTTCGCCGTGCGTACGTGCTGGACCTCACACACGGAATCGGCGGGCCGCCCTTATGTGTAAGACAACGAGACACGCGCGTGGGAAATCTTTTTTTTATTATTATTATCTGCGGGCGAAGAGGGACGCCGCCAAGCGCATCTCCTATTGGTCTGTCGAGGACTTTTGTTTCCGTTTATTTCCTCCCCTTCTATTTTAATCAGCGACGTTGAGAGGGGCTAGAAATCTTATCGGCATCGAACGTGTTTGTTATTGATTCTGACAAATCAAACGATGCGCCTATATTGTTTCCTTCCTCCCCCCTCTCTCCGATGCGACATGATACCGTTTCAAGTGTGCCGATGTATCGCTGCAATGTGAAAGCATTATGGTGAAAGAGTGTCGATGCAAACTGTATTGAACCTTACGCTTGAGCGCTTTCACTTTCAAGACCATCTGAACTGGTTAGTATCAAATGTATTTTGATAGCTGGAGGCAATTGGACGCTTTATTTCGTAGTTTTTCCTATTTATTTTTATTCCATTTTAAATGCCTATTGCCAAAATGCAAGATCAAAAATGTTAGTAATTCGTAAAGAATAAAGATAAGCTGGGAAGATTCCTGAAGAATTTTTAAAAAATCACCCAAAATTCGACGAGCCTTTAGTGCGTCTGCGCGCGATTTCTCAAAAGCTCGTTTTCCACTCGGGGCGTGCATTCAGACACGTAGGCATGGTGGAGTATCTTCTGTCTTTTTTTCGTTATTTGTATAGATTTTCACGGGGTGATACGATCCCGTCATCAAGTGATATAAATCTTCTTTATGTCTCTAGACCCATTCCGCATTGCATCCGCTTTACTGAACACGACCTCGCAAACGCTTGTCGTAAAAAATGAAGATATCATATAAATTTCCCACATCATCACACTCGTCTAGATTGTTTCCTTTCGGTGGCGTAAATCATGGGTGGAAACTACGTATGCCGAAAGATTATTTTTTTTGCAATGGATCCATGGACCCGATCGTTTTTCTAGCAAGTGGAATAATGAGAGTGTCCTTTGGTTCAGTGTGCTCAGTTGAAGTCTTGGCTGAGTTTTTGGCTCCTTATTAGTGATCCAGCTGTGATTCTCACCCGATATGTAAAAATTATTTTTCACACTCGCGGTTATTTACTTGTTCTGGACACATGAGAACAAGTTAATGATCTCCTCGCTGGCTTGAAATGACTCAATATAGTTTGAAATTCTCTTTTGCTATTCTTCGTTCACTCGAGGGAGTTCATTCACAGAGATGTTAAGTATGATTCCTCTAATGTCGTTTAATAATAAGATAGCTGAAGGAGGGCGGTTTGGACGCCTTTTGTCAGCTTTGAATAATATTTTCTGCAAGAAGGTCGTCAGGGTTCTTTGCCCTCGCGAGCACGCGAAGCGTCCGCCATTCTTCTCACGCTGGGAGTGTTCCCGTTTTGCGAATGCTCAATTGGAACACTCCCCCGTTTCTAAGAATTGTATGTTTTCTAGACGTGGGGTTGTGTTGCAACGTGTTTTAGTAGCTTGTTTTGCTCGATCTTTGGGTTGTGTCGCGACTCCGTATGTGAAAACAGACGAGAGATTTCTGCATTTTTATTCATGCCGCTTTAAAAGTTGTGTTATCCAATAAAGTCGTTGCTCCTACTTGAGAGTAAACCGGAGGCGCGAAAGCTGGAGATAGGTGGGCCTATATCATATATTTTTTGTGATAACTTAGTATCACAGCCTGAAGAGCCGATTGACGCATTATTTATATATAACTAACTTTAGCTTGCGATAGTTGTGGTGATGTGTTAATACCAGCTCAAGAGGTTTGGCGATTTAATGCTTTTAGGAATGTGAGTACATATAAGAAAAATACGTACCTTAGCTCCACATCTTTCAATTATGGAACGTTTTGCTATCACAACAGTTTTTTTCCTAAGTTTAGTGTCCCCCAAAACCCTAAGTAAATTCTGATATGATTTGTGATAGCAGTCATGTTGGTTATGATTTTGTTGCTTGAGTTTTTCTGATGGTTGAATTCTCGTTTCTACTCGCGCGGGAAATGTAAAAAAAAATGTTTTCCTTTATTATTTCACTGTCTGTTGGCTGGCCATTTTTTCTTGTACATCTTGTGCACTGTTTACTACACCGAAAAATACAATTTCACGATCTTGGAAAGTAAGTGGGTGAGACTATCTTCGTGTTAGATTCGAAGAACAAAAAGTGTCATGACTAATATTTTCTCCTGTCATCAAGAGCTGCGGAATGCGTATGAATTTCGCTTATTTTTCTCATTAACGTTCGGAAATCCAGCGCTTTGAAAGTTGGGCGAAACACGGCTTTTACGACATTTTTAAGATTTTACCTTTGGCGCTCGTTATTTTCAAGCGTTTTCTCATAATTATGTTATTTCAGTTAACGATTAAACCCCACTTCTTTCATTGTTTGCTGACTTCATCACTGTTCATGTAATTGTGACATTTTTGTTTGAATGAAAAAAAATGATCATTCAATTTCTGTCCATTCCATTGTCATTCAAGTCCCATTGAAACCAATGCCACTCAGTCGAAGTTTCATTCATATGCTGTGTATCAAATTGCCTATCCTGAATTTTTATTGTTACCTCTTTACGATAAGCCTTTTTAGATTAACATAAATTACTGATTTCTGTCGGGTGTGAACTTATTGTGAATGTCAAGGCCATTCACGAATATATTCTTTTGTCATGGGATAATTTTAGGGTTGGCAATGGGTGGAAGGTGACTTACCTAAAATTATGAAGGAAAACGATTTCCGTAATTTTACTTACTTGTAAATACAAAGTTGACTGGCATATTTTCGTTTCGATTTTTTTCATAAATTTGAAGTAATTAACATTTAATATGAAAGAGAAAATAAAGAATATTAGCAGTAATTTCTTGCTGACAAATTAATCTTATAGGCTTTGAAATCAACCTGACCCCCCGGTAAACTCTTCCTCACCCTACCTTACTAGTCAAAATCATTAAATTACGCCCATGCTCTTTGTTCTTCGTCGTCTTAAGGCCTGGTTAAGAGATACATTAACTTGTACGTGTTCATGTACAAGTTCATGTACAAATGCATGAACCAAATAGAGCAGGTTCTGTTTTCCTGTTCACACGTTCGTGCATTCGCACATTAACTCGTACGGGTTCATGTATCGTGGAACCAGGAATTTAGCGCGGACTGTGATCGGTCCTCCGGTGAATGTGTGGAAGCATCACTACGTTTAACTTATCTTTTCCTTAATTCTTCTTACTAAATAGTTGCCCAATAAATGTATTACGGTGACTTAACTTATATCGTTATCAGTCCACTTACATATTTTGTTTGGCTTGATTTTTGGAGTTGTCTCAAATTTTAGTGTAGTCGAATACAGCATTCACATATTGCAAAAATCTTGTAGGGTGATTTGTTTCTGGGTTTCCGGCGTCTGGTTTGCCAATGGGTATTTTTTATTTTATTTGATATACAGGTCAATTTAATGCACTCTTTTTACTTATTATTTTTTAAAACTATAACCCACTCTTATCTTATTTAAAATTGTTATTATCGTTTGATGATGGGAATTTGCCAAATTTACAACTTCTTCAAGTCCTGCGCGTCACATTTTGCCGGTTTTAAAAGTTTTTTCGACTGAAAATTCGGTCAGGGGACGCTGACGTATATTGATGCAGGTACTGCTGCCGTGGAACAGATGACGGTCGGCGGCCGCACTTTTCCTCCTCCGCTTTGGTATTGCCGCCGTGGTGCGCGACGTGGAGTCCCGCACGTAGGCACCGCTTTCCCCCGCCATCCCCTACTCCACCCCTCCCCACAACTCCTCTTCTCCCTCCTTCCTTCCCTCCCCCAGACGTCTCGTCTCCCTGCTGAGGGAGTAAAGAGGCCGTCTAAACCTCCCCTTCCGCCCCTCCAACCTTTCCCCTCGCTTCGCTCTTCCCGTCGAACCATCTGCCCCGCGTTGTAGGGTCAGCCGCCCACCCTTCGTAGGCCTTCTCACCCGGTTTAATCCTTGTACTACCCCCTCTCCCCCCCGAATTGTAAAGCTCCAAGAGGATCAGCAGCCTCCCTGGACCACCGTCTCAATACATATACTGACTTGGTGCCACACATGAATTCCTATAGTTTGGAAATGCACCACTTTGTCGCGAAGGAGGATTTTTTCTCGCTCCAAGGCCGTCTCCGAGCGCTTTGCCCGAGGTCTCCGCCGTCGCGGCGTCCCGCGGGCCGATTTGTCCAACCGCCCCAAACCTTCGCCACGTATATTTTTCGCTCATTTTCACCGGTTTGTGTGTCGTGGCTAGATACGGCGCCTAGCATTTTTTGGACGGCGACGACGGGTCCTGATCGATATGTTTTGTGTTCATTATAAGGAAACCATCCCCTTTGGCTTGATTATTCCATTTTGTGCGGTCAGCTCAACCTTAGAGGCATGAGGAAATATTTGTACGTAACCTCGTTTACGAGCTTCATATTCACCGGCGATAATCGTCTGCTGGATTTCGCTTGGAAACGGTGAGTACTGTATGCATATCTACGCTTCATAGTTGGTGCTCGGTCTCTCAAGAACATACTTCTTGCTAATTTTGTGAAGTAAAATTGCCGGACTGCTTAGGGAAGAGATGGAAATTATTTTCATTTGTAAGTGGTTGTTTTTGATGGCTATAAGTGTCTTCATTTAGATTGGATCATCTATGTCAATATTTCTGTCTCCCCTTGGTTGGCTGTGATGCATTTACACTTGAAAAGGGGAGTTTGTTCCCATGATGCGGAAGAACTATGCTGATAGCATCGTGTGTCGAGCATTGCTCCAGTTTGAAGCTACTTTCGCATTCATTCTGCCATGATCTGCTAACCTAATTATTCCATCTTCTTCCTTGTAATTCTTAGATCTTTGCCCTAGATTTTCTTCATTCCTTTTTCTGAAGCGGGTGAAGAAGTCGGGTTTGTTACGAAGCGAGTAAGATTATTATTTTTGATTAGCCCAAATGACTATCTCCCTAGCCTTTAATGTCGAATATCGCTGATTTATGGGAATTTTTTCACTCAAATTCTGACCGGCGGTAATTTTTGACGTTTTAGCGCTAGGAAAACTTTATCTAAATGTAATTTGTAGATATTTAAGTTTCATATTATTATCCGGATTTGGCATACATCATGTAAGCCTATAGCACTTTCAGCTAGATTGTGAAATTTAGTGTGGGCAGATGAGAAATCACTATTGTCGGTGTCAAATTTTGGCAGGGGCCATGTACTTACGAGATATCAGGAAATCTACATTTGGTTCGACTTAGGTAATCGCTATTTTCAGTATAACTGTCGCCTATCCTCACTATCACATGTGATTGGTATGTTGCTGTTGTCATTCGCTCAGTATTGATCCTCACTATCTCCTAATATTATGCTCTGAAAGAACTTTCTCATTTGTTCGAGGGAAAGTTTCCGGAAAGAAGTGTTAGTCTTGACCTGGAAACGAGGGCGAAGCCACCGATTTTTCGTTCGCTTTTGTTAGCTGATAATGCCTACTCGCGACCTCCATTCAAGCTGAATTCCCTCTTTTATGTATATTTTATGCAGACTTGATCCTCCCGCTTACTGTATTCTTCTGTGTGCTCCTTCATTTCATCCTCATCAGTTATTCGTGTGGAAGCAGTTTGACCTCTCCCCTTCGTGAGAATGGGAAAATTCATGCGTAGGGCTGTTAGATTTCGTTCAGATCGCCTTTAAAGCGGACGATCTTTCCTTCCTGTGTTGAGATTTTTTTTTAATCCGAATGAGCGCTGGCCTAAAGCTGTATTTAAATTATCTTCCTTTACGGATAGTTTCTTGTGAAGATTCTTGCTTATATTTCTTCGGTCTTCATTCTGTGTTTTCTTGTAATTGTTGTTGTCATTTTTGTCTATAAAAGCGAGTTTATTTGCTTTATTTTCGACCTGCACCGTCACTAATAAGCCCGTTTCTTCAAACACATCAGATTAGCTTACAGACTTATTTTCTTGAACCTATATCACTCTTCTTCCAATTTTTTCACGTAAAAAATTGCGTTCCATGCCGGAATTCGAACCTCTTAATTTGTGACATAAATGTTAACTCTTATACAGTAGACCTCCGCTTTATGATGGGTTCGACTTACGATCTGAGCTGATTTTGCGCGCGCTTTTCAAGATTTCAAATTTCTCCGATTTTGTTTTAAATACCGATAGTGTTTTAAATATTGGTTTAATAATATTTTAAATAATTTTAATCCTGGATATTTCGTATGCATTGGCTCTGACGCGTACACTGAGTGGATTGGCTTTGATGCTCTTTAAACCGATTCCTCGTCCGGAAATAATGCCGATTCAACATACGATGGAATTCACTTTACGGTCGGTCCTCCGGAACGGATTAATATCGTGAAGCGAGGGTCTACTGTACTGGATAACGGGAGACTCTTAGTTTTTTTGCCCATGAACTTTATTGCTCGCAATATAATTATTTAAGCTTTTTATTTAACATTGAGTATGATTTAAAGTTGTTCATTTATTTCTTCCATTGCCCTCTTTATTATCCAAATCGTTATTAGATTCCTGTCCTTCCACCATGACTCTCAAAACGTGCTCTTGGTAACCTCAATCCTTAGGCTCCTAGCCTTTCCATTTCCGATGAATTTGATTGGTATTTACGATTATGAATTTGAGATGCTGGACCAGTTTTAGCATGTTTCGTATTTTCTGGAGTAAGTAATGGTTATTTAAAGAGGTTGCCATTGCTTCCCCAGGCGGGCATCGACTAAGTAAACTCCCCCATTATCCATGTCCTTCACCCTGACCTTCTCCACTTCTCAATTTCGCCCGCCCCGTCACCTCCCCCTCCCATCACCTCCACACTCGCCCTCCGGGTGGAAGACCTTGTTCATGTGGTTTGATCATGAAATCAGAACGCCCGTATTTCTTTGATATTCTTGGGTGACTTGCAGTGTTCGCATCCTCGTATATTTATCCTAGTTCAATATTTCTTCTCATTTTTCCTCTAGTTTAACTCAACGATACCTATGTTATAAGGGGAGAAAATGATAAAATACGATCCATTTTTAAAGCTAGGTTATATTTCAAAAATATTTTTGATACGTATTTTCTCAAGTAATAAGATCGTAAAATAAAGCAAACACAATTTTCTCTAAGATTTTCCAATAAAAACTTTTGGTATTTACGTTTATGAATTTGAGATGCTGGACCAGTTTTAGCATGTTTCGTATTTTCCAATAAAAAACTTTCCAATAAAAAGTGTTGCTGTGCCGGCGAGATGTCTCACAATTTGGTCTATTATTATGACAAGGCTGGCAGCCCATCCGATCGAAAGAAGTTGAAAATGTACGTCATCCATAAATCTGCACAAACCGGTCCTTTCTTGGCGTCGGTCGGTGTTAGTGAAAAAGATGAATTACCTTTTTGGATGGACTTAGGCCATCAGGAATGTGACTTCGGAACTTAAATGACTTTAAGCGAGTGATTATTAAACGCAGAATCACCCGGATGAATATTTTAGAAATGTGTTTGTTCTGATTGCTTAGGCTTTTGGGCGAACTTTTTTTTCCAGATTTTGTTCGAAACGCTGCTCAAAATTATTCTTTAAATGTGCTCTTAGATGGGTAGAATGGCGTTATTTCATTGGTGTCACTCGGCTTATGAGTAATGCTTTACAGATATAGAAAAGAAGTTGCATCATCTCTCATGGTTATTGGTATTAGATAAATAATAGTGAAACGCACATGTGGGAGATGTATTTTGTATACATCTCGTCAATATATTTAATATTAGTAAAGGTAAAACTTTATTAACAACCAGCCATACTGTAGCAGCGAACTGTTTCGTAGTATTTCATTGTACTTTCGTATTATGTAGGAAAGTAATATGAGTGTGTCATATCGACACCGATATCGTATCCCCGCCGCACGTCGCAAACACTGTGCTCAAGAATGATTCCGGAATTAGAAAGATGGCAGAATTAGCACATGGAAATACAGGCATTGCGAAACACGCGTTGCGGTGGACGGATAAAGGATAAATAAAGGAGATAAAAATAGTTTGCTTACGACTAAGCCGTGTAGATAGGAGAGGTTGCTAAGTATAGGGAATATCTGTCTACTATGGTGATGACATTTTCATCTTGCGTGTGGCATATGCTCGCTGTTAAAAAAAGATATCGCGAAATGGTCATTGAGTATGTCCTTTTCTTCGCGAGTGTTAATGCTTGAAGCTATACCCACGGCATCAAGTCCCGGTTGGTGTACCTTATTGGGACTATGTTATCGTAGAATGTGTTTACTTATTATTGGTTATCTTTTTGTATTTTATTCTGATATATCAGTTGGTACTCAATCTCTTTCGATGGAATGTTTTGTCAAAACTTCCTCTGCAGGGAAGGTACCTTTTGAGGTGAGCGCCTTGGACGGAGTTTTCTGTGATAGGAGAATCAAGTATACCAAGTATTACGGCGCTCTGGAAAATAATTGTAGAAGACACGACGTTCCCGTTCGAGGAGCATCGTGGGCCACGAATCGTAGCGTGCGAATTTCTTTGAAATCGTTGTGAATCATCACAATAGGCAACTCTTTGCTACTATCAGCGCCTTATCATTTCCAGACTTGCTTTTGCTCGTCCGAGAACAAGATTTAAAATAACTGAACAACTATAGCGGCGTTATCTTTTGATGAGGAATGTGAAGACAAGGAAAGGTCCTGTTGCGTTTGATTCCGGGTATTGTATCAAAGTGGATATATTCCACTGTTGAGTTAAGGACAGATTAGTAATACGAGATATGTAAAGTGATTAATGTACTATTTTGGGCAATGGTATTCGCATTGCTGTTCATATGGACTATTCTTTTTATCTAATTGCCTCTCTATGAATAGGCCCTCCCGTTGAACAGGTTTACTTGGCAAGTTTCCTTTGCCAATGTATTTCTCTTCCATGTTATTACTTTTTCGGGCAGTTCGCGTTTGTTAAATTCCCCAGGGCTCCATATATTTCGGTTTAGAACGGTAAACCCTATGTGTTTTCCTGTAAACCAGGGTAACTTTTCTTAATAGAGGAAAACGGATTCGGTTTTGCGTGCGGTTTCTGAGTCCGAAGATGCCGTCTATGTTGGAAGAAGGCGAAAGACTCAAATGCATACGTGCATGTGAATTAACACCTCCGCATCGCTCATATTGCAGCCATGACGTCCTTTGTTATATAACTGTTGCGCGACGGGTTATTGCATCCAGCTTTCTCGTCTTAAGTAGTCACCTTTCATATCTGTGACCGCTTGTGGCGACGGTTGTCTCAACTCCAGATTATTTTACGTACCCGTGCTTTTAAGAACATGACCTTCGATTGCACCATCCTCATTGACGTCGGAGGCTCAATTCTGTTGATATTAACGTTACTTCATCATAGGTTATTCTCATTACCTGCTTATCTCCCTTTATATGGCATACCACCATTTACCTAAGGCATATGTTCTCTGTAGAACAGATAGGTTCATAAATTTCTCCTCCTCGCGCACCATTAACGACGATGTTTTAAAAAATGAGCGACACTCAAGCAAACTTTGTAGAAGCACATCACACTCGGGGGAGAATGAGGCAACGCAGTTGGAGTGTTTACAATATTAAGGTAGTTTGAGCGAGATAGTTCCCTTGTCACAATGGAGACCGTATTCGAATTATACGTTTTAATTTCAGCAGCTGTAGTAAGCTTGAACTAAATATTACATTATTAATGACGAAATATTGTACTTCTACACGACTAAAGTTCGAATAAATTTAATAAAAATACATCTAAAAGTCTTTGACGTGACTCATTTTTATCGCGCGGTTCGTTTAAATCTCCTTCACAGCGGAAGGTTCTTCGTGATTCTGAAAATAATCTGCGGTGACTATAATTTATTTTACAAAATGGTTTAGGAAATAAAACAGCACGCTGTTAATTTTTAGACGAGGTCTTGGTGTTAGACATTCCTCATTTTTTAAATATTGTCTCTCTGGAGTGCATACACTTATCATTTCCCGTGTAAAATGGTACTTGTTGGCAAATACCTCGGAATGTAGTTCGGTAAGGGGCTGATGTTTTGGTATTTTTGGAAGGGTGAGATATTGTTCATTAAAATGTGACTGAATTCATTGATATCTAAGTGCATGATATTTCGCTGGAATTACCTTAACTCTGGTTAACATTGGCAATCGTAGTCCACTCCTTGTAAGTGCAAATGGTATGTGAAATTCTAGCCGCAGGAGAGGCAGGGGTTCTGGCTGTTGAGGAGTTCTATTTCTGGTGCTTGATAAGAGATCAAACAGACGAGTAAGTATCAACCGTGGGGGGAAAGGGACGTGTGTCGCCATGCAAAGGGAAGGGGCCGTCAAGAAAGCAAACGCGAGGAACAATCGGATCTCCTTCAGTTGAGTCCATGCCGTATCGA
This sequence comes from Ceriagrion tenellum, assembly GCA_963169105.1. Taxonomy (NCBI): domain Eukaryota; kingdom Metazoa; phylum Arthropoda; class Insecta; order Odonata; family Coenagrionidae; genus Ceriagrion; species Ceriagrion tenellum. The sequence continues at coordinate 28,982,803 of OY720643.1, read as the reverse complement.
ATAGTAGTGGGCTTGGACATTGCTTTGAGTTGTTCGAGCCACGTTGTGGATATTTGCTGTCTTTGAGGAAAAATCACACCACAATGGAAGAAACACTTCTTTCCCCCTCTTCTGAAGTCAAAGAAACTGAGTTTTATGTGCGAATTTCCACAGAGAAAAAATCATCCACTTTGACCGGGATTCGAACCCGGATACCTCGATTTCCGGCCGAGTGCTTTAGCCAGTTAAGCTACCGAGGCGTCCTCTTTCTCTGTGGATTTTTGTGACCTTTACGGGATTCTTAAGTTTTACTTATCATTTACAATGCTAAGCAAATTCCACTAAGGCATGCCTGAGACAACGGAATAAATAATGGCAATAATATATTTGACATTAAACACAATACAGTGTGGTAGTCTTCGTCACAAAAAATTGAAAAAAGAAAAAAATGAATAAATAATACCAAGGTACATACATACAGATATTCGACCCTCATACAGACATACAGATCCTCACAGCTCTTTTCTGTGTAATAAACAAGTCTTTTGCTGTGGAGGCATGACCCCATATCTCGATGCCATAGTTAAATGACAGTGGAAAAAAGCAAAATAAACAGCTCGCAGATAGTCAGTGGGAATTAGCATTTTCAATTTCCTTAGCATATAAATGGCTTTTGAAAGTTTATCAGGAGTGAAGGATGTGTGACTATTCCATTGCAGCCTGCTGTCAAGTTCAAAGCCTAGTAGCCTTAACTTTTTAGTGTGATTTAAAGCTGGACTTAAAACTAGAATATAATGTAAAGTAATCGAAGTACCATTGTACTGCGTCGTGAAATAAATGTTTAAATGGAGAGGAAAAACTGCTTCGTATTTGTTTAATCACCTCAGGCGAACCTGTCGAGTTCGTAGATCGCAATTTTGTCCCACGCTCGTTGCATCCATCTCCGACCTCTTTCGACTAGTGGCGCGTGCTCTCCGGGCCGTGCGTACGTGCCGTCGGTCGCACGGCCGACTCGAATCTTTCTCCCCACTCCACGATTGCATGCTTTCCCATCGCCTCCCTCACCCTCCTTCACACCCTCTCTCACCCCCGGACACCTGGTTGGCGGGAGAAAAAGACCTCTCAGCCTTTGGAATCTCTTCGCTTCCTCCGGAGGAGCCTACGTGCCCTTCTGCAGGGATACAGTCGCTCATGTGAGGACGCTCCTCCACCATCCCTCCCCGCCTTTTCTTTACTTTTACCCTTCCCACTCCCTCCCCTCTCACTCACTAACAAATAACTCTCTAAGCTAGCTCTGCCGTCTGTTGTTAGCAGCGATATGTACAGTTTTCTAGATTGTTTTAGCGGTAACTTATATTTTAAAGTCGTTTGCGTTTGATGCTCATTTCTTAAATATTCTGGACTAAATTATTTAGGATGAACAGGTTTTTTTAATGAAGAAGTGAAGACGTTTCTTAGTAAAAATTAGGCGTGCAAGGTGGCGTCAAAACGCTATACGTCGACGACGAACTGGCAGATGAAATCACGGAAGGATATCATTAGCTTCCTGTAGAGTAATGCGAGAAAATCCGTCCTCCTTAAGGAGGTTGGTCCGAAAACTAAAGCCCATGTGATTTTCTTCATATTCGCAGGAATTATAGAATAAAAGGCCCTCTATCGATTGGCTTAAGTAGAAATACACCTTTCCGTCCTGGTTTTTCCAATAATCGCATTTGAAAAAGCTATATTTACACTACGTCCTACAGCAGGAGCGGATCCTTGGTACTTAAAATATAGATTTCGAGTGCTGAAACCCATGTCATTTATACAAAAAACGGATATAACATAAAAAAGGATATAAGAAATTTATTAGTGCAAAAATGGCGGTAGGTCACCGAATTAGTTTGTGAGAAATTAAATGATTACTATCGAAATTTTATCCGAGAGACAGTAGTTAGCTGGGGTCGGTCATACATGTGGCAGCGTTGGAAGTGAACTTACACATACCGTGGGAATTCAAACAGAGAGGCACGTTTCATAGGCTGTAACTTGTTCGTTTGAAAATATAGTACCACCTCGATCAATGACAAACATCGGTCAAAAACGAAGGACTTCAAATAACCCAAACAGGCCCGATAAATATTCCTAAAACATTTTGTTGTCACATAATAATAACTAACATCACTTATAAACGACTGATAAATGCGGAACTTGCAGCTTTAATGAACGCTGGTAATCATAAATATTTCTGAATAACACAAACTAGTTGTTTTTAAATCATAATGTATACCTTTGTGGTTTTGAATTCATGTCTGTTCATCATCATAGGCAGAAGTAGGCCTATATTATGACCTTAGGTATCATTCCTATTCTTAGTGCCATTAGCCCATCATCTATATAAGTTACTTTCTTTACTCTTTTTTCCATATCATTTCTCACAATTTTGAGCTCTAGCGTCTTGAACGGTCGATATGATCGAAATTCTGACATTCAATTTTTTGTAGGCAACGAAAAGTTCGTTCAAACGTCGAATTTTTATCTTTTTTGGGGGAAAAATATTTTTAAGGCGAGTTACGATGATAAAAACAAAATTTTAAAACGATATTAGTGAAAAGAACTGAAAAAAAGAAGAAAAATATAATCCACTTCATAGAATTGAACCCCACACCTTCCACTTCACAACCCGCTACCTTTCCTCTCATCTACCGCTAGGTTGGACCAAAGGACTGTGTAGCAGCAATTAAATTGTACAAAAACAATGTATAAAGTGCGTTAGAGTACTGATCTCCACAATAACACCATTCAGTGATCAATTTAGTCCTGTAAAGGACTATAATGTATTATGAGAACTTCTAAAAAGAAATGATTCAATGTGTTTAAAGTAGGAAAGCGCTTCAGTACACGCACATTAAACACCAGTCACCAAGGACATCAGCATAGTTCAGTACAACGTTGCCAAAGTTTTTAGAAATTAATTAACCTTGAAATAAATGTAAATGTAGGGTTTACTTGAGAAAATATAGTAATATAACAATCACATGAATTTTAGATACTTCTGGTGGTATATATTGTTGAAAAGGTTCCATAATTCTAATTACTTATTTAGGCACTATCGCTGTACGACTCCATTCTCGGCATTCAATTAAAAAATCTTTTCGTTGACTGGTCTTCATAATATTCATTTTTAATGCGATATTTCAGCTTTCTTCTAAATTAGACATATTAAAAATCAAAGCAGTATTCTTTTAAAAGCTCATGTACATAACTAAAACAATCGGGATGCCGCTAGAATTATGACTCACTCAGTCACGAATCAACCTCCCTAATCCCGGAAGAACGGGGGAACTTCAGCTTTGAATTTTCAGAGTACCTAGTTTTAAGGTTTACCTGCGTGTATCCACAATTATCTATCTAGAAAATGCTGAAGGAGAGTTTCTTTTAGTAACGCTGAATTTTTTTGTGAAACGATAGAAAAATGGGCGCGATAGCCATGTCAAATGGGTAAAAGTTCGCAAAAAACGACCATATTTTTGTCTTTCTAGACGGCGTCCTCTCTCTTCTACGATCTATTGAGTTCATCGTAGTGAATTTAATAACGGCATTGTGAAAGCACCGATAATCCTGTCGAGCTCTGATTAATCTAAATCTGATGTTCTGATGAATAAATCTGATTAATGAAATCTGATCTGATAAAAAATGGCTGACAGATTAATCTAAATCGAAGTTAATGAATGCGAACACCCTTATTGGTGGCTTCGTCCATTCGAAGGGTTTATTCGGTGCATCATCTGTCGTGCTTTAAATGTTAGCAATTAATTGTACGTACGTAATGGTAGAAAAAACTTTCATCAGTCGTGTCTGTTTGTCGCAATGTCTGTCTAACCATTCGCTGCCAAAGTAGTTTTTTTTTCATTGACTGCCTTAATGCAGCCTCTCTGAAGCTCCTTGAAAAGGCGGGGTTGGATGGCATAAGGTAAATCTGTTCGTATTTTTATTTTTCCATTTCACAATGAAAACAATATGGATGCTGTTATTTTTACTCCATTTATTCATTAGTCATGTACCTTACCCTTTTGATAACTGCTGAACGTCAAATTATAGATCCTTCCACCCATTCTTGGAAAAGATGTTTAGTTTTAGATTATATCTCCTCTAAGTGTAATACTTTTCTAAGTGTAATAATTAATCATTCAACCGAGGTGTTCTTTTATGGAGACGAAATGCCTTCAGCTGCACGGCTCTTCGCGTATGCTGCATGTTTCTCGGCACAGAATGTGATTCTGTATGCGTTATTTGTCGGTTCCGAGATCTACGCGCGCAAATTATGACTTTCACTTGTTTTAAAATTTGTTCTCTTGTCCGAACTGGAGCAGTCGTGTATTCGGATTGAGTAAAAGCTAACATTTGTTCTAAATGACGCAATTCTGAGTGCTTACGGCTCCTCTACTTGAGATAATGGCACGCTCTTATGTTACAGATTAAATCTTTGACATTCCGTGGCAGTTCTTCGGAAATTCCCTCTTCATTTTGGCGGTTGGAATTAGTGAGCTCTTGTGGTAGTTAAGGTAATGCGGCCGGTAATCTCTACGTCCCACCTCGCCTTTCTTTATAAAAACGTTTTCAACAATCTTCTACTCGCCTTTACTTCCCTCTTTTAAGCTCTTCAGATATATCTCCTCAAGTGTCTTTGATATTTTTCATGCTATTTTGTTGATAAAATGAGGAAGACAAATTGTGTGTGTTTTGCTTGCCCTAATACGTGCCATTTTCCCCATCCGCGCGTTTACTTATCGGATAATTGACTGATTTTGATTGATTTATTAATCTATAATTTGCGATGGCTTTGGAATAGAATTTTTCATGAAAGTTAGACGAAGTTTCGACACAGTTTTTCCAAGATGCATATTTTCCACATTCCACGTATATGTGTCAACGTTCCTGCATTGCGTGTAGAAAAAGTTTGTCGAGACTTCGTCCAACTATTTTAGTATGAGGGAATTACTCAAATTTACGCCATAACCGTTTCTTGAAAATATATTGAATACATCCAGTGATATTAAATCGGAAACTTACTCGAAAATTGCAACCCCTCTCTTGTTTGAAGTGTCGGTGGGATGGCAATGTTATTCTATACTCGATGATTTACTCGATTTCCTCAAAAATATATTGAGCAGCTATACATTGAGTATCCCACCAATGGTTGTGAGATAGTATTTTTGGAAATCCGAGAAAATTTCCGTGTTTTTTTTGTAAAGGGTACCTTTTTTGTTGGGTCAATGCAACTTAAAATTTGTGACGATACATTCCTTTCCTGAATTTTTCTTTTTTTCTGTATTATTAAAAAAAGAAGATACAAATTTGTTTTGGTTAACTTTCATTCTTGAATAACTTATTACTTTCTGAGGTGTGATAATAATTAAAACCTTTTCAGGGGTGTGGGGCACAAAAATGTTTGGAAACCACCGGCATTAAGGTAGTTTGAGCGACATAAAACCTTAATCATAATGGAGACCATATTTGAATTTTACGTTTTAATTTCTGCAGCTTTAGGAAGTATGAATAAAATATTTAATCATTAATGACGCAATAACATACTTTAATTCGACTGCAATTCTAAGTAATTTAATAAAAATAACCTCATACGTCTTTAACTTCACTCATTTTTTCGCGCGGTATGTTTGAAACTCCTTCACAACGGAAGGTTTCTTTGATCCTGAAAAAAATTACGGCGGTGATAACACGATGTATTTTCAAAAATAGCTTAGGAAATGTACAAATTATACGCTGTCAGTTTTTTGACGGGATCTAGGTGTTAGAAATTCCTTATCATTGTTAAATAACGAGTCTCTGTAAAGTATACACGTACCCTTTCCCATGTAAAATGTCTGGTATTTTTCGTCAACTATCTTGGAAAGTAGTGCGATATTTTGATATCTTAGGAAGGATGAGGTATTTTTCTTTAAAACGAGACCAACTTCATTGATTTCTAGGTGAAATGATATTTTGTTCAAACTACCTCAAGTGATAATACAGTGTTACTCAGGAATAGAAACGTTCCCAAAAGCTGTTATGCTTTTCGTTAACACGATACATTGGTGACTCTTGCCATCGTATGGTTTGTTGTTTTTGTATTTCGTAATATATATGTGCTTGACTTGGACCCTGACTCCTAATCTGTTCAAAATTTTCGAATCGTAAATATCCGTCCTGAAGGCCCGTTCGGATGACGCTCGCGTTCTGAGAGGCCGACGAGGCGAGAGATGCTGGTGTGGAAGACGAGGCCCTGAGTCAGAAGGTCGTAAAATTTTGGTGGTCCGAAGAAACGGGATGGGAATCACGTACGACTGCGACGGTCTAAATTTAATAATGCCGCTGGGACGGGTGGGATAGGGGAATGGCATGTGCACCAGAAGAAGGGTGCGTGTTGCGTGACGAGGGGAGCGTAGGCCGCACGGGAGAGGGTTTGGTTTGTTTACGAGCCGTGCATCCACTTGGCCGTGACGAAACACCGAGCGTGTCATGTCGCCCACGACTAAATCCTGGTTTACACCCTCGACCACGCGACAAAAATCAGAATGGGAGAGCTTTCTCCGCGGAAGCTTTCCATTCGCTCTTTTGCGCCGCTGAGTTCGCAATTAACTGCGCATTTGCTTTCCGTTCGTATCAAACCCTGGCACTAGGCAGCGCTCTGTTATACAAATTCGGTGCGGGGTATATATGTTCTAGAAAGTAATACACGAACTTCCGTGATTGTTTTTTACGTGATTATTCCCAACAAATGTGTTTGATACGAATTTAAAGTATTTAATTATTTTTTAGTAATAAGTTACTTTTTTCAGTGAATACTAGAACGATTTCGATTCGAACTCATTGTCAAAAGTAGACCTAGGAACATTCCCGTTTCCGACGTCTTGGCTCTCCGAGGTTATCACAGTAATAATCGGCAAAGCTCAAATTATTACAGTATTTCCCGGCCTATAGGACGCACTTTTTTCCTAGAGAATGTGATCTAAAATCGGTCTGCACACAATTTGCCGAGGGTATATTTGTTTTTTTTGTGTGAAGTCTATCTCAAATAATTTCAGGGAAATCCTGTGTGTGTTTGCCCAGGAATCGTCTGTATCTTGGCGATTTAAGCGTTTATTTCGTAATTAGCAGGCATTAAGTACCCGATTCTTATTGACATCCCATTGTTTTAATTCATGCGTACTATTATAGCTGCATTTAATGGTAGTTGTAACCTTTCTGTAAATCTTCGAAGGTATCCACCCGCTTAAATAAATCCTTGCTTTCCGTTCGTATCGGACCCTGGCACTAGGGAGCGTTATTTTATACAGATCCGGTGCAGAGTATATGTTCTAGAAAGTAATACAAGAACTTCCGTCATTGTTGTTTTATGTGATTATTCTCCACAGACGTGTTTGATATGAATTTAAAGTATTTAATTATATTTGGACATTTGGACAACGGTTGCTTCTTGGCCGTGGGTGACAATTCTAGTGTTACTTATCCTCTACTAAAGAGTAATATTTATGTCGCCCAGTTTACAATTTCTTATCTTAATGATCAGTTTATGACGGCCTGATTTTAATTGACTACAACGAGTTTCCAATTGATTTTGTCATTTTATGGTTGTTACAGTTTTCATGTGGATTCTTGGACCACCTCCTTAACCTTTTGCGTCGGTTAATGCCTCTTTGTTCGTCGACTCGATTTTGGTTTTGCTGCGGATAGCTGCGTAAATGAGACAACATTTTTCTTTCTCGTGGGGTGGCGAAAGTTTGCTGTCATGGAAATTTCCTCGAGTCATAATGTCACGAAAGTGACTTTGACTGCGTTCTTGTGTTTCCTTTTGAGTCAAAACTGTCCCTTTCTCCCGCCTGGATTCCATTGTGTGGGTCGTCAACAATTTGAAGACGGCTGCTATTGTGTCGGTTCCAGCAGCAAATGTGGGGACTGGTTGGCGCCAACCTTTGCCCATAGTATAGTAAATAATTTTCTCGTGGGGAGAATGTTGGTCCCAATTTCGTGTTTCCATCCCTATTCCCGTTTTCGGTTACAACGGGTGATCGCTGTCTTTGAAGCCTCAAAACTGAGGAGGACGGGTCTGTAAAATGTAAAGGATGGGACGTAAAGAAATTAATTGGGGTATTCGTTTTTTCAAGACGTCGTTCATGTGTACTTCCTTTGATGATACTTTTTCCCTAGAGAAATAAGCATTCATTGATGATTCCGCCCATGTTTACCCACCCTCGTTGGCCGCGGTGATCGAAACATTTTTCCCTTCCCCGTTCGATAATCATTAGCCTCATAGTTTTTTCATGTTTATCATTTTCCTCCAAACTGTTCCTCTCCCGTGAGATGAGTAATTTTCCGCGGCTGAAATAGTTCACAGTCCATTTTTTCCGTGGTCGGCTCTTTACCTTCAATGAAAATTAAATTGTATTCATTGTCTTAATGTAGGATATATCCTGGAAATGCATTCATTTGGGCGATGACTGTATTGTGTAAAGATCCTCATGCGTGAGGCCTGCGTAATAATTGTAAACGAAAGGGGTGCATTTGTCCAAAGAATAGGGTGAATAAGTGTTCTCATTCTTATTTCAGTGGGAGATAAAAAAGACATACTCTACAGAGTGGAAAGATCTTGGAAAAACGATAGCTCTTTTCCAGTGACTGAAGTAGTTGTTTGGGGATTGTCTCTCATTGCGTTATATTATTGACTAACCAATCATTGACCAAATCATTTAATGCACTATATTAAATCTTCATCTGCTCTTATAAACGTGACCGGCTGTGGTAGCCAGTTTGGACACGTGCCTTCATAGTCACCCGAAGGTCACGGGTTCGAAACCGGCCTCGAGAGGGGTCGTTACTGTCGTCAGAATGAGATATACAATTTGATGGTTCATTCAACCTTGGCCACTGAAAAATCTCAAATATCCTTAATCACTGCCTGCAAACGTGATTGAAAGATATTTGTGATCTACGGCAGTGAGTGCGGAGTCGAATGCGTTAGATCCACTAATTGTAAGACCCAGCTTAAAATTAATTGAAATGGGCCTCTTTATAAAGAAAAATATCTTATTTTTGTAATGATACCAAAATATTGGCCTCTAATAGCGCTTCTTTTCGAGATATTTGGCAAGAAATAAAAGTCGTTTCCTCTGGGACATGGTAAACCTCTTCGCTCCAGGGAGACATGAAAAATGTTGGCTAATTTCGATTCACTGATCATGTTAACAATGTAAGGGTCCGTAGTTCGTCTGTTTCCATATATGCACTAATGATTATTTCACTCACCGTAATCCTTTTGATGCAATCACAAAAGAAGTTTCTTTTATGAAGATGTTTTCAGCGTGTGGCGGAAAACAAATTAGTCAAGAAAAAGATATTTAATGACTTACTCAAGAGTTCAGTCATCAAAACAAAGTTTCTGCGCCAAAAATTACTATTTTGGTACTCCTTGCATTTTGCTACGTCGTAAATTTCGAAATAAAAATCGAATATGTTCTTTATTAAGGCTAGAGAAAAAGTCCCCTCTATCTCAATATTTCGTGCTATACCACTTAAAGGTCGTCGTACGTCGTCTTTTTAATTGGTTCCCATCGTTTTAATGTAATTCTCACCCTTCCTTCGACCGCTGTCTTCGGCTTGGCCGTGTCCTGAGTAGTCCTCCGGTTTTGCTCTCACGGAGAGATCTTCGACGGGGACAGTGATCCCGCCCTACGTGGTGGGAGGACGGTCCCGGCGGGGTGCCTACGTGACCTCAGTCCCGACTACGTTCCTCCGCAGGAACCGCGCCCCTGACGGTCTCCCAATCCCACACCCAGATGGAACCCACTAACCCTGGCCGCCCCACATCCTGCGTCGGATAAGTACTAGCTGAAACTCAGCCTCCGCCCTCACGCTTCCATGTGCCTCGATCTGACTTGGGTCGTACTTTGCAGCATTTACACTTTGCCACTCCGAACTAATTCACAGTAGTATCGTAAACTTAGCGTTACCCTTACCAGGGTATCACGACGAACAAGAGCAATCGACTGAAATAAGGAATAACATATTCCTGTGGCATTTTGAGGTTTTCAAAATTGTTTTACCACCAAAAGACTCAATTATATGCTAACTCGTTAAAGTAGCATCAAAAGCTTCATTTTAATGGTCGTGTTTTTTTCGTTGTCGTTATTCATCATTCCGGTTTCCGCTCGCGACACCAGCGCTACCACTGTTAAGTGACTGCGTTAGGAACTATGGATTGCCGTGGTACGAATGTACATTCACATTACGAACGCAGCGTATCATTTTACCTACGATAGTAGTGTGAACGGTGCATTATTTACCCTATTCAGTTAGTTTTTTTCACTCCTTCCCGGAAACTTTTAAATTTCCACCCTTTATTTTCTTGAAGGTCGTCATTTTTATGTGAACCAAGGAGGCTGAAATAATCTCTGGAGGGCGTTTCTGGTCTCACGCATGCGTAGAATGCGTGGCTATAGCAGGGGTACTTGCCATTGAAAGACCCTCCGACTTTTCCCAAAACATTGATTAGACTTTAGCTCTAAGGCTACGGGAAGTACTGAATTCAAGGTGAAATATTAGTCGTGAAGCACGATTCCTTTTTAAAAAAATATGAAAATATATTCTGCAGAAATATAATGAGCAATTTTCCTCAAAGAGAAAATTTACTTCGACCTGGGTTTCAATATTTATGCATTATCATCAGGTCCCGATGATGTATAAACCTGGTGACGTGATGACGTATATAATAGCCTGATTATGTGTAAATATTGAAACTCGGATCGAAGTAAATTTTATATTTGTGGAAACTTGCTCATTTTATTTCTACATTATGCAAAAATTCCTCTCAATTTCGAAAAAATCTTGGGATTTTATATAAAATGTATTCCGTCATTGCTCGGTAATTTATGGAACTCCGACTCCAAAGAATCGACTCTGAAATCTTGCAGATGGTGAACAAATATTGGGTATAGTCCTTCGTATATGTTTTTAGGGAATAAATATGCTGTATGAAAGCGTGTAATTATTGAGGCTTGCTCGTTTAAATGGGTAAGTTATCATTGTTGATAATATTCCGCAATTTGTACTCTCGAAATGGTCTTGTTCCAGAACATACTCGTGGCGAAGTAAGATTATTGATTTCGTGGAAGTTTAGATGCAGAATGAACTGCCTTGGTATTTTATGATTAGTTTCTAGAAAGCGGAGCCGTGCATTTTCTATATTCCTGTCTGACGTGGAGGGAATCACCCCACAAAAGATGTGTAGATGGCGTGGCGTCTCGTGCAAAACGGTCATGAGGAATTCCTTCATTCATTCTTCTTTCTTGTCGAACCGGTTGATCTTCCATGGCTCCTCTCGCTGCCTCTCATTTTTAGAGAATCTTGCGAGGCGATTTTTGAGTGTTGGCTAAAGATGTTGAACCCAGGGATGTTTTGGTTATCATCCCAAAAGCCTCCATGGAGATTGGTGACTTCGAGAACAAGACGATACAGGATTGTGATGTACCCAATGCGATATTAATCGTTGTGAATTACTTACTCTTTGTAGCAATTTATTCCCATGGGGGTATTTGGCCTCGCGAACACGCTCCTTCTTATTCTGTCGGTCTTTGGCAACCTCCTTAGTAATCTCCGTCTTCTCTTCGTTCTCTTGGTAATATGTCCCTTGACCTGGTCTTACTGTTAAATTAAAGAAAATTGGCAATTTTCCACAGTATAAAGTTTAATGCGACCGGTTTTGATGTACCACATCATCATCAGGTCTTGATGATGATGTTGTACACCTGATGATAATATAGTACATCGAAGCCGTTTGCAATAAAGTTTAGAGTGTGGAAAATTGCCAATTTTCTTTAATTTAATTATGATATTCCTCCAGATCACGCCTGAGACAACTCTTTATTGGTCTAACTCTTTTTCTCGGCGGTGCTGGTGGTTTTTTCCGTCTGGGTTATGTTTCCAGGTTTGACTTCGTATCGCATCGCCTACACATCTCAATCTACTAATTATTTCTCCTTCCGCAGTATTTATGTGCGATATAAATAGGTATAATTTGTATCGTTTCCATCAAAGGTTTTTATAGAAATGCGGTGCTGAAATTTAATAGTTCCGGGCCTTACGCCGGATTGGCCTCGTTGAAAGAAATTTCGCTGGTAATCATTTGACAGCGAGGGGTCTACCGAAGGTGTGAATGAAACTTCGATGGAGGTTGAACTCTTCATTGATTTGTTGTCGTATCGCTTGAGTAAGCGGAAGAAAGGCGTCTTTGAGAGGGGAGTGGAGCTCCCCCACAGTTGCGAAATAAATTGGAACTCTCACCACCGTGGAAGTTTACGGCTGCTGAGGGAAGAGTGAAATCGGATTTTCTTGGTGACTTGACAATGTATCTGACCTTTACAAGGTGGTTTTTCAAGATCGTGCACTCACGTAGCGAGAAATAATTGTATATTTCTTGAGTTGAGTAAGGAGGCAGTGTGTTTAACGGAGGATTGTTCGTGATGTGAGTGGTTCATTTTTATTTATAACGTTTCTCATGATTGTATATAGTCTTTGGACAATCTTATAACCTATCTGCCTGAAAATCACTTAATTATGTTATTGCGTACTTTCGTTTCGTTTCAATTTTCTTTTTTGCAACAAATTTGACTATGAGGAGGGACTCATAACATTACTTGTCGTACTGAATGGTATAGGTATATAAAAAGTGGCATATTCCCCCCCCAGTATTACCATTCTATTGGTCACGATTGGTATTTAATGGAATCATTGATAAATAAATGGTCGAAGTAACGCGATAGAGCAGTTTCCGTCAGTAAAATATATTAACTGTTGTTTTTGTGTATTTTTTATCATTTTTAATTTATCGTATATGAGTTTATTCAAATCGATAGGAATCGACAAGCATCAAGTAGCCACGGCTAGTTTCAAGATGCAAAGTTTTAAATTTCTTTTATAAAGTATTTACATTTGTGGTGGTTCTAATGTCATTGTTCGGTATTTATTTGATTTTTATACATGTATATTATGCATTTATTTTCCGTTTTATAGGTAAGAACTGAAATTGGAGAAACTCGCGAATGTATGGTGACTGGCTCTGCCATGACATATGAGAGTTCTATCGAAGTTTTATGTAGTGAAAATATGAGTTGGTATTTAATTATTTCAGATATATGTCTCATGGCTGGAAAGTTTGATTTTGACGACCATAGTAATGCTGCGTGGTCGCTTGTGCCAATTTCATGTTCCCGTTGCGTTGATAAATTGTGTGACTGGTGACCGAACTAAAAAAACAACAGTAAAAGATCCTTCCTTTTGAAAGCAATTGGTCGTAGAATAAGTATCGATGGCATAGTTTGAAGATATCGGGTGCAATTAGAATTATTTCTAAGGGAAATGAATTGACGTGGAGGGGAATTGGAACTAGGCCATTGAGAAATGATTGATTATAATCCTAATATGAGCGTAGACTAGATATATTTTACATGTGTTTATGAAGAGGGATTAAAACAAACTGGTTGAGGGGAAAATTAATGAGGGAAGTATTGGACGTTGTTGGAGCTGATAGGATAACTTGCGAGGAAGCAGAAGAATTAGCTTGAGGGTTTATTGGATGGAAGAACGACGTAAAGGAGAGTAATTTTGGGGAAAATGTTGGGTAAGCGCCGGTAAGAAAGTAGAAAAACAGAAAAGGCCAAATATAAGTGGAGTGTTAAAGGAGTATATATCAAAAACAGTGGGAAGTGTAAAGAAGAAACGGTAGGATAAACCCTGGGTAACCCTGAGAAGCTATCCCAGCAACGAAGATGTGGGCGATAAAATGTAAATAATTTTGGCAGTTTCCCTGCGGAAGAAGATGAATGGGAATATCATTATTCGTTTGCGTTTGGCGCGGTACATAGTATCTCGCTGTTTTTTATAGTTGTGTACTCATTTTTGGAACTCTGGCCAAAGTGAAAATTAATGCTTGCATGATGGGGCTTTTTGCCAATTCGTGTCCGGAAGTAGCTGGAAGTCCCTTTCCAGCCCTCAGCATAGTCCGATGGTGATATTGTTGCGTAAGGCCACGAGTCTTTTTAAGTGTTCGAAAGCTTTGGAATCGGTCAAGAGCCTCGACTTATACACCCTCTCCAATCTGTAAGTCTCTGCATTCTCCATTTACATTACTAAGGTGTAAATGGCGGCTCTGCCCTACTTTAGGTCATACGATATCTATTTTACAGTGGATGAGATGCTAGTGACTTCTGATGACGAATAAAAAATCTCAAAAAAAAGTTTTGAATCAACCTATGCGCCTGCAGCTGTGCCGTGGTTACCATTGACATACGACGTGCGTACAATAATAAACAGAGCGCTAATTGAAGCAGAGGAGGGATGTATGGTTTCCTCAAAACTTTGCAACTTCCATGATAACATTATTCCGGGTATCCTTTGACGACCACATCCTAACATAATGGCAAATAATTGCTGCGTATTCCTTTTTTTCCAGAATATTAGTTTAATCAATGCCTGATCCTCTTAACGGACCTGTTGGCGTGCAAGTCCTGGAGGACTTCAATTAACTCGTTACCGTGTCGCTACCGTCTTTCTTCTGGGCCCTTTATTTTTTACATCGTACTCCAACCAACTTCCATTCATTATCATTTTAAATTCCAGGTACCGGCGCTAACGATAGTAACTCCATCACGATAGCAAAGTTTGCTAGAGTATGCGTGAACTTGTGTTCACGTGGCGAACTTTTTCGTTGTATTGTGTTTCTAGGTGATGTAATCGAGGCTTCAGAATAAATACGTCTCCCTTTAATGAGACCTCTGCTCGTAGTGCGCTGGTTTCTATTTGAATCCACAAACCACCATTTATAGCCGCTTCTCAGCCAAATATATGCGCTCTATTCTATCTTGTGTTTCGGAAAGCTTAATTTGCTCCATTATTTGAGCCTGACCCCGTTAAATGATAAAATGGAAATCCTGTAAACCCGATCGCATAACCCAATTGCTAAGAGTCAGTTTTTCGTTCAATTTTGCGAGCTCACGAGAGAAACAAAATGCATTATTCGTTTATGTACCCTGCTTTTTCCCTTAAAATAAAGCCTGAGTAGTTTTATTTTTTTGTGTTTAGGTTCCTCAGTTACAATCCCCAAGTTCCGTAGACAGCGCTATGTGTGCAAATTATGCAACTTTCATTGTAATTCGACTGCGAATTCGAATTTGCCTTTTCCGAGTGGCTTATTCTTACTGTAATTGAAATTTGTCAAATAATGTATTTGATATTATAACCGGCAACATCATTCTCCAAGGAAAAAGAGTCGTGTTCAGAAATCGATAATTGACCTAACAGAAAAATTCAAGTCTAACTTCACTTGTTTCTGCTTATTAGCGGACGTCTCTAAAGTCCCAAAACCTTGAGATAATAGTGCTAACCGATTCAATAAGGTTATTGTTGATATCCTTGTCGAGGAACGAATTTGCGTATCATTTATGCTGACTACGCAGACTGTATTTAGTTGTTTGGTTAAAGTATTGTGGGTCATCTCATTGGTAGGCATATTCAGAAATGTCGTCGGCTTAATTTACTCCATCCGCTGTGTTTCCTAGCCTGAGATAAGAATAATAAAGAGCGACTTTCCAGTTAATTAAAAACAACCCGTATTATACTCCTGGAAGTTAAGCTATTTTAAATTCAAGATCCAACCTTGCACGTATAAGTTCCTGGTAATTTTATAACTTACAGTGTATTCCAACAGAACTTGAGATGAATGGTAACAAAATGAACAGTATTAGGCGTCTACTTGCGGTTATGTGTGGCTGAAAACATCTTGAATAATCTATATTCTAAATTTTCGCGGAAAATGTATTACATTGACGTTAGTTGCGGTTATTTGTGCCATTTTCAAAGGCACTAATTGAAAAATGCACACGTTACCGAAATGAATATTGGTGTTATGAATTTTCTGTGGAATTTTGGATAGTGTTTTCTTCAAGGTGTCATAAGAAGATTATTTGTAATGGTACCGAATCATGCCGTTTCTTTTAGTAGCCTCACCACAACTTTTCAATGGTGAGAAAGTATGTTGTGCGAAATCACTGCTCGTATTATATGTGGGTCATCGTGTTTCGTGTGCTTCGGTTCAACGAACGTGGCACGGCAGAAAACACAACTCTACCCGCCGTGGCCATTTCTACGAATGGATTTCATCATTAGTATTCATGGTCCTTTCGCGCCTCGTGATGACTGTCAAAAGGTGACCTTCGTCTTTTCCTCTTTAGTTCTGGGAATCGTGCGATGTTTCCTGTCGTCAATCAGTTTCATTTGCGATTTTCAGAAACGGTTATGGTTCCTTGGCTAGCAATGATGTCTTCTCCTCGACGAGAAACGCTTTTTTTGTCAATTTCATTGATGAACAGGACAGTTCTTCGAATTACTTCGTGCGTACCCATATGCTGCCCGCACAGTTATCTAAGTGCCGATGAGGAAATTCGTCGTAAAGAAGAATTGGACTACCTTTTCGCGAAGCCACTTTGGTTATTGAATCGGCTTGTCAGTATTCGGTTCTGAGGTTGGTACGAACGATTTAGCGAGCAGATACTGCCTCAAAAGTAGTGAGAGCCGAGTGGCATGTAACTATTTTTCGATGCAATGCACCAGCAGTAGCGATCAATTACTCGTCAAAGATACCCGCGTTAACAACAGCACAGCTATACTTTTGATATGCGAGATATATTGTGTGTCTTAAATTCTGCACCGTTAGAGAGGTGGAAAAATGAATGATAAAGATGGCAAACATAACCAACATTTATTTTATGGCATATTTACAACCGTCCCTTATCAGTAGTAATTTTCCCTTTGC
Source organism: Ceriagrion tenellum (assembly GCA_963169105.1). Lineage (NCBI taxonomy): Eukaryota > Metazoa > Arthropoda > Insecta > Odonata > Coenagrionidae > Ceriagrion > Ceriagrion tenellum. The sequence continues at coordinate 28,965,984 of OY720643.1, read as the reverse complement.
TTCAATACCGTATCTCTGTTAGCTTATTCTATACGATGCTACTATTGTATTGGATTCAAGAAAAAGCCATGAATCATGAGAATCCAGAATTATGGCTCGTTTGAGCAAGAGGCCTTTAATACCTGGATATTGTCTTAAAAATAGGTTTTAATGGACGTTTGATTACGGCGCTCCTTGAACATTTAAAGCGTCTACTCTCTGAAGAGTATGCGGGAAGATTTTATCAGGACGTAAACATTATCTTGTTCAACGAAGTCGATGCGCAAAAAGATAGTGGCCGAGCTATGCAGGTACTTGCTATCTTCGGTAACTGTTCTGTCAATGTGCGCAGTACTAGTTCTGAGGAAATTATCCGTTGATTGAGGTGACTGTGACGCAATATGGGCGCGAAACGCGGTAGTATTCGCTCTAAACCTACTAATCTGACGATTTATGTTCGTCATATCCCCGACTGCGCTTCAAGAGATAAGAGTGAGTTCCCGCTAGCCTTTTCGTGGAATCCCTCTTGTAAAGCCTCCCATTTTGCGTCACGCGTTTGTTTTCTTCTTTCTTGTCATTTCTTTTACAGGTTACATTGTTTCTCTTCCGATAGGTCAGGCGTGATGTAATGTTTCAATGAAACAAAAACAGCTCTCAGAGTTGCCCCTAAGTTACAGAGATACCTCCAAGTTATCATAATCATTTCTTAATATATAACGAAATTATTCAAACAATCACTTTCGGCGCCACGAATGGTTCTATGGCTTGATAGGTTGAAGATCAAGAAGCAAGACAGTTCAACAGTAATATTGAGTGTCATTTTATTAATTGAATTATACACATCAACTCTCTAAGTGTCTCAATCCACTCTCCGTTCCGTTAGCAATTTTCTCTTGAAGCTTCTGAGTGCTCAAGAGACGAATTGGCAATTTCGTCGCCTTATGTGTTTTCCCCACTCCCCACATACATGGCGAAACAAGAACTTTTGCAGGCTCCCACGGAGGAATGTTCAATGCAACCGGTTTCAATGCGTTATACGCTCGTGGTTATGATGTAAAACGTCCAAGCGGGTCGCGATAGCATTTATCGGTGGAAAACTGTGGTGTCCTTCTTGCGTCAATGTGTACAAAGTTGCCAATTGCTTCTTAATCTAAATGGTAGTGATAACTACGGCGATTATTTTGACAGGTTTTTCGTAATGATTTTACAACTTCAAATCAGCAAAACTTTTTCGGCCCGGTAACGACTAATATTCGTGTTGATGGCTGCTCACGTTGAGTCTCCTAGTAATTTGGAAGTTGTCCTGTGAGTGATTTTGAAATCCTTAATTGGATGTCCAAAATTTTCCCTGCCTCATCCCTCCCACGCACCCTGTCCTCCCTAACCCTCAAAAGCATCCCCCTTTGTCTAACTCTCTCCCACCCCAGATGCCAATTTCGCCAAACGGTCACGAGGTCGTTGCCAGCGAATCCCGAAATAGTCCCCGTCGGAGGTGGAGGAACTGCCGCTGCTTTGTATACCTATCCTCGCCCGGCATCTCCTCCAACCTCCCTCTCGAGGGATCTCTCCTTGTCGCCATCCCTCTAATTGCCTGGCCGGAGATGCCCCGGGGTGGTTTAATTCTCCCAGCACCCCTTTAAGAAGTGCCCATAGACTTTCAATCCTTTTCGGTATGAGCGCCTGGTGTCTACCTCTTGAATTTGATGCTTAAATATCTCTGAATTGATAAATTTCACCATTTTGTCTCCCCGTACAATCTTCGGACAAATCCTCGCACATTATTATTATTATGTTTCCTACCGGTAAAGGTAGGTTTTGTTGAATGTCAGAGAATCTCCTCTAGGTCTTTTACACATTCAGGGGCCTATCTCCCTCCAGTATATCCTCCTCGCTCATAGGCATTATTAATTTTAACATAGTCAATTTTAATAATTTTTTAAAATTATATAGCGTTATTTTTCCCAAAAAATCCTCACAGTTAGGCAGTTTTAATATTGGCTCTGGGATATGAATCGGAACTTAAAGGTTAAGGGACCTGATTAAGGATGGAAACAATTTGTCATTTCCACATGAGATTTTTATGGAAATTAATTGAAATATTACAAACTGTTTCAGTCCGTAATCATGAAGTTATTCCACAATTACGCCTGAAGCCGTCACTTTCGTTAAGGGACCTTGCTAGGTCCTTTTAAGGTGAACTCTGCTAACTTTAGAGTTGTAGTTGTTAGTAGATTTAAGGATTAACTTATTAAGATTAAAATTCATTGTTACATGTCAACGGCGCATGTTTCGGATCGACGCGTTTCACGAAATCACGAGTCAAGAAATGAGGTACCATTTTAGTCTGCGGCTAGTAATTTAATGTTTCATTATGCAAATGAAAATACAGTAATTTGTGTGAGCTTGGCATCCAATTAGAATTATTGTTCCTTTTTCTTGAAATGGATATCCACACCTTGCAGGAAATTAACCTTTTTTCCCAACCCAACTGTCGGTAGGGCCCCGTGATTATTTTAGTGTTATTTCGACATGTGCCTGTGGGGGTAGGATGAATCATTGCTTATCACCTTTTATCCATGCCGAGGTTTCACTGCTTCCGATCAAGATCTCTCTCTTCAGTTCCACATGCTTTCTGCCTTTCGTCTGTACCTCCAAAACGACTGGCCTCGTCTTTCTCCCTCTTTCCAGTATCCTCCCTTCCAATGCGACCTTCAGCAACCCATCCCCCGTCATTACTTCTTCCATCCACTCAGCTTGCATCCTCTTTCATTTCCTCAAGGAACTTCCTCTCCTAGAAATCCAAGGATTTCTTCACACATCTGTCTTTCCGACCACTGTACCCTGTCCAACCTTGTCTCCCAGTCCGCTGCTCAAGCGCCTCCAGTCTACACTCGTCTTCACCCAGGGCCAAGGATTCGCTGCCATATACCGCTATCTACGTTTCATATCAGGGTCCTCACGGGCCTGTTTTCTTTATCATTTTGTTCAAGGCATCAGAAATTAGGTCTCTCTTCTAAATGAACACCTTCTTTGTAACACTATTCTTTTCTTAGTATCCATGGCACTGCGTTAATTTTTGTAGAAAGTTCTCTCCAGGTATAAGAAAGGATTGATATTCATGATTCATCCAATGCCCTACCACTACTTGCTTTTATTTTCATTACGATTTTCATTTACCCCGTTTTTCCCTTTTTTGTTTTCTTTCGATGAAATAAAATGTTTCGAATTCGACGACTCTTGACATTAATTGCATATATTTCCCATTCTTGGTCGAATGGTATTGCGAGACGCACCCATAAGGACTTCTCAGGGTCTGTCTGAAGTGTCTCGCATGTGCATACGCGTAATAACCCTTTAGCCGTTACATGACTGTGTAGTAAGGGTTTTTAGGACACCACTCGTAAATTGGATGAGTACTAGAAAAATAAGAGGAGGAAGCTGTTTAATGCCTAACCCGGGCGTAAGGAGGAAAAGCCGTGAGACTTTTTCTAAATTCTCTGACCAGTTTCAGAAAAGGTGTGTCGCAAGCGTTCATAACATAATTATCTTCATGTCTCAGTGTTCCTCCTGGGCTTTCATATTTTGTGTTCAGTTGTCAGCATTTTAAATGCAGCCTCACCAATGATTCGAAAGTGTTTTCCCCGTGATTTGCCTTAGTAATGGTAATTCCCTGATACTTGAATCCCGGTATCCGTAATGTGTGTTCACACATTGCATCTACCCGCACAAGTACGTGGCAGGACAGATGCGTGGAAGAATGCTCCAAATTAGAACGGGATTATTTTATGGCCACGCATTCATGTATTTGTGCAATTTTGGGTGTTTACACGATTCAATTTTAATGGTGAATGTGTTCATGCTCTACTAGTGCGGGTACGCGCTTCGTGTAATCACGGCTTGGGATTAATCTGCATCTAATTATTACCCTGTAAACCACCACAAGAGTGTTTGGCTGGGGATGACTCATCACCAACGTGAACTACAGTGAAGAAATTTACTTTCACCAACAAACCCCACTCTACCGGTATGTTACAAATGCAACAGAAACTACTAAAGAAATCCATAATGTAACTATGAAAACGTGACACAAGAGTCAAGCAGGGAACATGCAAAACATGGCGTTAGCACTACTAGAGAGATTTAGAAACATGTATTAGGGGGCATAGGAATTAATCAGCTAGACTACCTGTCAACTGACCTACTTCAAAGTCTTAACACAGCCATTATGTCTCTTATCGATCGCGGGAAAAACGACACTTTAAACCTTTCTGTTCTACCATCTATTTCCCATATTTTTTGCTCATAATCTGATCTACCGTAGGATGTTGGAGTTCGTAGAATATTGAAAACTTCGTCTAAAAATAAATCTGTTTTAAATTTACATAAAATATCGAATCTAATTTTCAATCGACGGGCTGAAAGCGATTCGGTTGTAGCAAGAGGTCAGTAGCACTAACGAGACACATCTTAACGGCCTTTCACGTATCTTGCTGATCTTCTCTGCACGCGTTCACGCGTTTTAAGCCTACCTCATGCAGGGGCGCAACAACGGGGAGGGGCATTGCCCCTCCCTAATCACGATGGTGGGGGGAGCTAGCCCCCCCAGAAATCAGAGGTTGTGGCTTACATTTTAATGGACACTGCCCAACTTGCAAAATTATTTGCGCCTTCATCCCGCCGTGGCCATTTCTACGAATGGATTTCATCATTAGTATTCATGGTCCTTTCGCGCCTCGTGATGACTGTCAAAAGGTGACCTTCGTCTTTTCCTCTTTAGTTCTGGGAATCGTGCGATGTTTCCTGTCGTCAATCAGTTTCATTTGCGATTTTCAGAAACGGTTATGGTTCCTTGGCTAGCAATGATGTCTTCTCCTCGACGAGAAACGCTTTTTTTGTCAATTTCATTGATGAACAGGACAGTTCTTCGAATTACTTCGTGCGTACCCATATGCTGCCCGCACAGTTATCTAAGTGCCGATGAGGAAATTCGTCGTAAAGAAGAATTGGACTACCTTTTCGCGAAGCCACTTTGGTTATTGAATCGGCTTGTCAGTATTCGGTTCTGAGGTTGGTACGAACGATTTAGCGAGCAGATACTGCCTCAAAAGTAGTGAGAGCCGAGTGGCATGTAACTATTTTTCGATGCAATGCACCAGCAGTAGCGATCAATTACTCGTCAAAGATACCCGCGTTAACAACAGCACAGCTATACTTTTGATATGCGAGATATATTGTGTGTCTTAAATTCTGCACCGTTAGAGAGGTGGAAAAATGAATGATAAAGATGGCAAACATAACCAACATTTATTTTATGGCATATTTACAACCGTCCCTTATCAGTAGTAATTTTCCCTTTGCTTCAATACCGTATCTCTGTTAGCTTATTCTATACGATGCTACTATTGTATTGGATTCAAGAAAAAGCCATGAATCATGAGAATCCAGAATTATGGCTCGTTTGAGCAAGAGGCCTTTAATACCTGGATATTGTCTTAAAAATAGGTTTTAATGGACGTTTGATTACGGCGCTCCTTGAACATTTAAAGCGTCTACTCTCTGAAGAGTATGCGGGAAGATTTTATCAGGACGTAAACATTATCTTGTTCAACGAAGTCGATGCGCAAAAAGATAGTGGCCGAGCTATGCAGGTACTTGCTATCTTCGGTAACTGTTCTGTCAATGTGCGCAGTACTAGTTCTGAGGAAATTATCCGTTGATTGAGGTGACTGTGACGCAATATGGGCGCGAAACGCGGTAGTATTCGCTCTAAACCTACTAATCTGACGATTTATGTTCGTCATATCCCCGACTGCGCTTCAAGAGATAAGAGTGAGTTCCCGCTAGCCTTTTCGTGGAATCCCTCTTGTAAAGCCTCCCATTTTGCGTCACGCGTTTGTTTTCTTCTTTCTTGTCATTTCTTTTACAGGTTACATTGTTTCTCTTCCGATAGGTCAGGCGTGATGTAATGTTTCAATGAAACAAAAACAGCTCTCAGAGTTGCCCCTAAGTTACAGAGATACCTCCAAGTTATCATAATCATTTCTTAATATATAACGAAATTATTCAAACAATCACTTTCGGCGCCACGAATGGTTCTATGGCTTGATAGGTTGAAGATCAAGAAGCAAGACAGTTCAACAGTAATATTGAGTGTCATTTTATTAATTGAATTATACACATCAACTCTCTAAGTGTCTCAATCCACTCTCCGTTCCGTTAGCAATTTTCTCTTGAAGCTTCTGAGTGCTCAAGAGACGAATTGGCAATTTCGTCGCCTTATGTGTTTTCCCCACTCCCCACATACATGGCGAAACAAGAACTTTTGCAGGCTCCCACGGAGGAATGTTCAATGCAACCGGTTTCAATGCGTTATACGCTCGTGGTTATGATGTAAAACGTCCAAGCGGGTCGCGATAGCATTTATCGGTGGAAAACTGTGGTGTCCTTCTTGCGTCAATGTGTACAAAGTTGCCAATTGCTTCTTAATCTAAATGGTAGTGATAACTACGGCGATTATTTTGACAGGTTTTTCGTAATGATTTTACAACTTCAAATCAGCAAAACTTTTTCGGCCCGGTAACGACTAATATTCGTGTTGATGGCTGCTCACGTTGAGTCTCCTAGTAATTTGGAAGTTGTCCTGTGAGTGATTTTGAAATCCTTAATTGGATGTCCAAAATTTTCCCTGCCTCATCCCTCCCACGCACCCTGTCCTCCCTAACCCTCAAAAGCATCCCCCTTTGTCTAACTCTCTCCCACCCCAGATGCCAATTTCGCCAAACGGTCACGAGGTCGTTGCCAGCGAATCCCGAAATAGTCCCCGTCGGAGGTGGAGGAACTGCCGCTGCTTTGTATACCTATCCTCGCCCGGCATCTCCTCCAACCTCCCTCTCGAGGGATCTCTCCTTGTCGCCATCCCTCTAATTGCCTGGCCGGAGATGCCCCGGGGTGGTTTAATTCTCCCAGCACCCCTTTAAGAAGTGCCCATAGACTTTCAATCCTTTTCGGTATGAGCGCCTGGTGTCTACCTCTTGAATTTGATGCTTAAATATCTCTGAATTGATAAATTTCACCATTTTGTCTCCCCGTACAATCTTCGGACAAATCCTCGCACATTATTATTATTATGTTTCCTACCGGTAAAGGTAGGTTTTGTTGAATGTCAGAGAATCTCCTCTAGGTCTTTTACACATTCAGGGGCCTATCTCCCTCCAGTATATCCTCCTCGCTCATAGGCATTATTAATTTTAACATAGTCAATTTTAATAATTTTTTAAAATTATATAGCGTTATTTTTCCCAAAAAATCCTCACAGTTAGGCAGTTTTAATATTGGCTCTGGGATATGAATCGGAACTTAAAGGTTAAGGGACCTGATTAAGGATGGAAACAATTTGTCATTTCCACATGAGATTTTTATGGAAATTAATTGAAATATTACAAACTGTTTCAGTCCGTAATCATGAAGTTATTCCACAATTACGCCTGAAGCCGTCACTTTCGTTAAGGGACCTTGCTAGGTCCTTTTAAGGTGAACTCTGCTAACTTTAGAGTTGTAGTTGTTAGTAGATTTAAGGATTAACTTATTAAGATTAAAATTCATTGTTACATGTCAACGGCGCATGTTTCGGATCGACGCGTTTCACGAAATCACGAGTCAAGAAATGAGGTACCATTTTAGTCTGCGGCTAGTAATTTAATGTTTCATTATGCAAGTGAAAATACAGTAATTTGTGTGAGCTTGGCATCCAATTAGAATTATTGTTCCTTTTTCTTGAAATGGATATCCACACCTTGCAGGAAATTAACCTTTTTTCCCAACCCAACTGTCGGTAGGGCCCCGTGATTATTTTAGTGTTATTTCGACATGTGCCTGTGGGGGTAGGATGAATCATTGCTTATCACCTTTTATCCATGCCGAGGTTTCACTGCTTCCGATCAAGATCTCTCTCTTCAGTTCCACATGCTTTCTGCCTTTCGTCTGTACCTCCAAAACGACTGGCCTCGTCTTTCTCCCTCTTTCCAGTATCCTCCCTTCCAATGCGACCTTCAGCAACCCATCCCCCGTCATTACTTCTTCCATCCACTCAGCTTGCATCCTCTTTCATTTCCTCAAGGAACTTCCTCTCCTAGAAATCCAAGGATTTCTTCACACATCTGTCTTTCCGACCACTGTACCCTGTCCAACCTTGTCTCCCAGTCCGCTGCTCAAGCGCCTCCAGTCTACACTCGTCTTCACCCAGGGCCAAGGATTCGCTGCCATATACCGCTATCTACGTTTCATATCAGGGTCCTCACGGGCCTGTTTTCTTTATCATTTTGTTCAAGGCATCAGAAATTAGGTCTCTCTTCTAAATGAACACCTTCTTTGTAACACTATTCTTTTCTTAGTATCCATGGCACTGCGTTAATTTTTGTAGAAAGTTCTCTCCAGGTATAAGAAAGGATTGATATTCATGATTCATCCAATGCCCTACCACTACTTGCTTTTATTTTCATTACGATTTTCATTTACCCCGTTTTTCCCTTTTTTGTTTTCTTTCGATGAAATAAAATGTTTCGAATTCGACGACTCTTGACATTAATTGCATATATTTCCCATTCTTGGTCGAATGGTATTGCGAGACGCACCCATAAGGACTTCTCAGGGTCTGTCTGAAGTGTCTCGCATGTGCATACGCGTAATAACCCTTTAGCCGTTACATGACTGTGTAGTAAGGGTTTTTAGGACACCACTCGTAAATTGGATGAGTACTAGAAAAATAAGAGGAGGAAGCTGTTTAATGCCTAACCCGGGCGTAAGGAGGAAAAGCCGTGAGACTTTTTCTAAATTCTCTGACCAGTTTCAGAAAAGGTGTGTCGCAAGCGTTCATAACATAATTATCTTCATGTCTCAGTGTTCCTCCTGGGCTTTCATATTTTGTGTTCAGTTGTCAGCATTTTAAATGCAGCCTCACCAATGATTCGAAAGTGTTTTCCCCGTGATTTGCCTTAGTAATGGTAATTCCCTGATACTTGAATCCCGGTATCCGTAATGTGTGTTCACACATTGCATCTACCCGCACAAGTACGTGGCAGGACAGATGCGTGGAAGAATGCTCCAAATTAGAACGGGATTATTTTATGGCCACGCATTCATGTATTTGTGCAATTTTGGGTGTTTACACGATTCAATTTTAATGGTGAATGTGTTCATGCTCTACTAGTGCGGGTACGCGCTTCGTGTAATCACGGCTTGGGATTAATCTGCATCTAATTATTACCCTGTAAACCACCACAAGAGTGTTTGGCTGGGGATGACTCATCACCAACGTGAACTACAGTGAAGAAATTTACTTTCACCAACAAACCCCACTCTACCGGTATGTTACAAATGCAACAGAAACTACTAAAGAAATCCATAATGTAACTATGAAAACGTGACACAAGAGTCAAGCAGGGAACATGCAAAACATGGCGTTAGCACTACTAGAGAGATTTAGAAACATGTATTAGGGGGCATAGGAATTAATCAGCTAGACTACCTGTCAACTGACCTACTTCAAAGTCTTAACACAGCCATTATGTCTCTTATCGATCGCGGGAAAAACGACACTTTAAACCTTTCTGTTCTACCATCTATTTCCCATATTTTTTGCTCATAATCTGATCTACCGTAGGATGTTGGAGTTCGTAGAATATTGAAAACTTCGTCTAAAAATAAATCTGTTTTAAATTTACATAAAATATCGAATCTAATTTTCAATCGACGGGCTGAAAGCGATTCGGTTGTAGCAAGAGGTCAGTAGCACTAACGAGACACATCTTAACGGCCTTTCACGTATCTTGCTGATCTTCTCTGCACGCGTTCACGCGTTTTAAGCCTACCTCATGCAGGGGCGCAACAACGGGGAGGGGCATTGCCCCTCCCTAATCACGATTGTGGGGGGAGCTAGCCCCCCCAGAAATCAGAGGTTGTGGCTTACATTTTAATGGACACTGCCCAACTTGCAAAATTATTTGCGCCTTCATCCCTTTGTGGGTTGAAATTTGCAGACTCAGACCCATTCGGATGAAAATTTATTTGCACTCTCTTCCCCCCCCTCCCCCCCCCCCCCCCCCCCCCAAGATTCGGGGAGTTGTGCGCCCCTGACCTCATGTGGATCCCAAATACTGGCAGCGTATTCTAACAAGGGAGAAGTAGCTGATTTCTCTAACTTTATCGTCGCACTTTCGAAGTACTATTAAACAAATCCCAGTTTACGATTAGCTTGGACTTGCCGTATCCTAGGCGGCAAGGGTGAAGATTGATGGAGAGCCGTAACTCGCGTCTACCTGCCTGTGCCGGGGACGACAACGCTATCAGCTTCGCGCGTGCCGTCCACTCCGCGGGGGAAATGTAGGCCGAGGAGAGGGAGAAACAGCATCTGTAGGAGTGTCTGCAGTCACGTACGCCGCCACCGAGATCGGCCTTCTTTTCTCGTTCCCAGCCATCTCCCCCTCCTTCCTCGCTTACTCTCCCACTCTTACCTCTCCCCTCCCCCCTCCTTTCTCTCGTCATTCTGCAGTTCGCGAGGGAAAACTATTTGCGGAAGTCGGTTCGAGTTTTGGGGGAGTTGAATTCCATTCCTGGCCGCTTCGTGTCGCTGCTGTGCTGGAACCGGAGGCGGGAGAGAGTAAATCGAGTGAACGTACCCAATAACCCCGGTTCGATTGGGGACGCACACGTGAAGCGGTCGAAAAAAAAGTTCCCCAAAAAAATAAAAACAAGCGGTCGGTATTTCGGGATGGTTTTTCGAAGAAGGTGGGCTGAGGAAGAAAGGGTGGACTTAAACCGACTTCGTTGCGTCCGTCGTCTTCGTTTGGTGCGACGAATTCGGTCCTTCACAACAACACGTAAATCTACTTGACTGTTATATTGCCCTTCCCTCAATCAGTTGCAGGTTTCTCGTCGACTTTATCTCCCAAAATTTGCGTAAAGAGATTGTTTTTTTTGCTCATCCCTCGTTTGTTCTCATTACATGTTGTTAGTACGTCTCTAGTCCGCCGCTTGCGAATTAAGTATCTCTTCGATGCTCTCGACGTGCAATCATCTTCTCGATATCTCCTGACCAATCCCTTTCCGCGTTACTTTTTAATTGAGATTTCCGTATTTTACGGATTGATCGTGATATTGTCCCTCTTTAGCCATCACATTTTATTACTAGTTTATAAATCTGTGGCCCCAAATATTATTGGTCAAGCGAATTACATTTTTAAATGTGAGTCTTTAGTGACGGAAAATCAATAAATGAAGTTTTTCTTTCATCCGTGTATATAATGGGTCGTTCGATCCATTCGGGGAGAAAACTGATAATCGAAAGTGTGACAAAAAATTGCAGTTCAACCTTCATTGACGTAAGGTTTAAAACTGTTCACCTCGTAGTTTTATGATAAGGATGGTGGATGTATATCGATATATCCATTCATTACTGCATATATTTTGTAATGTAACTGTGTGCATTGGTATTCTTTTAAACCGATGAACGTGTATGATCGGAATTATTTTCGAAATTAACTGTCTGCCCTTAAAAATTGGTATGATTTACTAAAATTATTATAGAAATGCTTTCGAGGCATAAGTTTATGAGATAAATTTTACATTCTTCGATGAAATTTTACCGATAAATAATCTTACGTGCCCCGAAATGTGGATTATTTCATTTCATTATTGTGGGCAAAGAGGGAAGAGCAATTAAAAATGCGATGGTGTGTAAAGATATCGGCGGATGCATCAGTACACCCCAACTCACTCCCTTCCCTTTTGTAAACCAAATTATACTGTGGTGTTCTTCACTTCATGGTACCGGAATCAGAGCGGGTCGAAATTTCCGTGCTGGGCATCGAACCGGACTGAACCGAAAATCAGAACCGGAAAATTACATCATTTTGTCGTAATGGAGCTGAGCCTACACCTCCCACACGTTTCAAGGTGAAAGCCAAGAATTTTGTTCGTATGTGGGTGGCATTGGTTGAGCCCGAAAGAGAAACTATCACTTCGCACCCAAACCGAAAGCCGAATTCGCTTTACGCTTTGTTCTCTTTTTCTTATTAAATAAGGGACCTACGCGGTTTTCTTGGTGATTTACAAGTGGCTTCACTTGATTAAAATTACGTTTTCTATTGATCTGATTCTATGAAATTCTTGGGTGGTTGTTTGGAAAACCTATTCATTGATGTCGGTCTAAGCAAAACCGAAATTGGTTGTTTTTGTCGCATTGTAGGGGCATTGTGTAACTTGCATTTCGACCGTTTCTAGGTTGTAAATCAAGATCCCCGACATAGTCGAGAATAATTCCGCAGCCACGCTCTTATAAAACTCCCTATCGATAAATTATTTATTGTTCCGACCTAATTTTCGAAATCTTATTCATAAGCAACCTTATACATTTTTCTATTCGGATTCGGAAAGTTTCGTGATAATCCCTTCGAACGAGAACCGAAACGGAAACATAACGAACCGATGCGTTTCTGGGGGAAACCGAGAATTTTATTCTAAAGTATCGATTTTCGAGTAAATATCGTGTAAAACCTGCCCACCTCCGGTTTCGAGGATCGTGCGCCGAACTGGCTGAACCGTCTCCCGCCCTCGCCTTGCGCATGCGCTCTCCGTTTCGCGTCGGGCCAACGCACTACGAGCTCGAGTGTGGCTTCGACCGACGGGTTTCGCTTTCTGAGAAGGGGAGCAAAGGGGAGTCGCCCCTCGTGGGCGACCTACGATACGGCGCGCCGCTCTTCCCGGAAAGACCGGCCGGGCCTCAACTTTTAGAATATCCCTAGCCATGCTGACGCCGCCTAATTACGCCACCTCGTATTCGAGGCTTCAGGTATTTAGAGCGAGATAATTACGTAGTCATAATAGTGTCCATATTCTAATTACAGTAAGTCCTCGATGAAGGTCGGAGAGGCGTGATGAAGAAAAGCGACGAAGTCGAAACATCGTAAAACGGATCCAGATATTCGCGAGCACTTCAATCCCGCGATAAATGAAGGTATTAATTTCAAAATTCGTTTTTTGCCTTTATCCAGGAAAAAATAGCTATTTCAAATAGGATGATTATGTCTTAACCATCAAAGAACGCCAGAAAATGCACACACGGTCTATTGAATTAGCATTAAACAGGGAAAAATTTTGCGACGACCCTTGTCAGCATGGACGTAACATCTAATCATACTTAAATCGAAACGACGCATACCGAGGACTTAATGTATACGTTTTAATTTCACTAGCTGTACAACGCATGAATTAAATATTGCATTATTAATGGTGCAATTATATAGTTTTAGGTGAAAGAAATTGTTAGTAATAAAATTAAAATATCTTTATAAGTCTTCAACTTAACTCTTTTTTCGCGCGCTACGTTTGAAACTCCTTCAAAACGGAAGGATTTTTGTGATCCCAAAGAATTTGCTGCGGTGACAATATGATTAATATTCAGAAGTAGTTGAGAAAATATACAAACTACACTCTGTTAATTTTTGGCGAGATTTTGGTTTTAGAATTTCTTCATTTTTTTAAATGAGTTCCTTCCGGAGTTCATAGTTTTTCCCATGTGAAAGGGCTGGTATTTAAATTTCTCGGAAACCTATGTGGTAAGGGGTTGAATTTTTGTGTCATTAGAATGGTGAGATATGCTGCTTTAAAATGACACCATATTCATTGATTTATAGTTGAAATGATATTTCGCTCAAACTACCTTAACTACAGTGAACTGCATTCAACATTTATTTTATTTTCTCTTAACCACGAAATGCAGTCACCACTGTATGGGTGCCCATTCATAAGGGCACTCCTGCCTTTTATATTATATATTTGGGTAAACGCTGAAAAAAAAATGTTAAAATCAATTTGATTTATGTTTGTACAATCCTTGCAGAAATAAAATTATATTGTAGTGACAAATTGAATAAACCGTCATCCATTTACGTTGTACCCAAAATGCTCTCCTGAAACCTTAAATTTACAAAATATTCCCGGACCAAACGGAGCCTGGGCACTAAATACTCCCAAATCCCTAGTCTTGGGCCCCATGGTAAATACTCTATGGGCGCCAATGGTATGGTCTCGTTGTATAACCTCCGAAAAATCAAGTTAAGCCATTTATAAATTGATATTTGTCGAAACTGTGTGATACATAGCTTGATATTTTTTGTGATGTGATGTCTCAAATTTATCATCTTGTCAATTCATAAATATTTCAAAGACTCTAGCTTTAACTTACTTTTCCCTGGGTTAAGCTTAAAATCATTGAGCTGTAATGAGAACGTCGTTATTTGTCGCCGTTCCGTCAAGCGTTGTTCAGTGTGCTGACTACCTTCTCAAGTTTCCCCTGTGCTTATGTACTCGTATTATCAATACCGTTGAGCACATAAAGGAAAAACCCGTTCGTTGTGGCATAAATTCGTTTCGCTTGTTCTCATAGAGTTGAGTGAACTTCAAGTCAAAGAGTAGGCAGATCTCCCGTCTTCTTTTCTCGTTTAATCACGTTACGAATCGGCGCGTTTTGTAATTTTTGCTTATGTTGGAACAGGATAGAGACGTGCTCAGGGCAGACAGGCAAGGTGGTCAACCATGAATGAACCTATCACGCAGCAGATCAACCCAAGATGATGCAAAAGGCATTTTTTTCGCACTCGTAGGATTGTATGTTTTCTTATCAATGTTTTACGTACCAGATGATGATTGCTGAAAATAACTTGAGTGGCTGAAGCCCTTTAGAGCCTAATGTTACATTTGAATGACGGGGTTTGGACGTATCATGCTGTATCGCTTTTCCCTTCGCAGCTACATTTTTCTTAACAATACCTTGTTATAGTATTTTCGGCTTGTTGATAATTAACCCAGCTTTTTTTTTGCTCAAATCATTACTCATTAAATGGTGAGGGCATTTTTTTCGCACTCGTAGGATTTTATGTTTTCTTATCGATGTTTTACGTACCAGATGATGATTGCTGAAAATAACTTGAGTGGCTGAAGCCCTTCAGAGCCTAATGTTACATTTGAATGACGGGGTTTGGACGTATCATGCTGTATCGCTTTTCCCGACGCAGCTACATTTTTCTTAACCATACCTTGTTATAGTATTTTCGGCTTGTTGATAATTAACCCAGCTTTTTTTGCTCAAATCATTACTCATTAAATGGTGAGGGCGTCCGCTGTTCTTTGTGAATGGTTTTACCCTTTCGTGAATGCTTGCAATGGAGAAATTTTACCTTCATTTTACTTTCTCAGAAGTTTCTCTTCGCTTCGGTTTTTACTTAATGTTTTATCCGCCTATTTTTTTTTACTTGATGGGCACTGTAGGTATTAAGGCAGCAAAGTAGTCCAGTGTTTAAAGCGTTCGGCGATTAAAGGATCCTGAGTCCAAAGCCTGTCGGTGCCATTTTGGATGCGGCCAGTTAAACCCGAGATGTGTGATTGTTGGATACCAGATCTTCCTCGACTACTACAGGGAAAGGAACCGGCTCCCCAATCCTGATGTGTGAATATCTCGAGCCATAGGTCTTAACGCTAGATGAGCTCTTCTGCCATTCGTCAAGCCAGCGGTCGTGTTGAAGACTATGGTTTTGGTGGTTGGTAGGTAAGAATCCTTACTTGTCCATACTTCCAGTGATTATCTTTCGTGAAACAGGTAACCAGGTGCCTGAACTTTTGTATTCCCCGAGAAGTAGGCGGCGCCGTATTAAAGACATCGCTGAAAATCGTGGGATATCGGTCTGGAGGTACACTTTGGCATGATCCACGTATTTAAGGTTACATGTGATTCGCTACCTATTTTGCATGCACGGAATCATGATATGGAAGCAGGTGCTCGTGTTCGTTTATTTCTTTTCACTAGTAGAACACCAATATGTGGAGGTTTAAATCCTCAGTCGTTATTGTTTCAATTAGTTATTAGAATGCAATGATAATAAAGGTACTCATTCGTTATTCCTAGGCATAGGTGCGTTAGAGCTTTGTTATCATATTTTTATCTTTACCCCGTATCACGCATTTCTTGATCCATAACAGTTTGGGGATGCTTGCTACATGTAATAAGATAGCATTCCATTGTCATGTTACACTAAGCCAGGGGTGGCGAACCTTTTGGCGATTGAGTGCCAAAGTTTATGAAATATGAGTATACTCGCTCGACTCGCGTACCAACCCATCGAGTGAGATAGAGGTATCCCTTAGCGCCCTCCCAGCTCCGCGTGCCAATTCGGGCACGCGTGCCGTAGGTTCGCCACCCCCGCACTAAGCCAACATACAGGTTAGCCATCATAATCGACATCATACTCGCGGAATGACCTAATGTCATAAGTGATGAGGTACTAGTTTACTACTCGCTCCCAGGAGGATCTATTAGGTGTCCGCAAATGAGGTTTGCTTTTTACAGTCGCTTTGCGATCATCATTTTTTGAAATCATTACCTCCTATACCTTCTTAGGTCTTATTGTAATATACTAGCCGGGGAAAATGTCAACACAATTTTTATGGTCGCCTGCCACCATAGAGTTTAATTTGAAGCTGTAGTAAACATTCTCTACCATGTGAATGAAAAGATCGCGTCCTTGCCTGAGTTCAAGTTCAATGATAGCTGAAACCTTCAGGGACGGTTTGAATAATTCTATAATCCGTTATCAGTATCAAGTACCGGGTAGGTTAATAGCTCATGCATTTGATCAAAGATAGTAGAATGATAACGATGGATTATTAACCGGGTACATAATTTGGACCTGGTAAAGAATTGTTGTGTAATGTTATGGGGAAGCGGGAATCCATCTCTTTGCTTTCGGCCGAATTTTCAACCCCTGCTGCGGCGGCGAAAGGGAACTGGCCGGTGATATTCTCCCTTCTTCATCCCTTCATAGTCGCGGCTCAAGATCGTGTGAATTCGCGGAGGGTCATTGCTCGGAAGCTCTGAAATTTACAAAACTATTTGCAAATGAAGAGTAAACTGTCCCCAATTTTTGAGCGCGTTTTGCGGCACTACCTCGGTCAAATATAATGGTGCAAGTCCGGACATAAATGCTGAAATAGTTTTCCATGAATGTTGGTTTCTTGAATAAATTCAAATACTCTATTTTCGAGTCTCTATCTTTTTCCTACGACTGACTGACGCACACCAACTCAATTGCCAAGTCTCCGTGGATAATCACGATTGTCTCTTATCGTTCACGGAAGAATATTACATGTTCAAGCTGACAGTTCTGTTTCCAACTTCGCAAAGTTCATGTTCATGATCCAATTCTTCATTGTATGTCGGATTTTTAGAGATACTTTGGCTTCGTTAGTGAAAAGATCGGCGTTGAAGTTACGTAAAAGGTAATATCAAACTTTTAACCGACGGTATGGCAGCAATACCCATCCTACAAGTTGTTCAAGAACAATTCTGTAGTTGCTATGGTTAGCTTGAAATTTAAATGAAATAACATATCCTTATTCGTAGCTTTTCCCGATAACCAGGTGAATATAATTTCCAATTCGCCATCCGTTTTTTTCGCGGGCCGCTAGTGAAAGGTCTCCTTTAACTTGCTCTTCTCCTTTAGCGAACGTGTACCTCTTGACCCCACCTCTTCCCCGCCGACCGAACCCAAACCCTCTTCCCCTTTACCCTCCCTATTCTTCCTCCTATTTCCCCTCCTCTCCGTGCTCGTATCGACTATCTCGAGTCTATCTCGTTTCGACCAAAGTAATAGGTTCACTGACATTGTTCAAGGTCGCCTTCCTCTGTTTTACCCTTTCCCCACCCTCGCAACGAAAAGCAAGAGTTCTGCAATCCGCGAGTGCAATTTCTCTCTTTTTCTTTCGTGCTTCGCCCACGGGGAATATCGAGGTCGGAACCAAGAATCTTGGGAAAAACTTTTGTGATAGTCCTTAGCCACTTGAAGAAGTAACTTTCTTCCCAAGCGACTTATCTTTATTTTTCGGAGGATTTTTGGTTGTGATTGGAAAATCTCCCCACGAGCCAATTTCCAATAAAAATGAACGAACCGTCATTCCCTTACTATTTTTATTTTTAAAGAACTCGGCCAGTTTCAATGGTTTTCCATCTTTCTTCTGCGTACAGTTGTTTCATTTATTGTCCTCTTATCATGCATTGTTTTTATTGAAATTATCTGAGTATTCTCCGATGTTCATTTGCATAGTTGTTTAACTAAAGAGGTTTTATAATGGGAGCCACGTTTACCCTTAAGCAAGATTTATTCGTCTCTATTTAAGTATTTTACGATAACTTACGTGAATACGTGTTTTCTTTTCACACTTTTAGTGAAAAATATTAATTTTGGAATTAAATCTGTGATTGTGGAGGGAGTTACAACAACCATTCATGAAACACGTCGTGGAATTCCTACTTATTCGAATTACAATTACATACGAATACATGCATATTATACGCGTATTTAATATGGATTTAGTTAGCGAGGCCGATTGATAAACTTTGAGCGGTTTTCCTCTCCTTAATTTCTGTTTTTAGTTCACAACTTTTTTCTGCGAATTGAGTAATTGTCCTTTCCTTGCTCTGATAGCTCTGCAATGCATCGAAAAGTTTGATAACTTGAACCATCTGGTAATTAATGTGCCTTTAGTTTCTATTATACACGTAATTTATGCTGTGTTTTTAAGTGTAGTAAATTTTCTCATCATATTATAAGTACGGGAGAATGTTATTGTTCTTTATTTATTGTTAGAGGGAGTTGTACTCCCTCTAACAATAGAGTGTAAGTAAGTAAGATAGTAAGAGGGAGTGTGTGAGCATTTAGAATACATAATAATAATAATAATAAGAGCTAATTTTTAGTAACCGGAGTAAATGAATGAAATGTGGGGTGAATGTGATTAACACGCAAAATAAATCTGTACCAATTTGGTAATGTGGAACTAATGAGTAAAAATAGAGCTGATTTCACTGTTGCGTTATGAATTATTATGCCGTCAGGCCGCACCTGTGCAGTGAGGTTACGCTGGGGAGGATGTTTTTGTCAGCATTTTTGTTCGGGGATGTTAGGTTCAGGAATGTTCAACTACCATCGTCACGTCGAGAAATGAGTACATACAGGTCGTTGGTGAGGGAAACAGTTTCCGGGAAGCGGGGAAAGTGACTGGGGTTAAGCTAGGCTGACTGGGAGCCACATTATCTGCGATAATTAATCACAGTTTTGAGCTGTCGTGGAGGAAAGAATGGAATCCACATGACCCAGCCATTGTGAAGTCGGAAGTGGACAAGAAAAAAGAGCTCTTTGGCGCCGAGAATGCCCGGAAGTGTCCCAGGCAAAACATGGCTGAAACTGAAGATATATTTCCCTGATGCAACTCAAAATGCGTTTCACAGCGGACCGAAAGCTTATTTTCTTTACAAAATGAGCCGATATAGCGGATGTGACAACACTCATTTTTGTCCCTCCACCACGGTCGTAAGTTTCTCGAAAATATTTGACCGGACAAGTTTAGGAATCGTGCGATATGAATCGAAGACATACAGACAGACAATACGAATACAATCTTCCCATGTATTCTTTTTATTTTGTTTTTGGGTCTCACTATTTCTGTGAATATTGTACGATGACGTACCTTTGCATTCTTACTACAAGATGAATTTTTTTAGTAGAAGCCTAATGAACTCATTTCATCATGGGTCAGGACGAATTTTAACATACTGGTGCCGGATAAAACTTCACCTGAATGATTTCCTCGAATTTGCAAACTAGGTGTATGTGATATTTTGGTTTTAATAGTTCTTATCCCTTTCGCCTTTTGTAATAATGACGGCGGAAACTGACACAACGAGCTTGTAATCTGATAAATGAGTGCGCGCTGAACTTGTTCTTGGAAGAGACAGTTCAATCGTGATCAAGTTGCGAGATGTATGCTGTTGATTTATGGAGAGTTATGTTTTTCATCGGGAGTAGTTATGAGTTATGTTTTTTTCACTAAATTTCTCCGGATATCTTTCTCTTGGAACGGCTTTCCCCTTGAATTAACTCTACATCAGTTGGCAACCTTAGATGTACCCTGCACCCGAACCGTAACCACGGCGGCAAAAAAACCCTTTAGAAACTTCTGCTCCTGCTTGCACCTCGTGACTCTTTCGTCCCGATTAGAGATGGAGCTTCGGAGTGATATTATCTCTCATCTTTCCTCCACCTCAGAGGCCATGGGGTGGATTTCCGTTCCTTCCCCGAACTGTGAAGGGGAATGGAAAGCAGGAGAGGATGTGAATCCTAGCCACGACTTAGCGAAAGTACGTGAGCCATCAGTTGCCTGCCCGCGATTCAGTAGTGTACTCTGTTCTTCCCAAGTCAGGGACGGGAGGGGTATTTTTTCCATTTTGTTTTGCTTTCGTTGTTGGAATCGGTTTTCCATTTCTGTGCCTCATATCGTATATAATATTCCTCAAAGTGAAAGTACCGGTTTGCCAAAACGAAGCAAACTTAACGTGGAGCAGTGAATCCAGCACTAGCTCCCTTACGCACATATTCAAGGAAATAGTAAGGCGAAGATTTTTAAACATGATTATTCTACCTACACTTTTTTAAAACATGATAATCTACATTTTTTAAACATGATAACCTACTTTTTTAATTGTGCCTACTCCAAATTATTGATAATTATTTGTTACGGTGTCGCTCTTCAAAGTAATTCTTTGTATGATTGTTAATAAGGTTAGCTTTTCTCCGTTCCATGGTTTGAGGCTCAACTATGTCGAAGTTTATTTTCACAGATGAAAAAATAACTTTGTTTTCTTCCTCTGATTTATTTTCTTGGTGCAACAAGTTTCGACACAACGGCAAGAAAATAAATCACTGGAAGAAAAGTTATTTTTTCATGTTACCTTTTCTTATTTAATATTTACACTGATATTTTTGGTGATGGATGACCTGTAAGTATTTGGATGGGATAGATATTTGAAAATCAGTTTTATTGATTGCCTTTATATTTATGTACTTTTTATCATTCTGTTTGAAATAGACGCATTATGATAATTTCTCCAGTCGTCTTTTAGAAGCTATCCAGTTCCACCGTACTCAGTTCGATCTCCTCTTTCCTTGATATAGCCTCGTGCTGACATCACCTATCTGCAAGCAATCCTAGGCTATCCGAAGATGATCTGTTCCGTCTTTCCACCCCATATTGCCTTCATCAAACTAACGAGCTCCAAGTTAGTTGTTATCTCCTTGCCCAATTCTCTAAGTCCGTCTCCTCCAATGCCGGTCACCTGTAGGTTCGTGGAAATCTTCACCCCAATCCTTGTATCCCCACCTTAACGTTCACCACCACTTGTACCCGCTGCATGATTTAAGAGCAATCATCGAAGATTCTATTTTTATGGCATTGGATTACATCAGGGAAACATATTTTTTTTCTATTATTGTCTTAGCTGCCAGCCTAATATTTCTCCCATTTTCGTTGGACCGCTGCTATAAGAACCTTGAAGGTCTCGATGAATGCATTCCACATCTCGGGGATCATGAGTTCCTCTTCTGTTACTCTTAATCCTTGGTCATGAACGCGTGAAGGAGTTGCATGCTCTGGTCACCGTTCTGCTGAGTCAAGTTCTCAAGGTCACCTGTGACTCGCGGAAATGTCTCAAGGTCACAGCCACCTCGCCTCCTTCCCTCGGGGTTTGATCGCACCCCTCCCACGCACAAATCGCTAAACACTCCCACTTATCACTCCCTTTGTCTCGTATTTTATTCCTTCGCGCTTTTGGCGCCATCTGCTGGAGGCCGCCAGATCCCCGACTAGGGATCTTGGGTCAGTGGCGCCATTTTTAGGGCGACGTGAGGATGCTGTTCGTTAGAGATCCAGGCGAGGGAGAGCATGGGAGGTTGAAGCACGCTATAGGTGGAAAGTTCAATAGGTGTTTGGTGCTGTTTTTGTGGGTTACGAAATTGTGTGGAACTCTGCGCACGTGTTCATATAAGTTATATGTATCTGCGTATAGAAGAAAAAAAAGTTGCTCCTCACCGACTTAAACAGATTTTGTACTAGAAGCGAAATTACACAGTTCATATTATTGTCATGGGTTCTATCAGGTATCAAAGTGTCACGTCGATTCGAAAAAAACATTTCTTGATAGAACTTACTCTTAAATTGCCAATAACGTGCAGAAAATTGAAATCATTACTGAATTTATTATGACAATACCAACTATGTTCCAATCCACTGAGCATTTTATCCTGTGGTACTACCTTTTTATTTTTAGAGGTTTTTTATTGAGCCAATGAGGGACTTTTTATTAGGTACCTATTTAGAGGTACCTGACGATGACGCAATAGTGTTGAAACTCGTGGTACCAATAAAAAACTCTTGTGGAAACATAGTTGGTATTGTCATTATCAATTCAATAATGGACTTTCTCAAGGTTAGGTCAGTAAGGATTACATTGAAATCATTCCGTTTTAATTAAAGAAAAAATGGTCGAGGACAATTCTTCTATAATTTTCATTGCTGCCTGTATGGTGAGTTCCATTGCAAAAACAGGTTTTCGTTAATAATATGTGGTCTTAGAGAACCTTTTTCGACTTGCGTGAATAACGTTTTTAAATGTGTACTCAATAACCTGCGGTAACCGTTCCAGCCACCTTGAGGCCATTTCACATGAAGCACCTTAACATGTAATATGGCGTATAGAAATAACGAGAATGCTAGCACAGAATTCGAGCAGGGGATTTTTCTTTCCCATTAATGATTTTTTCCTAGTCGTTATAACAATTCTCCTCTTTTCACGACGAAATTTTCGTTGCACATCCGTACCGTACACTGCGGTAATGTGCCTCGTGCAAAACGACCGTAAACAGAGACGGAACCTTGCCTTCAATGGTGTGCACTGAAAGAGGCATTCAGGGACTAAAACTATACCGTCTCGTTCGACGGACCATAGTTTTGATTTTGGTAATTGTTACGTGCGCATTTTCTCTTTATGAGGATTGATTACTCGGTTATTTTCTTTTCTGAGCCCATGATTTTTTTCTGTGTTAAATGTTGATTCGCGATGGATGTCAAAGAATGCAAACTCTTCAACTCTTCTAATGTTTTACGTGGGGGGAAATTATTTCTGCTTCAGACTGCACTTGGTATGTGCTGTCGGTATACGTGATCATGGAAGGACTTGTTCACTCGTTCATATTCACAAATTGAAGACAGGACTCTTCCACTGTGGCATAATCATGCCACGGTAAGCTTGATTCCAAAGTGATGAGCAACTAGTCGTCCTGCTGAGATAAATTAGTGGAAGAGTACTAAGTTTGGCATTTATTATGGACTCTTTTGTGTTAGGTCGTCTTGCAATGGTCTCGCAGCGGTCGTGGTGAACAGAAAATCCGAGACCACCTTCTACTAGCATTAAGATCATCTCCAGCAACGGTGGAAGGGGGTGGTTCGCTAGTGTGAGACCACTTTCTTCTGCATACATCTTATTCTGTCCGAATTACGTGCTCGAAGAAGGAAAAATCAAAAATTTAGGCATGAGTGCTCTCCGGCAGTTTGTGGAGTTAGTCAATGGGAATTCCTACGACAGACTTGAAAGTCACGGTCATCGTGTTTTCCAATTTCACGACACGTCGTTGTCAATCATTGGGGTGAGTGCCCATAAGGGCTTTGTTAGATTATTTTTTTTACTGACCTAAAGTCTGTAGGGAGATGTAAGTTTTAAAAAAATGGCGAAATGGGTGGATGGCCGCCATTTTCTCGCAAGAGCAAAGCTGTTCGTGACAATATTTTTTCTATTATCATGAAGAAAAACGGAAAACTTGCACTTTTAGCGACTGAAATACGCTTATTCAGCTGTGAAAGCACTCTGATGAAACTTCTTATGTATCTAAAAGCATAAAATATTGATGAGGAATTAGAAATAGTTTCATGTGGATATTATATATGGAGACAGAAGAACAAATATTGGCTTTTATAATAAGTGATGACTGATTCTGTTTCACTGTATTTCTATACTCTCCTGATTTCGTCTGTTCTGGGTTTAATGTTTCCGGAAATAAAAGCATGAAACATTGGGATACGTAAAATGTGCCTCTCAGTTATGTGGAGTTCATCGTACTTCGTCCCTTAGTATTCTATTGATTTTTATAAGGGCCTAAGTTAACGTCCGCGGCGTGTTAACGAACGATTTTACTGGTGAGGTGTTGGATTTATATTTTCCCGTGGACGCTTTTATCTCTGTTATCGGCGACAACGGGTCGTCGCGTCGTTCAAAGATTGAGTTGCTATGGGGTTCAAAGAATAGGGTTTCCTGTCCCGAGGAAAGGTTTTGGCGAGGCAGGCAGCAGTTGATACATGAAATATTTCCTTGAAGTTGAAGATATAAAGACGGACGAAATTACCAAGTTTAAATTAAATAGTAACTCTTAGGTATATTACAGGCGATGGACAATCGGGAAATGGCTACCCGCTACTTACAACAGTCAATAACCGCGAAATCTTTTTCTTGCGCATCTCATATTTGATTGGGAAGAACCCAGAATTGGGTGAAATTCGCGTGGCTTTAAATATTTGTAAAGAGAGTGAGTAAAATAGTAAACTGAGTACGGAATGATCGTGGGTGTAAAGCGAACTTTATTAAATGAGAATGAAAACTGCATGTTACGTTGGTTTTATAATTAGGCCGAGTTAGTGGAAACCGTGGATGAATATGGATATTGATGCCCACGGAAAGCCATTTATGATGCTTGAGATGTATTTCTGCTGAAAATGCGACGCGGAATGGAGCTGATAAAAAGAAGATTAGTAGGTAGTTGAAATGGTTAATGCGTAGAGGAGCGGATCCAGAAAAGGGTGCGCAATAGTCTGCGGTGATGCATTGCTGTGCTCGAGGGAAAATGTTTGTCGTCAAATTTCGGCAAAAGACTACTCTTAACAGTTGTTGCATATCCCGGAAAAAAAACATGAAGCCGAACTGGCCATGTGATCTACAGGATGTCGGGGCAGCGCACAGGCACACGCGTTCGCCATCTTGGATTTTGGGTCGATACGGGAAGTGCGTCAACCTCAAATACTTCTCCCGCCATTGCGTCTTCAGCTTTGTGTTTTTGATCCGCGACGATTTTTAATTGGCTGTAATTCGGTGAGCAGTTATGACTTGCGAAGTTATCAAGTAGATTCGAATCGGATCCGTGGCATGTAATGCAAACATTCTTCCCATGGATGTATTCCTGAGAACTATGGAATTCGTTTGCTCTCTGGTACTACTGATACTATTTTACGTATTAGTACTACCATGGTGTGCTGGACATGTTGTCAAGTTTTTTGTGGACGCTTTAGGAATTGGCGGGATAAATTGTGATTTTGACATTCCGCTTAGCATGATTCAATAAAGTTTTGTATAAATGCTTGCATTAATTTTTGTTGCTATTT
The DNA here is from genome assembly GCA_963169105.1 of Ceriagrion tenellum. Classification (NCBI taxonomy): domain Eukaryota; kingdom Metazoa; phylum Arthropoda; class Insecta; order Odonata; family Coenagrionidae; genus Ceriagrion; species Ceriagrion tenellum. The sequence continues at coordinate 28,940,640 of OY720643.1, read as the reverse complement.
TGTGAGAATATGTTAATTTTAATGTGAAACGTGAGATTAAGTAATCCCTATTCCTATCTATTCCTCTAGTTTGTGGAAAGAAATGCTTAATAGTCTTTAGTGGTGGATTATGGAGGAGGTGATCGCACCTCCTCTCCCCACTCCCCACAATCCCTCATATGTACAATAGGAAAAATTGTGGTCATAAGGTATTCGATACACCCAAGGCCCCCGGGAATGTAGCAATCCAACCCTAGCCCATCCCCACTAACAACTACTGTAATTCGCCTCTGGATGTCTGAGAGTTACTGAGGTAAGGGTGAACTTGGGAGAATTTGAGAAGCATTGTTAGAAATATATTTTGTAGAAATGGGCCTGTGTATTTCTGAACTCTGGGTAATCTCAATACAGAGAGTGCCTTGAGGGAATTACCTAGATATTCTTTACTCAATAACTCAGCTCTTTGCTATATTCCAAGCTGGAGGCATTTTTCCAAATTTTATCCTCCCTCACCTTCCTAAGGCTATGCTTTCAGAGGAGCAAGCCTCACAATTAAGTTATGTGGCCACATTAGGTCATAACATTTGAGAGAGATATTTTATCAAAATCCACTTCTTCTGTCAGAGATACGAATTCAAATCTATTAATATTAAAAATACCTTAATGTCACTAAAATATTTTTTATCGATATTCCAATGTTTTGTTTGTTTTAGGCTCCATAGTATCTCTGCTTTTACCAACTATTTAGCTCCTTATTAATGTGAACATCAAGTGATATCCCATGTGCGGAAAATTTGCTCTTCTGAGGACAGCCAACCATTCTTAAAGTTTCATTCCTATATGAATATATGTTCTGAATCTGTGACTGATAAATTATTCTCAGGTCTGGCATTTTTCTTTGATAAACAGAATATTTGGTGTGTAAGTTGGGAGAATTATTATGTAATTGAATAAATATTACGTAGTAATATTCCTCCCTACTTAGAAATATTACTTTTTCACCACTTCATAATGACAAAATTGGTGAAAAATGGTTAAATATTTAAATTAATGGTGTGGAGTAATATCATTTTGTTTTGCTACTTGCCCGCTCTAGTTTGCTCCTTGATTTAAAAAGATACTTGCTTGATGTTGGTTGGCTGTTGGAGATATAACTTTGGTTTCTTGGCAGCTTAGGTAACTTAGATATATTCCTCTTACTGCTTAATGGTGAACATTATTATTCTAAATGATGGAAATATGTGTGTGGAATATTAAAAAAAGACCTCTGATTAAGGCAGTTGTGCTTATGATAATTAATCCTTATTCCTGAGGATATTTTGAGTGCGTTTGAAACTTCATTTTTGTATGATTTCTTTGTGGAAGTATCATAACTTGACGTTCGTCTGTGACAAATGAGCCCCTGATCATTATTCATTTCTTGCTGTTATAAATGAGCAGATGGACTTATTTACAGAAATTGTTTACCAATTGAAATAAGTGGCACTTTTACGTGGGAAATTAGATCAGTCATTGTCCTCCAGGATGGGGTTAGTTAATGATGAAGAGGTTCCAACTTGATCAAATTAGTTACAACAATGAAATCCCACCTTTCCGTTAATGCTGTTGAAAAAGTACTGCTTTTGCCAACATCTTTTAAAAGTTAGAATCAACTCAGAAAAAATGCTAAGTGGAGAAGACTGATTATGTGATGAACATATATTTTTTATGATTTTAATTTTCCAGCCCAGAGCTGATTGGTTCTCCATTTCTACTGAATCAATAGTGGTTTTAGTTCGCTAATGACCCACTATCTTAGATGGGAAGGTGCCTTCAATTTATTGCCAAAAATTTCTAATTTTTTTCTGTGAAAAGCATGTTGTAATGCAGGAATTTTGTTGGTGTTATCAGATATAGGAGGTTTTTTTCTATTAGTAGCTCCATAATGGCAAAAATGAAGATTAGCTCTCTTTATAGTGGAATTTCTGAATGTGTGTGAAGTTAAAACTCCTCTCTTCATTTTCTTCTTTGCAGGCAATGGTGGCATGCTACCCAGGCCATGGCACCCATTATGTGAAGCACGTAGATAACCCTAATCGAGATGGCCGATGCATCACAGCAATTTATTACCTCAATGAGGACTGGGACGTGAAGCAGAATGGCGGCCTTTTGAGGATATTCCCAGAGGGGTGGAGTGATCAAGTGGCTGATATAGAGCCCGTTTTTGACAGAATCCTATTTTTTTGGTCAGATCGACGAAATCCCCATGAAGTCCAGCCTGCTTATAAAACTAGGTTGGTCAATTCAGATTAAATTACATGTTGGGCCTTTTTTTAAATTAGTACTAATTTGAATTAATCAAAATAATCACTTTTGAATGGAGAACTGGGTGGAATATTTTGAAGATGCTAATACTTATATTAAAAAGTCTTTTTCTTACTTTTGTTATTCTCTTCTTTCTTAGTTATGGGGTTAAAAGGTCACAAGACCAAGTATAATTCTGGCAAATGGAAGAGGGAAAATTGTTAGAAAAGAATGGAAACATTTTTACTCTACTACTTAAGTGCATCCTGTAAATTATTTTACCATTTTTGTGAATCATAATAATTGATATTACATACACACCTCATATGTACTATTACACACAAGTTTGTGGGACTTTTGAGTAGAGAAAAGGTCACCATCTGGTCTGTGGCATTTAATAATGATTATTGGCATAAAATGGGCCCTAATTTCCCATATTTGACCTAGTGCCAGTTCCTAATCATAAAGAAGTTACTAGTTACACCAGTGATGCGTTTTACTGTGTATTGTGTTATTCTTTGGTACTCCCCATTATTTTGACATTCAACCTAGTGAAACTGTTTGGATATTAGTTTATTAACCATCCTTTTTCCTTCTCGATTATTTTGTTTCAATTTTATGAAAACTTCATTTGGGTTTTGGAAGAACTTATTTTCTTTTTGTTACCTCATTTGCTATTTATAACACTATCATCTACATCGCTTGATATTAATCAGTATATCCATGTCTTGCATTATATTCCATGAGATGTTCTATGATAAATTCCTATGAAGAATTAACTAATAGTAAATTGAACAACCTAACTCAAGTACTAAATCAATCTCTATTTATATCTAATCTCAATTTATTCCTCAAAAACCAGTCATTGTTGCTAGCCCTGTCTATTCTCACTTTTCTTGCCTAAGACTGACTAGTTAATTTATAGGTCCTGTACCAATAAATGTATGGATATACTCATTTATTCAATAGCAGTTTGTAGTTTGATGAGGTTACTAATTATCTTGTGGGCCATTTTTAATGGCCCAAAACCTAATTGTCCCTACACTGAAATGTCTAAAATGCATTCTTGGATTGGATTGGATATTTGGGGAGGTGAGCGATGGCTAAGGTCATTTGTGCCATAGGGGATAGGTAAGGGAGGAAGGGTGGATAGAAACCCGGCGTCGGCAGTAGCCTCCTCTTAGCGAAAGGTGCCAAAGGGACCACGGCTTAACATCTCAGCCGACAGATGGAGTACTGTACTTGAAGTGCCCTCCACAAGACACTCAAGTAGGGACCGGGTTTCCTCTGAAAATCATCCGCCTCTGCAGGGATTTGAACCCTGGCCGCCCATATGGTTAGCCAGTACTCTAGCCACCACACCAACCCCATCCCCCAAATGCATTCTTATTTGCATATTTGTGCCTTTCAGAAACTTTTACCTAGAATTTAAAATTAGATACCTTTACTTTTTACTTTAAGAGTGATAAACCTGTGAAGGACTTTTTATTAAGGGAAAAGTATGTACCTGCTAATACATATACATTATTTTCTTTTACAGGTATGCTATTACCCTTTGGTATTTTGATGCCGCTGAACGAGAAGAGGCACGAAGGAGATTCCAGATGGAAAGTGAGTTTGGCTTTCTTTAAACAATTCATATTTATAGTTCAGATCTTCATGTTTACCATATGCTTCCTTTTTTCTTACCTTACTCTAAACCCTGGTAAAGAATACTCCAAATTTTGTTTCTTTGGTTATTGTTATTTTCTATTGATTTTCTACTTGTGGGAGTTCTGTTTTAATGAAGGAATTCATTGAGATTCTGAATTTTTGGCCCTATCAATCATTCATTGTTGTTTATTGATTCTACATCAAACCCCAGCCTTTGCTTTTACTTTTGTTCACCTCTTGGAGTTATACAAATTAAATTTTTTAATTGAAAGTGTAATCTTGTATCTGTAAAATGTGGCTCCAAGTGGCTTTATGTGATAAAATCATTGTGAGTGAAGATTTAATTAAATTATTTTGTAATGAAGTTGGAAGTAGAGAGGGAGTAAGGTCAAGGTTTTTAATTGTATCCTAAGTGATTCCTTAACCTTGTCTTAGATGATGAAACTTAAATATTCTGTGTGCTGATTTTAATGCTGATTGATTGAAGAATGTGTGTACCATTTCACTCTTCTGCATTTCTTTCTTTAGCCTAACTCAAGTCAAAGGTTGTGTGAAATACCTAGTGGAAAAATCATTCACTTGGACTGGGAATTGAACACATATGCCAGTTTCATAACTTATTTGCCAATAGTTAATTGCTTCGAATGTTTTATCTAATCTTTCATTGCTGGATAAAATTTATAGTGGTTTGTCCTTTTTAAATCAAACCCAGATCCCTTGATTTTGCAGTGGAAGAGGACGCCTGAGTAGTTAGATTGGTTAGATCACTCGGCGTGATATCGAGGGATCTGGGTTCGATTCCCAGTCCAGGCAAATGATTTTTCCACTATGAATTTCACGCATTTGTGTGATCACTAGCAGGTGACTCCGTTAGAGTTACTGCGAGGCCAGTTCTGTAGTTCTTTAAAAATGTCAAGTCAAAGAGTCAAAGTATTTTGTAATTTAAGAATTTGTCTCTGCGTCATATATGTGATATATTTCCTATGCTGTATTAAAACTGTTTTGGATTTGCTGCATGTTGTCCATTTTTAAACCTAATGTTTCACTCCTCTTACTGTGAGAATCGTCAAGAGAAAGAGATTTGTTCCGTGTCTGTTGTGTCATTTTATACTATCCCAACATTCTTACATCCAATACTCCACTTCATGTTAAAGAATAATCCAATTGTAACTTCCACACAAGATTTATTTAAACCGACCCAGATTTCGACACACAATGTGTCATTATCAAGGTCCTTGATATCTCCTATATGTACTCTTATTCTTTAACTTGAATATTAAGAATTTCCACAAAGTTACGCCTTCTGTCCTCAGTGACATTACTCCATTGTTGTCTACTAATTCGACAAACAAATTTAACAAAGCTCATTTGCTATTTTTGGGATGTCATGGTTGATATAAACCTATTCCAAATTGGGCTTAGATTACAGCCATTCTCAAGACTGAAATTCTGAGGTCTTTTTGCTATTTTAATTGCCTCCTGAATTAAATGTGCTTGGTATTTATCTGGTTTGCATACCCTCATGCTTTGTCAGAAATGATTTTGTGTTTCAGGCTCAAAATGAAAGGTACACCGATGGGTGATGTTTCTCATTTGTGCTACTCCATTGTCATCATGAGCTGTTTAAAAAAAGGGGCCCCTCAATCTACCATACACAGCCTCTGTCCCACCTACAAAGGATCTCATATATGTACTCTTGTGGGTTCGAGAGGAAAATGGTCACCTATGGTGATGATAGGATATCCTTATTTTCTTAGGGCCAGTTGCAAGAACGTTTATGGAATTAATAGTTATAAGATCCATTAAGTTATGGAACTCTTAAAAATATTTGGGTTGCAGGAACACATATACCATTTTCATAACTTATTTGCCAATATCCATATTTAGAGAATACAATTTCGTACTTTTCTACTTTCTGTTCGTCCACAAAGTGAAGCCTGAAACTGTAGTGTATTTGCCAATAGTTAATTGCTTTGAATGTTTTATCTAATCTTTCTTTGCTGGATAAAATTTATAATGGTTTATCTCGTTTAAATGCTAATGCACATTAAAATTATTCAGTCAGAATAAACAAACTGTCCTTTCATCTCAAAACAACTATTTAATCAAGTTATAAAAACTCGTAGCAGTTCATGCATGTTCGCCATCTTGGCTACTTATAGAGCTCTTAACTCCATTCCATAAGTTATGAAGCCGTTTGTGAAACCAATAAATTTATTGAATGTTTCTGCAACACTTACTGAATGGTTGCCATAGCTTATGGGTCCCATAACTCTGTGGAATACGTGTTGCTCCTGCAACTGGCCATTAATAGTGCTGATGGAGTTTGAAACTTTTCCATTTTCATTTCATGTTGCTTCTGCTTTGTGTAGAAAAATAAAGGATATCCTACTATATAGCATTTTTCAAAGGCTCAAATAGCACGAGATGGCTATGAAGTTTCACGAATGAGAAACGTAAACTGTTGCTGTACATTCTTTTTTAAGTCTAGAACACAATATCATTTCTAACAAAAATGAGTGCAAGCCAAACGAGAAGAGTACCATCCACATTGAAAATTGGTGGTAGTTGAGACAGCTCAAAGACCTCAGAATTTCATTCTTGAGGATGGGAATAATCTAAACCCAATTTGGAATAGGTTTTTCACACCCACGATAGCCCAAATATAGCAAATGGGCTTTGTTAAAAAACTCAAATCAGCCCAACAGTAGAGTTACAGAATCAAGAATGTTGAGATGGTATAAAAAGACCAAACGGACACTAAATAAATCTTTTTCTCCTGACGACACTCTCAGCCTGAAGAGTGAAATGTGAAGCATAAAAATGGACAACACCCAGCAAATCCTGACAACAGTTTTTACTACAGGAACTGTGAGAATCTTCTTCCTTAAATTAATATCTACTATTTTCTCTATCTTAGGGGAGATGAAACCACAGGTGAAGCAGTGACAGTCCAAAAAGTGTTTTTCTCTGATTCTCTGAAGGAATGAGCATGTGGTTTGTGAAGACACGGACAGTTTTGTCTGCTGTGGCTGCTCGTAATAAGGGAAGACGGGAGGAACTCACCTGAATTGCTGTGTGATTGAATCAACAGTTCCTTTCTGAGTATTTCATCATTTGCTTGGCCGTGGGCCCATCATTTGAGAAATTCAATTCTTTTCTGTGCTCTTGTTATGTCAAAAATGCCTGGATTCTCATAATCTGTTATGTATAAAAAAGTCATGTGAGCTATCAAACCTGGAGAATCTGGAACTCATCAATACGGATGTGCCATCATCCTGGACTGTCTTCGTTTCATTTGAGAGTTATATTTGTATAACACTGGGATGTGATTATGGAGAATTTTTTTCTGTATTATATGCTTGTATTTATGAAAATTTAAATGGTATCACTTGGTACTTCATGCAATGACATCATACATGGAATAAGCAAGCAGTATGTACATGTAGTGAAGTACAGTGTAACCTCAGTAAAATGAAACGTCTGTGTTCTTAAAAGTATTTTATTGTTCTCTTGGGCTCAAGTAATAATAAGTACTTCTAGGAGATGGCTTTAACTTCCTCAGTACTATGTAGCCGTACTTACTTTTCCAAATATTAACTTTATTTGAGAAAATCCCTCGGTATTTTATTTAAATCTCTAAATAAGCTTTATTGATTTTCTGTTATTTGATAACAGTGTTAGTCATTTTTTATTAAATTATACCGAGGTGAGGGAAGCTTTTTTATCGGTGGTTATTTCGGAAATGATGTGTTCTAAGCTCTATTGTTCCTAGTGATGAAAACGATTTGGATGAATCGAGTAAGACATGTAGCTGATTGTAATTTTGTTTGAATATTTAATAAATTTCTTATATTATTTATTTTTTAATGTAAAATATTTGAGTTGCAGTGAATTAGTGATAATAAGAGTACATACATACTCTAAATGTCTCAAATGAATGAAATTTTGAATTTTAAGCTCTATTTCTCCCTTTCTGAATTCCAGAGCTGTAGGAGATGATTAAGAATAAGCATTTACTTTGTTGGAATGGTAAATTATTTCATTCTATATGTTGGTGAACATTTTTGTTGGCAATATTCCAAATGAATCATCTTTTCTGGTGAATTATTGCATCTCTGGCATATATAATGATATCCCTCACGAAATGATGGATAGATCCTAATTATACTGTGAGTATCCCTTTTAGTGGAAAAATGTGTGATTATTAGCTTCATCAGTTGATTCAATGATCATGAGTAAATAATTCCCATTATTTGCTGATAATGAACATATAGTTGAAGTTTGCATCAGAAATTATAGTGTGTTTACTACAATGATGTACAAAAGACCAATGGCCATCTGACATTGGTTCTTTTGTAGTTGCTGTGTCAGTCATGACTTGAGTACACCTTCACATTCAACGGCTCATGTCTTGCTTGGCCCATGCACAATTATTCATTCTTGACTGAAATCTACAAATTTAGTTACTTGGATACTAATACAAATTTAGTTACTTGGATATTCTGTTGTATGTCATAGTCCTCAGCCAATGGGATTTTAGGGTATTCATGAACTTCAGAGAAACTTTCTGTGTGTGGAGTAAAATGACTCCTAATTTCTCTCTCGGTCAAGATTTGATATCTTCTCTGATGTCGGAATAATAAACATGTGACAGATAGGTGTGGTGGACAAATTTCGGCTGTTGCATTGAACATTAAAGAGCTGTGGAACTTATCCTTCGGAAAGGAGTGGATTACATGAATAGCTTTGTAATTGCAATTTATGTAGGCTATGAAATACATTCAAATTTCATATAATTGCATTTGTTTTCAATTTTTCACACATGAGAACTTTTGCCATGCTTGTAAGGATAGAGAAGTGCTGCTGCCATTATTTGTTGGCACTAGCCACATTTTTACCAAGGAATATCATTGAGTTTTCAAGCGTCATTCAGAATACTTTTACGTGGTTACACTGTACTCTTTTGGCATAATTGAAATTTAATCCTACCTTCAGACTGTAAATTGATTACTTCACAGTACAACTTGGTTTGGTATGGGTGAATTTTTTTTCAGTATAATATTACACCATGGATTTCGCATAAAAATATGAATATTTCCTTCAGTTCAATTCAGCTTTTGCTTCAACTGTTGTAATATAAGCAGTGTTGAGTGATAATCAGTGGCATTCTCTAAATCCATACAATTTACAGTCTTGTCTAAGAGTGACTTTGGTGGTAATGTCAATGTTGATAACTGCTGAATATCCTTAGTGATGTCATTCATGCTGTGCAAATTGTTAATTTATATTTATGGTTGGTCTTCTGAACCCTAAGAATACTCAACAAGCGAAAAATGACGTGCTTTGACATAAGAATCTTAAGGTAATGAAAAATATTGTTACAATATAAGTAAATGTTTATTTGAAAATTTATTTATGAGCCTTTGTATTTTTCTGTCAACCTAATTTCCAGTGCTTAGCAGAGGGGAAAGGAAATTTCAGAACTCTTCCTCACTAACTGTACATAGAGGTGTGGCGAGTTGCTCCTAGATATTTATTGACGATGAGCAATGGTAAATTAAACTCTTACCATTTCCTCATAAAAATTTTGTCCACCTCACCAGAGAAAATTGTTCCTTTTCCAATGTTGATAAACTATCACACCAACCCAAGAGTGCCAAATGGTTACCCATACTGTCGCTGCTGAATCGAATTTTTCAGTGGCCTATGAGAACTTAGTAGTCATTTGGCATGTGCTGGGAAGGGACTTCTTAGGACATGCCCATCATTTCACCCAACAGCCTCTTTATCATAATATATAATTACATGAAAGATGATGATTCAATGCAGTTCCCATTTCCCTATATTTCTAATCAATGCATATAGCTTAATGTATATAGCATTTTATGGGAATTGTGAGTTTCTCACTTTTTAATGCATAAAATGTAAAGTGTAAATCAACAGTGCTGTATTATTTACATCAGTGGCCAATGTGCTTTATGGTAATATCTTTTTAATTATGACTATAACACGCTATGAGCCAGAGAAATAATCAATGCTGATTGCCATTTTGATGGCTTTTAAATTGCCATGGGGTTTTAAAATTTTTATGAGAATGTGTCTTGAAATTATTCATCCCCATAGTAGCTATCAATTTTTTCCCCTCGAACCAAGATTTTCTAGCTAATGCATCGAAATGATGTCATACGCGATGCAATTTCTTAGGAAACACCCTTTCTCTGCAGAAAGGTTGGAGTACTTTCATGAGAGTATTTATTTTCTCATGTTGTTTGTAATGTTGAATAAAATTTATCTTTGTTTTCCATTTTTTATTGCATATTTTTTCCAATAATCTGCATGGTTGTTCTTTGTGAGAAAATACTGTCTTTCTGTACCATTCTAAGTGTGGGAATGGATCTTAATCTCAGCTTTTGAGTATATTTCATCAAAATTTATATTTATTGTGCATTATTTGATGAATTTTATGCTAGGAAGTATCTTTGAAACATGATTGGAATTTATAGATTCCAGCTTACAATCTATTTAAATGGAATCAGTTTTATCAACAACCTTGCGTTCTCCTCTCTACGAGGTTTTTGGAGGAGTGAGTGTGCCTCTGTTAGCCACTTGTTAAGCATGCATCTATTCAACATCTTAAAAATTAAGCTAAAAGATTTTGTGTCTCTTTCTATGGATCATCATACCATGTATTCCCTCCCTAAAATAAAGTATCCTAATTTGTCACTCTGTTGCTTAGGTTCTCTAAAAATTCAAAGGCTATCTAATTTCTTATATAACTATGTATGAAATATTGTATATGTGATGTTAATGAGTTGTATAAAAGTCTAAGACTACGTTTATATACAATGTACATAAAGTGTGTTGTTTAAAGCATTTAATACAATTTTGAACATTATCTTTTGGTTATTTCCTTCCTTCATTCCCTTCAGTGGGAAAATATATCACCACAAAAAAACTCATTTTAAAAATTTTTTGCTGAGCAGTTAGGGCTCCCTCAGAGGTCACTGTTGACAGTAGTAGAGACAATAGACAGAGGTGGACTTGCACAATGTTCAGCAGGAGATTTTCCAACTTATGACTGAGGCTTAGACAGCTATGCAAATAATGCTGCTCTGTTGGGCATTATCACTGTCCAAATAGTCTGTCCATTATCAGCTGAGGTTGCAAATATCTGCATTTTTTTAACACCTGCCATTTTGGCTCTAAATGGTGTGCATGGAGAACATATTTGTATGAAAAGTTGCCAAAAGGTGTGAATATCTGATTTACTTACGAATCAACTTAAAATCAGTCTGTCAGAAATGAACATGATTATATTAGTCCTTGACAAACTGTGGTCAGAGTAATTCATTGTGCCGTTGAGTCATGAGGGGTTTGAGTATGGAGACCTGTTTAGTTTGAGGTTAGCTATCTTTTCCTTTCATTTCTCACTTAGTCATAACAGAGTGGGAAATTCGGCTCTTAACCCTTTGAGTGCGGATGGCATAGCATTGATGCCCAGCGTAGGTCCCGCCTACAGGCGGGTGGCATCACACTGATGCCACGCCGGCCTATGTCTTTCAATCGCTTCCGACGTAACTCCGCTCAGTCCCGTCTTCTCTTGTGATGGTTTCCCGCATATGCACGGGATTTAGCGACCTTGACATGCTTTCCGTTTTTGAATGCACCGTTTACATTTTTCACAATAGTGTACATTTATAGATAACGTTTTTATTTGAATTATTTTTTGCCTTTTCAAAATGTATTCACTGTGATTTCTTCTTTTATTCTATCTAATATCTCCATTAAATTGTATCCTATTTGAAGGTTATTCATTCGGTTTTCTATTCTATTCTTATTCTTTGAATCAATATTTTGTCAAAATCTTTATTCTATTTCTTCGACGAAAAATATTTTCGTATTAAAAAATACGTTACTATATACACGTTAGACATTGGTATTTGAATAACCTATAAGTGTTTTCTAGTTAGTTTTTCAATTTCATATTTACATTACGTTGTTATATCTTAGGATACTTTACCAGAATATTTTTTCAGCACATTTATGAAGCCATTCCCTGCATCTTTTCTTAGCAGGGGAATGTTTTTAATGGTTATAAAAGGGGACATACATTTATTCACATTTTTCTCATTTATACTGTAGGTTGTTGTAAATGTAACAAGGGAGGAATAATAAAGACCACCATTTCCCTATCAACGGGTGATAATGGTTGAGTAGCTCAGAAAGCCATCCTATTTGTCCTTTTTGGAAGAAGTTGGAATTGAAAAAATTGTTGCAGTAGATAATCGAATTTCGGGACCCTCATTTCTGAGACTTCATTGGGCTTCTCTTTAAAGAATGTTACAGTACAGTAATAAATATTTAGACTTGTACGTAACTAATGTGGCGAATCTTTCGAACTTTCAAAGGCGGGAGACGCTGGGCAACAACGGTACTTGTCCCCTTCAGCAACCCTTGCAACCCAAACGTTTGTGTGACCGCAACACCCCCGCCAGGAGGGCGGGGCTCTTGGGAGGGATTTTTCCATAGGGCTTAGACTGTGGCTACAGGAAGTATATTGGCAGATTTACACTTTAGGCATATGCATTATCGAAACCTCTTCCAACAGAACTTGCCTGGAAGCAGCTGGTTTATTACATTGTCGCTCCCTTTCCCAAGTGGTAAGCTAAGCGAAAAGGGTCGTTTTATGGCACCGAGGAATAGACTGCAGGTCGCTGTGTCGCCTGCCATGGCTATTTTTATAAGCATGTTTCACATTCTTTCGAGAAATGCATGCAAGCATTTAGTTGTGTGCCTGCAGTGGAGAAGGACAGTTTCTTTGCACTTTTTGTGAATCTCGCCCTTCGTACAGTCTCCACTGGGGACGTCTTTCGATTGCATCCGCATACTTTCCTGCTGGCGTTGTTCGTATCTCCAGGTTATCTGCACTTTTGAAGGTATGTACTTCAATAAATTTTTATTTAGTATTTAAATTAGAAGTTGCATGTATTTTCTCTCCACAATCGAAATTTGATTTTACCAAATGTACCGTAGGGCCTTGTTCTATTTAATATTTCAGTATTGTGCATTTATTTAGCTACTTACACGGCAGATGAGAGAAACATATGTATTTAATTGCTGTTTTCAAAATAATAGGACCGTTTTTGTATGAGTCTTTGTTAAATTAGGGCTTTAAATATTATCTCGCATCATAAAACATACAACTACTGCCGCCTAAAAAGTACTCAAGTATATCTGTGTAATGAAGCATTGTCACTCAATGGGTCATCTCGCCGAAGGTTGGTTTGAGCTATGAGGCAACGTACATATTTCATTTCGACCAAATGGAGCTATTTTAATCAGAAAAGAAAGTAAGCAAACCCTGTCTGCATAAATAAAATATTATTTGTTCGAGCCATATCCATTGTATAAACCTTGTATAAAAGTTTGTACATTTTGTTTCCGTTAAATCTAGAACAGACGCATTTACGCATTTCCTGTACTAATGTCGGTTCAACTGGTGATTGCATACAGCTTTTTCTGACTGCAGAAGAGCTTACAATTTATTATATACGCGTTAGTTGAGGCTTACGCTGATGTGGCAAGTATATGCTAACTGAAGGAAATATTTTCCGCTGCAATTATTAGGTCAAGTTTGTCAAAGCGTATCATATTGTCCTTCTGCTTCCAAGGTTACTTCGTAACACTATTTCACATGCATATAATGGTATGGATTTCTATTCACGTATCAAAATTACAATTTGTTTGTGCATTGTGTGGTTCAATATTTCTGGTTGTTTTCCGGAGAGACACTCGTGCACCTGAGGATTTATAGTTGCATGATTTTTATCATAAGTCATTGTTAATCATTATTTTGTCGCTACTTAAAAGCTAAATAACTTTTAAACCTTTAATAATTATTACAGAATGTCTGATGAACAAAGTCCCTCAACTTCGGGGACACAGAAAAAGAGAAAGTTAGACGATATCGGGAGAAAACCGCTAACGGACGATGAAATGCTGAGGCATTTGTTAGAATCAGACGAGGAAAATGCAGATAGTCCAGATGACGAGAGCTGGTATCCTCCGGATGAAGACGACGAGACTGAGTCGTCTGATGACAGTTGGGATGACGCCGGTAGGGAAACTCTGGTGGAACAGCTGCCTGCTGAAGAGCATCGCGGGAGTGCTCTTCCAGCTCCAGCGGCACTAACCCCCATTGTTTATGTGGACCACGTACCCGATCGCCGCGAAATCCCCTTTTTAAAAAATTCAGGGCTCTCTGTAGGCAATATTGGAAGCGATCCATTTGACTATTTTTCCTTATTAGCAAACGATGATTTTTTTGACCTTGTCATCCAACAAACTAACCTGCATGCCAACGACTTGCTAAATAAAAATCGGTACCCTAGGGCTAGGATAACTGAGTATCGGGATCTCACTCGTGGGGAATTGGAGACATTTTTAGGTCTTATATACCTAATGGGGATTGTGAGATTGCCATCCCTCCCAGATTATTGGAGAAGGTTGGAAAATATCTTTGATTTTCCTTGCTTTTACGGCACTATGTCCCGAGACCGATTTCAACTCATTTTCCGGTGCATGCATTTTGGCAGGAACCCTGGAGAAGGAGATCCAAAACCAAGTGATCCCTTATATAAAATTCGACCCCTTTTGAATTTATTTAGTCAAAGGATGAAAGAAGTTTATTATCCAGGCAAGGAGCTCTGCCTTGATGAGTCCATGTTGCTATGGCGAGGAAGGTTATCTTTTCGCCAGTATATACAAAACAAGCGTCATAAACATGGCATCAAATTATATATGCTTTCCGAGCCGAATGGACTAGTCCAAGATGTTTTAATTTACACTGGGGCAAAGGATCCTGATGTAGGAGGGAGGGGACATGCAAACAAAGTTGTCCGAAAATTAATGGATAGATTTCTTTTCTGTGGGCACAGTCTATACATGGACAATTATTATAGCTCCGTGGAATTATCTAGTGAGTTACTCAAAAAAGACACTTACACCACAGGGACACTAAGGAGAAACAGAAGAAATAATCCTCCTCACGTGCTAAGTAAGAAGCTAAAGAGGGGCGAATCAGTACTCCAATATACCTCTGATGGTGTATATGTGTGCTTAAGTGGACCGACAAACGAGATGTCCTCATGGTGTCGTCAGAATTCAATGGTGACCCCTTCCATGTCAATTTGAGAGGAGGAAAAACCACCAGCAGACCACAAATGGTTATCAAGTACAACACGTACATGGGGGGCGTGGATAGGGCTGATCAACTAATGGCATATTATCCTTTAGAAAGAAAATCTCTCAGATGGTACTTTAAAGTTGCTTTACATATTTTCCATGTAATTCAAGTTAATAGTTATCTCATGTACAATAACTATTCAGAGAAAAAAATGTCTTTAAAATATTTCAGAATTGCGGTCATTAGAACGTTAATTTTAAGAAATAAAAAGATTCAGCCACCACAACCAAGCATCCCCAGATCTACTGTTCACCTTCCTGACAACCTTAGCAAAGAAGGGGCTAAACAAAAAAGGTGTAGGGTTTGCTATGGTAAAGGAATAAGGAAGATGGTAAGAACTGTTTGCCCAAGTTGTGCAGACGTTCCAGGGTTGTGTTTGAACCCTTGTTTCAAGGAATTTCATAATTATTGATCAATTGTTCTTGATATAAAAATGCTTTAAAAAACTAAAAAAGTTAAAATTATTTAAATATGTTTGTGTGCATATTTATGTTACTAGTAAATAAATTTCAGTATGTAAATTGAAATTCGAAAGCTTTTATTTTCCCAAAATTTACCGTATGTGTAATCGATGACGTCCGCGGGTATATTTTACCATAGAGTAATATAGAGGTCTCGCCCCCGTGCTAAAGAGCGTATGCGTTTTTGAAGAAGTTCAGGAACCGATCGCTAGTGGTCTCTGTGGTCAATCAGTTCCATAGTAGAGCGGCCAATTTGAATTCGTTCCGAGCCGCAGCCTGCTCCGACTGGGCGCGTGAGAAGTCGGGCGTTCTCGTGAGCGCCCGCTGGCTTTCGATTGAGAGGGGTGAGAGGGGAAATTTGAGGAATGGGCGAGGTAGAGGAGGGACGAGGGATAGGGAAAGGTCTCCTCACAAACGTCTCGGTACTCAGTAGCCACGTGATTTTTGCGTCTTGTGGGGGTCAGATGATTCCGGGAGATTAGACCGGGGCTGCCATAAAACAACTTGCTATGGGAGGGGCCCCAGTTCCGTAGAAGTGCTAACGAATGAGTTCTGGGGGAAGGATTTGCGCCTCTTGAAGGCGGCCAAGACCACCGTCTTTGCTGCCCAGTGTTGTCGGGAAAGGGAATATACACCCTTACCATTAAACAGTCTACGTCACGTTGGTGGTTCAAGACCTACATCAAGTGCGATGGTAGAGCAGTAGGGTTATGAGAATACAACAACGATCGTCGTATTTTGAGGAGTACCACACTGAATTTGAGGCCACGTCAAGTTGATGCTGTATTTCACAAATAAATTTATAGTTTATATGCTAAAAATAAATAATAAATCTTTGCCTCTCTAAAAATAAAATTCGATTTCCTATAAAATACTTGAATACTCCTCAAAAAGAAGCCAAGACAGAGTCGTGCGAAATCTTCGAGAAATTATATAGTGAATCAGGGGTGGGAGGGAAATCATCCAATGACAATTGAGTTAGAATATTGGTCGAGAGAGGTGGAGATGAACAAGTCACATACAGCTTTTATAGGAAATCATCAAAAGAATTCAAACAAAAGAAAAGGAAGGTATTTTGCACAGCAGTGGCAAGTGTTAGATCGAAAGGCTAGCCTGTCAACGGCTAGTGCCTTGTTTCCACTTCACGGGTTAGACCTGATGTTGGGTTACCTGCCCGCTTTCCAGGAGGGAAGTGGTAATCTTCGTAATAATTGGCCAGCAGGATACTAAGTGAATACGTAGTTGATAAACGAAAGTGGTATATTTTGCTTGAATGTCAAAAATAAAATAAACCCTTTCAAGAAATAAGGAAGGTGCCTTTGTAAACCAACGGACCATTATTTTACGTTGGCGTCCTAAAAATAATTGGTATGTTGTGCCTAACGGGCTAGGGAAAGTAAAGTATCTATCCATTAATTATGAGAGTAAACTTATGAATAATAGGAAAGCACAAGGTGCCTCTATTTTTCACTTGTTTAAAGGCTTAAGTATAAATACGTAAAGGATAAACGCGAAAATTTCACAGGCGAAAAAGTTATGAAATTCAAAGGATAAGTCACTCCAACAATTGAATTATTATACAGTTTTTCCAAACTGTTCAACTTTAGCGGTAAAGTATATGTAAGAAAGTATTTAAAAGCACCTCCAACGGTCTTATCCTGGAACTCATATCATCAATGATGAGCCAAAATTATTGAATTGATTCATGTACTGAGCTTTCTGTACGCGAATGACTTTCTTTCTGTACTTTATCAGCTTCTTTACATATTCATGCGCCTTGTCGTGACATTTTCTCCGAAGAATGACCTTTGAAGTATGAGTTAAATTAGCGCTAATGAGAGTGCGACATGGATGCCGATGTTAAATGTTACCTCTGCATATTACCCAGCCAGCCACCTGCAAGGGTGTTTAGCAGGGGTAACTTATCACAAGTATGTAAGCTACCTTCCATAAATTTTTACGGAGCATATTATTAATGTACGAGGAATTTGGTCAGTGATTTCAAATGAAACTTTCATTGTACATTGACATCATTAACTACGCTCCTTGAGTCCTAACTTCTTTGCTTCGTAAGTTTTATCGCTCATGTACACCAGACAATTAATCCGAAATCATGTATTGGTAGTAAAGAAAGAACTCAAATAATTATATGTCTTATGGCAATGTTCAAACTAATATTCCTGCATATTTCCTGTGCAATGATGAGTACTTTCGGATTCCCAATGAAGGTTTTCGGATGATACAGCTTAATTTTACTGATTCACCCGTAAACTAAGAAGCCTCCTTTAATTTTTTCCCCAAAAATCCACAAAAACCAAGATTGCAGCTTTCTACGAACAAATAATGATTGAAAAGCTGATGTAAATGAAATAGAACCACAATTACTATGTTGTTTTCCTATCATTTTTTTCAGTTCATAATATTCTCTGTTATTTCACTCAACTTGCTTCTCCTCGGTAATCATTAATTTCTTCTGTGCAGTAAAATTCTTTCGAACTAATATCCACTACTTCGGGCATCACAAAGTAAAAATTTCATTATTTTTGACAATCAGCAATAAGGTAATACGACAAAGAATAGATTGCTTATAAATTATAGCAGAATTGAAGAGAAAGAAGTATAAAACATCAATATAATATCATTTTTTAGTTCTCAAAAAAGTTACACTTGGGTTCTTTAGGTCAATACGGTCGGATAACTTAAGCTACCAATTTCTCATTATTTT
The DNA here is from genome assembly GCA_963169105.1 of Ceriagrion tenellum. Lineage (NCBI taxonomy): Eukaryota > Metazoa > Arthropoda > Insecta > Odonata > Coenagrionidae > Ceriagrion > Ceriagrion tenellum. Next base: position 28,922,291 of record OY720643.1, on the reverse strand, counting down.
TGGGAAATTTCTTTTGGGAAAAGCGTTTCCCCCTCTTGCTAGGAGGCACGACGCGCGACGGCTTGTGCTGGCCGCACGTTGTATTTGAAGAAAGGCTGCGATACAGGCACGGTATGTATCCTAATTCAGGGCCTCTAGGCTTGGGGTGGACGAACCGCCCTTGGTGCGGCTGGTGAGATAAGCCGGAGGGTGGGTCGGAGTCCAGGGGTGGCCAGGAAACGAAGGCGTGAGGGTGGTCGCCGGTACATGGTTAAAGATCGGCACCTTTTTTCCATATCTTTTAGGCTCGAATATATTGCTTTCTTAGGATGTAGCTACGATTTATTAGGGGCTAACTGCCCCTGAATTTCCCTTCTTACTCGACCAGAGCTCTTAGCAACAAGTGGATGCGGATGCCTACAGCAAAGAGGCGGCACCCTTTATTTCCACCGATGGAACTTGCCAAGGGAAACTTTTGAATAACAAACCTCAAAAAGCCGGGTGACACCCCAGATTTCACGACATTCAGTTCACTGACATCGCTTGAGACGGATCGCAGGCACTAGTGCACCCGTCGCATTGTCTACTTCAGTTACTCTCGCGTATCCGCTTTGCGTTTCGTTTGGCATTGGCCGAGTGACTACGTATATCACGGTGGAAAAAATCATCACATTATCTTCGACCACCCCAAGAGAGGAAGCCCCATGTGAATATTCGATCCAGAGAAGGAAACTGTGCTTCGCTCAGGAATCGCCGCAGAAGACGTCTGTGTCACACGACCCGTGAGCTGTGGTAAGTTTTGTTTTCACTTCTTTTACAATATGGAAATCCGTATTATTATTTCCTATCCTTTTACGTCGTAATCAATGCTGCGTACGTTGTTGAATTATCGAGTTTCATGGCATGTGTCTTTTTTATGACAGTGTGTTTTCCTTATTCCCCTCGAAATAAACGTGATTTTTGGCTCCACAATTCACTTCCTTTTTCACTAGGTAAAAAAGATAAGACTGAGCTTCGGTTTTTTCTCTAAATTGTTTTCTGTCAACTTTAGCAATAAACGTAAAAAAGTAGATAAAATTACTTTTTTCGAAGCAAATGAGACGTTTATTGTATTCTAATACCGCTTATCAATAGACAGCACTTTCAGTATCGTTCCTTTCTCTTATTTTTACGGTTTAAATTAATCCATACGTAATTTTAAGTTTTATACTTTATGTAAAGGAGTACACTTTTGCAGAACCATGTCACGTACTTTGAAAAGTGTCGCAATAAGTAGCAACGCTGGAAAGAATTTGCGGGCTTTGGGACTAGGCAAACGTCGCTTTCGTTTACCGGAACTCGTTATCTTGTAGCAGAACCCTTCGTGTAATCGATATTGAGGAAACTGATGGAAAATTTTGTTCTGAGATTGGAGAGAAAATGCCGGGAATGTGCCTTAGCTTAGCAGCCTCCAGAAAGACCCGAGATAGATCGGAGCTGTCTCCCCTTAAAAGTATCCTCGGATTTCAAAATTTCAAAGCATTCGGCAAATGACGTTACCCCTGTCTGTAAAGTCTCTTTTTGGTCAAAACGTGGAATCCCACAGTTGGCTTCAACTTTTTACATGAAAGGTCATTTCAAAATCCAGGAAATAGGTAGAAATAAAAAAAATGCGGGATTTACCATTGTATATACTTGTGCGGAATAAAGCATTTTCCTTTACTATCGCAACGTATTCGACTAAAATATAATTTACACCAGATAACCTTGAACCGAACCCACCAAGAAGTAGAAAACCGCAGAAGACTCCATTAAGACTCCCACGACCTAGGCGGCCGTTGAGGATAGAGAGCTATGTTAAGTATTGGGACGGAGCGAAATATTATAATAGCAATTTTCTCATGAACCCGGGCCTAATAGAGAAAAATTCGAGGAAAACTCTCGGCAATTGATCCTTAATTTCTGAAAAAAATTGTTTCCTCACTGTCGTTAACGTCATGAGATGCGTCCTTTGACGTGTTATTGCAAAATCCGCGACTCGCATTGGAGTGCTAGTTGCGATTTTTGTAGTTTTGATCACTTTTCTCCGATAGATTTTCCATTCCTATCATTCAAGTTCCTAGCTTTCAATAGATAGATAAAAATGAATACTAGAGAATGGAAAGCAGAGAGGGACTCATTCAGGGAAGGTTGAGTAGGGGTTGGAAACTATGAACGGATGAATCACCGGAGAATCGCAAGGTAGGAGTGGGGGCCTGTGATGGGGAGGAAAGGGATATCGCATGAAAAAAATACCGTTTTCAATAAAAGTTTTACAGTTTTAAGTAGGAACTTGTGATGGGCCCTCCACTGCTGCCGGGTTCCCTGACGTTGTCCGAGTGTGAAGCATGGCATCCTACAGCTGCCCACTGGAGATGATACAGGCTTCAGTGGAATTGCAGATTTTCCTGAGGGAATTGAGGATTATGAGGGAGACACGACTGAGTCCTCTACGGAACTGGAGCAAGTCCCTCGTGTCGTGAGAGCGAAAACAGTCACTCTGCAGCGTTGCTCAGAGGTGTACTTTTCAGGATATTTAGGGAAGAGATTGAATGAAAAGTTTGCCTGCAATATATGTCAAGAGAGATTCAGTGGTGTTAGGGACCTAAGCAATAGATCTCAACTCCTCATATTATACAAGACCTTTCCAGACTTAAAAGAGATGTCTTCTGGCCTCCTGTATCCTACAGATGACTTTTTGAAAATAGTGTCGTTAGCAATGAATGTTTTTAAAAAATATTTCATTAAGATATCGCACCAAAGAAATGTGAAACAATTTATAATAACTAAAGTGCAAAAAAAATAAAAGCAGAATTAGAGACCCACAGTGAAGGAAGCATTCCTGGGGACTGTGAGTCGCATATTTTGTATGTTTTAGATCTACTTGTTCTTTGTTTGATTAAAAAAAATTGCAAATGGATCCTTCAGAGGAAAAGGTCGAGTCATGATAAGATAAGGATTTTGTCACACAAGTGACCAATGCATGAATGTGTATGGACTTATGTAAACTATTATATAATATGAACCATATAAAAATGTTGGTCTTTGGAAACTTGTTTACAGTTCTTTTCATTCAATACAAGGATATTTACTTTCCAGTCATCGATAGTGGACAGAGAGAAGGGTTAATCTACTCGAAGGTAAGAAAAGTTTGTCCTTAATTATTATAGTGATGTATATCCCCATGTCATTGGCTAAAACAGTCCTAAATTCTCAGTGAGTTATCTCCGTGGTTATCCTTCTTGGGGCATCGAACCTGGTGCAGAGTGAGATATACGGGATGAAGATGAAATAATAGAAGACAATAGTGATGAGTTTCTCTAGAAGTAAGACGGCACATTGAAGATGCCGGTTGGAGGGCATAAAATAGAGGAAGTCAAGCAGTTTACGTCTCTGGGAAGTACTTTATAAAAGTAAGGATTTAGAGGTGAGAATATAAGACGCAGAATTTCCCTAGCTAAGGAAATATTTTAGAGATAAGGGATTATATGCTCTAAGGGTCAACACTAGTGTTCGTCCGAGACAAATTGCGGAAGATTTGAAACGTTCGCGTCGCGTCAAAAAGCGAGGATCATTTGTTACACTCACGGCCGCGTCGGGTCAAAACCTCACCAGCGAACGGTCTCAATATAAAGTGACACAGTGTAGGAGACCAGGCGGAAAGACAAAGCAATATGAATATATTTTATTGAAAATGATATCATATTGCTTTTTTACTGCGTACAACTTCCTTTTCTTGCCACTTTACCATTCCAGAAAGTTTTACTCCAAACGGCTAAATGATTTCTTTGTAAGCGAGAGTTGGACGCGACACGACCGCCAGTAAACGATAGAAATCCTGCATTTTGACCCGACGCGACCTTGAGTTTCTTGTGCCAATTTCGACCCATGGCGTACACGTTTGTGGCACCTTCAAGCTAGTCCTTTGCTCAATGTAACCTCAAAACATCTCTTTGGATATGATTAGACAAAAATTGGCATTGTTGAGGCGTAAATGGCAATCTAATTGTAAATTAATATTGCGATCCAAAAACCAAAAATACGCACAATGGAGTAAGTGAAACAAGAGGATAATTTATGACTAATAAATTCAGGCTTCACTTTGTGGAACCTCTCCATATAGGAAATCAAAACATTCACGTAATGGTCCACCAATATTTTTATTATTTACGACCCGGGTTTCGTCACGTCCGGACCTGAAGATGTCATTACGTGACGAAACTCGGGTCGTGAATAGTAAAAATATTAGTGGACAATTACTTGAATGTTTTGATTTCCGAAGAGCATACTTATTTTTCACCAAAAAATTAAGTGCTTTCCGAATAAGATGTGACACAGTTTAGTTCGGATGAAGATATTGAGGCGTCATACCCAGACGGGACGCCTTGAGAGATAGACCAGATTTACCCGAAAGAAAGAAGATTGTTGACACCTACAGTAATTATATTTAAAATAGTGAAATAATAAAGCAGCCTTGCGTCTTACTACAAGACGTTGCGTGAGACAACGAGACGCACACCTTTTGCCACTCCTGGACTTTTTTTCGCAGTAAACCAAAGCTCTGATTTCAATTTTCGCCATTTGCTCATCTTTAGAGGTTTTTGAATTAGAAATATATTATCTTAGGCGTGTATAAGTAAGGAAGAGAATTTGAGCCGTGGAAGTCTTTCCTTCTTGCTGTTCATTTGTGTCTTCTTTGAAATGTTCTAGTAAAAAAATTAAATGCTACATTCCTGGCTCGCTTAAGCCATTAATCCGATGCTCTTGATTTTCCTCTTCCCGTAAGTTTTTGATTTTTCCTAATTCGTAATGAACAGACTCAATCGTCGTTACTTTTAAGTTTCACACTTTAGGTGTAATGTTACTTTCAGTCCAGACTTCTTTTGAGTTACAGACCAAAGATTTGGTCGAATGAAACTGGTTGACAACTATTGGACCGCTGACCTCAATCACCCAATGTCGTTCGTCAAAACAGTTCCTAAGAACAGCGACAAGTCAGGGGTCATTTTCGTTATTTTACAAAACTTTCACAATGTTTTCTCCCTCGTCTGACTCGAAACTAATTTTATTGAAACGTTTTTAATGGATACCCAATCCGGTACATTGCCTCCTCAATTCCTTCCAAATGTCCCCGTCTGTCCCCGTTGGTCCCCGTCTGTCGCATATCATCAGGAAATTCAAAGGTAAAAAGCACCCTACTAATATCCAGTTTAAAATATTATGCACCGTGAGGGTTTGAAAGTGAAATTTCATCATGCAATTCTTCCACTCGTCAGTAGTTGCCGCACATGCCCCTCTACCAAAGGGTTATCTAGGCTCTAGTAAGTAGCACCTTTTTGACAAAGGTCTCGATAGTAAAGGATAACAGCTAGCATTGATATCCAGTGCTTTTGGTATGAAATTTGAAATCAATAGACTATCCGGTATATGAAAGGAACGGGTATCAAGGGAATTATTCGATACATTCTTGAATAAGCCATTCCTCTGCTTCCGGTGTGCTCAGATATACACAACAGAATAAAACAAAGAATTAGTTTCAGCTCAGAATAATAATTTGCTGCGAGAAATATCGTGCATAAATCCTTAACTTATGCTTCAGTTGGTGACAATGTTTTTAGACTGTACCTCTAAATTTTTCTTGACTACACCCTGTAGATTCCGACGAGATCGATGTTGAAAATTCACAGGTAGCTTATTCTCAGTGATAGAGCTAACGAGGGCACTTGGTGAAAAGTAAATATTTAATTTGGTAATGATTGAATTCGGGGTTAAATTGGTGAGAGACAAAACAAAATTTTTCCGGAACATATGGGCGGATTGTGACCCGAAACAATGTATTGCGACCCGTAACACTGCTGTCCACTAGTCGTAAGATGAAAATAAGGCCGGTCGAACTGTACAAGCTGTAAATTTTTCTCTTACTCTAAGGAAATGGGTATTTGTAACCAATAGATGATTCTTGAAAACCTCGGACTACATGCATAGTTGATAATCATCCCTTTTGAAAAGAGCAAGCGACCTTCATTTCTGTTTTTACAGCATATGTTAATGTTGGAATTACACGTATATCCATATGGTCCTCGGGTCAATTCTATCAAAATTACATTCTCACACTCAGGCAACCGTCTTAATAGCGATTTTATTAAATATCGCTTTGCGCAGTAGATCGTGGATAGACTTGACCGATCGTTTGCCGAATCCCATGGAAAGTTGTCGTGATATACCGTTTGACCGTTCACATCCGAATCGGCCGGCGCGGGACCTTACTATAACTCCGAGGTAGCTTAGCATCCGAAGTCCTCCTGAGCTTTGCTAGGCCAAGCGTCAGGCAGGTTCAGAGATGATTTTCCGGCGCTGTTAGGACTCAGAACACCCATCCAAAAGCCCTCCCCTACCTCGCCCATTCCACCAATTTCCCCTCTTGCGCGCGTGTTTGCCGCGCACGGGTAGGGGAGGGGGGAAGTGCGATAGTCCTTGAGAGAACCAGTGGAAACCTTTTTTAGAACATCACTGACATCTAGCGGAGAATATCAGAAAGAAAAAAGCCATATCATAACTCCCATAAGGGCGAGCCCTCTGTATACTCTGTGATTTTACCTTATATTATAGTTCTGTAGTAAATAGCAATTCTGTCAACATTTCATTGAAATTTTTCATAGCTACTTGGTTGCATAAGTTACTCATGTGTTGTTGGAAAATTAATTAAAAAATGCGCGTCGAACATAAAACGTTCGTGCAGCGGGTTGCATAAGTACCCGTAGCATTCATCGTACTGGTGCGGATGGCATCACTGTGATGCCATCAACAAATTCCATGATTAATGACCAAATTTATATGCAAATACATTTTAAATGCCAAATGAGTTCATATTATCGTAAAACAATGCAAATGAAGTAAAAAAAAATTCACCGCCAATATGAGACAATTTTAAAAAAATGCCCCGCACTCAAAGGGTTAAATATCATTTAGTGGGCTGATTTTAAGCTATCTGGGACTAGCCTCAGAGTTCCACTTTTACAGAGTCACCCGCAATGCACAATTGTGCGAAATTCCACAGAGAAAAAATCATCCACCTTGAGTGGGATTCGAACTCAGATCCCTCAATTTCTGACAGAGTACTTTAGCCAGTTAAGCTACCGAGCCATCCTCTTCCCTTGTGGAGCTTAACTGGCTAAAGCACACAGCCGAAAGTGAGGGATCCGGGTTCAAATCCTGGTCAAGGTGGATGATTTTTTCTCTGTGGAATTTTGCATCATTTAGTGGAGTTGAGATGGTGAATTTTCCGAAGATATTAGCTGTTAAATGCCGTATGTATTTTATGTCATACTTTCTCCATTGTGTTGAAAAATATCCATATGTCCTCAACTCTTGTGTATAGCAAGTTGGTACTCTCCCCCATTCATGCAAAGTTATCCTTGCTTTTTGTGCATATGGCAGACAAATATGTGGTATTTAGTGGTTGTAAACAATTTTAGTTGGCCAAAGAGAGATTGTGCTGAAGTGTGCTTAGGTATAGCTTGATTTTTGTTTCAGTTACTGTAAGTTATGTTCTATCCAGTTTAGACCAGTGATAGTGTGTACGACTCCCATTCTGTTGGTTGCTGGTTCAAGACCAAGCCAAAAAAAAAATTTTCCTTGCTTGCCGACCAACTTCTTCACGCTACCAAAGTTACTGAGACCCCACTACTGAGAGGCAGCAGTCATTGATGCAAAAGCATTGATGGTACAGATCAAGGAGATTGAACTGGTATCAACAGGCACAGCTTCGGGCGAGAGTGAAAGTTCACAGAATTGGCCGAGGTACTACGATGTGGAAGGCAATGTTGAAACCACCACATAAGTCTCTCAGAAGATGCAGCCCTGCATACAAACTATACACTCCTCCCAGTAAAATATTCTGGAGGTAAAATAGTCCCCCACTCATATCTCGCGGTGGGGACTACTGGGAGGGGTCCATCAAGGAAGAACAAGTGCTGAAAACGTGCTTTGAAGCGAAATGCATTTGCTCAGCTAAAAAAGTGTCTTTTGACCTAAAAAATGTCAGAAATGTCTTTCCAAAAAAAATGTCAGGAATGAGCTCATTTTCTGCTTAAAACCCGTGTTGGAAAAATCTCCTCCTACAACATTCATTCATTTAGAGTACTTTATAGTCATATATGATAAATGATCTTCACGATGTATTTATGCAAGACTGGTTGTGATATAAATGAAAAATCAATTCACTGACTATTGCTGTCATCATTAACTTGGGACTCATTAGCATCCTTGTTTTCTGCTTTTGGTAATCCTCATTTGAGATAAGCCAAAAGAATTGAATTTTAGTGGAAATGAATCCTTAATTTTTCTTCATTGGCCAAAGATGGTTGATGATACAACATAGGCCTCTAGCTCTACGTCAGTGGCCATCTTGGTCTTGCTAAATGTATCATCTACATTTATAATATGGAATCATAGGCATAAGATCTTCAAAGGAATTTGGGCCAAGCTTGTCAAAACCACTGTGCAATCTCAAGTTAACATCATTTCAGCAAAGATAGTGATTTTGGCCGTTATGAGCCTCAACTTGCCTGGCTGCAGTCATATTAAGAGAATCTCATAGCTCTTACTAAATCTGTCCTCTGAGATGCAGTGCAGTGGCTTTCAAGGGAAGCCAGTACAACTAAGTTGGCTGTCTAAGTTCATGGATGGTCATCAGCAAAAGGACCATTGACCTAATGCCAGTGAAATAATCTAATGCTGGCCACGAAATTAAGAGCCAACTTTAATGAAAATGGTAGGTGGCTAAAAGCCAAAGGCCTATATGTGTTGTCAACCACAATTCTGACATGGGAGAAGGAAATAAGGGATGAAAACTTTCAAGTACTATTCAAAGTTTCCTGCCAGATATCAAAATTAATGGACTGTTGCCTAAAAGCAATGAAAATGTATTTGAATACCAGAGCCATATTTTTCTAAGGGTATATTAAACAGGAATATAGTGGTCATGCAGATCTTATGGATTAACATTTAGCTTACATAAGAAAAATCTCATTGTGGTTAAAAATGCTACAATTTAATTACTCAATGGCTCTTTCAAAGGGCAAGGAACAGTGCTAGGATTATGAGCTGGTCATATTGGCTTCTTTTTGGATCATTCTGTCAATCTACATATGAAGGCCTTTTAATGGAAAGAGGGAACCCCTCTCAAGGAAGTCTGGGCTGCCTAACAGAAATGCCAATGAGAGGGCATCATGGAGAACTTGATTGTCACAAACCAAGTGCAGCAGAGATGTGCATTTTGCACAGGCAAAGCTATGTCTAAGCCTGTGCAAGTGAAAGTATGCTCTTCTTCAAGATGACTGGTTTGAAAAAATACAGATCCAGTGATTTGGTACGGATGAGTGATCGGGAACTTAAAAATGTTTAGTACATGTATTACCTCCCCATGTATCACTTGGTATGAAAATTACTTTTCTATTGTTATGTCAGTTATCATTAACTTCCTGAGTTTGAGAGGTAGCTATATATTTATAATGAAATTGGTAGAGATGATAATAAAAAGAACACCATTGCTTTTTCATCAATTATGGAAGGTATATGGAATGAAAAATTAAGTATATACATCAGTCAGAGGCCTTGTCATAGAGTGTTTCCATCCATGGTCATGGCTTCCATTCACATAGAGCCTTCTGTGGCGATTGACATGGGTCTGATGAAGTCCCAGATAAACTGCAGCTATGACCACAGTTGTCCCCATAAAATTCATATGGCCATTTTTGACAAGGACGAAAAATTCCTTATCAACAATGTGGAAGCTAACACTCTGATCACAAGATAGAATACTTCCTAATTACCTTCCAGTTGTCAGTGCTACAATGGTTAATAGAGAATTGGACCAATTTTTATCGATGAACCTGGAAATGAATTCCAAGATGCTCACTCAGCCTTTCAGCTATTTCAACAGTACAGCATTATTAGACATAACAAGCTACTCTTCGGTATCTTGAAGAAGGTTGAAAACTAATTGGGTAATGACTGATTTGGCCTTGACTGAAATTCAGACGCCTCTGAAAGAATTGGTGTATAAATTAGATCTTGTAGTCAAAATATCTTGCACAACTAATGAAGATGATTTTTTGTATTCTACTGGTATATGTAGATTTAATAAAAGTCAGAATATCCTCCCAGTTTTCTGCACTTTCAGGGTTCAAACTTCCTCCAGTATTTCCTTTTTTGTCTCCGCATACAACCTACCCTTTTAAATCCCGTCCATGAAACCTATTCTCTTTCTTTCCCTTTTCTGCTTGCCCAACATCCCTCCCTGTATCACGCTCTTGAGCAACTCATCACCCCTTATTACTTCCTTCAGCCACCTACCCTTTCTATCCTGGATTTCATTCAGAAGTTTCCTTTCCTTGCCCACCATCCCAGGCACTTCCTCGTTTGTCTTCCTTTCCATCCACCTCACCTTCTCCACACCCACATCTCAAATGCCTGCAGTCTATTCTCCTCCTTTCTGAGGGTCCACACTTCTGCTTCATACAACGCTATGATCCATATCAAGCTCTTCACCAGCCTCCTCTTCACATCCTTCCCCAAGATCCCTGTCATCAGCTCCCTTCTATTCACAAACGCCTCCTTAGTTAGTGCTATTCTCCTCCTTAGTGGCCATTCAAGAATTACGGAAGATATTTTTGGGGGTGGGGAGGTTGGGATCATCTTACTTAGTCTTATGAAGAGGGGGGAAGAGGGTCTGGAACCAATTTACGTAAGATTTTTGTCCATCTTGAAGCATTGTATCATCTCAAAATATCCTGTGTTTTTTTCCAAACATCCTGTAACTGTTCGCAACTTCATCAGCTGTGGTACCGTTTTGCTCTTAATGTTGATAAATGTGGTACTCCAACACTGCATAATTATATGAAATCCAGTAATCAAAGCTGTACGATAGAAAGATGTAACAGCAGAAAGCAAACATTTAATGAAGAGTAGCCACAAATATCTAACATCTTACGTAAGACTGAGAGGGAGGGGGGGTTGGGAAAAGCTTACATTGTCTTACATAGGGGGAGGGGGAAGGTCAAAAATGGCAAAAATTGTCTTACGTGATACTTTAATGGCTCCTTATGTTATTGCTACTATGCCCATTTCCCTGTAGTATACTGAGTAATTAAAATGCTCTACTTGTTCGATTTTGCCCTCAACTTTAATGACCAGCCTCGCTTTCTTTGTCTTAGAGAATCCCATTACTTTTGTTTACTTATAATTAATCATCATTCTGTATTTCCTCAGTGAATTTCAAAAGCATGCACCAAAGCTTGCAGTCCCATAGAAGATCGACCAACCAACGCATGATCACCTGTGAATCTGACTGACTTCATCAGCTGTCCTCCTACTTTGATTCCCTTATCAAGTTCTTTTCATGCCAATGTTAAAATTTCCTCGGCCCAAATGTTAAAAAGAAAAGGCAATAGCGGGCACTGTTGACATACCCTGTGACCTGTCATATTTCATTATTTCATCACCAATTATTTCATAAATTTCATTATTAAAATATTTTCCATACATAAATATATTGTACTTCTTTGTACTCAATAGTGAAAAAGGGTGGTGAAATGATAGACTTACTTTCAATTACTGTTGACATCACTAGAAAGAGAGAACTCTTAGTATTTTCCACACTTAAGACTTTAATTTCCGACCCAGGTTTCGACTGCCTTGCAATCACTTTCAAGGTACATATACATGGCATGCGACTTAATATATAGATCTGGGGAGGGAGGGGGGGGAAGAAGTGGTTGATTGACGTCAGAGACGTGCGTCACGGTCAGTGGGAGGTGGTGGGGGGAAAGGTATGGATAATAGGGGAGAGTGGGAGGGAAAAACACATTCATTTAAGAGTTTCTCACTTATGTTCTTGGCAGCACTTAAAATTTCAAAATGTTCCAAGTTGTCCAATTTGGCTCCTTTCTTCTCAACGTGTAGCACTTCCGGCGAAAAGTCACTTATATGGTCCTCTTCGATTAAATGTTTAGCAAAGGCTGATGAAACATCTCCTTTTACCCAACACGCCCTATGTTCTCGAGCCCTTACTGAGATGTCTCGACCACTTTGTCCAATGTATGTCGAGGCACTATTTGGAGTAGTACATTTGAGTTTATATACCCCACTTTTGTTCACAGGTGTCACTTTGTCCTTTGAGTTGAACAACAATTTTCCCAGGGTTTTTGGGGTGTAAAATGAAACATTGAACTTGTTCTTTGGGAATGCGTCAATTAATTTATAAGATATGTTCCCAAGAAAGGGAAGTTTACACCATCGTTTGAGTGGCTCGTCATGTTTGTAAAAACTGAGTGAAGTGAATTATTTAATAGTTTCTTTCTTAGTTACACGTTTTAATATTTTGTCAATTAATTCTGTCTTATATCCATTATTGAAAGCGATCAATCTGATTATGTTCAACTCGGATTGGAAGTTGGGCTCGGATAGTGGTATAGAAACAAGGCGGTGGATCATGGAATAAAAGCTAGAATGCTTGTGGGAATGGTGATGGCAAGAATCATTTGAAATAACTGCTTCAGTATATGTGGGTTTGCGGAAGATGGAGAATTCATGGTAGCCATTCGTTATGTCTATTGCTAGATCAAGGAAATTAATCTTATTTCCTCCTGTTTCTACCGTGAACTTTATAGAGTGGTGTAAATTATTTTAAACATTTAAAAACCTGTCTAGTTGACGAAGACTGCCAGTCCATACACACAGCACATCGTCGACATATCTGAACCAATAAAAAACGTTCTTGACAAGAGTATTATTGGAGTTAAAAAGTTTTCCCTCTAAATTGTTCATAAAAATGTCTGCTAACAATGGGGATAAAGGTGATCCCATAGCAAGGCCATGAGTTTGTTTATAAAACATACCGTCAAACAGGAAATAATTTTGGCTTAAACATAATTGCAACAAGAGTTCTAATTCTAAGGTCAGTCGAGGATTTGGGTTTGTATCTTTAACTAGGGTTAAGGCCAAGGAAACTGCCTCCTGAGCCGGGACAGACGTGAACAAGTTTTTTACGTCAAAAGAGATGAGCTTTGAGCTGGGGGGGGGGTTTTAGTCGTGACAATTTCTGGGCAAGTTCGGTGGAGTTTTTTACTGTCCACTTAGGTTTAAAGTGGGAAAACTCGCGAAGGAGAGAGTTTAATTTTGAAGCGATTTTATGCGAAGGTGCAGAGAGGTGAGAAACAATTGGTCTAATGGGTGCCCCCTCTTTATGGGTTTTTGGTAGCCCATAGTCTCGGGGGCAATGGGTTCATATTAACAAATTTCCACTTCTGAGATGGATAAACAAGGGAAGAACACACATAAGGTATCTTTTAACTTCTTTTGAAAGCATGCGGTCGGATCTTTTGGTAAGGCCACAAACTGATCGTCGCTTAAAAATGATAGTACTTTTTTAACATAATCACTCTTCGCTAAAACAACCATACTGTTCCCTTTGTCTGCCCTGGTCAGAATCAAGTTACCACCGTTGAGAGAATCCTTGATCTGACGGATGGTTTGGGTGACTGGAAGGCTCCGATGCCGACGATCCTGATCACTGGTTGCGATGGTCGAGGAGATTTCTAATGAAGTGCTTCCAATAAGACACAATAGGTGAGAATAAATTCCGTTTCATCATAGTGCTCAGAATAGCCCAATAAAATAAGATCTGCACTACTGCGGAAATCTACTAAGTGTGGAAAATACTAAGAGTTCTCTCTTTCTAGTGATGTCAGTAGATACATTCCACAAAGTTCTCTCCTAAAGAGCTCTCCCCTATTATCCATACCTTTCCCCCACCACCTCCCACTGACCGTGACGCACGTCTCTGATGTCAATCAACCACTTCTTCCCCCCCTCCCCAAATCTATATATTAAGTCGCATGCCATGTATATGTACCTTGAAAATGATTGCAAGGCAGTCGAAACCTGGGTCGGAAATTAAAGTCTTAAGTGTGGAAAATACTAAGAGTTCTCTCTTTCTAGTGATGTCACTAGATACATTCCACAAAGTTAAGCCTTCAACCATTAAGTTTATTCAATTACTGTTCTTTACTTAAACCTTTACAGACACACAAGATAAACAACTCATCACTACGATGCTCTATGTACCACTCAGGTCAAAACAAATAACTGTCACCCAGTCAACTCCCAACATAATATCACTACAATATCCCCACAATATTACTTTTAGATATAACTTTGTACCATTCAGGTCAAAACAAATAACTGTCACCCAGTCAACTCCCAACATAATATCACTACAATATCCCCACAATATTACTTTTAGATATAACTTTATGGATGTTGGTAATCGTCTACGGATATTGTATGGATATCAATTGCTACTAGGGCTGTTGGTTGGTGTCCCATAGTTGCCAGGATTCATTTCTTTTTAAATGACTTTCATTTTTGTGGGTACCAATAGTATATGGTTGGGACTCCCTCCCCCTCCTCCCAACAGTGCTTTTTCCATGACACCATCTCCGGACCACCTTCCATCTGGCTTCTACCTTTCGACATATCTGGCATGGGCGGCCCACGAGCAATTAACATTACATCCATCAGTCCGGCTCTTGTGATCATTGAAATGCGCAAGCCCTTCCACTCCATCAAGGATGTTGACTGTGTAAGGGAATGTGATTAATTATGAGAATATCACCAAACCCATTTGAAAATATTGGCCATCCTTCCGCCTTTTTGGCCCTTAAAACATTTAAAGTTGTCAACCCTTTGCGTATATATTATATATTCATGCCAATAGCCAATAATACCGTAAGCAGTAAACTCTGTACTTCGTATTCGTGCCCTGCATAATGATGAGTTGATTGTGCGCTGGTCGCGCCAGTGCTTCAAATTTCCGTCACGAAGACGCCTTTGTTTTCAGTTCGGTGGTGCTAGTGTTGCCGGGGTTGCCGGTGTTGCATGCATACGAAAAGTTGAAAAGCGAAATTCTGCCCGTACTTATTTGATTCGGCAATTCCATGGATTGAGACTCAAATTGTTTTTACCCAGAAAATCAAAGAATTATTCTGATTTTCCTCAGTATGCTGTCTCAAAAATTGACAAGATTGAATATAAAATCTTTGCGTAATGTATTAGGGTCTACGTGCTGTTATTGCTCCGGGGATAAGAAGCAACCAACGTGGAGAGTGTATGTTAATCCCAGCGTTTTTCACCTAATTCCTAAGAAAACATGCAGGTACAACTGTGGTCATATCTTCTTTCAGTCCCACTATGGAGCAACCAGGAGAATGGTATAGCAAGCTGTCCGTGTTTCAAACTGGTCGAGGCCCCGATACCAATTGGTTCACCATAATTCAGTCTGAATTTGATCTCAGACCATCCACTATTAAAAGATGGTGGAAAAATTTACGTGAAAAACAAACAATCTTCGAAGAAAGGTGAGTGAGTCGCAATGGAATGGGGCTTGATATCATTGGCGCTGTTCTTAGTGGGTCAGACGAACATTCCACTTACTAGGACTTTAGTTTCCGTCTCATTCATTTTCATGTTATACTTTTGGGAAACTCGGCCATAGTGTTCAGTGACCTTTGAAGTTCATTGCAATTTCCTGCTGTAATTGTGATTCCATCTGTGAAGCATAACATCTTTATTTCTTCTCCGGAAATCGTAATTCCGTGCAGTCCAATACCTTGTGCTTCTATTATTGTCTCCTCCAAGTACATGTTGAACAGTGCTAGTGGGAGGTTGCATCCTTGTCTTACTTGTTGATTTTAGCTTTTATTTGTCCTCTATCTCTCATCCACATGGTGATGACGTATTTCTAGTATAGTTGATAGATTATTCTTCTGTTGCCTTACTCCATTCAGAGTTTTTTCATCAGCCTGAATGTCTTGCTCCACCCACCATTGTCGAAGGCTTTCCCCAGGTCTACGAATGCTACATACAATGCCCTGTTCACGTATACTGTTTACTCTGTCATTGCTCTCAGACAGAATATGGCCTTCCTGATTCTTCTGCTTTCCCTATATCCAAATTGGTTTTCCTAGAGCTTGTGTTCAAGTTCACTTTGTATCCTTCAGCCTAATATTAGTGTAAGTATTTTGAATGCATGTGGCACTAGACTCAAGGTTCGGTACTCTTCGCATTTTTTAGTCCTTGCTTCCCTTCTTTGAAACCTCTTGAAGTCTCTGTCCCTTCTTTGATACCTCTGGAAGTCTTCTGCTTTGGTAGCTATCTTTGATCATTTTTTACAGGTTGTCATTGGCTTAACTTTGCACTTTTGTGATTTCTCTGTTAATGTGGTCTGCTCTAGGTGCTTCATTTTTCTTGAGGTGTTTTACTGCTTTATCAAATTTGATCCTAAGTATGTGTGGGCTCTAGACTTCCTCGTCAACCTTGCTTACATCTTTCATTATGTTTTCTTCCAGTTGCGTCAGCCCTAGGTAGAGTTCTTCCATACATTGCTTGCATCTATTCCCAACACCTTCACCTTCTATCCGTATATTCCCATTCGCATCCCTGATGTTGTTGCTTCTCATTTTTCTCTCTCAGAAGTGGTTCGTCACTAGTGTGTATGCTGTGTTTGTGTTCCTCTTCTTCATGTTTTCATTGACTTCCTCACAGCAGCTTTTGATCCAATCCTCCCGAGCCTTCTTGCAATCTAGATTGACTTGGTTCCTTGGCTTCTTGTGGGTTGCCTCACATTCGTATCTGGGGTTTTTGTACATCTTCTTTCCTCAACTAGTTTCCTAATATCTGTCATTATCCATGGCTTCTTTGTGTCTGCTCTCTTGTTCTCCAGTTGCTCTTCTGCTACTTCTGTAGCCGTCCTCTTTAGCTCATTCCATTTTTCTTTGGAGCCCATTTCTCCTTCAGTTGATAGTTTTTTATCGATGGCTGTGGTGAAACTTTCTCTGCTCCCTTCTTCAGCCAGTATCTTGGTTTATGTGTTACCTTCTTAATTTTATTTTATTGAAGACAGCTCTCAGTGACTGCTAAGTTATTGTCACTGTTTCCATCTGCACCGGAATAGCTCTTGCATGGCTATACTTGGTTTTTATATCTGATTCTGTCAAATACATATTCTATTTGGTATATGGCAATATCTCCTGACATCTTCCACATATGCCTCCTATGCTGGTACTGCTGGGAGAGTTTGTCTGCTACTATCATATTCTTCTGATTGCAGATCCCTACCAGTCTTTTTCCTTTGGCATTTCTTTTGCCCAGTCCATAATACCCTACACTATATCCCTCTTTTCTCTCTCCTCCCACTGCATTCCAGTCGCCCAATATGACTAGCTTCTCATTCCCTTTAATTAATCTGAGGACTTCTTCAATTTGGTCACACACCTGTTCTATTTCTTCTTCCTAATGGCTAGATGCCGGTATGTAGACCTATCATTTAGTACAGTCTCTAAAATCCAAGAATTGTTTTTATATGAAAACCGACAAAGGCAACCTTTGTGTTATTATGGACAAAGAGGATTATTACATTTTAGTAAGTTCCTTGTTATCATCCGGGCCATACATTAATATAAGAAAGAATCCTCTCAACAAATTGATCGCTCAATTTAAGAATGTGCTTAATGATTATCCTGTCCTCATTGATAAGAAGACCAAATTCAATATTTCAGTATCCAACCCGGTGTTACCTAGATTATACTGCCTCCCAAAAATTCATAAAGATGGTTGCCCCATGAGACCAATAGTTTCCGGAATAGACTCCCCAACTTACCTCTTGTCAAAATGGCTCGTAAATCAATTCTCTGAGTTACAATTTCAAAGCCCCCATTCTCTTAAGAATAACTTGGACTTTGTAAACAAAATTAAATACTGTATGTTTACTGAGGGAGAAATAATGGTATCATTTGATGTTACAAATTTATTCCCAAATGTGCCAATAGATATAGCCGTTAATTCTTTAAAAGATTGGTTGATTTCCCTAAACAACGATGCTAAGAAAATTGACGAATATATTAGACTCACTAATCTAGTGATGAGCCAAAATTTCTTTGTTTTCCATGGTAATTTTTATAAACAAGAATTCGGCACAGCTATGGGTAACTCCCTATCCCCATTTTTAGCCAATATTTTTATGACCCAATTTGAGAATACCTTTAAAAGCACGTTTAATTACTTTCCAAAGGTCTATTTTAGATATGTTGATGACATTTCTGCTATCTTTGATACAAAAAAGTACGATTTAAAATAATTCGTTTGAGATCTAAATAGTTTCTATCCCTCCATTAAATTCACGTATGAGACATAAAATAACCACCAACTCCCTTTTCTAGATCTTCTGCTGACTAGAAACAGTAAAAAACTTGAATTAGACATCTACCGCAAGCCCACACATACCAATAATTACATTCATTCTGATTCATTTGTTCACAACAGCAGCAAGCTCGCGTCTTTTCATGCACTTGTCAATCGCTTGGTTAACATCCCACTTGGCAAGAGTAAATACTCTAAAGAGCTGAATAACATTAAGGGCATTGCAAAATCAAACGGCTTTAAAGAATCTGTAATCAACAATATTGTTAAAGAAAACACAATTTTAAGAGACTCTTACAGAATTCCACTATGCTTACAAAAGTTGAACCTGTGTGCTATATTAAACTTCCCTACCACCCGAAAATCACAAAAGGTCTGGAAAAGATATTTAAGATGGTTAACACAAAGATTTCTTTTAGTAATAATAACAAACTAAAACACTTATTGGGGAACACCAAAGATAAAATAGACAGAGTCAATAAACCCGGCCTATATAAAATATCTTGCTCATCATGTGATTTGGCATACGTAGGGCAAACGCGTAGAAGCATTAAAACCAGATTTAAAGAACATATGGCACATTTCAGATACAATCGATCCGAAAAATCCAGTATCGCACAACACTTACTCGACACAGAACACGAAGCATCGGAACACAACCTAAAACTCATTAAACAAACAGATAATCATTTACTTGAAGCTTATGAAATTTATACATACACAAACTCAGAAGAAACCTAGTAAACAGTGACAAAGGGCCAATTTCTTACTCTCCATTATTTTCTATTATAGACTTAGATGTTTCTCCTTCTGTATATTTCACGTAATTTCTCATTACCCTCATACATCAACTGTCAGTTTAGTTTCAAATTTAAATTTTGGTCGTTATCCCCATGCTTTAACATTTTTTGTTTTGTTTTGACATTTAGTTTTCGTTTGTTATTTCCTCACCCCCCTCCCCTACTTCAACTGTCAGTTTGACTCCCCCTCCCCCCCCCTATTACAATGGCCACTTGCGTTCACTCGCCACCCCTCCTATTCTCTCTTCCCCCCTCCCTACATTTCTCTTTGCCACCCTCCCCCCTTCTCCGCTATCCACCAATGCCTTTGGCTCTTCAACACCCATTGGTTCCCCTTCTCCCTCCCCCCCTTTTGTCCCTTCAGTATTTGTTCCAGGCTGTCCTCCCCTTTTGTTCATTTACAACCTCGTGTTGCAAGTGCTTTTCCCTTCAGATCGCTGAAGAGGGCCACCTTGTGGCCGAAATACGCATATCCGACGCTCATTCTTGTTTGTCTTTGTGTTTATATTTTGACCACGCTCTTTTTGAGCGATTTCTCCCAGAAGTTGGGCCCGACTGTGTGTGTGAGAGGATGATTTGAGTGCTTGTGAGTGTGATTGTGGTAATGACTAGGTATCCTTAGTAGGGTCCCATTAGCCCCATGAAGGATCTCAGGTTATAACCCAGGCATCCTTATCAGGGTCCCATTAGCCCTCGAAAAGGACCCCAACTGGGTTGAGTGTGTGTGTGTCTGTGGTGGTCACTGGCGAGGAAGTAACATTCCCATAAACCATCACAGGAGGGTATTCTGGTAGAGAAGCTGTGGTTGGTCCCTGCTGTGGAATCCCCATTCCCGCAAACCAACACAGTAAGTGTTGTGCGGTTGCATGTTTGACGAGTGGTGCCATTTTTTATGGCTATTGGAGACTCATTTAATTTTGCTATCTTGAGAGGCCGTAGGGCTCAATTTCCCTTGATTTAATTGTAATCCACTGGTCGTGTCCTGAATATAGTACCACACGATATCCGTTGCTCCAGTAGTTTTCTGCCCCCGTCCACTCGCCGACTCCTTGTATATCTACCCCCAGCCTCTTCATCTCCATCTTTGAATTCTCCTGCTTCCCGCTCACTCATGAAGATCTATGTTCCATGTGCCTATCCTGCATTTGTCCTGTCTGATTTATGTACCCAGTTGTAACCTCCCAGAGATCTGATTAGGGGGCTATTTTCACCTCAGAATATTTTCTTGGGAGGAGAGCCTTCATGTCATCGTATGGAGTGCAAGGCTGAATCATTTAGGGATGTTAATGTGATGGTTTCGCCATTGCCTTCAGCATCCCAGTACCCTGGAATACTGGTCCTATCTTCTTTATCTGTGCCATCAGTGCCCACTTTATAGACTGCTACCTCTCAGTAGTGGGGTCAGTTCAGGTAACATGTAAAATTTGGATTCAACAGCCAAGAAAATTTTTTTTGTCTCTTGGTGTCAAAACTGGCTCTCAACATGGTTGAACAAGAGTTGAACAAGCTATCACTGGGCCAATCCGGCCCCCTATCATTGCTGTTAATGATCGTAATTACCTAAAAACATTCCAGTTAAGTAGTTAAGACTTGGAAAATCTTGGAAGACCTCAGTGTTGGAAATCAAGGTTTGGAATCATTCCTTTATAATCTAATCAGGAAAATTGGAGGTGATGGAAATTCAGAGAATGTGTGGTAAAAACTGAAAAGTAGAAGAAAAACTTATCAGGCACATTGTGAAATGTATCAGCTACTTGAAAACTATGATAGAGGGGTGATGAATGGGAAGAATCTTTGAGGAAGACCAGGGAAGGGATATGTCAGGTCATGACCTGAGGCATTCCATCCCTGATTTGCAATTGTGTAAGAGTGGAGTGGAGAGCTAAAGGAAAACAAACTTTGAATCGAAGACTGCTGATGTAGGTGATGACCTGGGAAACAGTCAAACTGGATGTATATTTAAATGCACCCCATTCATTCGGTGAGGAAAATATAATGGCCATTTGATCCTGGACCCTCCTTCAGTCCAATATGTTTTTGCTTGTCTGGTTTTACAAAATGTACTGGGATGTAGCATTAAGTGGAGTAGAAAGAGTTGTCTTGAGGCAATGACTGTAAGGCCAATTCAAGTTGTTGTGGGACAGTGTGTTTAGAAGGCTGAAAATTAAGTAGGGGTTAAGGATGAAAGATCATAGGTTTCACCATTCTATAGCTTTAGTTTTTCTTGCCTAAGTTTTGAAATGCAGAATAATATGGGAATGTCTGACTTATTGGAAGAAGTTTAATTCATGCATAAATGAATGAATGAATGATTCAGTTACTGCTTAAAACTGTTTAAAAAATCCAAGAAATGTAGCATTTTTAATGCATTTCCTTTCCTTCCCCTCTTTGTAAATTTTGTATCTGTGGACTCTTTACTCTGCAGACTTAGCCTAGTACTTGCTCAAGATGAATTGAATGTATTTGCTTGTAACATTGCATCAGCAATGCTTACGTATCATAATTTTGCAGTGGAAGATGCATCTGACATCTTGCAATTAATATTGTGTCAGCAATGTTTGCAACCCACTGGTAGATACACAACCCTATTTTACCACACTTCTTTGGGAGTTTATGTGGGGCTCAGCTCAAGGAGAATTGCAGGAACATGGCCACTCAGATCATGGCGCAGAGGTTATAATCCAGCATTGGTCTGTTGGTCGTACAATCTATTTTGTGATGCTTCAGTTGATTGCTTCTACCCCATCTATGTAGTATTGATCTTACTATTTCCTCCTCTCCAAGTTACTCCATACATATGTATATCCAAAGCTCACCTACTCCACCTTGACCTTGCGACACGAAAATCTCCTCCATCAGCAGTTTTGGCACTTTTACTAAGCTGCGTGGGATGAGCGGCTTATACTGTGCCCACTCTTGATAATTGTTTCAAGGAGAGCTAGAATTCTCGTTCTTGTAAAACTACATACGTAATTGATTCGGAAGTGGAAGTTCACAAATGGTTGGTTAGTCCCTGAATTGTTGGTCTGTGATAATGTTGTTAAATGCATTAGTTATATA
Organism: Ceriagrion tenellum; assembly: GCA_963169105.1. Taxonomy (NCBI): domain Eukaryota; kingdom Metazoa; phylum Arthropoda; class Insecta; order Odonata; family Coenagrionidae; genus Ceriagrion; species Ceriagrion tenellum. The sequence continues at coordinate 28,900,176 of OY720643.1, read as the reverse complement.
TTTGCTACTTATATTTACTGTTTGAAAATACTTGTTTTATGTTGTGCTATCATATCCCACAAAAGTTGGTGAAAAGTTTTCTGGGCTAGAAAGGTGTTATCGGCGAGAACATAAAATATTTCTCCTGTTAAGGTTCAGAAAACAAATATTAAGCACCATTTTCCTTGTAGACAAAGTAATAGAAGTGAAATAAAGATAATATATAATACATACTCAGATTATGTTGTTACTTTCAAAATTGCTTTATGAAAATATAACTTTGGACATGAAATATTAAAGCTATGTGGAGTATTTGAAGTCCAGTGTCTTTATCAATGGATAATATTTTCTCGGTATTAACACTGATCCTATGTACAAAACCCAAACTATGTCAATGTTAATTCAATGTAAGAGCTATGTCATATTTTTGCCAGGGTTAACCAGACTACAACTGGGCCTAAGTTAATTATTTTTTGTTCTGGAGTTCCTCTAAGTTTCACCCAAAACAGTTAAGTTTATGAATTTAAAGGTTATTTCAATCCCAGTATTATAGTTGTGAATTTTGAAATAGCTATGGGTCATTCCACCACAATTCGACCAGAAAATTGGCAAAATTGACCCTTGAGATAACCGATTTCGACCAAATTTGGCAAATCGTCTTCATTTGATTACAAAATGAAAATCCCAAAGCCATTTTGTAATCCATTCAACGGTTTACGAGATATTGCAATGTTGTAAAACAAGAATTTTACAAAAGCGTCGTCGCATTTGACGGCATATCTCCGGAAATAAGGAAGATAAAAATGCATGCAATGACTTATTTTAAAGGTATTAAATTGGGAAAGATAATTAATGGATCATTACATAAAATTTAAACAATTAAATAAAGTTAATAACAAATTCAAATGTTCAAATCGATTTTTGACGATGTAGCTACCCCTTCGATTTTCCTCATTTTTTTATATGTTGTAGATAAAACCCTCCTCTACAAGTTAAAAAAATTTGGTAGGGGTAATATTTCATTTAAGAAAGAAAAAAATTTTTGAGTGAAGGCGTAACGCTGGTCTCCCGCGGCGGCGGCGTCCGGCTCTCGCGCCGAACGTTCAGAAGTCGGTTCTCCAGATCTCATCAGCGCGCTTCCTTTTCCATCTTCTTTTCACCAACTTTAACTGTATACCGACCCTTTGATTCCCTTTACCCATGTCATTCGCTATCTGCTTCCTTCTGAAGTGACCGTCGCTTTAGAATCTTGGATTAGCGACAACATGCTTAACAGCGGGGGCGACCGTGGGCCCACCAGCGGCCGTGCTCGGAGAACAGTAGACAAACCTCGCCCCGTCTTAGACCTCCAATGCTACTTTCCTCTCTTCCCCTATCTCATTCACCTCGCATACCCTTTATTATGTTCCTCCTAGTCCGTCACTCGGGAGACACACCGAAAGACTGTGGAGGTGAGGCAACACAGCAAGTAGATATATGAAGTTCACGCTATGGAGTTCTGAGAGCAACTGAATTTTTGAGGCACTTGGTCACACTTACTCTATCCTAATTGGCTTGGAGAAAGTCTTGTGATGAGCGTGCTCCCCCCTGCAAATTTTAATCCTGCCTCGTAGCACCTAAGACATTTTAAAAAGATAATATCACCATTATGTAACTAATGTGTTGCAAAGATGACTCATTACCAAGTATAGAAAATTTCTTCATAATCTGTTTTAGATTCATCCCAGAACGACATAAAATACTTGGAGGGGACTTAGCTGCTGCTCACTTCATTGTGCATAGAGGAGGTGCTGTGCGCTTTTATGGAAAAAATGAGTGGGTTCGTCAAAATGAGGATGAAGAATATGATCTCCCTAGGTTTTTTAATCCCGATTATTGTATTGAAGCCATTGATGCATCAAAGATGGAAATCCATTTTGAAGGTCTTGTTAACCTTTGTGAGTATATATCGGAGCTGAATTGTTCATTGTGACTAATTATGCCAGAAAATAGCCATTGTCACTAAAACACTCTGCCATTTCATGCAGTGGATTTATATAGAATAAAGTGGCTCAGCTTTGAAGGATGCCCAAACATAGATGATTGGTGTCTGGATCGTATAAGTGGTGCGTTTCCAGATTGTCTGGAGTACCTTGACCTTAGAAATTGTCCAAAAGTTACTGCAAGAGGGCTGGCTACATTATATCGATCGAGGTAAGGTCTCTCATTAGTTTGAATACTTTAATTAAAATGATGGCCTGGTTTTTAATTTTTGATTGATTGTGAAGATTTTCATCTTGGCCAAAAATATATTGATACTAAGCAGTTAAGATAAAATTTAAATAAAAGCAATATAGTCAATTTTTGCTATGTTATTGCAAATATATTGGAGACAGTCCATCATGGCCTTTAGTGGATGCCAATACAACTTGAACCTAGTTTGGTTGTATTCATGCTATGTACTTCTTGTCATACTTCATTGGCTGTGATGCTTCCATTTATTTAATTCATAGCTTTGTGTTTTTAATTTTAGCTTTGTGAAAAGTGACTATATTATTATTTCTTACTAAAATTTATTTGTTTTAATTAGTATGGGTGTGCCTAGAGAAGGCCCATTCTGAAAAGTACTGTGGTAATTTTCATAAATTACCATGGTATTTTACGATGTTTATCGCTGCCCCTGAAAATTACTTTCATTTTCGATTATAAACACCTGCCTCAGATATTTTTCATACCGATGTATTTCAAGCATATTATTTTAAGCAAAGTCTATATAGTACTCGCTTCGGCGGTACATATACTAAAATTGGAACGTTACAGAGAAGAGTAGCATGGCCCCTGCAGAAGGATGACATGCAAAATTGTGAAGCGCTCCACATTTTTGTAATGCGGTATGTCAGTACACCACATATACCTCCTAGTGGTGGGTCGCAGGCAATGGTATGGTGGCTCTCTAGGTAGTCCTTTCAGAAGGGATCCTAGCTTGAGTAGAATAGGGAAAGCGGGCTGAGGGTATTACTATGCTTTAGTTTCTCTTGTGGCAAGCTGGCAAAAATGTGCCAAAACTGACCGGTAGAGTGCCATAACCATTAGCAGGGAAAGCTGCACATAGTGTGGGTGCTACGAAGGCTGGTAACCTTGCATACTCTATTAATCCTAACTCCTAAGAGTCACGAAGTAGACTCTGACAGCAGAAGCCACGATGGGTGGCGGAATCTGTATAAGGTTGGCTCATCAAGATACGGACTTGGCAATATGAACTGGACTATCAGTACTTACAATGTTAGAGAAGTGTATGGAAAGGAGCATAAGTTGTTAAATGAAATGAAAGTGAGAGGCATGAATGTCTTGTGTGTATGTGAAACTAAGCGGAAGGGGCGGGATGTTTTTGCTGTAGATGGTGGTGGTCTGGCACTGTGGTCAGGAGTTGAAGATAATGTACTCGGCAGTCAAGGTGTAGGAGTCATTCTTAATGAGAGAGCTAAGTAACTGGTAAGGAAGTACAGGTTAGTATTCCCTAGATTTCTCTGGATTCGCATGAAAGTAAGTATTAGGAGAGTTTTCATTGTGGCGTGCTGTGCACCAGTGGATTGAATGAGTGAAAGTGTGAAAGATGAGTTTTAGGAAAAACTGAGAGGTTTTGAATGAATGTGACCCTGGTGAGAGAATAATTGCACTTGGTGACATGAATGGCTGGGTTGGTGTGAGGCGGGATGCATCTGAGAGAGTGGTTGGGACATTTAGTGACCCTTGAGTGAATGATAATGGTGAAAACTTGGTGAGTGTATGCTTGGAAAAAGGTTTGTGTCGAATACATGGTTTAAACATAAGAGAATACATGTGTATACTTGGAAAAGGGGTGATTGTAAAAGCATGATTGATTTTATTGTGTATGATGAGAGATTGAGAGAGTTAGTGTGGGACACGAGAGTGATGAGGGGTGATGAATGTGGAACATGGGTATGTCAGGATAAACATGTGAGTAGACTAAAGGCTGTGGGTATGAGTTATCTGAGGAGTGTTTGCGGCAAAAGTAGGATGGATAGGGTCAGGAATGAGTGGGTAATAAATGAATGTGGGTTAGATGCTCCAGTAATGGACGTATATGAAAGGAGTGTTCTTCATTGGTTTGGCCATGTTGAGAGAATGGATGAGAGTTGAATAATGAAACAGATATATGTATAAGAGTGAAATGAATGGTGCGAGAGGTAGAGGTAGGCCGAGAAAGTTGTGGTTGAGGAAATTCTCAGGAGGAGGAATGTTAGGAGTATTAAAAAACAGGAAGGCGTGTATGGGGGTAAATGAAGCAAAAGAGGTTTGCAAGGATAGGTCAGTATGGAGGAAAGTATTGAAGCAGAGCTAGGTGTACAAAATGTATTTATGAGTGAAACTTGGTGACTCTGCCTACCCCGGAAGGGAACGGCGTGTTGGGTATGTATGTAAGTCTATGTATATACATATATATTTCATACAATCTCAAATATAAATTTAGGCACGTACTACTCATTTGTGGAGTATTTTTACTTGTGTAATATTTGTGGGGCTATCGTTTTGGCAGATTAAACTAAAACTTCTCATACCAAACAAAAGAATGCCAAATTGTGTGTGGGCTGCCATGTTTGTTTTTAAATTTTCTTTATTTCTAGTACATTAATGTAGCAATAGTAATGATTTAAATGCTGTTAACCCCTTGCTATTGCTATTGACTTTCTTTTAAAATCCATTATTAGCTATTGTTATCCTTTTCAAATATCTTTGCTACTGGGCCTTTGTGTGTGCTTGGAGCTTTTGAGTGGCATCGTAGCAGGGGGTCCAGACTTCAACTCCAGGGAGGTTGGGTGGGGAGAGAGAGAGGTGGACGTTGCCTTGTTTACTCTCAAGACTTAGTATTTGAATGGAAATGAAATACTGCCACTTTGTAACATTCCACAACCCACCATGTGGCCCATTTGGGAGGACAGGAGCCTTGGCTGGTGCTGCAGTCGAAGAGATTAATCCCTTCGCATTCCTTTCTTTCCCCATATAGGATCAAATCAAATTTATGATGGAAGAGGAAAATAACAATTGCCTTCCTTTTCTGGACATCCTAATTCAAAGGAAGCCTGATGGTACTCTTGGACACAGTGTATACAGAAATCCAAGTCACACGAACCTCTACCTAAACAGGAGAACCACCACCACCCCTCCCAAAAGCACCTTGTCTTGACCACCTTGATACACCGGGCGAAATTCTAGCAGATGCAGAAAATCTTCTCACTGAATTAGAACATCTGAGAACTACGTTCAAACTCAACGAATACAGTGACAGAGATTTTGGCCTTCAGAAGAACCATCAGAACAAATATGCCTTTGGAAGGAGATCACGAAAAGCCGTTAGGAAGATTCCCTATATTTCCACTATCTTGGGGAAAGTAGGAAGAATTTTACATAGGCACAACCTACAGACGTCCAGAGAAAATTCGAGATTGGCTCTTAAGAGTGAAGGATGACCTTGGCCTCAGAGTGCCTGGAGTGTATAACATCCCTTGTGAGTGTGGCCTTACCTATGTTGGAGAGACATCACGTACGGTGGAAGCCAGAATTAAGGAACACAAGAGGTACATAAGACTTTTTCAACCCGAAAGATCGGCCTTGGCAGAGCATAGTCTCGATCATGCGCACTCCATCAATTTTAATGTTGCCAAAATCCTCTGCCGGTCATATGGATGCTGGGATCGATTAATGAAACAGGGAATCAAATTCAGCCTGGAGGAGAAAAAGCTTAATTGAGACTTGGGGCCAAAGCCATCAGAGCCTTGAGACATCAGCCAAATATGGAGACCATTACTCAATAAAATAGAATGGTCGTGGAGACAACTCAAATTCCAACCGCCGTGAGCGGATTTTGAATTGGCCGTTCAACAATGGGTCTCAAGTATAAAAACCCAGCATGGACCTAACTCGGCAATCAGTCTTAGCCCTGATGACGATGAGAGAGTTTCTCGTCGAAACGTTGGCCTTTAATAGCCTTACCCAGTGCCAAACCCGAGAAGATTTCACTAGGATTATAATACTTGCACATGACCTCAGCTGTCTGTTGCCTTCCCTAATATCCAATCCAATCAGGAACTACTTTAATAGATGTTAAATTTAAAAATATGCCTGATGATGTTAAGAAAAATATATTTCCCAAAAATAACTTATGTGAAGGAAGTGGTGTGACAGAGAAAAAGGGGGAAGGGATTATGTTAATGGAAAAATGCAGGTGAAAGGATAGATAGAAGGAAGATCACCTCAGCATACCAAGTGAACGAATGCAATGGTGTTTTGCCAACACATCTAACTGATTCGCAAAGCATACATGACGAAGGTCTGAGAGCGACTGAATGTCCAAGAAGCTTGGCTTTGCCCTCTGCTTTCTGTTTCGTTTTCTCAAAGTCACATGCCCTCATCCCTCACCACCAGAAAACTTAGGCCTCTCATTCTCAATGATATTTTAAAAGGATTTTAATCGCAGGAAATTAAAAATCACTGGAAAATTTCGGTAATTTTCGAATATTACCATAATTTACCTCAAATGAAAATGACGATAATTACCCAATCTCTTCCTTAAAACTGTTTTTCATGATATGTACTCTTTTATTTAACTTTCAGATTAATTTAGGATCATCACTGTGTTTTTTAATAGTGAAGCTAGTGAAACAATATCAATCTTCATTTGCAGAGTTGTGGAGGAATAAAGAATGTTGAATGTTATGGCACACAAATGAGAAGTTTTGCAGGCTTTCATTGCATCATTAATGCAATAGCTTTTTTATTATTAGCTGATCTACCATGCAGAGGGGACTATACTTTTGTGCCCAATTTACTTCTTGGTTTAGAGGGTAGATACTGATTGAAAACTATCCATCCCTTGAATTTAAGCGTTGACTCATCCTCACCGATTTATCTGTCAGCATTACATGCTACAAGTATCCTTCACTCTGTTAAGGACTTACCTGATTTTTTTGGAGTTCTTCCATCCTTATGATGGCAGAAGTGTGAGAATGACCTAATCAGCTAGTATTGGTCCTTTGAAAACAAAACCTCTCCAAACCATTGATTTTTCTCAACCAGTATTTGTCCTGGAACTACGTCTGGTTTGGCCTCAAAAAATAATTCCAATTTGATGTATATATTTTGAAATACAATTCCCTTCTATGTAATTTTCGTGGTCCAAGGTGCCGTTATTCCCCATCATAAAAATTTGTTTTGGTTAGGCAGGTTATTCTGTTATTTATTTTCCATAGTTGTTGATTCAATACCTTGCAAATAATGACTTTTGTATTAACTTTTTTATTTTTACTAATTTTTTAAAAATTTGCAGCAAGATCATTGATCATTTTTGGACACTTATTAAGATATTTTGGCAGAATATTAATCTTAATTCTAACAGAAGTTGGTTCTTTGGGTAAACCACTATAAGCTATTTGGGAGCTAGAAGGGAGTAGCTATTTTAACCTCGTGGTTTGTGGACATACAGGAATAAATTGAAATGAGAAGCAATACTCAGAAGCTAAAGATGCTGTGAGTGCCTGAATGATGAACTACTTCTGGCTCCCTCAGGCGTTCATCAAATAGTCGTACAGAAGAGAATGCATTACAGGCCAATACAGTTGGCGAACATCTCCCTGCTATGCATTATTGTTATTAATTTACTAACTCAATTGGGATTCCATAATATCTGTTGGTTTCAGGGATAGAAGGACGTTTCTCGTTTACATCTGTTGGTTTCATTAATAATATAATATGTACATGTGTTGTAATAATGTACCATATATGATGTACCTGTTAAACTCCATTGTCTCAGACGTGACTCGGTGGAATTTGCTTAACATTGTTAAAGATAAGAGTAACTGCCATAGCTGTATGTTTATGGTGTTTTATGCCGTAGAAGTCTATGGCATGGTGAAATTCCTTTGAGGTTTGTTTAACTTTTGAGGACGGCAGACATTTCATAGAGGCAGGCTCCTAACTGTGTATCCTTGAAGCCGAGTAGTGTGGCAATTGTGGGCAAATACTCTATTTTATTTAAATTGAGGTACATCTTTTATTACTCTTGTTTCATAATCATGAACTGAACTATTTTTGGGAAGTATTTTCATTTTTTTTTAATTAGGTGGAATGCTGAGTGTATTGAGAGAAAGGTTGGGAGTTTTTAGTTCCTGGAATGGTGTTTTACTTGATGGTTTAATGGGAATATGTGAGTGTTAGGAATATGTACTCTGATGGGAGACATTGCTGCCAATTGGTTTAGGATGGTCATAATGCCCTGAGGCCTCTCGTAATGGAATTGAATATCCAACTCTTCTGTGAGATCTAAACCTACCTTTAAATGTCAGGCATGAAACATCTGTTGATGATGTGATGGGCTGTGATTGTCAATGGAATGCATACTACAGGAAAAACATTCTGAGAGATGTGGGAGTTCTTGGTGATAACTTCGAGGATGTCAGCCTTGTTATAAACTTTTTAAACCAAACTGGCTATTTGAACAAATTATACTTTTAAAAAATATTTTGAATTATCCTATGAGAAAATGAGCCCTTTCAGAGTTTTTGGGTGTGTGGTGTATAATGTCTGCAGTTGTAGTTGAACCCTATATTTTAATTCTGCCATTACTAAGGTAATGGCATACAAGGTTTTATATCTAAGTGAAGACTTTTATGATTAGTCCCACTGAACCTATTCCATGTTTTTTTCTTGGCACTGAGTGTTTCTTGGTAATCATTGGTGGAACTGGAAAAAAATTGCATCGATCTGTCAGGATATGTGAATTTAATTTTTGTTGGGCTTAACTCCCATTAGGGCTTCTTGAGCTCTACCCTCTCCATCCTGCCTTACTTTGGACTTGATAATGGATTTGAGTAAACTAATATCTCTTTCTACAATTATGAAACATTCTAGTGGTGTGTAATTTAAGTATGTTTTCCTTCTTTGCAGAAAGTTGGAAAAGTTGCTAGTCTCCAACGATTCAGGAGATCAATCTTTTGATGTGGTATGCCTGATGCTTGAAGATCTATTTCCAAAACTACAAATCGAGGGAATTGAGTACATACCACTGCCTGGAGATGCTGATAATCCAGGGATAGAAAGCAGTGAGAGTAAAAAAAGTAGCTCGATGAAATAATTCTGTATTTATAAGTGAATCACTGAACCTGGTTTTCTAACATGTTTACAACATCGGCATGAGATAGAACTGTTCTAGTATTCTCTGTTGTTTTTCTTTGCCTTGATTGTTTATTCTATATATTTATTACCTTCAAATTGATGTTTTTCCATCCCAAATGATATTTCTTGAATTAGGCTTTACTTCTACTTTCAGCTTGATCCTTAAATACACTCTGAAAGTGAAACTAGTGAACATGAAAACTAGTGAAAATGACTCATCAAATTTTTCAGGCATAACCTCCAATTTTCCAATCATTGCATAGACAATTATGTGGTACAAAGTCACTCGCGTGGGTGCATGTACACTGAGGGGTGGAATTCGCCATGAAAAAATAATTTGACTTCATCATGAAAATCATCCGAGTGGCCTCTGATGATTGTGCAATAACTTTTTAACCTTATTTTTCTCTAAATTTTCATAGATTTGGGATTTTTTTCTGATCATTTCCTGACATTTATCTAGGAGCAATGGGGAATTTTTCTAGTCCAAGTTTATATCAAAATGGACATCATTTTTTATCAATTGGATTGTTCATTTACTTTGAAGGTGGTCAATAGATAAAATTTCTAAAGGCATAGCTGCTCTAGATATTGATCATCAGTATTCATCTTCAGAATTCCCCTCCACATATGCAAAGATGAGTCACACTAACAGCACCAAGAAATCATTCCTGAGAAGTCGTACTATGTGAGTTACCAACCTCTCTTCCTGTCCTTCATCCCTACCCTTTGTTTCATTACCTTGGTCAAAAAAGAGCAAGCGAAGGATTTGGCATGGTGTTGGAAGAAAAGGTTTTTGCACATGGAGCCCTCTGGGCAGGTTTCAGTGACCTTACTGTGAAATAAGACCGTACTCCTACAATGAACTTACTATTACCTTGGAGACGTTACTGTTACATTGAAGGGCCTTACAATCCTTCTTGTGTAACATGCAGTTTTAGAAATATTCAGGAAACTTTGGGAGTAGGTTGTTGTTAGATTCCCGCTGGAGATCTGCTTCTATCAGGATTGGTTTGAAATGTGTGGAATGTAGAGTATTCATAAGTGAAGGAATAAATTGTTGAGTTTTATTGATTAGACATGTTGTAGTATGTATTTGACTCGAAACCTTTTTATATAATTTCCAATTTTACTTTATTTATAACTTTATATATTTATATATTTATAGCAGACCCGGCAGACGTTGTCCTGCCCTAACAATGGCTTGCCAGCTATTAGCGGGTTCTGCAAATGTTTTTTCAATATTCGAATTTTCGATAAACTACAAACTAAGTGACATTCGACATTGAGTTTAACATTTCAATCTTTTCGTATTGTCAAAACACGACGCAAGTTCGACGACTTGCGCATGTATTGATATGTACGTCAAATAACACAGAATTTGACATCAGCGCCAACTATGGGATGCAAACATAACTATAAATTATTCTCAGATGGTCAATTATTCATGAACTTCTCAGAAGGTTTTAACGGTCAATTATTCATAAACTTATGATTTTTTCCTTTTAAACATATTGGGGAAGAGGGTGGGGGGTGAAAGTTTGGGGTTATGGTACCAACACCATCTACCACCTCGAGAGGGCGACGGGCTTCGTGATTTTGACCACCGACAATCGCGCGACCGGGAACGATGACCTTGTGAAACCGACAGCTACGCGACTTGTCTTGACAAACCCTCGATGGCTAGGTACAGCTTATCATCCGTCGATATGCTGTTGGGAGAAACATCATGGACGGCCATATGAGGAGTTGACACCTCGATGGTCTTGTCAGCGAGCTTCGTCAGCTTGTCTAGGGGTAACTCTGCCTGGGCAGTCTGGATTCCTTGGACGTGCGGAGGCAATCGCCTCAGTCACAGTTGCCGGAAGAGGTTATCCGGAAGAGCGGTCGTTCCAGCGAGAGAGCGAAGATGCTGCAAGAATTGGGAAGACTTTCTATCGCCGAGGTCATCGTCCCACCATTACTGGCGAACGTGCTGCTCCTCAGAGGCTGACTGACGTTCTATAAGCTCCGATTGTAGAGTCGAATAAGGATTCTGAGACGGAGGATTTGTGATTATGTCGTCAACCTCACAGGCTACGCGAGAATCTAAATTTGAGGCAACTTAATGGAACTTAGTTACCTCGCTTCTGATCTCTGACAGCACGAACTGAGATACTGCCTGTGAATACCGAAGACTCAGTTTTTCGGGCCAAAATGGTGGTAGTTTCACGGCGATGCGACGAACCGCAGGCGGGTTCTGCTCAGTGTCTGTGTGGCTGCGTCTTGAATCAGAATTAATTGCTGATGGAGCTGAGCGTTTTTTTCATGTAAGCGTTGAAGCTCGTCGCGTGGCAAAACCATTTTCACCAAATGTTGATTATTTATTCTCCTTATTGGGGACACTAGTGTGGAGATGGGTAAGTGAGGAGATCTCCACTTTTATCAAATCAATTTATTAGAGCCTTAATCAATGTCCACTATAATCTCAGTCCTCTGACTTAGTTACATAAACATCAACAAATCAGCAAGGCCTCCTTGGCAACATTATAGAAGATGATGGCACCATTTACGGTCGCCACAAAAATGTCGTCAAAAAAATTTCCTAGAACACAATCGCAGTGCCACCTACCAGGTCCATTTGTAAATCTAAACCATCCAGGGACCCACTCAAATACACATAAAAAATTTCATCAAAATCGGTCCTGCCGTTTAGGAGGATTTCAGTGACATATACACGTACAGAAGAATTATATATATAAAGATATTCCATACACTCTGAAAATAATAATATACACAGTTAATTGTAACATGGAGTGTTGTGTCAACCCTTACCCCTTATGTATTGGAGCAGCCCCAACATCACCATCTTTCTATTATGCTCAGAACTCAGGTGAGTCATGGCAACATTTTCATTGTTTTTGTTTATGGGATTTAGTATGAATTTCATAACATTTAACAGTTCTCGAAATTATCATTACCTACTGAATGGCAGTTACAACTAAGCATGCATTAATTACGAACGTTTGCAACAACATGTATCTCTCATATACTTATCAAAGTGGATTTCAGCACTGATAATAATAATTCTTTATTCACGGCAAGCAAATTTTTGCATACTTACATCAAAAATAGATACTTAAAAAAAGGTTTACAAGATTTACAAGATAATAAAGAAGAAGCTTCACATAAATTCAGAGGTGACTTGCAAGTAACATTTAGACAGAAGTCATAAGTAAACTTTGGCTTACTCGGAAGGTACTGCCTGAAGCTACAACGCCCACGGAATGCCAGAAGTTAGCTCCTTCACTGTAAGGAACTTGCGCCAAAAACCTCCGACAGTAGCCTACAAATATTTCAAAAACTTCCCAAATTGCTGCCATTTTGTCAATCTCTTTCCGATGATCCCTATTTCTGATATCATCAAATCTTAGGCATCTCAAAAGAAATTGAAATCTCTTTTTGCTTATGGCCTGATAGCAAGCTTCAATACCAGTTCCTTATGAATTGTCCAATAATCCATGAATTGGGAAACATTTTGTCTTGAACGCCTCAAGATCCCTATAAGGTGAAGTAAACTAATTTCTCATGGTGTTCTCCTTGGATTACTTCATGTTTACTTGCCTCTTGCTCTGGGGAAGAATCATGTTCACTCTCTTGTATAATGTCTTCTTCAAGCTCATCTGGGTCGTCTTCTTCCCCCGATCCAATTTCCAAGTTCATTGATTCCTCATCCAGCCATCTCTGTATGTTGTTATCGTGAACATAGACTAGCCGTAATCTTTAAGTGGAAGACATTACTTAGAGCCACTTCCAAGAGATAATTGAGCTTTACTGATGAAAATGGATGTATTTTGGAAAATTTATTTGAAGTATTCTTTACAAACTCGACAAATATATGTGAAAACTGATAAAAGTCTCTGCAAAAGGGCTTATTCCTAGAGTATTATAGAAAATGAACCCAGAACTCTTCCTCTTCTGTAGACTATTTTGATAGTCTACAAATAGGATGATTCGCACATGTCTAAACGCTCCCTGCAAGCGATATCCACTGTAAATACCCATGCATCAGCCAAGCTGAGAGAAACGGAACCCTAAAGAAGGGTCACTGTACCCTCAATAAATGGTATCACTGGGAATCCCCACTTGAGCATAGTAAGGAGGCTCTTAGTAACCAGCTGCGGGGATAAGGGTTGAACTAGGTCACTTGGACCCCTGCCCCTCCTCCCTGTGGAACAGGCAAGAAAGCAGGCCTCTTGCCGAGGTACCCAAAATAAGTATTATAAACGTCCTGAACAGTGTTCGCTCGTGAAAGTGGACAAATATCTGAGAAAAATTTGCTGCACAACTATAAGTGTTGCTGACAGAAAAAGGTTGCTAAGTTATACGCGTGGGCCACAATTGTGGCCCAGTCAGGCCGGCTTCCTTTCCCATGCTATTTAATACTAACCCTATGGCAATTTGTAACAAACGACCATGTGAGGCTTTTGAGGATATAATAATGTGTAGCTACTGAAACTTACGTGTATATTATGCTGTCCTATGAGAAAGATGCCTACTAAAGGGTTAAAAAAGGAAATAGAAGCGACAAAGGAAATTACGGGCCGATATCATTAACCCTTTGAGTGCGGAATGACGTGATATCACGTCATGGTTGTCTTTACGCCGGTGCTGATGACGTTATATAACGTCAAGGGTAATGTGAGTGTTCCAGCTTTTACTAGGGAACTTTCACTAGGCTCCCTAATGAAACCTGAAACACTCACGGTACCCATGACGTGATATCATGTCCTCAGCACCAGCGTAAAGACAACCGTGACGTGATGTCACTTAATGCTGCACTCAAAGGGTTAACATCACTTTTATGCAAGATCCTCAAACACATTGTCATTAGCAGTATGATGACATTCCTGGATAATCATAACTTCTTACATATCAGTCAGCACAGCTTCCATAAGGGCAGATCCTGCGAAACACAGCTTGTGCTCTTCCTCCATGATATCCTAAAATCAGGTGAATCGAAAAAGAAAATCGACGCGATATTCCTTGATTTCAAGAAGACATTTGACAAGGTTCCTCACAAAAAACTCATTCATAAATTGCATTCATGCAGAGTTAATAAAAAAATAGTGAATTGGATAAGTGACTTTCTCAGTGATTGAAAACAAAAAAAAGTAGTTAATGACGGTTTTACCTCTGAAGTGGTCGAAGTCACATATGATGTTCCTCAAGGAAGCATGATTGGCCCTCTTTTATTCATTACTTATATTGATGATTTAAGTTCTCGAGTTAGCAGTAAATTAAGATTATTTGCAGACTATAAAGTTATCCACCGTGAAATAAGCAAAGGCGTGGACTTTGAAGTTCTGTCATCAGACCTTAACAATGTTCATTCTTGGTGGCAGGAGTGGGGGTTAGAATTAAATATTAGTAAATGCCCCACATTTCACTTCCTGTGAAAGTCATCACACAAATGCCATACCTATACTGTTGGTGGAGTAAACATAAAATCTTCAGATACAGTAAATTATCTTGGAATTACCTTAACTTCTGATATATCATGGGGAACACATACAAAACATATGTGGCACAGCATTAGAGAAACTAGGTTTTGTTAAGTGTATAATAGGAAGATCCTCGGATGAAAAAGTCAAAGAGTGATGCTACTTTGCTCTGGTAAGGCCACACCTCGAATTCGCCATGAGCATTTGGGTCCCTGGTGAGAATGATTTAGCTAAAAAATTAATTAAATACAAAGAAAAGCAGCATGCTTAGTTAAAGACTGCTACAAGCGAACCTATAGTGTCTCACAACTTTTAGAGGAATTAAGGTGGGAGCCCCTAGAGACTCGGAGGCTGCACGCTAGGCTAATCTTGCTTGAGAAATTCAGAACTGGTGTGTTTCAGAGTGACACAAAGAATATTATATTGATGCCATACTACATCTCTAAGTATGACAGAAGCAATAAAATAAGAGAGATACATTGCTGAGCAGATTGGTACAAAAACTTGTTCTTACTGCACACAATAAGCGACCATAATAAAAACAGCTCCACTAAATACACTCCCATAATACACGTCACCATTTCATCTCCCAAAACCTTATATCTTCACACGGCTGGTGACCTAACACCCCCTGCCACACACACATGCGGTGGCTCGCATAGTATAATGTAGATGTAGTGTTTCAGGAAGGCTCAAGATCATCATAAATCAACAACCCCGAGATTGATTTACAGATAACCAATCTGTGGAACTCCCCAGTGGGGAATTATAGGTTACATAAGGTGCAATGAACAGGCAAAGGGTATTGAAGAACTCCCAGAGAGATCTTTGGAGGAATACATGGACCCTTTATCCCTCTTATTTTGTATGCCATCTATGCACTTATTGCCGCCCAGGTATTAACTGTTTATTTACAACTATAAATGAAGAAAAACTAATGTAAAGTGAATCCCAAGAAGGAAAAAAAACTTCATTTTTGTGGCTTTGTAAAATTTTGCAAAAGATAGTTATTAGCTGGTGTGGCCATCAGCTGAAAATTAAGTTGAACTATTACTGGCAGAGTTTGCAAATTTGGAAAATTACTATTTTTAATTTGATTTTTACTTATTCCCTAGTCTCAGGGGACACTTCCCTCTATTATTCCTTCTACTATGTGTCAAATCCATCTGGTTCTTCTTTACTGTATAGTGCTATATGGTCCTTTCCTCTTCTGTGAACTTCATCATTTCTTATTTTGTCCATCTTTTTTATCTTGGATTGGATTGGATATTTGGGGAGACGAGCGATGGCTAAGGTCATTTGTGCCATAGGAGATAGGTAAGGGAGGAAGGGTGGATAGAAACCCAGCGTCGGCAGTAGCCTGCTCTTAATGAAAGGCACCAAGGGGAACACGGTTTAACGTCTCATCTGACAGATGGAGTAATGTATTTGAAGTGCCCTCCACAAGACTCTCAAGTAGGGATTGGGTTCCCTATGAAAAACGTCCTCCTCTGCAGGGATTTGAACCCTGGCCGCCCGTGTGGTAGGCGAGTACTCTAGCTACCAACCTGATCCCCCTCATTTTATTTTCAGCATCCACCTCTAGCACCAGGTTTCTAAGGCTTCTAGTCTGTTCTGGTTGCTTTTCCAGTGGTCCCTGCTACCAATGCAAAGAAAGCTATGCTCCACCTGAATATTTTAACGTAGTTTCCTAGCTGGTGGTCCTATCTTCTTTGAACACAGCAGTTGTCTTTTTATCATAATTTTTACCTTTTCTTCGGTTGGGCTATTCTTCACTCGATGTCTTCAATATTTCTTCCGTCCCATCTGGCGGTACTTCCAAGATAGGTGATGCTCTCATTTCTCTCCTCTCATTGTGGCTTCTACAGTCAGGTTCTCTCTTCCGCTACTGAAATTTTAGTCTTCGTCTTATTTATTTTTATGCTGCATTCTTGAAGAACTCTGTTGCATTGAAGATTACTGTGATTTCCTGCTACAACTACGATAGTGTCTGTGAAGCAGATCATGTTCATTTCTTCTCGGTTACTTTCGATTTTTCATATATACATGCTGCATTAGACTACTTGTGAATATGGATGGCTACTTATACAACCTGCATGTACCAAATTGTCATTGCTCATAGTTCTGGTGAACTTTTCTATAAGAGATTAGAATATCCTGAGATGCAATACAGCAAATAAAAATGTTTCATCTTTGCTTTTTCCTCAAATTCCAAATGTATTGTATTTTATTTTGGTTATTCACCCTCAGTACTAATTTTGCTCAGGACAGTTTTTCATTTCATGGCAATGAAATGTGAAAAAGATTATTATAGTTGGAAATTCAGTGATCACAGACTATTTATTAAATATATAAAAGCATTTTCAGTTCAACGGAACAGCATTTTCCCCATATGAATTGTCAGACTTTTACACAGCCAACACTTCCTCCTAATCCATTCCACCATTTGGCCCATCTTTTCCTCTTAGAACTTCATGGGTCAGAGATATCTGAGTTTGCCTCCATTTCTTGGTGTCAGGATTCAAATCGCACAGTGACTCTTGTTAATTTCCTAATCGATACACATCACCTTTGAGAAGTGTGATGGCTCAGTACAATTTTAACTCTGGAAGTTGCATGCGACTTCTGTTGATAATTTGTGCTATTTCCATGCAGTAGTGCAAAAACTGCCTTATAAATTAATGAACAGTGGCCACCACTACTTTTTTCTCAGATTCTATATTGCCAGTCTGCATTTGCATCATCATGTTGGTCGACTCCTCTCATGTGTCTATTATTTTCTCCTCTCATAGGATTGTGTTATGGCTATTTCTTTTCTGTGTTTAGCGTTAAAAAGTCTCCCTGTACCTAGTGGCAGATGCATTGTTGTCCATTGTGATGATCAATTTATCATTCCATCATGCCAAGAAAGTTCCCCGGTCTTATCAACATGCCTGACCATAGAATCATCTCGGCTTTTTCCCAATATCCTTTGTCTCATCCAATGGACACACTTAAGTATTTTCTTGCCTTGTGTCTATGACAAAAAAGCATTTTTACCTTAAAGCTCTAAATAACATGTACAATGCAAGAACTTTCCAAATAATAGATGATGATGATGAGAAAGTTTAGGGGCAACCTAGAGTAACTCTAAAATGATACATACTTTCACCCAAGCCTAAATTAGTATCATAGTCTCTCTGAATTACAGCAAACAGTAAAATCTTGAATATATATCATCATATAAACAGCAACTTAGGCCCAAATTGGAGTCTAGTTTTTATGAACATTTTTGCAATTTGATGCCCATGGTATGGAACCAATTGTTCGTTGATAGCTAAGTTATGGGAAAATACCAAATGGCAAAATTTCTCCTTCAAATCATCAAAGGACTCAGTTTTGTTAAACTATTTCTTTATTTGAGCCACAAATTATCTTGCTATTTTCTTTGTAGCTCTAAAAGTATCCCAACCCATTGACAGATTTCTATTGGCATTATTTTGAGGTTAAGCATATTCATAACACCAGTCAAAAATGACTTGCACACAAGCTATAAAATTTTTTCCCAAGCAATTTTGAACATACTACTGAATTAGGATTGAGGATAGAAAATGACACAAAACATAATAAAAATGCATATATAACTTTCTTTCTATTTACACTCTTTATTTTAGGTTCATAATATAGCTATGTAATCTTACAAATAACATAATCTTGCATTAATAAAAAGCTTGAAACCTTCAAGAAAATAACTCTAGTATTAAGTTTTGGATGAACATTCACAGTTCACATTCATATATTATCACACAGCAATGGCCTTATTATAAAAAAACTATTAATCCTACTTGCAGTAAATTATTATGATGAATCTGTCAAAATCTTTTTCCTCGCATTCATTTGGAAGCCTCTCCCTCAGTTTTATCACAGTCGCGGCACTTCACTACCATCTGCACATGGCTTCTGCAAATAAAACTGTGGCCCTGGGAGCATATGATGGTTGTGTACATTTGTGATTATTTTCCCAGCTATACAGTGTCCTCTTTTTTTATGAAGGTTCATTTTTTGGTAGTTCGTCTTCAATATGGAAATGATTCTTTAGAAACAATCGAATATCTCTTTGGAGAGATGAATTGTAACCCTCGCAAGGTGATCCTGCATAGCTGAAGTGACAGTTGTTTCAAAAATATTATGGGGGCAGTTATGTTGGGCAAACCTGCCCCCTAATTAACCCCACAGTATTGATGTGAATTATGGGGGCATAAGTAGTAATAATAAATAATAATAATATTTATTAGTCCAGCGATTAGTTTGTACAAATATATGACACGTCAAGACAGGCATATACAAAACAAAGGAAAAATTTAAGGATGAAGAAATTCATCAACAGAGTAAAACAAATTTCTTAATAAAAAATTATGTAATTTACATTTGAAGAGGACCATCGTCTTTGCACTCTTAACTTCACGAGGAAGCTTGTTATACAATAAAAGGCCCATATGCATAGGGGCATAACTTGAGTGTTTTGTTCTAATGCCTGAATCACACGATCATTTTTTTCCATCCCTTTCAAGGGATAGCTCCAATGATAGCTTAAATGATCGCTCGAAAATGATCGTGTGACTCGAACAAAGTCAGGGATGGCTCCAGCGATAGGGATCCCTATAGCTTTTTCCATCCCTGGGCACGTCCCTTTTTCCGTCCCTGGAGGCATCGCTGACTCCACCATTTAGCCAATCAGAGTGCTCGGCCGCAAAGAGCGACACTAACGCCACGTTCGGCTTTCAATGGAATGAGAGTAGTAAACATAGAAATGATGCGAAAAGGGACGGAAAAAATGATGGAAAAAGGGATGGCCAAAATGACCGTGTGATTCAGAAAATGATAGCTCGAGTTATCATTGTCATGGTCCCTGAAAATCTTTCATTGGAGCTATCCCTTATAAGGGACGGAAAAATGATTGTGTGATTCAGGCTTAACCTGTATTTGGTGGAGGTCAGCAGAGCTTGTAAGATGCCTATAAATGTCATTATTAAAGGCATAATTGGAAAGATTTTTCTTGGCACAAATAATTGCAGCAAGCATGTATATACAGGGAAGGGGTAAAAGACCAAATTTCTGAAAGAGGGGGTGACATGGGGCATGGAGAGAAGCTTTACCAATCAGCCGCAGACCTCTCTTGCATTTTTAATATTAATTTGGCATTCGGTGTAGGGCCCCAGAATAGAATACTGAACATTACCTGTGAAACTCGCCATAATAAATTGATAATAGCACATCATTATTTACAGTTTGCCTGATTGATCGAATTAAGAAACAGACAGAGCTCAGTTTGCCACGGAGTTTCTGAATCTGACCATCCCAAGACACACGACTGTCTAGAGTGACACCCGAAAAGGAAGAACAATTATTCTGTAGAATAGGGTTGCCATTTATATTTACAGAGATAGGTGCTATATGTTTATTTTATTTGGAAAAATAAATTAAATTTGATTTCTCCACATTAAGAAGAAGAGAATTTTGAGTACACCACTCTTGTAGGCGATGTGCTGAATTATTAGATTTTATAGCCTGACTATCAATTGAGGAAGCAGACACTAACATACTGGTATCATCACCATACAATATTGGAAGTACACCTTGTATAGATTTAAACATGTCCGAGAGGTCGTTTATATACAAAAGAAATAGTACTGGGCCTAAAACAGAACCTTGGGGTACACAAGAGTCAACTTTTTACACAGGGGATATAAAGTTGGCCCCGAGTATTGAGAGGACAACACTCTGTTGCCTATCACTAAGATAGGACTTAATCCATCCACATATACGCTGTTCCCCTGATACAGAAGAACTCAAGTTTTTGCGATAGAAGATTATGATTAACACAATCAAAGGCTTTTGAAAAGTCAAACATTAGAATTAGGGATTCTAGTCTGTTGTCCAAGTCAGATAGTATTTTATTCATGACATGGTAAGTGGCAGTAGTAGTGGACCTCAATTTCCTAAAACCATGTGGGATGTGGATAGTAAATTTCTGGATTCCAAGTAAGTTATAAGACTAGAATGAAATACATCTTCAAAAATTTTGCTAAATTGATTTGGTAAGGAGATGGGTCGATAGGAGTTCATGTGTTGCCGACTGCCTTTTCCTTTGTGGAGAGGAATAATCTTAGCAACTTTAAGAGAGCTTGGAAATTTGCCTAACCGTAAAGATTCATTGATTCAGAATAATAAGGGTAGCTTAACTGCAGAAAAAGACTGTTTTACTATGGCAGTTGGAATCCCATCCATACCTGATGTGAACTTATTGCCTAGATTCTGGATAATATTTAATATTTCAGAATCAGAGCAAGGATAAAGAAATAAGGAGTGACAGGGGCTCATCGCTTGGGTATGTTTCTTCTGCTGTGTTGTCTTGGGTAATTGTTGTGATAAAAAGAAATCATTGAGGGTTGCGGCTATTTGAAGATTATCACCAAGAGTATTACCATTGGAATCCAAAAAGAGTATAATCTGGACTAATACTCCCATGATGTTTAGATTCTTCAATAATTTTCCAAATTTCTCGAGTTTTGTTATCAGCATTACAGATTCTTTGGGAATTGTAGGTCCTTTTAGCATTCTGAAGGATATGTCTATAATTGTTTTTCATGATAGAATATTCAAGTCTGTCTTGTTATGGAAGTAAGAAACCATGTCTTTCATTAACCTGGACAATACACGGATTTCTTCAGAGACCCAAGGTTTTTGCACTTTGAATTAGAATAATTTCTTGTTCTTTTGGGCAGAATAGGGGAACAGTAGTCGAAGTAATTTTGGTATGATGAATAAAAGTACTTGAAGCTCTAATAAAAAAAACACGGAGTAGAGATTTGACCAATCATGGGAATTAAGCATTTCACAGAAAGTGGCCACATTTTCTTCAGAGAAGAGTCTCTTGTATGAAGTTTTATAATTTATGGAAGAACTGATTGCAAATGTGTAAATCAAAGGGAAATGGTCGGAAATATGAGACATAAGAACATTTGTTTCTACAGACATTAAGGCAATATTGGTGAATATATTATCTATGACGGTTGCAGAAGTAGGACTGACTCTTGTGGGTTTGTTGTTGGTGATATTCAAATTAAAAGAAGTAAGAATGTCAAGCAAACCCCTTTTTTCTTTAGAATCTTCGAGAATATTACAGTTAAAATCTCTGGTAATGATAAGTGAGGGGTTATCAACAGAGTTGTGACTTTTATCCAGAAGTTCAGACAGTTTGTCGAGGAAGACACTGAAATTACAAGAAGGAGAACGATAGATAGTCGCCACATGAAAGTGTGTTCCTTCGAGTTGAAATTGGGTTACACAAGACTCGAACACCTGTTCTTCGTTAAGGAAACCATAGGGAAGTGTCACAGAGGAGTATCATAGATTTGCAGACACAAGAATTAAGACACCTCCATTTTTTAACATAGTTCGACAAAAAAAATTGGCAACAACATAACCAGGCAAATGGAAAGAGTTCACTTCGTCGGACGTAAGCCAGTGTTCATTCAAGCAGATTACATCCAGATTATGTTCACTCACAAGAACTTCTATGTCAAGTAGTTTATTTCGTAGACACCGAATGTTAATTGTATCACCTTTAAGTGCTGCACTATTTCGTCGCAGTTCTTTGGCGAAGTTTGGGAAAAAAATAATTACCAAAATATGTTTTTCGGCCAAAATTCTGGTTTGAGTAGCTGGTCAGCAACATCACTACTGACCGAGACACAAAATGAGACAGTTCCCTCGAGATACCTTTAATTGTTCAATCTCAGCAGATGGGTCATTCAACCTCGGCCTTTGTGCCTTAATATACTGAAGCACTTTCTCCCCGTTGTGTCAGGAGGAAAGTTCCAAACATGAATATGCGATCGCCTTGGGATACCCGTAAGGGAACAGTCCTTGTCTGACAAACCCATGGTTGGGGGAGGACTGCGTTTGCGATTTATTATGGTTGTGTAACCATCGTTGTCATTGTCAGTGGCTTCATTGACTGAGAAACTATCACCGTGCTCACCTGCGGAAATATTGGCAGCGCATTCAGGCGTAGAATCAAAGTTGGGATATATTATTGCGAGAATCAGGAGAAAACATCAAGCTGGATTCACTTTTGCGTGCTGCATTACATGTCAAAGGTCGTCCATAAGTAGCAGCCACAGGTCAGGTAATGTCAGTCTCCTTGACCGATTTGGACTTTGGAGTTTTTAAAAAGATGATATCATTTTCTTGATGATCTCATAATAGCAGCATTCAAACGTGAATTTAAAAATGTTTACTAAAAATTTTCACTGCAAAAATATAAGATACTTCACCTTGTATTCAATCTTTGTTATATGATAAAATGGGTGGACTAGAGCATTGTTTTTGTTCATAAGAGGAAAATAACCATTGCAAGGAATGGGTACATATAAAAGGATTCATTTCCATATTGTGTCAGAAATCTCTTATCCACATATTTAATGTATCATATTTTATATAGCACAACAAAATAGGTGGTGTGATATTCCACAGAGAAAAAATCATCCGCCTTGACCAGGATTCGCACCTGGATCCCTCAATTTCCAGCAGAGTGCTTTAGCCAGTTAAGCTACTGCGGCATCCTCTTCCCATGTGAATTTTAGTGACCTTTACGGGACTAGAATATCGCACAATTGTGTATTGCGGGTGACTCCGTGGCTAGTCTCAGATAGCTTTAAATCTGTCAAATAGAGTGAACGCCTCTCTGTGTTCATAGTACGATCTTTCCTTGTGGGTAGTGGCGCTCTGTAGCAACTGGTTGTTACATTGTATGTCCGGCAGTCGAGAACATCTGGTCCCGTAAAGGTCACTAACATCCCGGTCAAGGCAGATGATTTTTTCTGAGTGGAATATTGCACAATTTTGCATAGTGACTCCGTAAAAGTGGAACACCGTGGCTAGTCCCGGATAGCTTTAAATCTGTAAAATAGGTAGTATTTGGAGATATGAGTGGTGACGTATGGTCTGTGGAACTGAAAGTACAGCCACATGCTTACACAAGGTGATTTTTTGGCCTGTATATCAGAGGAACAGTATAAAATAGGAAGCTATGGAATAGCAAAAGCAACAAAATTTAATACTTCGCCTGCATTACCAGAAAAATTATAATGCCAGTCTGTGAGACCAGGAATCACCATTCTAGGGTTAAGACCAGAATCTAGGAACACAGGGGAGACGTGGCTGTGCCATTGCTGAACACTTAGTCTGAATCTGGTCACTCCATTGACTTTGAAAAGACCAAGGTAATAGCATAAAAAGAGTTGATTGAAAGTAACTAGTAAATCCAACCATCTTTTTATCATGATAACCTATTTGAGGGCTCTAGAAAATAGAATGGTTATCAGAAGATTTTATTGTAAAAGCACATTGATTATGAGGAAGAACATGGTCCTTGAGCCATGGAGGGAAATGCAACAGAAAAACAGCTCCATAAGACAGCATATAGTGGGTGCCTTCCATTTGCAGCCACCTTTGCCCTTAAGGCATTTCCCATTTTTAAACTAGCTCTTAGTGTGAATGACTGAATGTGAGGCAAACTCCTTTACAACATCTCGAAAAGGAAAGAAGCTTCCCTTTCATGAATGCATTTAGAGCTGGAGTACAAATGTAGAGTAATTTGCATGTAGGAAGGATTAATGAAGGCAATGTGGAATGCACAAATGAAATTTTCTAAGTTACATTGTGATGCAATTCGTGAAAACAATTCAAAGAGACTCACTTCTACACCTGGGAGAGGCTACTTATGATAAATGTCAGTCAGAAAATGTGAAATAAGGAGTTATTTCATCACTTGCTCGATTTGAATGTAATAAAATCTATCTTAATGAGCCATTAACAAGGGCATTCATTAATTCCTGGGCATTTTAAAGCACCTAAGTATACTCATGTCCAAAAAAAACTTACCACCTCAGAGCCGAAACATTTTTAAGTCCCGAGCTGACATTGATGTGACTATGCCAAACCACGCCCCCTTGCGCGGGAAAGCAATAAACGCATAGGACGGAAAAGAAGCCTTCTTCGGAACATACTCGACGAGAGGGAACACTCTTCGAAGAACATTTTTGACCTGCAAGGGATTATTTCTGGGGTGGGGTGAAGGTGGGTTGGGTCTATTGTGTCGGTCCTATGCCGTCGGTGTTGGGGTGGGGAGGCATGGAGAGAAAGGTCGGTCGGAAGACGAAGTCGCAAAATCATCCTTGTTTTCGGAAGCTACCGGATGTTTATTGCTCTCCCAGAAATGTATATATGGTGTCGACAGGATGTTGCCTTAACACAATTGATTTTGGATAATGGAGTGGAGGCTGAACTCACGAATTGAGTAAACTGAAGATAGTATTTACAGCATTTCTTAGTCAAACTAGTGACATCGAGTTATTTTCAACTGTAGGAATTTAGTGTAAAGGCCAAGCGTTTGGTCGATTACAAAGATTTTCGTGAGAAATAAAATGGAGACATCGTAACATCATTACAAACAAAGTTTAGCAATAAGAAATCAGATGTTATCGGAAAGGTATGACGATTGAATCAATGACTTGTGTAAATAAAACCAGTAATTATTGAGGTTTGTCTTGGAAACCATTTCCAATTGGAAATATTTCCCGTTTATTACTATGTACTTTGAATATGAATGTTCTGTTTCGATAAGAAGCCGAAGTAGTTGGTTTCCTTTGCCATACCCTTTTTATAAAGATTACGAAAGGAATGTTACCGATATTCAAAGCTTAATGCCAATCATACCAACGTCGGCAGCTATTTCATTTTTACTCATAATCATCTAGACGATATCAGTGTCATTGAATTTAGGGAGGATGTCCATAGAATAATGAAGTTCTTCCGGTGGCATTGTAGAGTTCTGTAAGATGAATTAAATGCAAATAAACGGTGAATTTGGGAGCAGGGAAAATTTACGAATGTATTTACCCTGCCTTAATCACATCTTCCGAGAATAACCATGGCAGAAAACGTGCGATGTGAACCCCAGTGGCCAATGCTCTGTTTTCCATATGCAATTTAAACAACATACCCAACCCAACGACTGATAAGTTAAGGAGTTAATATTTGTAAGTTGCCCTGGAAAATTATTTTGATCGAGTCTCTACCTCTCGGCAGAATTCTTTAGTTGAGTGGATGGAAGTTGGTTTAGAAGCATTCAAACAGTAGAATTATTGGGTACAGAGTTATTTTAATCCAACTTTGAAGTAATTAATGTTTCTAAGAGGAAGCTATAAAGCTATTTGTTGGAAAAATATCATTTTAAATTCAAAGATGCATAGTCCCAATGTTCCAAACACGGTGGAGGAAACATCAATGATACCGACTACGATAAAAAATTTATTTTTTCCACTAAAATGGAATCTTAGACCAGGAAATCGATTTTTATCTTTGAGAATATAGTTCGTTTGAGTAGTTAATGTCATCTTCAGATTCCAATTACGCAAGTAACTGTGTAGCATGCGAGTTTAAATAAACACGTAAGTGGATTTCGTGAACCTCCATTACACATGACAAAGACTGGGCTTTCCATATCTTCTAGCAGTCATTGTCAACAAGAGGTCTTGGTTTCTTGGAGTGACCGAAATGGGCTATTTCATTCTCGCTCACACATTCAGTGAACAGAAGCCTGGGCTCTCCTCCTACCAATGAGAATTTCTTTCGCAGGTCAAAATTTTTCCTACGAGCATATTCTCCCTCTCCAACTGTGGGGAGGAAGGTCTTCCCGTTCTGTTTGTTTATTGCCTTGCCGCACAGGGGGCATGGTTCGACCGTGTTGTCACATATGACGTCAACTCGGGACTTAGAATATTTTCGGCTCCGAGGTGGTAAGTTTTTTTTGGACAGGAGTATACAATATTCTGCAAGGTTTTAATGCAGACCCTACACTTTCAAAGAGTGAATAAGTTTAAAACTGGTTTTCACACCATTCATTTCAGTTACGATTCTTTTGGCTTCAGTTTCCATTCGGGGTCTATCTACAAAAACTGTTGGAACTGAGAGACAATCAATGATTGAACAATTTTTCAGGCAATTCTGTATTCTAGAGAACTTTCACCATGCTGGAAAAAATAAGAAAAGACTTTTTTTATTTATGTTTTATTACTGTTCTAAATTGGGAGCTTACAAACCTCAAATACAAATTATAACATTGAAACTTTCATACTACTGACAACATATGTTTGAGACATTGGAAAGATTTTCTTTGAAGCTTATGTTCACTCAATAGGTGTCAAAATCATTATTGTTATAACAGATTTTACACATGCTTAAACCACAACTGCATTTCTGATTAGTTCCACACATGCTTTGACAAGCTAAGACCCCTTAAAACAAGAAGTCAAAAGCGATAAGCAAGAAACTCTTGCCAAACTCGTCGAAACAGTGAAAAATGTTTAGCCAAAAGATAAAAATTTATATATAAAAGGTTGATGCTGACCTAAGTAGTTTTTATACCACTTACCAAGAATTTTCAATTATCAAATAAAAAAACTTCAAAATCTGAGATTATTTGAATTACCCAGACCTAAATCATCTACACGAACCTTTATTTTCATCGCTCAAAACAAGAGTGGTCACACAGTCATCCTGAGAAGTGTTTTGGCCTTATATGCAATTTGAACCACATCATATTCCTACGTCACGACAAGTTTTACGACTATCGGTTTATTGCATTTTTCTAAAAGTACACAATATTTACTGCTTATCTTCTTTTCCTGCTCACACGACAATTTTGAAATTTTGTATAAGCCTGAGAATTCTTCACAAATGAGCAGAAATGGTTTTTTAAAAAAAGGCAGCCCAACTAAAAAGCTGAACAAAAGTTTGAAAAAACACACATTTCTACATACAATCACCAGTTTGTACCAAAATTTAAGGCAAAAGTAAGCAGGCAAGAGCCTGACACAGTCACCTAGTTACCTCAGGAATGAAGTTTCAATTTAAAATAACACTGTTTTTACAAAAATAAACAAAACCATAGCAAATGATGCTGAATAAACAGCATAAGTAATTATATTTTCTAATAGATATTGTCCATTTTAAGAGCGGTCACTGGATTTCCTTTAGTCACTCATATGTTGAATCTGCACTACTAGTTTCTTAACACATGCCTCACTCACAGTACGAATATTTACTTTACATCATTAAAAAAATCTTGATGGCATATTTTATTTAAAATATGGCCAAATAAAAAGAAGTCCTGATTTAAAGAAGACAGAGAAAAACAAATACAAGAATGTGGATTGATTAGACTTTCCTGAGCTCGTAGCTAACAGGCATTTCTCGACTCATCACTCATGTCAGTCAGAAATTAAAAAGAAAAATTTTAAAAGAAAACCAAGCTCTTGGTATGAAAACACACTGCATTGGGTGGGAGTGTGGGAAAGTGGGAGGATATTCTTATGCAGCCTGTTGGATAAGGTAACTTCATCTAAAGCATGGCTTTGAGAAAGAGAGATAGAGAAGGAGAGAAAAATTTCATTTGTTTAATAAGGAAGGGTCACCCTAAAAGGGCCAATAGGGAAATGTCATTTTACCATAAGTGATCCAACGTATGCACTGTTGCAATATCTCTTGAGAAGAATGCGCCCTGCATGGCTTAGGATGCACCCAACCAGATGACGATTGGACAACCTTTCTTTTATCTCTTACTTTATTTTCAACTTGACAGTATCCCAACATATACACTAGGAAGTTTCAGTTTCCTGGAAAGCACAAAGTAAGATTAGAGATTGTAATGACAGTTTCAAACATCAATCACCATATTGGAAATAAAGCGATTTCCTTAAATGCTCTCCAATAGAGACATGCCTCATTTGGCATACATATTTAGTGCTTAAGTGCTGATTGGGCTACAGACAAAATCTAACTGAGCAGACTTTAACAACAATGAAACTGTAGATGTAATGAAAGCACACCTCACAATTCAATCATTTACAAACCAAAATAAATTTTCTTCTTCGTGAAAAATTGCCTACATTTCGTGGGCACTTTTTTACACTGGTTTAGACAGCTCATTCTGGTTACCATCATTTTCAATGCAGCATGTTCTCAGTCCTTGAATGAAATGCATTAAGCTATCTCACTCTGGACACTGATTAACTGCTTTACTCATTGTAACACCAATTATCTTCAAAGGTTAATTGATTCAAGTCAAAGTCGAAGTTGCCTTTTTGGGCTGCAAATATTTACAAATACCTATGACTTGAGCATAAGAAAAAGTGAAAAAAAAGCTTTATTTCCTAGTTTCACAATCAAGAAAACAAACATTTGGAGCACATGGTCAAATCTTGAGGAAAGAGTGACAAATGGTGAAAAATTAGACAACTTTTCAATGAATTTGTCGATAGAATCTATTACTTCACCTATATTTGTTGTGTAGATGTCAACAGAGCCCTTCAACAATTTTGTCTGTGCTTGTAATAAGCCAGAGACATCATCATCAACAACTTAATTGATCATCTTCTACAACATTTACCATGGCTATATAAGAGCAGTAGACAGAAAGAGTGTAGACAGTGTAACGCTAAAGGAAAAGCAATTGCTTAGTGACAAAATATATGATTGCATTTGCTGTGTAAAATGTTGCCATGAAATAGAGTACATATTAGAGTGATAAATGAACAATCAGATATCACACCTAGAAAAGACGATAAAGATAGCAAAGCTAGAAGATGAAAGAGAAGAAGAGGAGAGCTAGTGATTCTTTGCAACTCTTGGCAACAAGGACTTGATTAAGCTGCATGTGTTTGACCACTACAAAGTTCCACCACTGGCACAGATTGTAATGAAAATGTGAATATTTCCTGTTAGAAGAGATTAAAAATATTCAGAATTGAGAATAAAAGATATAAAAAACAAAATCCATGAAGGTAATGGAAAGTCTTAACTAAGTCAGCTGTCTCAATGTGTGGTGCATTGGGAAGCTTATTGGATGATTTCAAATTCTGTGATGAGAAGTCCACATGCATTCATTTCCTCTAATCATTGAGCTCCATACTCAGAATATATAAGTTGTGTATGCAATTATTGCAGCAACATTAAAGAAGGTTTTAGGCAGCAGCCAAAGCCACACGGCTATGAAACTTCTCTAGTTGAGTATGCACCAAATAAGGCATTACTCTAAACATATTGGGCAAGTTAGTTGAGTTTAAAAAAAGACTATACTCCCATAAGCAACTGAAATTCTGATTAAACTTCAGACCAGTATGAGCCTCATCGCTTCAATTTTAATGCTTAATTAAATCACAAGTTCAAAGCAAGGATCAAAGGTTTTTTTTACATCTACAACAAAACACAAACTATTTGAAACACAGAATAAATATAGAAATTACATCTATACCACAAAATTATGATTCATTCACAAATTTCAAAACTCTAACCATTAGCAGTATTAGAAGAGTGATGATGGAAATAAAGGCAATTCAAACTCTATTCATCCTCAAACACAAATCCAGAATTTGCATCTCAAAGCAGCCCTAGAATCTACCTCCAAATCTTAATTTTTCTTATAATTTGAAACTGATTTTTTAAGCCTTGAAATCATAGTAACATATATTAAATCAAAGCAAACATTTGAACTCACAAGATAATGATTTCACACGATGAAGACTTTCCATAGAAGCATATTGTGAGATTATACTAATGAGCCTTAAAAATTAGATTGATAACAATATCATTTTCTTGAAAATTCAGGGCAAAAAATTGACAAAAGGGTAAAGTAAAAACATGACAGTAAAGAGTAAATTACTACATAAATATTAATGCAGGACAGCTTTCATCAAAATACCCAAGAATGTGTGCAAGAAAAAGGACTACATGATCAGGTACATCAGTAGAATCTCAGTAAATCTTGTACTGTAGCATACAGTACATTATGTGCTGTACTTAAAAACCCACATGCCACTGTAAACATGTTTTCAACTAAATTTGAGAATTTAAATAGTGAATTGAATCACATCCTTCTCCTGAGGTTATACATGACATATGTAACGGTATCAATATAGTAACTTTACAGATAAAATTGATAATGGACGCAAGGATGAGATAAATTAACTGAATAAAATTAAGGGATTTAAAGGTTAAACCATTCCCTCTCCACTAAAAACCAAAACTTACTTTATCGGCTCCATGTGGACACAGCTTGGAATAAACTGATTGGATGAAATTCCGTCTGAAAATGAAGAATAAAATAGAAATTAGTAGTTACATCAAAATGAAGTTGAATCATACTTTATATGCATAATATGCTCCCGAGCACTACATTCCCCACTTCAACCCATCCATAGCTATTTTGCAGCATATGCAGTGCCACAGAGGATTCATAGTAAATGCTGAGGAAAGTACCAAAGCCAAGCAGGAATGGCAATTACAGTGTCAACACAAGTCATTCCACTGCTTTTTTCACATCATTAAGACCATTTAAAATTAGGAAACTCAATTCAATGTACAACATAACTTTTTCCATTTCTGTTATGGTATGAAAGGAACTTGACTCCATTGCTTTCTTGAGAAATTTCTAAGAGTCAAGGCTCAATGCAACACTATGTATCTCACATCTAAATTCACACTATGAGTAGAGGATAGCAGTTCATGCATTTTTTATAAACCACCCTGCAAATGCAAGTCTGGGACAAAAACTCTGGATTCTTTTCTATAGTGAAATATTGTGATAGAAAAGAACTAGCAAAGAGAGAAACCTAGGAAATGTTTGTTACATCAGTATGACAACCCATTATAAAAGCAAGTTATGACCATTTAAATGCAAGGTTCAGCCATCCAAGTAGCGAGGTAGTTGAGCGAAATATCATTTTACCTAGAAACCAATGAATTTGGTCTCATTTTAAAGAAAAATATATCACCCTTCCATTGACGCCAAATATTCAACCCCTTACCACATTACTTTCCGAGATATTTGCCAGAAAATACCAGCCCTTTTATATGGGAAATGTACCTGTATGCACTCCAGAGAGACCTTGTATTAAAAATGAGGCATTCCCTACACTTAGAACTCGTCAAAAAATTAACAGCGTGTAGTTTGTGTTTTCTCAAGTATTTTTGAAAATTAATCATATTGTCACCGCAGTAAATTCTTTGAGATCACAATAAACCTTCTGTTTTGATGGAGTTTCAAATGTGCTGCGTGAAAAAAATGAGTAAAGTTAAAGACTTATTTAGATATTTTCATTTAATTACTAACAATTTCTGTCATATAAAACTATATTATTGCACCATTAATAAGGCAATATTTAATTGATGTATCCTACAGCTGGTGAAATTAAAATGTATATTTAAAATGCAGTCTTTATTATGATTAGGGAACTATCTTGCTCACACTACCTTAAGACAATGCACTAATCATTAAAAAGGATGGCATTGCACTAAGGAAATTCATTGATGACTATAATACATGAATCATTTCTGGAAATTTAACACCAAAATTTTTTGAAAGATCATGAGTTTTCCTGCAAGTGGAATAGTTCCTGTATTTCCCTGGCTAATGGCATTGATCACCTCTATTGTTTGGATGTTGCAAGCAATCACCTTCTGCACTATTCCCTATGCCATGTTTGCTGTGATGAGAGGATAGCAAAGAGAATTCTTGCTGAGAAAGGAAATGTAAATAGACATGCCCCTCTACAAAAGATCAAATTAATGTTGTCTAACAGCAGTGTAAGAGGGGATCCTGTGAAGTTAAGATGGAAGCATGGAAAATAGGGTGACAGACATTACACCCAGATATTGACTGATCATACCAAATCCAATCAACTTTGTAACTGAGAAATTCCTCTATTTACCACGAGGCCATCATCAGGAAAATGGTTAGCTTTAAGTAAGATTTTCATTCAACAGTCAATTGAATTTTGTTCAGAGAATCTTTCATCAGCATTTAGTTACCAGATACCAATGGATATGAATTCTCTTTTAAGATACCAGCTCAAAAAATGTGTGAGGCATGCACTAATTGTAATAACTGGCTGGCTGAATTAGTGTATCAAATACTCTTTAAAATTAGAATAAAGGCTTCAATTAACATTCATGAGTTAAAAACAGCAATACTTCATCTGATAACACTAAAATTTTACAAATGACCCAGGTTTTTATTCACATCCTATCATTGCTAAAGGATTATCAAACTTTTTTATGAACAGCCACCAGCTGTACTATCCACAGCATATATGTATGTGAGTTTAAAAGTCATGGCATAGAGAAAGAAATCAGTAGATCATCATGCATCAGTAGAGCATTTCCTCAACTAATAAATAGGCTTTTTAATGTATCTTTTACTCATGAATATATATTATAGATTCGGATGTTTGGCATTGTTGCCTAGGCTACGTGTTGCCTAAATTTCCACTTTTAGTTCACCCAGTCCTTAGCGCCACTTCGATTTAGAGTCTTTTCTGTTGTTATTGTAAAAAGACGAAGTAAATTGTTGCTAACGTGAGACTGTGGTGAATATTCAATAACGATCAAGGAGATATGAACTACTTGATGCTTTGAATAATATCTTGCCATTTTTGTGATCTAAAAGTTGCTTAGTAAATGATAGAGAGGAAATATCTATTACAGAAAATGTGTAAGATGTTTATGAAACGTCCATCGTGTGCCGACGACGATGTTTGCCAGACTCTGATTCTAATTTGAATGCATTAAGCCCGTTCAGATTAAATAAAGAATTTAGAATGCCTTGTTTAAACAGAACTTGCTTCGTACCAGGCTGCGAAACAGGGTATGCATCTACGAGGACCCAAAATAGGAGACTTGGATTGAAAAACAAGAATCTGTTCAAGGCGGTGGTAAGTGCATTCCTTTTTACCTACACTGCAATGATGGCCATTGGGAATACTCATGAAGTCACCTCGCATTGTTATTAAATTTCTGTATAGCGATATTCACGAAGTGCTAAGAAGTTAATTGTGCATTTGTGTAGTTTGATTTGGAGAGGAATTAAATATATCTGTAGACCGGACAATATTTAAAAAGTCTATAATTACGTCCCAAATGCATTACTACTTTTGTATCCACTACATTATGATTACTTGTGAGAAAAAAACCAATGCATATTCATTGCAAAACCGGTAAGACGTGTTTATTTACCATCTGACGACTGTATTTACATTTGAACTTCTGTCTTTCATCACTAGGCAGTACCACTTTCCAAAAAGTTAATTGTTTATGGAATTCTAGACAACAGTTTTTGGCAACGAGATCCCAATCCATAATATATATTCATGCTTTTACTATAACTTTACTGCTATTTCACTATGACTTCAGTCCAAATAACTTTGGATAATTTAAACTCATACATTCTCAGAAACAGAACAAGAAAAGTAATAATTAGTGCATATTAATGGACATAGACAAATGAAAAGTAAGTAATAATATATATACTTTGCTTGTATCCCTCCCCCAGGTGGTAATCCTGGTATATCTTCATCAGCCATTGCGTTTAGAATGCCACTCAACTCAATTTTCTCTCTGGATTCTACCAATTCTGAAATTTAAAAAAAATGCAACATCATCAGCAAGTGTTTCCAAACACCATTCACGGAAACCTTAAAATTTAAGGATAACATAATGAAAAACATGTGTGCACGTAATGTAACATGCGAGACATGAAAGTTAATGTATACTTGGGAAGGAATATCTGATTGTTAAGAAAGTGTTACAAACATAATGACCATGTGAATAAATTACAAAAAACAAATAACTTATCATCATTCAACCTCAAGAGGCCATAGAAATGGGTATCCATGCATAAGAAATGCTTCTTAAATTCTACACTTTCTTCTCTGGGCAGTCTCCTGACTAAATTCTGTATACACCCAAAAACTCATCACACAAATAAAAGAAACCACATGTAGACCAATATAAAGCATTGACGTGACACATTAACACGAGGACGAACAGTAATTACATCCTCTATACATCACATTTCCCTCTATTGTTCTACTCTGAAGGTGGATCAATGGTATATATGTCACACCAAGAATTAACTTAAAAGAGTATATTCTTATAACTTAAACAGTTATAATACTTCTCTCCACAAAATTGGTCTTCAGTTCCTAACATAATTAAGAACACCTGACAATAAACTGAACGTAAAAAATTTCCCCTAACCTACTTTGATTAGCTCTCATCACAATCATTATTGTTAAAGGCAGAATAGAAGAGACAAGAGCATAAATGTACAATTGAAAGTTTGCACTGAATGGCATTGATGAATTTCCATAAGTTGCCGAGTTGCTTTGAGTAAAAAATATGCCACAGCAAAAGGTCTTCAATGAATCACATTACTTCAAAATTAACTAATTTCTGTCTCTAAAAAGAGAGTGGTGAATGGGGACACTTAAGAATACAGAAATGAACTTAAGCAACAACGACCATATTCTAGAGGACAGCATATCTTCAGTGGACTACTAGTGAATTATAACACTCCAGAGAATTCAAGCAGCACAAATAAGTTGAAGAGGATTGAGGATACATTAAAATGTATACAGAATCCGATTGATTTAGCTACCCTCCAATGTCAAACTAAGGACCATGATTTAAATAGTATCAAAATGCATAATTACTCGAAAGTTTCTATTACATTGGTAACTAATGGAGTAGTATGCATCGAAATCACCCCAGGTACATACATGAACACTTTTAATAATGAACCAATGCCCATAGTTCAATAACTTTTGGTATCGTGTAGCATATATCAGTGAAAACATCCCCTGGTACACACCCTAGTGGTGGCTAGCAAGCTACTATGTTGAAGAGTAATGTTAAAAGCTAGAAAGTTAAGGGGGAGGTAAAATTTTTGGTTACATAAACCCCAGAACTAAGGCATTTAGTCATACGCCCAATTAAGTCCAGTACAAAACTAATTAAGATATACACTAAAAAATACATAAGTGCAGATTTGAAGCAAACAAATAAATTATCTATAAAATGTTTAATGACATTACAAATACCAAACATTATCACGTTTAGTTCTGAAAAGCTAATTGTGTTCACAAATCGACAACCAATAACAAAAACTCCAGGAAATCTTTGAAAAATAAGGTAGATAAAATGATAATACCTCTGACTCTCATTTCCAGAGCAGCATCCAACTGGTTTTCCTGGGAAATTGCCTCAGGCGATGGCTGGGGTGCTCCAGGGAAGGTGACTAGCACAATACTCATGTTATCTTGACTACCCTGAAACGATGGAAGTATATCCAAATAACATAACATTGTAATAAAAAGTACTTAAATGATCCTACCTCAGAGACAATAAAGTAGTGTATCATCGTACATACCTTGTATAGACAGGTATCAATCACTTGATTGGTGATGTTTTCAAGATCATCCGTTAAAAACAATCTCGATCGAATAAAGTCACACAGGTCAGTATTTGACATGACATCCCAGACACCATCGCAAGCCAGGACGAGAAATTCATCCTTTTCAAGGTCTCTCTTCTCCACAAATATTTCTGGTTCCGGTGAAACCAACTGCTCACAGGGGCCTTTCCCTTCAACATTCTTGTACTCGTAATCGCCAAGTGCTCTGGACACTGCCAATGCCCCGTTGACCCTCTGTATCATTACACTACCCCCAGCCTTCTGGATACGGTCCTTCTCGGAAGGAATCATGGGCTTATGGTCCTGCGTGGAAAATGTTGGATGGCCCTCGCTGCAGAGGACTGCACGAGAATCTCCACAGTTGGCAATGTAAATGAAATTAGGCGAAATAAGTGCACAAACAGCAGTTGAACCAGATTTATCTTCTCCGCTGGCCATTTCTGGAATTTCACGCATTTTGTGGTCAAGGAACAGGAAACCGGAGTGGATACCTTTCTTCACAGTATTTACATTGAGGTGCTCTTCATCGTTAGCACAAGTTTTGCGAAATTCTTCCGTTTCCATTATACATTCTAAAAGATGCGCTGCGCAGTGATCCGATACCCTCGCCCCAGCATGACCATCGAAGACAGCAAAGAATGACCAATCTTTCAATTCTCCAGGTAGCCCTGTCACCGCACAGTGTGCATCTTCCATCTCCACTCTCCATCCCTGCATACTTGCAAGTCCATACCGTAAACCATTTCCTGCACCATGCTCATTGTACTTTTCAGTATTTGGCTTTTCCAGAAACGCCCCCATTGTGAGAAATTAACCTACTAGCTTCATCTGAAAAGACAAGTCACTAATAACAGGATCTCATATATCACGGAAATACGTGATACTGCGTTATACAATTAGAATAACCAAGAAAACCTATTTATCTATCTTTCCGGTTTGGAAAGCATACGAAAGCGTTTCCGCGTTGCATAATGCTTCAAAACAAAACTATTTCACCTAGCATGCAAAATGAATGAGCCACCAAGCCTACAACATATCAAAATAGCGTTATCCAGTATTGAGAATCAGTATAAAGAATACGAGCACTGCTGTTCATTCATATAGATCCCATTGCTTGTATTACCTTATAAAGCGTAAATCCAGTGCATTATGGTAGTTAATAATTTGATGGTTGTAATATTACCAAATAAATAACAGTCATATCACGCATTCAAGAAGACATTACGACGGCGGATCTTTCGAAAACTGCGCATGCTCAAATCCAAAAATAGGATTTCTCAATGATGTCATGCTTCTCCAATCAGCTGGGAGCCTATGCTAACTGGGACACTCACTGGCTCTTAAGCTTTTAACTTCCCTTTGCTGTGGAACACGTGTTGAGAAATTCTTAAATTAGATTTAAAAATATTTTTCTAAAACCCTACCGCGAAGGTTAATCGCTAATCGAAAGATGGAGGAAAGTGATGAAAATCATAAACCAATGTTTCGAGATTTAGCGGCGGACGATCCTGAACCTGAAACAACGGAAATCGAAAGTCTGTGTATCAACTGCGAGAAAAATGTGAGTTGTCATCGCTACGAGTTCGTTGATGTATTAGAGTAAATAAATACAGTATTTTTTGTTCGGTTTGTACTAATTAAAAACCAATTTATACCCTAGGGAATCACCAGGTTGTTATTGACAAGAATTCCTTTCTATAAAGAAGTCATTTTAATGTCATTCGAATGTGAGCATTGTGGCTTTAAAAACAATGAAATTCAACCTGGAGGACAAATTGACGAGAAGGGCGTCAGGATTACTGTCGATGTCAGGAATAAAGAGGATTTAAATCGGCAAGTCGTTAAGTCAGACTACGCATCCATTAAAATTCTAGAAGTAGATTTAGAAGTACCTTCTCAATCTCAGAAGGGAGGTAGGCACTTTTTTGTCATTGTAAACAGTGTTCGTGTTTACGTTGATGGTGTGCTTTAGATAAAGTTTCTTAATGAAATTATCAATTTCATTCCTCTTGTCGCTATAGATATTACAACAATTGAGGGGATACTCCAGAGAAGCATTGATGCACTTCTTCAGGAACAGCCTATTAGGAAAGTTGAAACCCCGGAAGCCGCAGAAGAAATCGAGAAGTTTATAGAGAAGATGTTATCCCTGAAATCGGGTGACCCCTTTACATTTGTGAGAAATTATTTCTTAGTTTTTTATTGATTGTTTAAGTCTTGAGTTCGCTGTGAAGTTAACTGTGTGTGGTTACACTTCTCTTAATTTCAGGGGAAGGGAAAGTCGGGGATTGGGAATTCGCAGTACCTACAAACAGTTACATGTCTATTGATTGTTTTTATATCTTGTAAATTGTGCTAAAATTTGATTTTTGACTTTCACTCAGAAGTAGTATGCTGAAGTGTGGAGAATTAATGACAAATTCATTTGTCACTCTCAGATTTTAGAAGATATCAGTGGGAATAGTTTTGTTGAGAATCCAAATGCCCCAGCTCGTGACCCGGCAATGGTAATTCATCACTTTCCTCGCTCTAAAGAACAGGACCACATGTTGGGAATATATAAGAAGGAGGAAATAAATCAAGATGATGGCGATGGTATATTGAAAAAGGCAGACACCTTCACTTATGAAGACCTGCTTGGGGAAGTTCTTCAATTTCATACCAACTGCCCTAATTGCTCCTCTCCATGCTCAACGAACATGAAAATGACCAGTATCCTTATAATTTATTTTCTAAAATTGATAACTTTAAGCCCATCATGATTTATCTCATCTCTGGGTGTACATAGCCCTAGCTTAGATGGGTACTAGTAAGCATGATGGTAGTGAGTGTTGGTTGGATTAGAAAGGTGACTCTCATTTGCTATTATTGTACCATGTCTCTTTATGTCTTCCTTTCACAATCATTAATTACTGTATGCTCATTATTGCCCCCATAACTTTTATGACAACTCTTGAACTGTTTCACTTCTCTCACACTTGAAACCTTCCACCTCTCTTAAATCACTTTTATGTTGAGAATTTTTATTAATTTTTTCCATATTTTTTCAGATTTGAGTAGTATTTAATGCTTGAAAATGTTCAAATAGGGGACAGGGTGTGTAACTTTCATTTTACACTGTTTGCTACTTGCAGACTGTAGCAATAGCACTCCAGACAAATTGGACCATTAACCATATTTGAGCTGAGTTCATTGATACTTTAACTTCAGTATTCAAATGGGAAAAGCTGTTTCTACCCTAAAGATTTATTTCTAATGAGTGAATGGAATATAGTGAAGGGTTTGACTGAGGCCTGGTTTAATAATGGCTGCTATTCTGAATGAGATAGTGTTAATGTTATTAGCCAGAAATAACTTTTGTGACGCTTTCGGTTCGAAGAATAGTGTCAATGATGCTTTTTGCAATTCTGAATGCAGACTGACGCCTGGGAGCGACGCTGTTTTGGGCGACGATCTGATCCCCACGCTATTCTAAAGCGTCAAGCTATTCTCTAGTGAAACTGCTACCTGATTATTTATCACACGTTATCTATCGAGGATTCAGCAAAATATGCATTGAAAAGTGTTCCTAAAAACATAAAAATATTAGCATGATTGACTTGTCCGTACGTATAAACCAGTAAACATAAAAAAAATCTTCTCATAAAAAGTAGGCAAATGTGCCAAGCTGGACAGGAAGGAAAAGTGAGCAAACTTATTTTGAAACTTAACCAAGTTGAGTTTCAGGATGAAAATGGAAACCTTCTTTGACATTGTCTTTTCCCGTACCTCTCATTGTAGACTGGTATTTTTTCGACCGAGTCTCATTGCTTTATTCTTGCATTGCATTACTTTTCCGATCTCTAAGCCGGGGATAACAAGTTTAGGTAAAATAGAAGAACCTGTTCTACACACATAGGATGAATATTCACTCTCTCTGTAAAGAATTGTATCTAACATTTCCATTGTATTATTTAAACAAGTCGGCTTGAAATATTGCTTACCATATTCACATTCACTTCCAACCTCACATTTCCCAACGGTCCCACAAGATTTTCAAGAGGCTAATTGCAATGTCTAACCATCTTATTAAGCCCACAGGCTGTTTACAATAGTAAATTTCAAATATCCGTGATAAAATAAATAAAATTTACCATCACATCACTTTCCTTGATACACTTAGGTATATATCATCATTCCCACTTCGTATGCATCCAAACGTCGTCTGCTCAGTCGGGTAAGTGGTGAGAATAAAATAAACAACTCAGCAGATACACAAAAACAATATGCTTTGTTACAATTTTGAGTTGAACTGTAATTATACATGTTTAAATTGTTCTCTCCGCATGGTAATCCGTTATTTGTCAATATGTAACAAACGTCGCAAGAATTTTCTGAACTGAATATCCGTTCACTGCACAGGTTCTCCGAAAGTTTTCTATCAATTGATGAATTTAAGAGAATACTAGATTATTATAGGTGACAGATCCAATGATAACTTCAAATGAAAGTACACTTTGAAGATAATGCTGGATCATGCACGTCTCATGTATCTAAACGTCGTCCACTCCCTCGAAAAAATTGTGGAAGTTAAAATGTTAAAAAATTAACCTAAAAGATACATAAAACAACATGCTTTTTTACAATGGTGAGGTGAACTATCATTATAGAAATGAAAATTGTTTTCCCAGCTCAGGTAGCTGTTATATGTTCATATAGGTATGCATAACAAACATCGCCAGACTCTTCTAAACTGAAATTCCATTCACAAAATCTGAAATTATCAGAGAGTTATCTATCAGCTGATGAATGCAGAACAAAATAAAGTGTAATAATAGTATCCGAAGACAGCATTGAATGAATTTAGTTGGATTATTTATTGAAAACATTCTTTTATGCACCAGACTCATGGCATCGAAGGCAAAGGTCTCAGCTGTTTGTGAAAAACGTAAACATCGCTCGTCATTGGCTGCCTGAATTTCGAATTTCTGTACCAGAAGGTTTATCATACCCAAAGGGGCGGGGTTAATAATAGCGTTACAGACCCGACGCCTTGGATATCTGCACCGTATTCAGAATTGCTTCTGATGCTATTCTGTAGCGAGGAATAGCGTTAGCCAGAAAGAGCATCACTCGATTCAGAATAGCAGCCAAAGTCCAGTTAAGGTTAACTGCAAGATTATTTTGATTTAAATATGATATTAAATGAGAGTTTGGGTTTTGTATAATATATCAATATGCCACTGGATGAGTGCAATAATGATGGGAGATAGTATTTGCCTCAGTTTTATACAATGACATTATTGAGCTAGTGATTATGTTGCCAGGCTTTGGAAGTTAGAGGTCAATGAATAATGAGTATAATGGGACTAGCCACAGTAGTAACTTCATAGAGACCAATGTAATTTTGTATTGATGTGCTCTTGCAAATGACCTGTTCCCACTATCCCTTTCTTT
This sequence comes from Ceriagrion tenellum, assembly GCA_963169105.1. Taxonomy (NCBI): domain Eukaryota; kingdom Metazoa; phylum Arthropoda; class Insecta; order Odonata; family Coenagrionidae; genus Ceriagrion; species Ceriagrion tenellum. Next base: position 28,858,755 of record OY720643.1, on the reverse strand, counting down.
AGGCTCTTAAAAATCATGGCTATGCCCATGCTAGGAGGTAAACAATATTCTTTGTCAGTTATATATTAACCTATTTATTGTGTAATTACCTCAATTATGTTTACTGTTTATTACATACTTACCAGTTTGCTCTTATTCATTCATTACAGAGGCCTGCAAATGTTACGGTCTCAAATGCTTTTTTGATGCAAAGAGCCCTTTCCAGTGTAATTTGTGAGCAGTATCTGAATCTACTCACCAAAATTGACTAAGAAGTCAGGATTTTAGGATATTCTAACCACCAATGGTCAAAATGGCAATTTTTAGGTCTTTTTGAACTTGAATTTTTCATAAACCAAAGGTGATAGAGTAATTCTACCAACAGATTCAAAGTCTGAATTAAAAAATATAATACAATACATCAATGAAACCTAGATAAACTATTGTTACCATAACCTGTATTAATTGGGCAACAACTTTATTTAGATTCAACTATGCTATAATTATGAGTGCACAAATTTGAAATAAAAGATACAGGTCAATGGAAACAGTAGCTTTTCTAGGTTTCATGTATTGTATTCTATAATTTTTTTTGCAGAATTCGACTCCGTTTGCAGAATCACTATTTCACTTTTAGTTTCTGAAATATTCAAGCTCAAAAAGACTTAAAAATTGCTGATTTGAACCCTTCAAGGTTAGAATATCTCAAAATCCTGATGTGGTATCCAATTTTTGTGAGTAGATTTGGATTCAGTGCCAAAAATTACATTGGACATGGCTCTTAGCATAAAAAAAACAGACCCTTGTTAGTATTGTGTTATCAGCAGCATCCCATTTTTTGCCATGTTTATGATAGCCTGTGTATTTAATTTTGATACATTATCATAAATGATTATCCCAACCACTTCTTCATTTCTTAAAGCTTCATATTGCGTAATAGTCTTGTGAAATCGTTTGCCCTTAATATTTGTGTGCATGTTTCTGCTGCACTGTGTAACATTAGAATGCCAGTGTCTACCAAAATGCAGATCAAGGTCAATTTTTCTTCTTCTATCGCATTGTTAAATTCCAATTACTTACGTGACATTTTTATGTAACGTTTATGTAATTGATTAGGCAGAAACTGAGGATCTCATAAGATACTTATTCTGGTGCAGCTCAGAGGAAATCCATAATATTCTGCATGATGAAAAGTCTTGGTCTGATTCCACCCTTATATTTTCTCTCATTGTCCCTGGTTTCGGCTTATCTTGCGATTTGTGTTTTCAAGAATTAAGGAACTCCAGTCAGATACATATTTTTGGAGATGCATGAACTGGCTTAAATGCCTGAATCTGCCAATTTGTCTGGATAATCTTTCTGACCTATCACTTATTATTTTAAGGTGAATAATTTTGTCTTTGTATAGTTAGACCATTATCTAGGCAATTATTGCAAATTTTCATCATTTAGAGAGGTTGAATTGGATATGAAAGTATAGATGCTGACAAGTCTTTACCTTATCATTCAGTTATGTTTGTTTCATTGGCATTTTTAATTAATGTTACCCATCCATGATGTCCAAGGAAATAAAAACATTTAACCACAAAATATAATCCTCTGGGAAGTTATTTTGATGATATTGAGGTTTTTCTTTGTCATACAGGACCAAAGGGTCTAGTCCGTTAAGATAGGGAAAAGTGCCCCCCAAGGTTTTGCAATATAAAAAATACCATAATGTAGTATTTTAAAAAGTACATCTCTCTACCAAGTTTCAGATTATTTCATCTATCCCTTACCTCAAAAACAAATGAAACGCGATTTTTGATTTCTTACGTTATCTCGGGATCTAGTCGGTAAATAATCATTTTCTTTTTTTTAAATTGTATGTTTTATTAATTTCTACAAAATGGTGTTTTTTGGGAATTTTTTAGCGGGAAATTCAATTTTTGTGAGACATTCAAAAATTTCAAAATTCGATATTTTGCTTCATAAAGGAAGGTGTTTTGACAAAGAATAATTTTTTACATTTTGCATTAATCAAAGTATAATCATGAATTTTTTCACTTTTTGAATTGGTGGAACATTGCCAAAAAAAAGTGGAAACTTTTTTGTTATTTTTTTCTTTGCCGGAAATAGCCAATTTTCCTTCCAATTTTGATAGCCAATTGTTCGAAAAAGGAACCTTATTTGACTCAATGATTACTCCAATTGAGCTTTAGAATATTTAGAAATATTGTTTAGATAAATGTACCTATAGTGCTCGCAGAGTTTCTGTGCACTGAAGATCGGTTCTTAGCTCAGTGCATGCCGAGTACGAACACACTGTGTGGCATGATGACCGGTGTGTGGCACGGTGGCCGAGTACAAACACACCAAAAGAATCAGCGAAAACGACCGCAATGCCTCGCCGATGCAAGGGCCTAGAAATAGCATAGAAATATCCTGGACGAGAAACTACTATAGATATCAAGTCAAATCTTGCAGTGACTGCAATATTTATCGCTGTGAGGTTAGATAGTAACCATTGTCGGCGCAGGTCACCGTGGTTGCACGATAAATAAGCAAAACTTAAATCCTCTTAACCAAACTTTTGAAAAATACAAATACAAAAATTGCGACTAACTATCATTGAAGCTAATGTTTTTATCACTGGGAAAGAAATAAGAATTTTCAAACAATATTTAATTCTGCAAAGAAAACCTGTCATCTTGCATTGGCGAGGCATTACTTTCGTTTTCGCTGATTCTTTTGGTTCACCACTTTAGAATATTTGGAAATATTGTTTAGATAAATGTATCTAAACAAATTACGTAGGGATCCAAAAAAACTTTTCATTATACAACACATCTCACTAGAATGTCCGTAAGGCTAGCACCTTAAAACTGACCTTTTAATAATCGTTGCTACGGCAGTTAAAGGATATTTACTGTTTGGAAATTAATTCAGCTCCAATTAATATACACGACTGCCATGTAGGCAAAGAAATAAATTTTTAATTTTTCAAAAAATATACAGGTTAAATCAAAAATGTTTCTTCTGAAATGCCTTGCGCAATTGAAGAGCAATTAATTTTGTAGATTTATACATACATATTTTGTATACTGCATTTATATTAATCATAGTGTGTTTGATCCCTTAATCTGTATGTCACATACATTAATATGCATACGTAAGGATTGAAATCATCCAATCGTTGCCATAGGATATGCGTCAACATTTAGTTCACTCAATGCAGCGCCAAGCTGCAACAAAAGAGTAACATAAATAAAAAATACAAGTTCCTTGGTAACTTTGTGGTATTCCATTTTTTCAGAGGATTTAATGGTAACATTTACAAAACCACATACTTAAAAATTGCATAACTTTACCATTCCTGTCTGCCAGGGTGTTCCTTGGAGAAGTGGAGTGAAATGCTGATGGTACTCCTGACAGGGGAAGCATTATCCACCACAAGACTCTGGCTCTACAGGGTCAATGGCTGCCCCATGCTCATTGGAAAGATTTTTTCATTTTTTTCAGATGCATGCCCTCTCGTTGTCATTGTTGATACTTCACATTATTACCTTATCATTTAGCCATAGCTTTAACTTCCTAGTGTATACCTTCCTTAACTTTCTCATACATTCCATATTTTAAGGAGGTTGTGATCATGGCCACAAATTGTGACAAATGTGGCAATCGCACTAATGAAGTAAAATCTGGAGGTGGAATTGAGCCGAAAGGTTTAAGAATGGAGGTGAAGGTTGATGGTGTCGAAGACTTCTCAAGGGATGTATTAAAGGTCAGTTATCTATTCTTATGTTTTCAATTTTGTATGTACCCAACTATCTCGCTCACCGTTCTGTTCATTTGACTGCGTTCCTGGTGGTGTGCCCTAAATTTGTGCAGAATTTCATTCAGCCATCAAAATGTTACTTCCAAAGTTTGTTCTTCGCGGTGTAATCATTACAAGGTTTTTAATGATACCCCTTAGATTTTGATGAAGTTAAACTTCCAGCAAAGAAAGATGTTCTGCTTTGTTGTCTAGAATTTCAGCAGCAAATTAGCTTAGTGCCATCAAAGTAATTAGGAGCCAGATTTTTCTTCTGCTGCCTGACCAGTTACAAACAAGCTAGATTCTATGTGGGATAGAGCATATGTTCCACAGTGGCACTTAACAGCGTAAGGAATCTAATTACATTCTGCTATGATAATTGATATTAAGGAAGGTTAAAAAGTAAAACAATAGTTCAAAAAACAAAGGATGATCAATTAGCATATTTCATAGAGGAGACCACATATGTTTTTGACAAAGCCTTCTGTAAATGTGCTGAACTTTGTGCATGTATTTCTCCAAAGGACAAAGTTCATTTTCTCGAGCACCAGGTTTTTCTTGATTGGAGAGGTCCAAGAATTGGTTGTCATGGGTCAGTTGACTTGCTTGTAACAACAATTGATAAAACGTGTTAAACATACATGTAACTTTACACCTTACATGAACATACACTTTCCGGCCCTTTTCCAGTCATCTGATTCAAATGCTTCCACACTTTTATTTCCCCATGGCAGGCAACACTTTGGTGATGCTAATGCAGGTGTTGAGGATAAAGCTCAGGACAGTTCTGCTAAGAATGAGCTATTCAGTAAACTATTCAACCAACCCAGATGCAGAACATTTTACTCCGAACTAGACTTGATAAACTGTAATGATTGTTCAGATACATCGTAAACAATAGAACTGTATTACTCCAAGTGCCATATGCCCCTTTTTTCCTAAAATGGTAGCTACAAAAGGAGGTGTGTCTTACATGAGTTCCTTATCACTCTGACCCTCCCTGAAATGCGAAGGGCGGCTGCACCCCTTGAACCTCTGCATGAGCCATTTGGGAGAGTGTATTGTTCACTTGCTTGCCGTTCAATGCCATCGCTAACTGTGTATCCAACTGTTTATAGAATGCAGTGTTCATTTTGTGCTTTGTGTTCACTTTGTATGTTTGAGTTTTTGTTTGATTATTTTCCAGATTTTGACATTGATGTTTCAATCGCTTTTATATGGCTTATATGTTAAATAATTGCTTGCTATGTTTAAGGATTCCATAAGAAATTGCTTTCCATCGCTCACATCTAAATGTGGTTTGCAAAAGGTATGAAAGAGCAAAAATCACTCTATTCACCACAAGCGTCAAGTCGTAGGCCTGTGAAAGCAGTAGCATTGACTTGTGGATTGAAATCAAGGTTGCAGGAGGTAGAATAAGACACTAAAAATTGAAGAATGGTGTGTCAGTCTGCACTCACTCAGGAACTAAACATCGCACAAAAGTCTGGGATGTTTTATTTGAAAGAAAATCAATTTACTGTGGAATGAACATTAGAAAAATGTTGTAAGGTGCCTAAAAGTGAATATGGTAACCTCTGAGTGTCACCATGCCGAAGAGAAATACTGCTTAAATTATGAGAGGGTATCACAAAGAGGGCTTTGGTACTGCCCGAGAGAACTTTGATCCCTTAAACCTGCAGCAGGGAGAATGAAGAAAGCTGCCGATTTTGACTATTTCAACTCTTAGAAAAGAGGAGAGCATGTGGTACATGACTTTATATGGCATGTTCTTTGTGACATAATTCAGAAAAAAATGGCTTGAAATGGTGATGTGGGAGACATTTTATGGAGTTTCTGTGATACATTGTCTTAGTGAAAGTTTTTAGAGTGAGCAAGTGATAAGACATTTAAACTCACAAAACTATAGCGCGTTCCACATTTAGTTGACAGTACAGGCCTTATGGAGTACAATGTTGCCAAACCTACGCTCCGTCATCCGACATCCTGCTGGTTTAGGCCACCACTCATAACACCGCGCCAAAATGTCAAATTTAAAAAGAAATAATGGAGGCCCTCGATTCACGTCATTCCGATATATATTTGATTCTATATTATGCATCGTAAATAGCGGTTATTAAATTCTAAAATTCAATACCACAGCGCGCAATCAGAATTTTTATGTTTATACTGTAAACATGCATTAATCCCATCATAAAAGACCATTTAAATATATTTTTTCTGAGTAAAGGAGTAATAATGAACGTAAGAACTGGTAAATAACTAAATTTAAGTGGTCACGAATATCTTGTTCTGTTTTACGTTCATTGGATTTTCGTCGCACATCCTCAGCACGCATCTCCGACTCGGGAATCGGGTACGGAAAAAGATTGATAGAAATGGAATTATGAAGAGAAAAGACATACTATTTGTTAGAATATGAATGGAAAATTTTATTAGTTTTAATGGAAATTTTTATTGATGGAAGTATTTATTCAGAGAATGTCCCAGGAATTTGGGAAAATTCAATTCTGAAGTAGGAGAATTCATTGGTTAATCAATTTGGTTAAATCAAGGGATATGTACATGAGAAACAACTAACCCAAAGGTGAAAAGTAGGGCCTACTCTTACCGTTTCACTGTAATTTTTGAACAGAACACTTCATGGGGTAGTGTCTTTGGGGCCTCGAGTAACGAATATTAAAAAATAGTGAGTCGTTGTTTACAATATTTTGTGGAGTATTTTCTAGCTTCTACTTCCTTGACGCGCAGACGAAGACTGAGGAGCATTTCTCATTTCTTTCTTACTCCAAGTCATGTCTGCAAATAGCCTAACATTGATCCATATCTCTTCTTTGAGCGCAAAATCTTTTTTCACGATAATTTTTAGCTCTCTACATTAATTGTATAGCAATTGTATAAAAATTGTCCCCTTTAATAAGAATGATTCGTTTCCCTCTGCAGCCGCATACGCAGGGCCGCCCAGAGGTAGGGCAAGGGGGGCAGTTTGCCCCAGGTCAGCGCCTTTTGAGCCTTGAAGTCGCTAAAATAAAAAAAGAGCACTCAATATTTACCATATTCTGTGGAGTAATTTCTATTTTCCATTGAGACAATAAGCAGAAAATAAACAACACTCCTAAAACCTCGTTTCCCCTTACCTTACCACAATCGTAACAAACGAACCATCCCCAATCTGGTTGCCGTATTTTCCTCCTTTCGAGGATTCGCGAGTCTACCGGATTCCCTTCTACTTGCGATCCTTCTTATGCCCCCTGCCCATTCCTGCACGTAAGTTGTCCTTAGAGTACCCAGGCCTGAGGTCTGACGTCCAGGTTCTTTTGTACATATGTACATTTTTCTTTAGGCGGGTCCCTCCCACTCCTCGCGCAATGGAGCCCACAGGCGGAAACCAAAGGGAAGGACACCGCGGGTGACTTGACACAGAAGTTATCCCTTTCGTCGAAACCCTATCCAGCTCCCAAGCATTTAATGCAGCCTATTGAAGGTGAAGACGCCAGGCGAAATCCTTGAAAGAACAGTAAATTGCTGCTGCTTTTTACTGCCCTTCTCCGGTATTCCAACGATTAATTTTGGAACAACGTCCTGCGTGAACATTTATCGCATCTCCTCAATTACCTGTTCGAAATTTGCTTTTTTATATTTTACCAAAACACTTTCAACTTATGCTAGGAGATGAAAAACATCGCCTACGACTAAATGATAGTTTAAGTATACGTAATAATGTTAGCAAAATGATCCACTACCGCCCAAGAATTATTTTCCCCTTGTTTTAAGCAAGCTAAGGTATTTAGATTTACTTCTATTTTTTATATTTAAAATTCTAAGACCGATCAAGTGAGAACCTCTCTGGCTAAGTTTAAGGAAAATAATTTGACGCGATGCCAATACACGCATGCTCTAGGAATTATACTTGAGTTTTTTTAAAGAGCGGTCCTCTTCATGAGTTGAACTTTTTCAATGAACTCATGTGTCGCATATGATGAGTAATGATGATAAACTTTACGCTTTCAAGTCTCCATAAATAATTCTTGTCTAAAGCAGATTGTATAATAGCACTGTAATCAGCCGAAACATAAAAAAGATTAACTATTATCGAAACAAAATGCCTCCATACCTTCTTGATCATGAGTCCGAGAGAGATTCCACTCCCTCCATGTAGCGCGATGTGCTCTGCTGTGGCTCGTCCTCCGTTGAGGGAGATGTCGACTGAGAGGATGAAGACGATGTCAGACGAATATTTAACTCTTCGATGTCATCTTGAAAATTGTCTGCACGCCACATGTCTTCTTCCACTTTCTTCACGTGCTCGACATAGTTTTTCCAATTTTCGGAAGTGATGACATCAAGCTTTCTGCGATGAGTTTTTCTACCTCTTTCTTCTTAAAAGTGGCGTTCTTCATCCCAAGGTAATGTTGTACTTGAGCCCAAACCATTTCGATTGGATTCAGTTCGCAATGATATGGTGGTAGTCTTAGCACTCTACAGTCATAGCTCTTCGCTAGTTCATCTATCTTAAATTTTACATATTTTTCCCGTACTTGGTTCACCACAAATAAAAGATCTCTTTTCAAGCTTTCCTCATCAAAGCTAATTCCTTTGCTAACCAACCACTCTTTAATGGAATTTTTCCTCCAGCTTGTGGTAGGTAAGGATTCCAATTTCCTCGAATGGTATAATGCATTATCTGCAACTATAATTGTGCCTTCGGGTATGTTTGAGAGAAGTGAGTGCTCAAACCAGCTCTCATAACACTCGCCATCAACTTCGTCATGCTCATCCATGGTGTTTTTCTTGCATAAAAAAAACACGTGCTGCTCCCTCTATGAACCCTTTCTCCGTTCCTGCATGTATAATTGCAAAGAGTCCACCTCGGGAGGTGGGGGCCTTCAGCCCGGTTGTAAGTCCAGAAAGAAAAGCCTGACGAGGAGTTTCTATTTTTTTGTCGCGCCAAGTCATGTTCACTGTTTGTCCGACATTGATCCAAGTTTCGTCTGTGAAAACAATGACCCTTCGTTCACGACGATATTGTTTTAGCTGCCTTAAATAATTATGTCGCCAACGAATAATATCGTTCCTTTCAATTAAAATGCTTCTTTTTCCCCTGAGTTCGTACACAAAACCTATGTCAACAAGAAGGCGATATAATGTAGTCCTCTTGAAATTTGGAAGATCTTTGTCCATGTTGTCTGAGCTTAAAATAGATTTTAAAGTCGGAGGAATATTTTTAATGAAAAATTCATGCACTTTCCTTCGAACTCCAGATCTCACAAAATCGTCGTAAATCAACGCTCTCGAATTCTTGTAAGTCTGTCTAACTTTTTTAGTCTTTGAAGGTGTCACTAATGGACCACGGGACGCTTCCTTTCTCACTCTGTAGATAGTGGACTGTGAGCAGCCAGTTGCCTTCGAAGTTTCACGGCAGGCTTCAGTTATACTGAGGGATTTGTTGAAGTATGAGAAGACGTTGAACACCAGCTCTCTTTCACGGCTTCTCAGCTTCCCCCCTTTTCTCCTCCTCTTCGCATCGGACATGGTGATAGGGCACCTTACAGCAGATATTGATGAAAAATACTCCACAGCTCTGATAAACACAGCAGACTACACACCACTTGTTCACTCTAAAAAATCCTACAAGAAACTGAACGTCCTCGCTAATTCTTTTCCTAGCCCCTTCCGCTGGGGTTGCTTCCCGTGCAGATGTTTTATGGCACCCTATTAACGGAACTTCCGGAAAAACCTAGAGTGCCCTTTTCCTTAAGGGCTTACACCGAAGAGGAATGCCCCTCGTGCGGATTATGGAATAATTTCTTTCATGTTTCCAACGGCAAGACTCGTAAAGGCGAAATTTGCGTCTTATTTCAAAGCCGTCAAAAGGTGCATGGGATAGGCTTTGTTAGGATGATGATAGGATGTCATTGTCTTGAAATATAAATATTTCTAATACAACGTATGAGTACTCTCCTTAAAAAACATCTAACGAAGAATTACATGCATTTTAGTATGCATTCATATAAATATATAAATCCCGTTTTCCACCGAATAATCTTCCGTCTGCGCTGTGGAAGTTAGCAAGATAGCAAGCAGAGCGCCTCGGCGGTACCGTGGCGCGCTGCTTGTTGTCTTGCGTAGCTCCGAAATAATTTTTCTTAAGATCAAAACGTTATAGCTTTCTTCACAATTGAGATAACTAAATGATTTTTTCACTAAAAACATATTAATAGTTTTCTTCAAATTTTATACGCAGGATATACGGACCTAAAACTTAAGGAACGTAAGTTAGCAGGCGATTACTTTTTACCTTAAAAAAACCAAACTTTTTTGTCCTTAAGATATTTACATCAGTATAACAAAATTTCAGCTCAATTAAATTCTAACTAATGTACATCTTTATTGAAATAAAAAGAATACGGAACGTTTTGCATAAGTTTCAATCCAGTATGAAGAACGGTTTGCCCACAATTGAGTGAAGAAGACAAAGTCAAAAGAGCCTCGTTTGTTGCGTAAATTAATGAAAATATTTTTTATAACTTTTATTATAAATTTTATGAAAAAACTATTACGACCAGTAAATGTAGCGTGTCTCTTTGCATTGAAAGAGATTATGATAAATTGGATAGCGCAATATTAATTTTTCTGCTGCTGTTGGCAACAGCGCATCTCCAGCCTAATGGGGATTAACATGGGAAACGAATCTCCATAAGAGCCCATACTGTCAACTAAATGTGGAACGCACTTTAGATGAAGATTGATACTTGATCCTGTACTTGATAGCAAAGAACGCCATGAACCTTTATTTCACTGTGCCATTCTTGAAAAATTAGTTTTTACTGCATTCCTGTTACTACACTGCAAAAAAATCTAAAACCATTTGAAGCTACTGAGTTTACTTCTGCACAGAAAACAATGGCATTCCAAAATGCAATTATTTTTAAGTAAATGAAGGGCACTCTCTGAAATATGTACCATGGCTAACTAAATCGCCAGTTCTGATATCACTTTTAAGAGTCTAAGCAAAGCTTTTATTAGCTCTCAATGGGCTTGAATTCAGAAATCGCTATCAATTAAAGAGAAAATATAAGAGTGATTTAAGAGCAGAAAATAATACAAGTTATTATGAATTTTTGGCTAAGTATTTTGTATCTAGTATTTCAAGTACAGTTTTTTTGCCCAGCTCTTTTCACATGGCAGTACCTTCAAGAGTAACTCTATACAGTCATATGGCTTCAGTTATGTAGCCAGGATTTTGGTTTGTCAGGGCTAAGTCTGAGGGGTGGTCCTCCTTTGGTACAATTTGATTTTTTATTAGAGTTTATTAGTGGCTTCCCTATTTATGGAAAACTACTTTATTATTTCCTTTTTCCCGTCTTAGACATGTGAAGAGCCCCTTTTTTTTATTATTTTGGTGCAATACTTGCATTTTATCCTACCCCTTAAAATTTCAAGGGGGGGTCTGAAGCCCCTCAAGCTCTCCCTCTCATCCCTCCCTTGGCTATGTGCCTTTATGGCTATTTTGCAATAACAGTTCAGTTTGAACATGTGCTTAAGGAAATTCAATCATTATTATTATAAGAATCATACCTAGGTACAGTTTATTCGCGAAAAGTTGGCCGACTCTCAGTAGCCTCCTGTGCAGATGGGCCTAGTCCATCTCAGAAAATAGGGGAAGCAGCGCTGAGAGGGGAGCCATGCGCGAAGGTTTCCCACAGTGAAAAGGGAGGGGGAAAGTCAGGGAGGACGCTTCCCCTTCAAATCTGAAGTTCAGTTTGCTGACTTGTGTACGCTCACACGTTGTCCAGAAAACGTAACTATGTTGTTATAATTTTGATTTCTGATACTTCGCATGGGATAGGCAAAAGATTTGTATTATTCTCGTTAATGCAAAATAAAGGCACTAATCTTAAAATAAAGACGCACAAGTGTTTGAATTACGTAATATTTTCTTCTGCGAAAGGAATTCTAAACCCAAGTCATTGAACATATGGTCAAATAATCAGACAGAAGAAGTTTTGAAAGGCAGGACTTTCAATTAATGAAATCAAGACCTTGGGAAAGAACTAAATCATATTTCATTAGCAAATCAAGAACACTTTACAAAATACGAATCATTATATCAACGTATTAGATAACGGAAACGATAGATTGATGTTCACAAAATTAAAACATTCCAGTTCCTGTACCCTTTAATCAAATATGTTGTTATAATTTTGATTTATGATACTTCGCATGGGATAGTCCACTTCGGTTATGGAGTTCCTTTTTTCCTGATTTTATGTGGCGATGAAGGTTTTCTCTCTGATGCCACTTCAATACCCTCCTTTGAAATTTGGCCTTGAGTTCTCAACGATATTCTACCAGCAGCAGCAACTCGCTCATGGATACTACTAAGAGGAATAGTAATTCCATTTTCCCCTTCCTGCTTCATGAAATTTAAAACATTTCCAATAATCTCCTAGGCCTGGCTATGGAGTATCTTTTTACCTTTCTTAGACGTGGATGGAGGGGTATCCATCACGCAACAGTCGGTGAAATAGACCGACAGTTAAGTAACGGTAGGGAAAAAGAGCAAGTTGCGAAACCACTATAAATGAGACTGATTAAAAAATCAACAATTTCAAGAACGCGCGCACGAATAGGTCAGCCAAGGCAAGAACACTATCAGAGAATGAAACAGGCCCATGCACAGACGCCGGGTTTGGGGCTGGGGAGTCTTTTGAGGAAGTACCATTAGACGGGTGTAGGTGAAAGGGTGTAGGTAGGGGAGGGGTGTAGGTGAAAGTTGCCATTCTTACTACCACACTCACTGCTACAATGTATAAATTCCGAATGCATATCCCCACTGGAAAGAATGGGTATTTTGTTAAAATCCCCCTGTCCTACAGTTGGTAAATCCACTTGCCTCTGTCTGAAGCTTTTTGCCTCCCCTCCAAGGCCAGAGGCACCTTCTCCTCCACTCGCTTCCGTTCTTCCCATTCAGCCGGATGGCATGAAAACCCAACCCCTTGATGGGCAAAATTGTAAGAACTTGGACTAGTCCAAACCAAAATCGTTTACTGCGCATGACATACGGCGGGCAGATACCCCTCCAAAGTTCCCCCTTTCCTCCACTTATTTCCCCTTTTGCGTGACGTCATCGGCCAACTTTTCGTGAATGAACGGTACTTGTGATATTTGCCAATCAGTAAGCATTTAAACTCATTATCACAATGTATTATGCTTTATTTACATTAGGCAGGTACCCATGCTAATAGATGTGAGAATACATTCCCCATCCAAGTTGCATCACGTAAATAAATAATAATAATAATATCTTTAATTGCCCAAAGATCTGATACATTGATATGAAAAAGATATAGGGCACGTCATATTCATACATACATATATTATACACAATTAAATGTGTTAACAGGCAGTGTCATTGAGGTATTCCTCAATGGAATAGAACAAATTATTTTGTAAGTACCTTTTCAGTTTTGATTTAAAAGCATTGGTGCTTTTTATTTCTTTTACACACAGTGGTAATTTATTGAACAATTTTATGCCCATTTCTTTGGGTCCCATTTTAGCAACTCTTGTACGTACATAATTGTAATGGATGTCATTTTTTGTCCTTGTGTGGTGTTGGTGGAATACACTGTTCACATCCAAATTAACAATGTTATTCTTCACATGCATGATATTTTTAAATACATGTGGGTAGATCCCCAAGAGATAATACTGTATAAAACATGTGAGTAAAAATCACCAAAATACAAACTTAGTAAAGTTTCTCGTGTTACTGTTTGACTAAGCCATTTAAGGATGTTACAGCTTGAACTTAGCTTGCTACTAAGGAAATTGATATGCTCTGCCCAAGACATTTTATAATTAAGAAATAATCCCAAGAACTTGCAGGTGTTAACTTGTTCAATTGATTTTTGTTCCATTTTTATTTGCATGCTTTCAGATGGCTGACCGCTGGTTAAAAAGTGTATTAAATTACTTTTATTAGGGTTAACAATTAGAAAATTATCTTGAGCCCATTTGCTAATTTTATTGGTGACTAATTGATCTTTGTCAGATAAAGATTTATGGGAAGTGGATGATATTTAAACTGTAGTGTCTTCAGCATATAAAATAGGGGTAATATTATCAATCCCAGATAAGGCCAGCGGTAAATCATTTATATATAACAGGAATAGAAGCGGACCCAGTATAGATCCCTGAGGTACACCCACATTAGACTTACGAGGAAAAGATGCATGTCTGATGCCATCAATGGTTAATGTTACTACCTGACATCTGTTGTTGAGATATGATTTCATCCATTGAAGCAGAATGCCTCTGATGCCCAATCTTTCAAGTTTAAATAAAAGATGATCATGATTTACCAGATCAAAAGCCTTAGTAAAATCAAAAAATAAAGCAACTGTTTCTTTTTTGTTATCTATAGAGAGCAATATTCTATCTACCGCCTGGTGTATGGCAGAAATGGTAGATTTTCCATGTGCGAACCCGTGCTGATCACTAGAGAGAAGATTGTACTTATCCAGATAAGATACTAAACGAGTATATACAATTCTCTCAAAAATTTTTGAAAAGAAATTTTGCAGAGCAATAGGTCTGTAGTTTTTCAAATCATCTATACTCCCTTTGTTTTTATAAATAGGAACAATTTTAGATGTCTTCAGAGAAGCCGGAAAGATGCCCATTCTCAGAGATTCATTCACTAAGTGCTGAAGTGGAATCTTAATCATGTCAAAGCTAAAGAATATTACCTTTGCTGGAATTCCATCTAGACCTGAACTTGAACTGCTTTGTCTGAATTGGGATATGACAGACTTTAATTCCCTATCATCACTGGGCCTCATAAAAAAAGACATTGGATTAGTCATTGCAGTGTAGGTGGAGTAAGGAACTGAAGAGTTAGGAACTAAAGCAAAATGCTCATTGAATTAATCAACTATGTCAGAGTAGCATTTTAGAGTTCCGTCACGGAATACTTGAATATTGGGCAAAGCAGATGCTTTATCTTTATGTTTGGCATTGTTTATGATTTTCCAGGCAGCCTTAGTTTTGTTATTTGCTCATAAAATTAATAAATTTTATTAATAATATTTAAATAAAATGTCTTCATTAAAAGTCCTTTTTGCTTTGGTAAGAAGTAACCTGTACTGATTTTTCGTATGCTTGTAATGCTCTTTTCTTTCAGCACTACCACATAGTTTTGCTTCATATGCTAGATTTTTTTAAAATGATGAATAGAAACGAATATCTTCAATGACCCAGGATTTTTTTCTTTTGGCAGTCTTAACTTTTCTAATTTCAAGAGGAAAAGCTACATTAAAATGGTGCAGGAAAATTGAATAAAAACTTTGAAAACTGTCATCAAAGGATATAGCGTTAAAAACGCCTGACCAGTCTTAGTAGCTGAGAGTTGTTCGAAAGTATGACTTATTTAGATCAGAGAAATTTCTAGTTGAAGATGTTTTAAGTTTAGGTGTTACAAAAAAGCTAAACGTAGAAATGATAGGCAAGTGATCAGAGATTTGCTCATAAATAACCCTAGTGCTAACATCCTTGAGGTCAACATTGGTAAGAATATTATCAATCAAAGTTTGAGTGGAATGAGTTACTCTGGTTGGCATAAAATTAGTTACTTCGATATTAAAAGCTGCAATGGTATTGAGGAAGTCAATTTCGTCATTTGTCTCTTCAAGTAGGTTACTGTTGAAGTCACCTGTATAATATTTTAATAATATATAATAATTACTTTGGAAAACCTCTTAAAATTGTGTATCTCCACAATCAAAAGGTAGAATTTATCCAAAAACACCCGGAATCAGTCTGAGGTGATCGATATACTGACAGAACAATGACATGTGTCTTGTCTTTAATTATTTCTGTGACACAATATTCGAAAAGCCTGTCTTCAGCTCTCGGCAAACGCGAACACTTAAGGGGCATATAATTAAGAGATTCATGAATAATTATCAGAACTCCTCCATTTTTACTAGTTGTACGGTAAAAAACATCGACGATACAGTATCCCTAAAGATTTATAGAATACATTTCAGCACTTTTTAACCAATGTTCGCTCAAACAAACAATGTCAGGTTTGTGTTCACATACGAGCACATCCAGTTCCAACAGTTTGTTTTGCAAGCATTGCACGTTAAGGTGTAACACTTGCAACTTCGCGGCAACTAACCCGGTGGGGACTTCTGGATTGTCTTCTGAAAAAAATACCTGTCTACCAACACATTTTCATGCCATACGTCCAGGTTAGTGAGAAGATCACCAATTTCGGCATTCACAGAAACCCGGAAGGAGGCGTGTATATCATCCCTTACTTTGAGTTTCTCTACTTCCAAGTCATTACACGTTACCTTAGGAATTTTGCCCACGATAAATTTTGACTGGGCATCAACAGTCGTCTCAGGAAGAAACCTCCACACATGCAAATGCGTTCTATGGGGAACTCCGGCTAAGGCACTGTCTTTAGCAATTTTTGCAAAATTGTGCGAATGGGTGAACGTGTAGCCATGAAGTAGCCCATGCTCTAATTTGGAGCATTTGTTTACTTAACTGTGCAGACACATAATGGCAGTGGAACATGCATTGCATAAATATGCCTTTACACTCATAGTGGGGTATATGACCATGCAGATCAGCAAAATTTGCTTTACATTTTTTTAGCTTCCAAGATTTACGTCAAGATAGCTAAAGCATGCCTGTGTGACTACAGCTTTTTGGAGGCCTGAATCCTTTTCCCCTAACTACAAGTTACGCAGGCTAATGTCTCTTCTGTAGCTATTAATGATTGACCCCCTTCCTTCTGAGTCCCTTATCTTTGTGCTTACTCAGCCTGCTCTCAAAGTAAACAAGTCAAAGTCGACAACCAACCCAATTCAGTGGCATGCATACTATGTGCCACTGCAAGCAAAAATCTTCCACCCTTTCAAATATCTTCGATTCACTTTAACATCTTACATAAGGCACTTCCCCCTTCCCAAAGAATGAGACATTTCATGTCAACTGTATTGATGGAGGAAACTTGAATACAAAACGGCTGTGAAAGCAACATAAGCTTGCTTACCAAGGTTGGGCTAACACTGAGCAGTGATTTAGGAGACTTGCAATAATGCAAAACTGTCATCTGCATATTTGTAGAGCCTGCTGCAGGAAAGCCATGAGTTTAGGCGAAAAGTAGCAATTTGGTAGACTTGAAAATGGACACAGGCTGCAAATGCAAACAACAGCGGTTGTGTAGGTGAGGAGGGAGGGGGTTGTTGCTGGATAATAGACAGATAATCTAATGGACGGTTAATCATATGCTGTATAATTGGTTCAGTGCTGTATTATAAAGTAAATAATACTTTGATGCTCTTTGATTACCTAATAAAGGGCTCCATGGCCTAATGTAACTGGACATCAGCAATCTTCTGAGCGGTCACGCAAACTGATCACTCACGAATTGCGAGTTTCATGAGCAAGTAGTGGAAACTTTGCTGCAGTTCTGGACATCACTGTCTTTAATGTCTGGTATGAGTATGTTTAATGGCATAAAAATCAGTTACGTGAAGTATTACAATATTTCATTCATAATTAAATCTACAGTGCACACTTTGAGAATCAAGAAATTTTTGTTCAGAGTCATCTGCGAGCAGATAGGATGAAAATGGAAGAATACAATAAAATAAAATCCAGTTTCCATCATCCCTCTCATTTTGATGTGTCCTTGTGGAAAAAATTGCTTTCTACTAGACACTTGATTTTTGGAGTTTTTTTTGGGATTCCTAAGGGCCAACTGTTTCAAAATTAGCATTATGTTGTATTTTTCGTTTTCAGGGCAAAAACCCTTGTGTAAATCAGTGAGTCAAATTTTCCACCATAAATCTTTTTTGGCATAAATAACACCCAAGTGGTTTCAAAGAAAACATTATATCAGAAAGTGTGGTGCTCTCTTTCTAAAATTTATAAATAGATTGAGTAGAAACTTCTGTGTAGAGGAATAGGGAAAACCTTGACCCTGTGTGTCACAAGGAGGAGGGGAAAAATTTTAATGAATGCAGCATCACATAGACTATGAGTAAGTGAAGTATCTTCTCCAGCTTCTTTTATCATTTACTACCAGTAGTGGAAGTTCTTCATTAGGTTTGGTGGTGACATTTCATTCAGTACCTGTAGAGCACATTATCTCTTCCAGCATTAGCATCAGGTCTTGAGAGTTTTGAGCAACGATTTAGTATGTCAGGTTAATGCTAACCATCAAATAACTTAGTATCAATGTTGCTCTCATGTTAATAGGTTAAAGGTTCAGATATTGTAAAGATTTTATTATAAATTTATCGATTTGTTCAATGTTGGTGAGAAATAGAGGTGGGCTGTTCACAAACAAATGGGGTCTGAGGATCGACTTCAATGGAATGGCTGTCCCTGTAAGTTCTCCGTTCCTTTTGGTCCATTGCTCCTTTTGCTTCACTGGTCCTTTGTTCATTTGGTCCATCGTTTCCTTTTGGTTGGACCTTTTGGTCCTTCTTACCATTCAGTTTGTCTTTTTATTCACTCTTTCGCTCCTTTCAGTCCTCTGCAACCATCTTTATGAGACCTCAAAAATGAATCTATGCTTATGGTGTAATTAGCGCTACTTACATATTTTTCTTGACAGTGGTGCCAGTCGCCTTGCTTTACTTGGTCATGGTCGTGACTGATGTCAAAATAAACTACTGAAATTCCTTGTCGTGCCTGGCCAGATAAGTTGGTTAGGACCAACTTTGGTCTAAGATTTCATTCTCCACCTCCTCAGTAGCATTATAGCACTGGTGCTGTGAAGCTGCAGAAATGACAACAGAGCAGTTGCTGCATGCATAGTACAGAAAATGTGGCTGAACGCACAGAAACCAATTTTTTAAATCCATACTGTTTCTTTTTCTTCTTGATGGAGTTAGCTTAAGAAATAAATTCCTTATGGTTCATATATAAAATATTTTTATTCATCATCATTTAAAAAGTTGGCATGTACTATTACCTTCTGTTTTATTTCATCCAAAATTCTTAATCGCCATCTTTATGGTATACCAAGAGCATGTAGTTATTTTATTTTTACATTCTTTATTTGCTCAGGAAATATTGATAGTAAAAGTACACGACTACCGATAAAAAAGGAATGTTGAATGAGTGAGATGGAATGGGTCCCATAAAGGACTGGAAAAGGGTGAGGGAGTTCCCAAAAATAAATGGTTTTGCCCATCTCTAGTGGGAAAGGGCATTCACATATATTATTGTGATGAGAAAATTGAACCAGGTATTATGCAACTTCACAGCAGTGTACTTGCGGTCATGGATGTGACATTACCGCTTAATGCAAAACTTCATCGGCAGTAGTATTTGTGTAGTGGTGGGCAAAATGATGAGGGAAAACTTATAAATTTCGCCATATGTGTGCTTTGTATGCTAGAATACCTTCCCCTATGTGTCTCGCCCATTTGTGAAGTTACTCCTCTTCGTACAGGCTTCTTACCTTAAACGTTTTCATTAACCTTCACAAGCCTGAAGTTCCCGTCAAGGGTTCATGGGTGCATTTTTGGGCATGGCTGAAGATGTTCTCTCTCTCTCATACAAAGTAAATCTCCCATGCGTCTCTTTTTTTCCTTCTAAAATGAGTCATACTCCTGGAAAGGGTGACCTCAAAGGATGGGCATTTTTTTAACCTGTTATATACCTTGTATTTTGATGTGTTTTAAATCCACTATTATGGAGTAGTGGAATGGTGGTATATCACATATGTCATTATTTGCTTTTTCAGTCTGAAACTTGCTCTGTCTTCATCCCAGAGTTGGATTTAGAAGTTGGTCCAACAACCCTTGGTGGACGTTTCACTACAATTGAAGGTCTTGTGACTGCCATAAAGGATCAGCTAGAAAAGAATGGTTTTATGGGCGACTCGATGATCCCTGGTTCAAGGAAGCGCTACCTGGAATTCCTTGAGAAGATGGACAAATTAATTCAAGGAAGGAGACCTTTTACCATCATACTTGATGATCCTGCTGGAAATAGTTTCATTCAGGTAAATAAGTGTAGAGAATACATTATTGGTTAAATTGAATGGTTTCTGCATTTGCCCATAGAGTTGTTCCCTTTGATCTTAGCTAAATATTCTTCTTAAAGTTTTCTTGCGAACCTGTGTGTCAAATGTCTTTTAACAATGAGTTCATGGCAGGTGTTAAGTGCACCATTTTTTACCCTAGGTGAGCTTGTAGAATGAGTTGTTAATACCATAGAAGAAGTATATTTATGGGCCCATTCTGTAACTTGGTGGTGTTATTTTCCACCGGCATTACTGTCTACAAATACATGTCTTTGGATCCTGTAATCCTGCCATGTAATGTTCAGAGGATTCATGACATCAGAGAGCATAATGATAAATTTTAAGGGCAAAGACCTCAAGAAGGCATGATGCTGAAACCAAGGCCACAACTACTGTATAATTGAGTATGAACGGATTATTTGTCACTTTTGAGTATCTGATTGGGCTTCCCATTCAATTAGCTGCTGTTAATCTCATGCTCTGCTGCAGTTATTTAAGCCATCATGGCTCATGAGAAACTGCCCAAGCCCTTGGCATTTTATCTTAACTATGTAATTTCGTGCAGTGATTTGCGTAAATCAATGGTAGTGATCAATGGGGTGGAGTTTATTCATAATCAGTTTTTCCTTAGCAATATTAACATGCTTTTACATTGACATGTCAGATGTTTGCTGTAATTAGCTTGAAAACTTAAATCAAACCAGTTGGTCCTACTTCTTTTCTGCTTAGTTTCATTACAATACTCGTCAAAAAATAATGGTTTTGAATGGTGCCACTTTGCACACGCAACATCCCCCTATGACATCAAGATAGGGAGCTAGCCTCTTGGTATTAGATGCTGGATCATGCTGATCCCTATTTCGGGAGATCGCACATATGTTTATGTACTGCTGGAAACTGTTAAGAAACTTGAATTGGGAGCATTTGAACTTCCTGCATAAAAGGTAGTTCATTTTAGTTATCTATCATTAATTATTCTGAGTCTGCCATGATACAGTCATAAAGTAAATTCCATAGTCCATGGCTATGAACCAATTAACCATTTAACAAGTATTACCTCCATAGCCTGTGAATAGGAATATGTTATGGGAGGAACTTGTTAAAATCTCAAAGATAGATGACCCCTTCAATTGTAGCTTACAATGCTTGCCCCTGTAGCTTTTCTGGATGTATAGGAATGGGGCTGCCCCAGACAAAAATGGGGCCCAGTGTAGAGTGGACTTGTGAGGCTGTGAAACAAAAAAATGTTTTGCATTTTGTTGTATGCTAAAATGCAAATCTTGGTAAAGTAAAGATGGCATGAAAATGATGAAAGTATTTTATGAAATTTGACAATTCAATCACAAGATATTTTAATAATTTTAAGAAAGAAATTTTTCTTTTGTGTATTATTGCAGATGTGTTGTTATTATCATAATAATTAATTTTTTTTAGTTAGTTTTGATTTAATAGATAAAATGGCTTACAAGGTAAATTGTCTTTGACCAAGGTATGATCTCTAATGATATTTCGTTGTTTTAAATATTTCCGAAGGTTCAACAATAATTGATAGATATGGCTAACATCATTTTCAAAACCATGAACATATATAGATACAACTCAGATAAATTTGTGAAAAAATAAATATTGTAATTTCTAAAATATTGTGAACCTGAAAGGCTAAACTCAATAAAAAATTTTGATTCCATCAAATATAACAAAAAAATCAATATCATTAATAAAGGTTGGATTTCAGTCTTCACAACATTACAGAAGATCATCTTTAGTTAGTTTCTTAATAGTATCCAAATTATATGACAAGCCACATGATGTCTCATGTGAGTGATGAATTTCAAAACTTTACTTTAAGAAATAATCTGTGGCACTATTGATTATTAATATATAATATGGAATTGGAAATAGTTTTTTTGCCAGGTGAAATTGCCCTTCTATTGGTCATATTGAATGACGAAATTGAATAACAATTCAAAATAAGTGAGTTCATTATCAAATAATTGGATTTCATTTAATGTCACTAGTACATTCATGAAGGTATTTCAGAAATGTAGAAAATTGTAGCAAGTTCTCGGACTTTCACATACCTATTTCAATCTTTTGAGGCAATATTACAATCTCATTTCTGGCAGTGGTTTTCGAGTACGACATTAGGCATGCTATTTTAATTTATCCTTACTTACAACATAACTTGCAAAAATAATACATATGCTTTGTGCAGACCAAACAAAATGAATTTGAAGAGTCTCCAAGAACTAAATCAAATTATGATCTCGGAAAGGCATTGACTGAGCTTGGAGATGCATTGCAAGATAAGTGCTTGCATGCATTTATATAATGCTCTCCTATTTACAATGTAGATTTAGGTTAAAACCAAGAAAATTTTGCAAAATCGGTATGCGGCACACAGTCTTGTGAGCTTGCTCTGTTCGCTCGTATCTGAGGGTGGACCTGCTGAGGAATCATTCTGCTACTGACTATGGAGGTGTTATCATGTTCACTCCTTACTTGATGATATGCTACATTTAGAAGTCTGAAGTTGCTATTACCAGCCCTATATTGTCCATAGGCATCTTAAGAAAAATTATAAGTAAGAGTGATTCAATTCCAACATCTTACATGAGTCTGACAAATTGTATGAGAGTGAATGGTGAAGTAATTGAACAAGTGGATAATTGTGTTTCCTGGGCCATATATTTTCAAAAGATGGAAGGGTAGATGAGGCATGCAAATGCTGGAAGGAAAGTTGTCAGTAGCATATGATGTGTATCAAGGAATAAATCGGTTAGCGGCAAGGAGTCTTGTGAGCTTGCCCTGTTCACTCCTATCTGGGGGTGGCCCTGATGAGGAGTCATTCTGCTACTGACGACGACCCATCTAAAGAGGCCAAAATTGCATTACATTTCTTGGTCTCCTCCCCACTTTATTTTATGGGTGTGAAACTGGGTATGCTGGGATTAGCATTGGGTTAAAGATTAGGAAAGGCTGTAGGCATTTGAGATTAGGTGTGGAGATTGATCTAAAAAATTCAGTGGTCAGATAGGAAGATGAGGTGTTAGATGTTGTTGGGTGAGGAGAGGTAACTTCTGGAGGGCTTTAGGAGTGGGCAAAGGAGGAGCTTGAAACAGGTAATGAGGAGTGAAGAGATGAAGGGTCATTGTAGAAAGTCATTCTGCTTGGATATAATCTTATGATATTTATTAAACTTTAATTACAGATACAGTGTAATAGTTTCAGTGTATTACAATATAATAGATATGGACCAATACCTCTAAACGTCCGAATGAATTTTACTCTTTTCCATATAAACCTACCTTAACCAGTAGAACACCCTAATAAGAATGGGAAATGAAGTAAATAAGAGTAAAGAGTATTGGAAATAAGAGTAAATATTTGCTTTTGAATGTCATTGATTCATGTATACCATGGTCATATTTTAAATCCCCAATCTCCACCTGTTCTTAGATGATTTGTATTAAGACCTGGAATGCATAGCTTAAGAATAGGAAGTTTTTGGTACCAAGCTCTTGAACAGTCTCAAAACAGGTGATTCTTAAATGCTCTACTGGTTAATTACAGGTCAGATCAATGAGACAGTCATGCTAGTGTAAATTGCTCTTGAATAGAAATTAGGGAGAAGTAAATCAGGTTACCAATGGCAAATAAGAAATACATGCCTAGAGATATCAAAATATTTCTCACGCATACTAGGTATTTTGCACTTAAGACCCAGTTCAATTGCTGTTGAGGTGGGCTGTCCATCCCATTATGGAGCATACTGCAAAGCAATTATCTGTATAAGGAAATGGATGGGAATGAGAAACACAAAGAAGGCACATTTTATGAATGTTAGAATGTTTATTTCGCTCTTTCCAACAGACTGAGTGATAGTTACACAATCCAGTATAAAAGGGGGGACTCTAAAGTGACCAAAATTCTGTAATAAGAAATTATGTATTAATTTTTCTTTTAACATTTTTGACCACCTTTGAAGTACTATCCAATATCAACACTTTCAGTGTGCGACGGTACTCCTAATTTTTACTGGTGACTGAAACTTTTTAAAAATCTGGGCACATCAAAGCAGTGTGTTCTGATGCATTGTTGTAGTGAAACTCTGTTCTATTCTCCATTTTGCTGCCACTCATGGCAGTTAAATCTTTTGCTCCCACTCATGGCAGTTAAATCTTTTGCTCCATGCATAAATTTCATAAGTGTTAGATAAAATGATTGATGTCTTGGCTGTTATGAAGGAATTTTGAGTGGTCACTATTGTTTTTGTCTTAAACCAAATCTGCATCCTTTTGACTCTGGGCTTCACTTGCTGTGCCATTTGGGGACATGGTGAAGTTGAAATCTTCCATCAGCTTTAGTGCTGCTTTGTTTCTGGATAATAACCATAGCTCCAGCTTTAATCTGCTGTAATGATCTTCAATAAAATGTCAGGATCAACTTCCTTCTGTTCTTTCGGTCAACTACTCACATTCAGTGAGGACAGCTTTTAATCAGCTGTGTGCAGGTACAGCATAAATTTTGCTGAAAAACTTTTAATGTATTAATCTTCACTCCAAATGCACCTGCAACAACTTCAGGACCCTCCACTCAGATCAGCATGTTTTCAGAATGAAAAGAATTTGCTATTATAAATAATAAAAAGAATATATATAAATAATAAAAAGAAAATGCTATTCCAGAATTAGTCATTGATTTTCATTGACCAAGTCCATCCTACAAATAATAATAGATTATGCCTCTTGAAATTCACCTTATATGGGTGATTAAGTCCCAACTTAATTGGTTTAAGGTGGAAGGAAGGAAGAAGGTAGAAAGAAATCTTTCTGTTCCTTCTCAGTTACATTTTTACTTTTTTTTCATAAGTTATACATTGAGTCAGGTGTAAAATGTTTAAGTCCTAAAGTAAATATCATGCAATGTAATATAAAACTTGAGAACAGGGAGCGTGAGTATATGTGTCTACAGCCAAGTTTAACCATAATTCAGTCTTTATGTTCAATGGGCTCCTTTGTTAGTGTTGAAATATTGTTGCTATTTACCAAACATCTCTTTCAGAATTTATTTCATCCGGAGCCAGATCCCAAGCTGAACATAAGTCATTATGAGCGTACTTATGAAATGAATGAAGAACTTGGTATAAATGATATGAAAACAGAGAATTATGGAGAAAATGAAACAAGTGAGAGCCATGGTGAAAGCACATCTGAAGTCTCAGGAAGTTGATAGTAGTGGTAAATATATAATGACCACTTTTGTATATTAACTTAAATAAAAGAGATGTAACTCATTTCTGTTTTTCATTCTCCCTCTGGTAGATCATGAATACAAGTCACTCCATCAAGCTTTTTTAGGTTAGGCAATCTTTTCATCACTTCATTTCTCCAAACTGATTCTTCAAGAGGTTCACAAATTGGATTACCTGCCAAATTCAAGGAGAAAATTTTAATAAATGCATCATAAATCTCCAATTTTGTTGCTAAAGTGTGAAACTGTTTGATACACATAGCAACAAAGTCAATTTTCTTATTCCCAACTTTTTCAGGAAGTAATTTTTGCATTGATGGTACCCAGTGAATCTCTATGGTGAGTGTACAAAAGGAAGCCTCTCCTTCAATCTGTCTCTTTCCATAATTAATGACCTGAACTTTTTTGAGACAGTTTTTAACAATTAAATTAATGTGCACTTAGTTTATTTATTGAAGGTGGCCAATCAATGAAGATTCTGCTGCCTTTTTTGTGTGATAATGCATAGTGAATGAGAATGGAGAGATATCCTAGTAAGGAGTGTTTAAGGAATAATGGAATAATCAAGAAAAGTTTAAGGAAAATCAATGTAAGTTATTCAAACATAGCAAGTCACCTGGAGTCAATAATGACTCACTTAAAATTTAATAAAAATAATGATGATAATAAAATTCCCTTAAAAAGAAGCCATTTAACAAGGAAAGTTATACAGGCTAAAGTTTAATAGGTGCTCTTGATCTGTAGTCTTAAAATAGTCATTCTTCTGAACATACTGTAATTGGATTCTAGATAAATACATTTTCTTCTTGCAGGATGAACTGAATAACATTATTTGCCTTGTAATTATTATTCTGCAAGGAATGTACAAGCCGTAGGATTTCGGCTGTACATGCAGGCTATGACACGAGCAGTTACAACTAGGCATTATAGTTGAAAATATTAATATCTACTTGAAATAAGTATAAAAGAGAATATCTTTAAAAAAAAGTTTTTTTACCTCTACCATTCTTGTCTCATTATGATACATCTATATACTTAAAAAAGAATGTTTGTTTGTGTGTCTGTTTTTTATGTAAATTTACAGTTTTATACCTATCGTGCTGAAATTTTGCAGGCTAATAGTTCAAGGCAGGAAGAAAATTGGAGGCTATTTCGAAAAGATCTCTGGTTCCAAAAAAGGGCTCTTTGGTAGTCTACTCTATGTATTGGATTTTGTGCAGGGATTTAATTTTTTGCTTTTTAACATTACTTCCGCTCAAGGTAGAGGATTGGAACTTTTTTTATCAAATGGCTGAAAGAATGAAGTTTTTAATTCTTTCAATCAATAATAATAATTAATTTATTCCGGTGGTCTTACAAAGACATAGAACAAGTCAGTAAAAAAATACAATACATGAGAAACACAAGTGTACTATAATTCACTACAATAACACAATGTCTCAACATTACACAAAATGATTTACCCAAGAATCTCACAACTACTCTATAGTACATGTGTGATAACATTTTTTCAACTGTTAAATTTTACTGGACTCTTTGCATAATTCACTGAACTCAGCCACTGTATACAAGGGCCTTGTCAATAAAAATGATTTTAAATTATTCTTAAATTTAAATATAGATAATCTCCTTCATTTTTGTGGGAGTAGATTAAAAAGTATAGCTCCCTGGTGATAAGGTCCATCACTTACTAATTTTAAGGATCTTTATTCCATATGAATGTTCAGTTTTGAATATGTGTTATGTTGATGTATATCACAATTTTGTTCACACATTTTCAGATTTTTTACATAAGAATATTATATACATATAGAGCTGCAAGAGGCATTATTTTTAAAGTTTGAAAATGAGGCCTGCTAGACTCATTGAAGGGGAAGTTAAACATGGTCCTTATAGTCTTCTTTTGTATGTTAAATACTTTTTGGCTGAGGCCCGAGTTACCCCAAAATATAATGCCGGATGATAAAATTGACTGAAAATTATAAAAATATACACATTTGAGAATATATATGCTTGTAATGGAAGATAAATATCTCAATTGAAAAAGAGATATACGTAACTTAGAAATTAAAATTTCAATAAGTGAGGTCCATTTCAAAGACTATTCTACATTGATACCCAAAAAATTTACACTATTTACAAATGATATGTTAGCACCACAAAGCTGAACTGGCTGTAGTGTGTTTGCTGAAATTCATGCACACACACTTTAGAATATTTATGGACAACATATTACTTTGGAACCACTTTTCTAAGCTTTTAATTGTAGAACGTACTTTGTTCTGAAGAATTTGGGTGGATTCAGCATTAATAAATATGCTGGTGTCATCAGCAAAAAGAGTTGTTTTTACTTCAGGAAAACATCGAGGTAAATCATTTACATAAAGAATAAATAGTAAAGGTCCCAATATGGAACCCTGGGGAACACCTATATTTATATCTCTTTTTGTTGAATAATAATTTACTCTACAGTTTTTTGATGGGTCATGACAGGATATTTCTACAATATGGGATCTTCCTTCAAGATATGACTTAATTTATTTTCAACCCCAGATATGCCATAATTCTCTAGTTTTTTTAAACAATATTCCATGATTTACTATGTCAAAAGCCTTAGTAAGGTCAATGGTTATTCCTATGGAAATTTTTATTTTCAATTGCATCTAATACATTGGTGATATAATCATGAAGAGCTGTGGATGTGGATTTATTTTGCCTAAAACCATGTTGTTGTCCATTTAGTACTCGGTTTTCTTCTAGAAATGTTATTAATCGTTTAAACAATTCTTTCTAAAATTTTTGAAAAACCAGATAAAAGACTAATAGGTCTAAAATTGCTTACATTGCTAAAATTGCCCTTTTTATGTAGTGGAATGGTTTTGCTCATTTTCAAACATGTTGGGAAAATTACTTCAGCTAAAGTAAGATTACATAAATAAGTGATGGGCTTACAAATAGAGGGGATTGAAAATTTGATAATCTTATCAGGTATGCCATCAACTCCTGAGGAAAGTTTATTCTTAAAAGAATGAGCCACCTCCTGGAATAAATACCAGGAAATAACTATTTCCTGGTATGTAACTGGATATAAAAAAACTATGTGGAAAGGCTCGTAAGATATTATTAGTTGTAACAGTAAGAGATGATGATTTTATGTTCAAGACGATTTTTTTGTGGTGAGTCTACAAAAAAATCATTAAAAATATTTTCAATCATTTCAGGGTTGGTATGTATATTCCCATCTATAATAAGTTCATGGTTGTCCATTGAACTTTTGTTTCGTGATTCTTTATTTATTATTTGCCATGCAGTTTTTGTATTATTTTTGGAGTCTGCCAGCAGTTTATCATTTGAAGTCATTTTTGATTTTGTAACAACTCTTTAAATATTTAGTATAACTTTTGCATTCTGATTTAACTTTTTCATCACCTGTTAATCTATACAGGTCATATAAAAACCTTCATATCCACTCATGTTTGAGATTTCAGGGGTCAACCATGTCTTCTTTCCAAAAGTATTTAACGTTTTATATTACTTAATAGGAAAATTTGTTTCAAAATAATAAAGGAATTTGTCCATAAATGCATTCACTTTGTCATCAAAACTACTTGCTAGGTACACATCATCCTATAATTTATTATTTAATTTGAAAGCAAACAATTGCAATTGCCTTTCATCAAAAGACCTCTGATGTATATAATATGAATCAAGTTTGCCTTAATGACTCTTGTATCTACTAAGATACCTCTATGGTCTGAATAACCAGTATTAATAACTTTGACGCAACACTTTTCTTGGGATACATTGGTTACAACTTGATCAATCAATGATTCACCAATTAGCGTCACCCTAGTACCAACTTTAACGAATGTATTAAGATGAAAAGAGTCCAATAAAGAGATAATATTTTTTACTTTTCCACAAGTTAATTGGAAAAAATTAACATTGAAATCACCACATATCAAAATAGAACCCTTCTTTTTCAATAACGCATCAAGTGCTAAAGACAATTTCACAACTATCTTTTCAACTTCGTAACTGTCTGAAAATTGCATTTTTAGCTGGTATATTGCATATTTTTCTCTGAAATCAACAATACCATATTTGCTTGACAACCAGATTTTGGTCTTTAATGAATTTGAAATTCATTTTGCTTAGTTAAGGTCATTAGGAATGCTAAGCATTGGGTTTTGTGCAGCGATATATTTTTTTTTACTTGATAAAACCACTTTTTCTCAAGATAGTTAAAATTTATTTTATCAGATACCTGAAAGGGTAAAATTTCTCACTTTTTCAATCTATTTTCTTTTATGCATTTTCCTTTACAACCAAATACACAAACAAAAATAAGTGTCAAAATGATTATTGATAACTCCTAAATGGAACAAACATCATAATTCTTTGTCTTTTCCAAATCCAATCCAAACTACATGTACATTATTGATAGTGTATATCATTAGATCAAATCCTAAATAACTTAAATTCTGTGTAACTATTTAACCAGTAAGCACTCTAATTATGTACTACACTAGTATTCTTTTTGTCTGGCTGTGCTTTTCGTGGTGATTCCCAGGAATTTATTTGTTTTATATGTAATGATTTCTCACCATACCAAGAACATCATGAACCATCAAGCATTACAGAAAAAACTTTCAAATAAAGGAATTCTGTTTGTTCTCAAAATCTTCGTTAATTGTGGAATTAAGGATAACAATGTTTGCTAATTTCATTGTTTTTTTAAATTTTTCTAATTTGGTCCATTTTTTAGTCATTTGACTTTTTATTAATAGGTATTGTTCATGGGAGATTTGATCATACTGTTAACTTGCTATCGATTTCAATTATGTAGGATCCCGAGCCATGCTGGGTAATTCAGCTAGTAGACTAATAGTAATACAAAAATAAATATGAGTGAAAAAAATTAAAAATGCATTAAAACAATAAAAACTTCAATTACAGAAGAGAGGCAATCATCTAATCAGTGGATCTTCCAACAATCATCCCGCAAAAGCCCCCTCTCCTACTCTTTCAGTTGTATCCCTCTCCTCCCACCCCCACCAACCTCTGCTTTTGTTCACTCTTGCAGCCAATGACCACATTGAAGTCTACAAATTTGCTACTTTTTACCCAAACACATGGTTTTCCTTTGGTAGGCTTTCGACTGTGCAGATGACTGCCTTGCCTTACTGTGAGTCTCTGGAATCAGTGCTTAGAGTTGGAATGACCCAGATGAGTGAGCATGCATTGCTTGTGGCCATTTTGTATATACCCAGTTTCATTCAGCAATATAATTGATATAAAATGTCTAATTCTTTAAGAAAGAGGAAGTGCTTCGTGTAAGATTTTTTCCAGATGTTGAAGGCAAATGAATGGACATTCAAGGGACATGTTCACTTGCAGCGCCACGTAGTAAGCTGGTGCTTGGTCGGTGACCTTGACTTGCTTACTTGGAGAGCAGGCTGAGTAAGCATGAAGATAAGGGACTCTGAGCTCTTGACAGGCAATCCCTAATTGCTGCAGAAGTGATGTGCCGTGGGCTAGCTGTAGTTTTGGGTCAAGGCATCTGACCTACAGGAGCTGCAGTCACATAAATGTGTGTCAGCTACATTAATACTACCAACTCATCTCCTCGCGTGTATGTTCTTTACACCGGCATTCCAGCCTTTGGCCAACAAGTGCCTAGAACAGAGCAAAATTTTTATGGCTCGGTTAAACTGACATGCAGTTCCTTGACTGACCGGGAGCCTTGTTTTGTCTACTAGTCTTAGAAGTTAAAAAAAATGGAATGCTAATTTTGGTGATCAGAAATGTCAGATGTCTCATAATGATTACATGAATGGGAATGGAAGTTGCATGGATACCATGAAGCATCAACCTCACACCCTGTTTCTTTCCTTGAGTAATCTTTAAGGAGTTAATTAACAAGAAACTGTTTTCAAACATGGAAGAACTGTAAGGAGAAATTATAAGGTGTGCTGATCTCATCTCCGCAAAAGTGGTTGAAGGCACATTCACCCACGCTATTGTGGAGTGGATTTAATTGATTTAATTGTAATGACAGAGGAAAACTTGGATTTGGGTCAGGATCACCATTCTGGGGTCAAAAGGTCAAATTTACAAAATCTGATTACACTCAATGAAACAGTTGACCTTTTTCTAGCCTTGTGCCAAATTTCATTAATGTAGCACGAATGGAAGTGTGTAAAATTAGAGGTCAAAAATAACACACCATCAACAGCATACTCTCTGCGCTACATTAAGTAGTTAATGCCTTCATTATTTAATTATTCAGATTTAATTTTGTGCCTCACATCTCGCACCTTACTCTTATAGCATTTTTTTTATAAACCTATGATGCAGTGAGACATTTTAACCCATGCGTTTGAAGAATCCCTCACTCTTGCAGTGGATGATCCTCTGACCAGCCAACACCATATCTTATGTACATGTGATAGAAATAACTTACACCGTTTCTGAGATGATATGCTTCAAACATTTGTAACAAATTTGAAACAATGATATTTCAGATGAAAAACTTCCTTAGACTGTATCAGCTTAGAAAATCAAATCAAGTTAGTTGTTTCCTTTAAATGTGCGTTTAGATCTAATTCACTGAAAATATTCACAATGTAATTGCATTACAGGTTGCATGAGTATGTTCGCCCCCCTGCTTACAGGTTTTAACATTGTAAAGAGGGAATATTAATGAAATAATAATGAGTTCTTGGAATTATTATTGAATACATGTGTAGAAAGATTCTCATTTTTATAGGTACCTCACTTATTCTTTTGGGTAGTTATGGGCAGAACTTAACAAAACCAAAGGGAAGGGCTAGCAATGGGGTGACCTCTCTCCTCATGGATGGCCGAGATTTTCATGAACTACACTGAGGAGAAGATATTCAATACAGAGAACAAATTGGTCAAATTTGTACACTGTAAGTACAGATATGTAGACAGCATGTTTTGCTGCTGAATGTGGACAATCAGAAAAATGGAATCCTTCCTAAGAGTTCTTAATTCTGTTCACAAGAAGCTATTAAGTTCACCATGGATTAAGATTGCACAGATTAAGCAATCAACTACCACAACTTAACCATTGATTATCAAATGGCAAGTACAGTTTCTCAGTTATCCGGAAACCTGCCACAACCGATGAAGTCATCCCAGCAGATTCCTGCGATCCATTCTAACAAAAGACAGCTGCATTCTATGCGTTGACTAACAGAAAGATCAAAATTCCCAGGCAAAAAATGAAAAAAGAGAACGGACATGATAAAAATATTGCCGTGAAAATGGCTATCAAACTGAGATAGTCCATAGGCTGCTGAAAAAAATCCCAGCAAACACTAACCATATATTGGTGTCACCCTTACCCTGAGAAGACCCCTCAAGAAAGTGGTGCAAAATTGCTGTTTTGCATCGATAACTTTCTAGAAATCAGCATGCATATACTCCTGAAATCAGGATGCTCCATACATGTATATTATACTCATTGAATTTAATAATGGTCTATATTCCTAGTGAAAACTAAGGTGTTATACCTAGTAGAATCCACAGCACTAAGTAACCAATGTATCTATAATAGTTTATTGCCATAAATTTCAAACAGATGGTGGATATTCTTGCTATATATTTGCTAATTCATCCCTCCATCACGCTATCCAAAGGAAAATAAGGGAAGAGCAGGGATAACCAATGTGGTTATAGTATCGATTGTCAGGCTACAGTTTGATGATGAAATGTCTTCTCCATCTATTTCAATGATTGTCGCACTCTCCTGCATCCAAATTTAGCAGTGCCTTTTACTATGTGACAGCAACATTCCATGTGTAAGTAATGTTTTTTAATGTAGATTATCAATGATATGGCCAAAATTCTTTTATATTATTTCATGAACTACCTTTTATGTGACTTTTATATAAATTATTATTTGATGAAATATTCAGGTGTTAGCCCCAATTCACATTTGTTTTAATGTCATATGACATGTTATTTGTGCTGGTATTAAAAAACATGGGCATGTTTCAATTTTTGGGAAATCAGGGGAGGATTTTTGGTTAGAATTCTGAGGAAGCTAGAGAAATTAACTTGAATTTTTGAGTGATCTAGGGACAAAACTTCTGAAAGCTCTCATCTCTTAGTACAAATGCTAATGATACAAGAAGCCTAAAGAACTTGTGCATTTTCATTCACTTTGAGGATGCCAGGGAATTTTCGATCAGTCTTGCAATTATTCGGGAAGCTGGCATAATAATGTAGAGTTCTAGACTCTCTGTCCTTGCCAGCCAAGATACTGGATATGGATAATGCCATATTAATTGAATACGGCTAGACGTATAAAACCCCTGCTCCCAGAGGAACCTGTAATACATTTATTGGGAGGCTGCCACACTGACTAGGCCATCTCAGACGACAATAGATGCTGACTACAGAAAATTGATATCTTTTCTTCAAATTATAGGTGACAATGTAATCAGAGATTACTTTTTACCAGTATAGATAGCTTCAGTGGTAATTCACCTTCAATTACAAATGAAAAACATCCTGCATAAGTAGCTTTTTAAATAAAAAAATAGTACAATGAAGCTATTCTTTTATAATTCCAAAAATTTTAATAGCAATTTACTCTATACATATAATTGATTTGTAGTAGCTTTGTTTTGAAATAAACTCAGCTTTTTCATGAGGAGTGCTTTATTTGTAGTCTTTCCTCTAATGACTGCTGAAGACGGTACAGGTCTATCTCTTGAGAGCTATCCTGCCTCCAAACAAAGAAGATCCCGAAGTTTTAATTTCTATTACATCTTACTAGCTAACCCGTGCGAATATTTTGCACAGTATGCAGCTTCTTCCTGTTTATTCCCAGGGACAATTATATGTTATTTATGTTCGTGTTAAAGGTACATAACGTAAACGGTCACACTGATTGCACGTAGAATGTAAACAATCTAACTAAACGATGTGTTAATTGATGGCACCTCCTACAGTCTTTTAAGCATGCAAACATAACCAGCATATTAGTTGATTATATTGTCAACAGATGGCACTCTATCATTTTTTAACAAAAACTTTCATTTTAAATTTTTTATCAAAAACTTTAATTTTAAAACATTTGTCTATTTTTCGTCAATAGCGGGGGACATAAGTTTTAAAACGAAGTTTGAATCATTAATTTTGATGAAGAATTAGGGGAGTTATGGCGTTGCGACAGAAAAACACCTTAGAGAAATAATATATATGATATTTCCTTTCTCAGAAATTGTTTCAATAAGCAGATACAATAAGTAGCATAAATATTTTCACTGCACTCACTCTCACATTTCATTTCAGATCATGTTTGAGCCATTCCATTTATGAGCTATTAGGTGTGGGGTAGGAGAAACATACTTTCCAGTGAACCATATAGATTTTTGAATAGAGCCGCAACTGATCAAGGCTCTTCATTTACATAATTGAACATTAAAGTTTATTAATAATCTTTCCCACCTCACAAGCCCTAAATCTATGTTCCCATGCCTTCCCTCCCAATAGTTAGTTTTTATTCCTCCACATCTCCCCCCATTACTATCACAGCAATCAATAATTAAATATTATAGTGACAATAGTACCTGATGATGCAGTAAGTCTGTGAAATGCATCGCACAAATTAAATAATTGTTGAAAAGTACTAAGCATTTTTTGCAATATGTAGGTATACTATTTTACTGTATCACTTTGAGCATATATCCCAGCAATAAAGTTTAAACAAAATCGGAGAGGTTGAGGGCAACAGCCCTTTGATTTGAAATGGATTGACCCCTAGTATTAACAAATTAATTACATTGTCAGAAATGAGGCTTTCTTTTCTGTATGAATAAGATCAATTCGTAATTACTTATATTTATCTGTTGTTCTGCATTAATAGCCTAGCAATTTGAGTTATTTCATTTCTTCATGCTCAAAAATAGCTATGGCCCACATACTTCTGACAACCGGTATTTTGTCAGATGGGGGATTATCTGCGGATACATGCAGTGACTACTGGCTTGGCTACAATTGAATATTTTAATCAAAGCTAATTCATTATAAACAATGGAGGACAATCACTAGAGAGCTGCACTTTTCCCAAATTTAACAGAGAGGCCATAAAAATCATGAAAACAATGAAAAACATTACAGAGAAGATGGTTATACCATCGCCAATGCTTGGAAGATGTTTTAGTGAAGAAAGAAAGAATGAAGCCAGCAAATGAGAGCACACCCCACTGAATCGGCAGGAAAAACATTCCTTCTCTATGGCGGACATGAACACCTGAATCTTCACTTCAAACCTGAAAAAGGTCATTCTAATGAACAGAAACTGTTGTCATAAAAAATGGAACTGTGTGGAAGAGATCCTGAAAAACCTTCTCAGCTAGTTCAATGATTATGTACTTTTAGATCGACAGAAAAAAGTGAATCATGTTAGCTAGCAAATTTGATATTTACAGTAGGTTGTTTTGTTGTTGTACATCCTTGTTTTACGCATTGTAGGTTGGGAGAAGGTAATCTTTTTCAATGAAATTTACTAAACAAATATGAGTTGTACAAATAACTCTTTGTACGTTCAAATCCAAGATACTTGCTATGGGAGTCAAGAGTAATGTATTGGCTATGCAATGGGGAATTTTCCTGTGTGACCAAAAAGTGTGATAACAATTGTCCAGAGGGTAAGTTTTTATTAGGACCTATGACTCACCAACAAACAACAAATCTTCAAGAGTTGGAACATCTTGCAACTTGTTGAATTCAACCCAATCTTTTACAAGGTTATTGGACATGTAAAGTACTCTCAGTTTCTTTAGGGCTCCAATTCCTCGTAGCTTATCAATCATGTTATATGATATCCATAATTCTTCCAGTGTGTCACCAACCACTTCCTAGTGTTTGGGAAAACAAAAGTATAAAAATAGCATTATACGAGTGGAAATTTCAATTCATACCCAGAAAGTGCAATGGAGCAATATTACTCCAAGGTTATGAATGTAGCTCTGGAAAGAATTTTTGGTTAAGTAGCAGCAAATTCTTTTTCAGCTTACATGATGGGAATCACATTAAAAATCCTAATGGTAATGGGAAAGCATCCAGAACCATTAAATTCCTCTTAAAATGAAGTCTATCACAGACAATTGAAGCCTGGCCCACTAGAGCAGGCATACTTGGCAGCTGCAGACACGAGGCATCTGAAGTCAGTATCACATTATATATTGGTATAACAGGATCTGCAGATACAACAACAAGGAAGAAGACTAACAAGGAGCACTCTTGAAGTGTTCCCCCTCCTGATTTTATTCAAATTTGTCAGGACCGTAGTATAGCATTATGTCTAACCATTACAAGCCCCTTGCTGATGTGCCCATTGCTAGGCAACTCTCATTCAGAGTGCAAGTGGGTGGCGAGGCAGGTGATGCACTGATGGAATTTCGGAGGCAAATGACTCGCAGTGTATTGTGACTGGGTCCAATTGAAAATGCAGTTTTATTGCACTATATTACCAGCCTGGTAAATTAGAAAAAAATTGGCAGGGAACAATTCATGAGCATTCTTTATAATATGAAGAAGGGGTGGTAAAAGTTGGAATTAAGAATGCAGCAAAGCGAAATATAGATATTTTGGGGTTGTGCAAGAAGAGATGGAATACTGCACAGATTACACAGGCCTACGAGGAAAAATTTTGTTTCGGTGCCTAAGATTTTAGAACTGATTTTAGCTAAGTATGTTTGGGGCACTGAATCTAAATGAAGTCAGTTTTTCTCTATCAGCTCTACTTTTTAGATACATCCACTTATCTATCAATTTTTTTATATTCAATATATTAAAGTATGGGTGATTTAATCCTACTAAGGAAAAAGTCTGAAATTTGGCGTACCGATGGTTTGGAGAGAACCCATAAACCACTTCGATGACTTTTATTTCTGCCAAGTAAATAATAATGGAATCAATCAAAACAATTGTAGCAGGTGGACTTATCCTGATTTATTCTCTGCAAGACCTGACTAAGGCCTCCACACAGATGAGCTGTCGTGGTGGTGGCCATTCCCAGGCGACGTAGGCTGCACGGCCGCTGCTGTGCACACACCTAAGCGGCCATGGAAATGCTGTATTGTTGGTGTGAGCGACAAACTGACCAAGATTGACTATTCATGTGGTATATCTGAATTTACGAAGGCATATGTACAATGGATAGTGTTTCTGATAAAAAATCACAATCAAAATTAATTAGACATGTCCAGTTTCGTCGGTGCAACCCCTTGAAGAAGTTGAAAATTGTGTGGTGTTAGCCGCCACGGCCTGCGGGCAAACTTGACTGGTCGTGTTCAGCCGCCACCACGGTGGACAGTTGCTGCTCAGGCTGCGACCGTGCCGCCTGGCTGCTCTGGTGTGTGCACGCACTGAACGCTCCATTGTAGTGTGGCCACATATCACGCCCGCCACCGCGGCCGCTCAGGTGTGTGGACACTCTTTTCTAGTCTCTGCCCTGTCCCTCACTCAGAGGAAGTGCCAATTCCAAAATTCCACCAGTTACCAGAGCCCTGTCAGAACAAGTATTGTCCCTCTGATCACCCTGCTGATAATAATGAAGGTGACTTATGAGGAGATGTCATCAATTCGTCAATGTTTCAACCAGGATGAATTAAATGACCTCACCAGAGATCTCAACCTGTCAAAAGAAGCTTCTGAATTACTTACTTCCAGGTTTAACAACAAAAATTTACTGGGACAAGGAACCAAAATTACCTTTTATCATACAAGAGAATAGTATCTGTTACCCTTCTTCTCTCAGGAAGACTATCTTGTATTTTGTCACAATCTTAGAGGACTCCTGGGAAAAAAAAGGGTCTTCCTGAATATTTTCCAGATGATTGGTGCCTATTTATGGACAGCTCAAAGCAAAGTTTGAAATGTGTCCTCCGACACAATGGGAACAAATATGGTTCAATACCAATTGGTCACGCAGCAAAAATGAAAGAAGAATATGACACCATAGCTTGAGTCTTGGAGAAGACAGTGTCATGAACATCAATGGATTATTGGTGTGGACTTAAAAATGGGCAGCTTTTTCCTTGGACAGCAAAGTGGCTACACTTAATATCCTTGCTTCGTGTGCCTCAGGGATAGCAGAGACAAAACACTCCAATGGGTTAGAAAAGAGTGGCCTAAGAGAGAAGACATTGGGGAAAAGAATGTCATTAATGACCCCTTGGTTGGACGAGAAGAAATCATCTCTCCTCCACTACATATCAAGCTGGGCCTAATGAAGCAGTTTGTAAAAGCTCTTGATAAGAACTGATTATGTTTTGCATACAGAGGGGAAAAAATGCCTAAGTTGAGTGCGGAAAAAGTCAATGCAGGAATATTTGACAGCCCACGAATTAGACAACTCATTAAGGATCCTGCCTTCATAAATTTCATGTACGAGACTGAGTAAAAAGCCTGGACTTCATTTGTTGCAGTAATCGAAAATTTTCTGGGCAAACGCAAAGCTAAAAACTGTGTTGAAGTGATAAACGAGATGCAAAACGGTTTCATATCCCTTGGGTGTAACATTAGCATTATTTTATTTATTAGAGTATTTTACTAGTTAAGGTAGGTTTGCTGAATGTTAGAGAATCTCCTCCCGGTCCTCTACCCATTCAGGGGCCCAACCCCCTCCAGTATATCCTTGCTTGCCTCAGCGTATGATCTACCCTTCTTCATCCTGTCAATGAAACCTATTCTCTTCATTCCCCTTCCCTGCTTGCCGAACATCCTTCCCTCTATCACACTCTTCAGCAACCCCTCACCCTTTACTACCTCCTTCAGCCATCTACCCTGCCTATCCCAGATTTCATTCAGAAGTTTCCTTTCCTCGCTTACCATCTCAAGCACTTCCTCGTTTGTCTTCCTTTCCATCCAGCTAACCTTCTCCACACCCACATCTCAAATGCCTGCCGCCTATTCTCGTCCTCCTTTCTGAGGGTCCATGTTTCTGCCCCATACAACGCTACGCTTCATATCAAGGTCTTCACCAGCCCCTTCTTCACATCCTTACCCAAGGTCTCTGTCATTAGCTCCCTTCTATTACTAAATGCCTCCTTAGCTAGTGCTATTCTCTTCCGTATATCTTTGCTACTATGTCTGTTTTCCTCTAGCGTACTACCTAAGTAATAAAATTGCTCTACTTGCTAAAGTTTGTGTCCTCCAACTTTAATCACAACCCAAGCTATCTTTGTCCTTGAGAATCTCATTACTTTTGTTTTCTTATGATTAATCTTCTTTCTGAATATCCCGCACTGCATTTCTAAAGCATCTACCAAAGCTTGCAGTCCCTTCGAAGATCCACTAACCTATGCCTGATCGTCCGCAAATCTAACTTACTTTATCAGATACCCTCCTGCTTTGATTCTGACTTCAAGTTCTTCCCAAGCGTCTTACCATTTCCTCAGCATAAATGCTGCAAAGCAATGGTGACAACGGGCACCCTTGCCTTACCCCGCGACCTTTTCTTGCCCACCTTGATTCATCATCAGCCACCCTCACCTGCACCCTTCGCGTCATATATAAGTTTCAGATTAGTCTTCTGTCTTGCCAATCTACTGTCTCACCCATCTACCTATATTCCCATTTTCCCAAGTGTTTCTGTTAGTTTATTCCAATTTACCCCGTACAAAGCTTTTTCAAAATCAATGAAGCAAGAAAAAACATCCTGATTATACTCTGTTTCTTACATGAGCATTAAGGTGCACTGTTTTCACAGCCACTTAGACTGTTTTCTTGAAAGTTTAAGACATTAGAGAGAGAAGTGAGGAACAAGGTGAAAGATTTCACCTGGATATTAAAACTATGGAGGACCGCTACCGAGGGAGATGGGATATGCACATGATGGCAGATTACTACTAGAGTTAAAAAGGGACTGTTCCAAAATAAATACATACAAGAATGTCATGGAAAAGAAGTTTCCGAAGTGTTCACTGACTACATGGTGTCATTGATGACTTTTTATTGTTTTTTTGTTCTTTGTAATTATATAAATACTACTGCAATTTTCTCTATGATTTTTATATTCCTTTAACATTTTTAAAAATATACATATAATTAAAAATTCAGCGTTCAGTTTTTTTATTTAAACCATGGATTTAACTTAAAATAATGTAATGTATATTTTACTAAAATGTTATATCTCTGAGTTTTGAGCTCCTTGGCAAAAACTAATGCGATATTTATATTCAGGGCATCAAATTCATATGAAATCAGCTCCAGATACCCCAGCACCAAAACCACCGTTGGCCTGCATTATTAGCAAGAACACTTAGTTATTAGTATGATAACTAAAGTGATTTAAACTGGAGGTAACAATGAAATAAATTTTAAAATTGGGGAGAGGGATAGTAAACATTTCACAGGTGACCAACAGGATATGAGTGGCTGAAATAGAAGCACACATGAAGAACTTCGAAGTGGTCCTGGGGTACTTGCCTACAAGTAGCCATACAGAGGAAGAAATGGATGACATAAATTTAATACCAGAAGAGATTATTGGAGAAGTCCTGAGTTCAGAAAAACTAATAGTGATGGGCGGTAGGCCCAAGCACTACCCTTACAGAACTTCATTAGGGTGGATACCAATAGAGACAAATTTTCACTGAGTTAAGGCATTGAGTATTCCATGGTTTGACCTAGTCTGTGGAAGTAGTAACGAAAGCGATTCAGGGCACAAAAAATTGGAATTTTTCATTTTTTTGCTACAACAATGTGTCATTTAGTCAGTCAAAAGCTTAACTAAAGTCAAACAAAACCAAGGTAGCTAACTTTTTTCACTATAGCACATCTTTTATAATTTGGTACCTTAATCGTTCTTGTGAGAACATCATCCAATTTCATCATTTTGTGCCACCTCCATATGTATTAATACAGATCATCAAGAAAGAAATCCCTTCTTACCTTGGTATTTTCATACAATTCCACTGCTTTGTGCTACCTGCAAACATCTAAAATGAATTGTTTATCTACAGCTGTCTGTATTAATACTAGAGATGGGTCAAATAGCATTTTTCTTGAATTCGAACATCGAGTTCGAATATCTAATATCTCACTCGAATATCGAAGACTACATGGGCATTTGTTAAAAGAAGATTATAAGAATGTGGAAGATTTTCAGATTTAATTATTATTAGTATTTTATTACATTAAGCACAAACCTTAAATTAAATAAAGAAATCACAGTTATTTTAAAAATTGAATTTGTAAAATGTGTCATCATGCAACGAGGAATCAAAAAAAGGACCAACCAACCTCGCGAGCGTTTGAAAATTCATTCATTTGCTTTTTCATTTATTTCCCCTGAAGTTATTATGGATTATATATATTTATACTTACTTAACTTGAAAGATGAAATTTTGTTTGAAATATTAATTAATGAATTTGTACCAGCCAAATCTGGTAGACCAAATGCTTTGTAGCATGTAAGACCCAACTGATGACTGCGAATTTAAAAAATATTACAGTTGATTCGTGTTATATATTCCAGAGGGTGAAATTATTAATTTGTGTTCTCGAATATCGAATAGTGCAATAGCTATTTATTTGGGGTATTCGGGAATTTGACTATTCGAATGTCCCATCTCTAATGTCACATGTGGAGGTGGCCCAAAATAATGAAATTGGATAATGGCTCCCAGATGAGAATGGATTCCTTACTTCCTTGAAAGGCTGCATTAAGCCGAACTTCAAGGGTGATAGAAATATACCTGGCATCAAAGAAGAGTTAAAGATACAGAGCAAGGTTGGCACTGATGATGCATTCAAAAACTTCACTGAAATAGAGCCCATGCCACCTGAAAAAGAATAGAGGGTTTCCTGGAAGAGTTTCCACAGATGAAATTTTAGAAATATTGCAATAGGCATGGGCACAAAGGAGAACACCACCTGAAGCAAAGCAGATTTTGAATTCATTTAGGGAAAAATCAAGGATAAAAAATTTATCTGGCTGTTGGATCAGTATGAGATTCCACAATTCTCTCCAGTTATCACAAGGGCATGTAAGTTGTGAAAGGGTATTAATACAATGCAGGGCTGAGGGCCTCCAAGGACTTGGGGTGCATTTGAGGGCAAAATGATGCAGTACATTCAAGAAATTATTGTAAACTATCTGCAATTAACATTTTGAGAAGAGCTGTTTTACAGTTAATCTAAAGCAGCTCCATCTAAACCTTTGCTGCACAGATATTTACATTAAAGGTATCCCTTGGAACAATGTTGTCTCGAGATGTGTAAATGTGAAGGGTAACAGAAGAAAAGAAGTCCCTACATATAAACATAACTTTTTATCAGGAATCAACACCTCCATACTTCTATTTATTCCACTACAACCTAATTATACTACAATTGAGAAGTGTGCGACTATTTTTGGTGTTGTGACTAACTACTCCAAGAATTGGTTCTTATTTCCAATTTTCAAGCCAGGCAAGTTCATGAAAAAGCTGTGCTATATCTGCTCATGTATTCATTTCTCACCCAGCTGGTCTAGAGTTCTGATTGATGCTTTCACCATTTTGGAATAAGCTTCAGTGTGGAAACCTTAATGAATCAAAAACTCAACTTACAATTCCAGTTAATGCTTTTATATAATTTCTTCCCAGAGACAGTATCTTTAAATTCTTCATTCCTCCCAGGCCAGATATCTTATCAATCATATTTGTGGATAAAGATAACTTCCTGAAAAAATAACCATATGGTAGCTGAAATTAGCAGTTCTTACATGATCAGGAAACTATTTCTTGCAATCAATCATGTTGGAGTTGCCATCCTAAATCCTGGATGCTAGATTGTTCAAAGATCTCATATTTATTTCTCGGAAACCAAGAATGGATAAAAATCTCCAATGGTTGTCAAAGCATTAACACCATACATCAGAATAATGCCATACCCTTACATTATACCAGATAAAACTAGCTGCAGTGACTTATGGGAAGATTTATTCCTTTCCAGTGACAAATCACAGGACCCATGCACAGGACACATTCACCCATCCCAACAATGGGATATTACACTGGTAAAGTTGATCATTTATTAATTCACTTTAGAGAGCTAATTCGATGCATGGTGAATTAAACACACTGTACTTTTCCACACTTTTATTCACTACAATACAACTTGTTTTGACATTTTTACATAATTTTCAAGTTTATTTTATGCATGAAGGTATTTTTTTTTCCATTTCCAGAAAAGAAAAGGTTAATTCCATATTTATAGCAATAACTATGATTATTTTTCAACATAAATTATATCTTTAAGTGCAAAACTCTCAAATCTGAGACTTTCCTCCTTCATAAACTTTTCCTGAGTCAAAAACAGGTTTTTTTAGAAGGAAAAAAAATGTTGATTTCAAGTTTTGCATCAACAATGAAGAAATGTAATGGGAAAAATTAAAGAAAGTATTTTCCATTATGTTTAACATAGGATGTTTACAGTATCTCTCCTCTACCTTTGATTGTTCATGAGATATTAAGGATAGAGTGAACATCTCCATTATCAAAAATTTGCATGCGCTACCTTGAATAATGGTTGCCACAGGAAAACAGGGAGGGATAAATTTTTTTAAATCTTCGCATTTAACTATCAATACATGTAGGTATACCTGTACATAAGAAGGATTTATTCAAAAATGGTCATGCAATAATAATTGCATCACTTTAAATGGAATGACCCTGGGCTGAAAGGGGGCCCCATTTAGGATGCAGGGATCCTAAATGGGGCCAAGGCTCATATTCACTCCTACCATGGCTGTTTATGGCAATGGAATTCCACACCAGAGACAATGACAGAGCAATCTTATTTAACAAACAGTCAATAAAATACACACTTGATCAGGTATGACTCTGGGTACAAAACTCAATCAAAAAGAGTAATGTCAACAAGAGACGCAAAAGTAAAGTTAGAGGAGGGGTGGCACAAAGAAAAATATGTGGGTGTTTGTCGATAAACTGAAAGAGCCTAGTTGTGGTGGTTTACAGGAAGGCTAATGCCTCGCCAGTGACCTACCACAAGAAAGACCAAGCCAACAAAACAGACAAACCTATTGTTAAAAAAGGGATCACATGAATAAAATAACACAGAGGTGAGTGGCAGGTGTATTTTAGTGTCTGGCATGTGCCTCTTCTGATGTGCGGTGCTAACATTTTAACAGCCATTGGAGATCATCATCCTTAGTTGTTGCATTAGCGGCTGTAGGACTTGACTCTCCCATGTATATTTCTCTGATTTAATTGTGAAATAATGCTTGTGTAGTAATTAGGCCTGATGGATATAGTTGGAGAGGGAGAGAGAGACTAGTTCTAGGGAACATCATCAGGAATCAAGCTCCTTACAGGGTAAGCGAATGCCTGGTAAACCATATGATGTGAATGTGGGGGATCTGGGTCCAAATCCAGTCTGAGCCACCGATTTTTTTCTATGGTGAATTTTGTACTTTTAAGAAAAAAGGTACTTAATCAATTATTAAACATTTGAAACAGCTTAGATTAACAATGAGATTTTAATTTGTATTCATTAACAAGTACAAATGTTTCAGCTACACGGCAAAGGAATAAGGAGAATATTGCATGAAGCAGATTTTGAAAAAGGGTTTGATATACAGCAAAGAGAAAACTAGGTAATAATTGCACAGCAAAAGTATGGGTATAAACAACTTCTTTGAATTCATGACACAGAACATAAAAA
Source organism: Ceriagrion tenellum (assembly GCA_963169105.1). Lineage (NCBI taxonomy): Eukaryota > Metazoa > Arthropoda > Insecta > Odonata > Coenagrionidae > Ceriagrion > Ceriagrion tenellum. Next base: position 28,813,942 of record OY720643.1, on the reverse strand, counting down.
CATTCAGCACCATGACTTATAGGCAATGGTAGTTGAGAGGTAAGCTGTCAAGAGTTCTCCCTTAGCGTCATTACTGTGTCATAATGTGGAATGAGTAAATGGTGATAGAGGCCTATGAAGATTGTGAGAATGAGGAGAAAGTTGACCAAGTCAGTAATATGAACTAATAGCACATACTTGGAATAACTTCCTTAATGGAGTCATTCCCCAGAGCACATAATTGGAAATACCACAGATGAAAAATCATTTTTCTTGACTGCGACTCATACCTGAATCCTTTCAAGCACCAAACTCCACCATTAGATATCTACTGAGGCATCCCTCCCCAGCAGGTTATTGCATCAAAGAAACAACATTTTCATCAAGACTGCTGGGCATTCAATAGAGATGTTTCAGTGTTAAGGAATTTTGGGACTCATATTTCTGTTTGGAGGCTTTCCATATTTGTTGATATTGCATACTTGCTTGGCAGAATGAAAAGAAATGCTCAACAAGCTCTTTCTGCATTCATTAATTGATTGTAATGATAGAGACCCTACCAGGTTGACCAATTAAGCAAATGTTGCAGGAATCACATTAAGAAGATGAATTCATTACTGATAATCAATTGATCCCAGATGATTGAAATTAATTCATTCCTGATGATGTGCCAACCACAGGGTCATAGTATAAATTGATGTGCTAAAAAAATGAAAAACAGAGATATGGTAACATTCCTAGACAATTTAATGCAAAGTCCTTTGCACACTTTTGAAGCTTACATACATATAAATAATGAAAAGGAAAGTATCAATGATAAAATTGAGGACTGCATGACCACAGTAGTGTGTACTGAAGGTCATGGCAGATAGAAATGTCTGTAGGAGGGGTAAAATTGATGAAAATCAGTCTACTCAGCTGGAAGGGTAGATGCAGTTTGCCTATGTCTGCTTTTGAATACACTGTGTGCAATGCACCTACCATTGTAACTTATGTCACGTCAGACTTGAAGAGGAAAGAGATCTTCACTTCCATTTCTCACCTTTCCCAAATTCCCTTCTTAACATCCATCTCATAGACTACCTGTTGATCTCCTTCATTTTTCGGGAACAACCACATATTGTTGTTGTGAGTGACAGCAGTGTTAGCATCTTCATCTTCAATCTGAAGACGCTGACAGCGGTGTCAGCAAAATTGTTGTCACTCACAACAAAAATATGCGGTTGATCCCGAAAAATGAAGGAGATCAACGTTGAGCACCGCAAAAACCTTCGTTCTCACATCATAGACTACCTTCCTACATTATAGAGTCCTAGGCAAATTCATCGGCCATCAACTTTAGGAATAACTACTTATGTTGTAGCAAAACCTAGGATCTTAGGGAATGATAATGAAAACAGAATGAATGACACTGAGAAAGAGGCTAAGAGGCTGGAGATGTTAAGGACAATCAACAATATGAAAAGCGAAGTCCACTTCATGAAGAAAATGGGAATAATTTTATGCATAGAAATGTGATGAATATAGGTTTACAGTCTGGACTAAGAGGCAATAAGATGATGAACATGATTCATGAAGTTCTTCTAAGAAGAAAGAGGGTATCAATTTTAGATGGGTAAAAGTAAAGTTGAATGTGTGCCACAAGAGGTGTAAAATAAGTAGCATGATTCATCATGTTAAAACTCAATGCTGATGATTATTCCTCATAGAAGTCCAACCAATTTAACTCCAAAAGTGGCAAACCCAAGAGGCTAACACATTCACATGAAATTTGAACTCTAATTGAGATACTCTATTCAGAAATCCATAAGCGGAATTAGAAATTAATGATAAAAAAATCTGTGTCTTGTTTATGCTTCCAACGTTACTAAAAGGGACTTTGCTGCGTTGAATAACTAAGACGTGGAAACAACTTCACTATGGCAGAAAGACCAACTTTAGCAGCATAGGGTTCATGACAGTTTTGCAGATTATGGCCAGTGACAATGGGAGAAAAATAAAAGAAATTAGCAGGGTAGAAAAAAATTCCGAAATGTGAGGGAGTACTAACTTCAATGACTGAGTAAGTATGGATAAAAAGCAAGAGGAACAGATCAATGGACGCAACAGCTAGCAAACTTTGAAATTATCTGTAATTACTGCTGACTCAACGCCTTGGTAATGGGGACACAAAATTCTTATCAACAAAATGGCACAAGTTTCAGTCATTACCACGAAAGCAAGCTATTTTCGGAGAATCTAGAGGATCGTCCCATATGAGCTTGATGACAATTCATGCCCGAGTATAAGATCATTATTGGTCTTAGTACAACCATTTGAGTCTTTGTGAACTGATCAAAGTGAAATATGTTTCTCATAATATAATAAACATTGGATTAAAAATTTACGTCCTCTTAAACTGATAACAGTATCGTCGGGTAGATGTAGAAGTTATGGAAAGATTTAAATCTAAGTCAACGTACTGGCATTTCGCTAGCTGAGTTAAAGAATTGTCCATTTTTTCGATTGGTGGCCATTGGAAGTAGAGAACAACTTCTGTAGCTTCTGCTGCAGGAGTGCCGTGAATATCCTCCCATCTCTTAATAGCTTCTTTGATCGTAGTTCCTTTCTAAATTGGGGTGTGGCAAAAAAATAAGTCTACATGTATAAGTTACATAAACGCCCTCTAATAATTGACACTAATACAACTGGAGGAAGGACAATCAATTATAAATATGGCAACTTACACCCATGATGACAGCTACGAATTTCAGAGATTTTCCCCTATTTAGTACCTATGATCCATCAATGATTCATATACTTGTTTACATCGCGTTTCTATGGTTACTTGAAATTTCTATCCCAGCATTCCTCATCAATAAACAACTGACGCTATCCCACGTGACTTCTAATGGCCAATGGCAGAAATCCTGCTTATTCTAAGCAGTGGTGTCCTTTCACTGAAGGAAAAGTTATACTGTGTGATTGAAAATGCCCAATAAAACCAAAAAGGATAAGGTACGTTTAGAAGGGTTGAAATAAAGGTATTTGTGGACTATTGCAGAATATAATAAAAATCATTGTTTTAGTATAGTACTTAGAGACATGGTGATATGTCGCTACAATTGAGGGTGTAACGTTTGATGCCGTGTCATGTCAGTAAGAGCTTTAACGTACAACCACCATGAGGTCTAAAATATATGCATTGTACTGTAATTAATCGTTGCCTGCTACGAGTAAGTAAGTGATTAATGCCATTTAAACATGATTTTCTTGGTGCAGGAACCTGCCAAAGGCAAGCCGGGAAACGGGAAGAATGGGAAGGATGATTCGGAAAACATCGATGAGGTAAACACGGTTTTATTGTGATTTTAGATTTCTGGAAAGATTAACTTCAGTATCATTGAGATGGCTGATGGCCTATCAGATTCATAGTGTTCAGGCTATTGTATTGCATCTTAAATATGAGTGTGTCGGTCTTGACTTCCATCGGTACTAGCTTTTCTTTCTACGAATATGTACACCCTTTTTTCATAGATTTAGTCCCTGTACGTGTTAAGTTTTAAGTTTTTGCCGTAGAATATTATCATAAGAAATAAATGTTGTGGGGTAAACAAGGTTGCGGCGCTGTATCAAAAGTAAAATATGTCAACGTCCTGCAGATCATGTTTACCGATTAATGGTGAAACGTTAATGGTTATTTGTGTGATTAGGCTCTTGCATGCATTAATGAAGTATCTTCTATTTACGAATTGTTGAGTTTTCCATTTGTTAGTCTATGAATTCACTTTGTTGTGAACGTTAGTTAGAATTCAGGATTCATACTATTGTGTCTAATCTAATGTTTCCTGTAAGCTAGTGCCGCGTACATTTCAGTTGTGATATTGCCTAATAGGCCAGGTCATTGGGAGATGTTTCGTGGCTGTTATTTCTGCATCTTGTTAGCTGTGAATACAAGTGGAGTTGTTAATAAGAAGAGGGCTACGGTCGTGACAGAGCTTCAGTTATAGTCCATATCTCTATGAATATATCACCGTTATAAATTACTTTTGGACACTCAAGTATGATTTCGGAACATCGTGTGATGGATATATAGGTATAATCTCTTGATTTTAGTGATTTCGAGAGTAATGAAGCATATATATCCTGATATTTGGCGGTCTGTGTTTTTATTTTGCTGAAATAAATTTAAGGTAATCTCAGCAGAAGATGGGAATTGATAGTGTTTTTAAAGAATCCAAACAGTGTCGTAGTAGTGATGAATTGTCGTATTTTATTCGTACATATAGGAATGGTCATTGGGCGAAGTCTTTTGCCTTGTGCTCATGGAGAAAATGAAGCGTTTTGATGCATTAAGAAATGGTTTACTATTTTCATAATGTAAAATACTTTGGTGTTTCTAAATTTAAGGCCCAGGAATTGTGCTTACCCTGTGTAACTCATGCATTCATAAGCAGTCAAGTTATATGTCCTGCACAGCATTGCTAAATAATGGTTGTAAACACATCTGCATTGTATTTTATTGCTGAGAAACCATATGTTGGAACAAAATACAGTATTTATTGGATTTTCTCTTTTTGCATCATTCTCTGTGCTATCAATAACACTTGCACTCCTTGAGCTGTCGGCAATTTAGGTCCACGATCAAAAGGATTATAAGTGTGTTTGTCACAAGTTATATCTCCGGCCAATTTTTTTCTGTTAATATATTGGCTGAAACATCATGACCTCGACCATAACGATCAGAATTCATTATTCTGTTTTGGCTAATTTGTGTCATTCCTTTCCTTTTTATTGACTGAATTTAAAATTGTTTACCAAAATTTTCCACTTCATTCTTTTTCTCTGTTGGGATTTAACCTGTCCTTTAAATTCTTCATCCTAATCTTTACAAGTGGGCTTTCCAATGTTTCCTGCTTTATCTTTAGAACTGATAGTAACTGTGCACCGTCTCTTGAAATCTATGTTTACTTTTTTTAGTATTCAATTATATTACTCAATAGTTCTCTGCTCAGTGTATCTTCGTTGCATCAATCTACATATTTTTGAAAAAAATCTCTCACTTCAGGAAACATTGCATATTTCTCTAACTTAAAGGTTACTGTTCAATCTTCTTATGAAGGTCATATTTACCCAAAATGCTGAATGACATAACCAAGGGGTACTCAAGTTTGCCTAATCATCATTATCTAGGCACTATTTAGGCCTTTTTACATGGGATATAGAATTGCACAATTTAAAACAGCATTTTTTCAATCCTGTGTGCAAATATTATGGAGTTAGAACAGGGGCTGTTTTGCCGTCTTGCATTCATGCTTGTCTTCTTGCTTTTCTTTGCTTTATGTGACTTAATTTGAAATGCACGTTTGTTGATGCATCAGATTGTGCAGTTATGTGCCCTGTATAAAACAGGCTTTTTAGTAAATTACAGAGCTAGGACTGATGGCTGTGTTTATCACGGATGTACTTTACGGAAATAACTCATTAGGTAGCTCAACCGTGATGACATATAAGGTTCTAGCTAGTGGGAATCAATCATGGGTGTGCCTAAAGGTGGATGGAAGTGGCTCATACCCATTGCTAGTGTTTGATCCTCACATCCTTCAGGGCTCAGGTGTTGAGGTTTAGGCAGTATTTAGCTGCCTACTTGGCACTGTATTTAAGGTATTTTTAAAAATCACATGCACTTACCCTATTGCACAGTCCTGTGTATTTTTTCTGTCCTGTTGTTGATATGTGACATCAATGTCGAGCTATGGAATTAGTGGCTTTAAATGCCAGTGATGGCAAATAGAAGTGTGACAGCTGCTCTGAAGGTTATTCCATGAATCAAGTTTTTTAAGATGCATTGAATTTTGAACCAGTGTTAACTCTTATGTAGCTATAGCTATCAACCAAATGTACCACTACAGGGTAACTTTGAGGTGGGATAACATGTTAATGAGCTATCGGAAATGAAAAACGTATTGAAGGGAAGCAGTTTCTCCAATTATGGCTAAACTTTGTGAATCTTGAATTCTCTTATCTTGGTCTTACTAGAAGCCGTGAGTGTCCTGCCATAATGTTAGGGGATCTAGTTGAATCGTTATAGTTTCACTCCCGAAAATATTTATTTTGGGAGATTTCCATTGTAGTCTTTGACTTTTGCCATTGTATGCCTAAGGCTAAGTTTTATTATGATTTTATTCTTATGCAATTGTTCATTGTAATGTTATTATTGATTTTTTATGCAACATTACATTAATTAGTTATCTCTCTACTGTTATTACATGTGTTTCGTTGGCTCTAGACTCTAGGTTGGTGTTCTCTGGCTTTGAGCTTTTGATCGAATCATTAAATCATTAAATAATGGGCTACTTCCTCGACATTCTGAATGTTTCCACCTCTCCGATTCCCTTGTCCCAAAAGTCATGGCTAATTATTTAATGTGTGAAGAAAATCTGCACAGTTTTTTTTGTTCATCACATTTTGATCTGCTGGTAAATAAAATATGGTAACAGGGATGCCTTAAATTGTTGTTATTGGTAACTTATTGTTATGTTTACTTGGTGGACTCTCAAAGTCTATTGTATAGGTCAGTAAGTTAATGGGTGCCAAGAAGTCCTTTTATAGGCAACAAAAAGGGAGCTAATAATATTTATTAGACTATAACCTTTTTTTTGAGCCATATATGATCTGATATGTAGCAACTGGGTGGAGAAGATTGTAAGAGTTTGCTTATTTTCCTACTTTTGGCTTTAATATTTTTAATCATTCAAACTGTGAAATCATTTCAATTTTTTTAGACTTGGGATTCAGACTCATTGGCTTAGGTTACGTCTGACTTTGAGTCAGTGATTGAATTATATGTTGAAGATATTGCATCTAGTTACTGAAAAATTCCTGATATAAGGCAAGAGAATCTATATTTATATGCCACTAATAGGACTATTTGATTGTACTTTTCTGAAAAACTGGATGTGTTTTTATACCACTATGTATGAACCAGTATCAGATCCTTACATAGGGCCGTAAGCAGGGGCAAATATGGAAGACTCCTGCTGCTCCTCCCCATGCAATTAAACAGTTTATATTTTCCCCATCCCCATTTTGAACTGCTCTCTTCCTTCCCTTGAAAACCTTCTGCAACCATCTACTTTGGCAATGTAGTATTTTCAACAAAATATAAAGCCTTTCATGGAAATCGTCCCATTGCACTGTGGTGATGGAAATCACTGTTTTCTCTGCCATTTTTAATCTCAAAATTTGAGGACATCAAATCCATGATGGTTGAGATATTGATGGGTGTATAACCTGTAGCCAACTTTAGCTTCTCATGGAATGATTTTAATTGTAGTGACTTGCTTGCATAATGTCTGGTAACGATCACAGTACTATCTGGAAGTCGTCATGTCACCTTCTGATTAGTATTAGGGATTGGTGAGGACAAACAAAGTTGCTAGTAACTCTACGAAAATATGTAAAAATTCTGGCATGTTCTAGAGAAATAGGAAAGTAGCTATTGCTCTAAAATGGGAAGTTCTTTATTATTCACTCATCTTGCAAGCTGTATTGCTTGATGAGTTTGAAACGTGGATCTTCAGAAAAGCTGATTGGAAAAGAGTACAAGCCTTCCAGATTTGGTGTTTGAGGCGGATTTTGAATTAGGAAGCATTGCCGGTAGAGAGGGAGCTACTGTCCCGAGAGGAAAATCTAGGTCTAATTAGATAGGCTAATAGGGAGGTGCAATGGAACTAGCTTCAGTTAGATAGCAGTTGTAGCACTTCAAAACTCAATCATATCATGGATGTAGGCTTATTCTTATGCCATGTTTCATTGCTGCAAACAAGTGAGATAGTTGGTGTGGATAAATTTCTTCCCTAATGACTGGTTTCAGCCTCCTGGTTTCCAAGATCTATTCCATCCTAAATTATATATGAAAATTCGCCCAGCAAAAAAATATAGTGAACTCTAGATAGGGGAAAATACCATTGGTTGGAATCATTGTGAAACCTAAAATATGGTAACAAATATTGATAATTTGGAAAAGTTGTTGTAGGATGTATTAGTGCTGAGATAAATCCCCCATCTTTGTTCAAAATGACATGAAACTTGACAGAAGATAGGGAAGTGAAAATCAGCATAAGAAATCCCAAACGTTAACCTATCTGTAAAATATCTGCTGCATAAAATTGTAATGTTAATGCATCATATAAAATTTACTCTTATTTAACTCTAGTCATGTTTCATAGATCTATGATAATAATTTATTCATTTTTTAATCAAAATAAATAAAAGTATTTGGATCACAACGTATAGGTAATCTCTAATTTAGACGTTTCTGTAAGATTTCGAGTACTCCCTGAATACCAAAATTTAATGCATTCTTAGGTAATGAAATTGCTTCCCGTCATTCATCTTTGAAATCGTATTTTCCGTATCCTCTCTGTCCTATACCCGGAAGAGGACGATAAACGCTGAACATCTGTGGAAAAAATACAAAACATAGAGAATCCGAGAACATTCTGTCAAATATGACTGTAGAATCGTGTGGAAAACGTATTTGTAAATTGAATGTCTTTTTTTAAGGCTACCTATCGAATGCATGTGTTTTGACAGCTCCATAAGTATCTTTCATTGCAAAAAGCAGTGATTCGCCAATTATTTTGTTTCTTCCTAATGAATAGTCATATTACGGCATGGGTTATCTGTTCCATTGCAGTGGCGAATGCTTCATCCGAATGCGTCATTTTTTTTTTACATAATATCGGTTTCATTGGCTGGTGCTGAAACCTTCGGTAGTTAATAGTTGCTGCAGAATTACTCTCGAAATGTCCCAGAAGGCCCTTGACGAAGTTTTATTGGTGTATAAGTAGTTTTTGAAAAAATGTCTCTCTCCCTATTTCTTTCAGCCTCCAGTTATTTTCACATGCAGTCGCTGGCTTGGAAGGCGACTAATTTCATGTGGCGGGAAATTCAGTAGTTTTTGCTGCAATTCTTTTCCCGCTCTTTTAATCGTATTTGTTCAGAGCTGTCGGAAGTGCACTCCCTTTCCTCTCGGTCGGTGGACTCTAGGGTCCTTTCGCTGGTTATTAGATTTTCTAGGGATCGATCCACGCTCTCTGACGCAGCACCCGCGCGATTCGAGAAACTAGCGAAAAAAACTTTCCTCTTTTACTTCGTTTCCATTGCTTAATTAATGTGCTCCGGAAGGTGAAGAAACATTTCATGGAAGTTCGGCCAATGTTATATGAGAAAGAGCTGCTGTGTCGTGAGTTAATATTTTTTTTTACCAGTTACTGCTAATTAGGCCCCTTTTCTCATAACATTTTCAGTTATTTACCTAATCAAAGGAGTGTCTTTTTCACATTCTGGGAAGTGGTATTGCAGGAACATCATAATCACTTTTATATTAATGCTCTCCCCTTGATTAGTTTTTAAAAGAAATATTTCTGTAAAGTAATATAATATACTTGTTTCTAATAAGAGTGTGATAGTGCGTTGTGGGTTGTCAAAGAATGTGAAGCAATGTTTTCCCCGTGGGGCATGGAAATACCCGAATCCTTCGAAAGGAATGTTGTGTTTGAGAATAATTATTTGATCATTCTTTCCTCCATGAATAGGTTGGAAAAGCTTTTGGACATTCGATGGAGCGCGGAGTGCTATTATTATTTTATTTTGCTATGATGTATGCTCTAGCATCGCTTTTCGACTTTTCAATAGAAATGAATGACGTCTTTCATATAGCAATACCTCAGTCATATTGCATTTATATTTATGGAGTTTGCATGTTATTTTTTGGACTGACGCGTTGCCGTAAGCTGCGCTACTGCTCTGCGCGACAGTGGTTAAGATTTTTGAAGAGATATATTCTCGATATGCATGATTTTTCTATCATATTTGTCCATTTTAATTAAGATTTGGTCTTTCAGTCACCTTAAAATGCTCCCATGCTGTTTCCATGCTCAAAACTTTCGCCTGTCGTTGGGTACCACAATGTCAAGCGAGACCGTTGCGACTTTATTTTTTAAAGCTTTTTGGCCCATGCCTCGCATCAGTCCAGAATTACCATGGCCGTCGACGAGGAGATGAACAGTAGTAATCTGTTTTATTATCCTGACTTTTCGAAAGTTGTTAATGCCCCGACCTTTCGTGCCGTAAAGGTTGCGCTCCAACCTTATCGATGTGTGAAAGTTGGTGTGTTTATTTAAGCGGGGATGGCTTGTAGGACGTGTTGTTATTTTCGCCGCTTGTGTCTCAAAAACACTTTTGTGGCAAACGCACATCACCTATGCTTAGCATTGACATTCTTCTGCACCGTTTTTGGTGAGTGTTTCCGATCAAGCAGAAAATTGGGTTATTATGGGTAATGGAAAAAAAACTATTCTGCCGCAATGTAATTGTACCCGAATATGACGGTCGAAGATGTAGGGGAAAGCCACGAGACTACTGATTGGTATTCCCCCGTCGTCCCAACTCGTTTTTGACTTCCCGCCTCGTAAAAATTATCTCTCGACCTGTCTCGTCTCAACAGGAGCTCGCCTCGCTAAGAAGTGAGAGAAGCTCGTCCATCAAATGACCGGCCTATCTCCCTCGTCTTGCAGTGATACTGATAATGGTGCTCTTATCGCTCGATTATTCTGGATTTTACACCTGGATTTACTTGTTTGATTTAATTCGGATGTCGGCGAGGGATTTTCAATCTGAGTTAACCATTCGCTACGCATTTTCCTACCGTATCTTCTTTCTCCCATGAGTTTCAGCAGTGGACAAGTCTCTCATTCTGTGATGCATTATCGTTTATAATTATCGCTTAAATTCTCAATCCAATCCTCATTTCTTCTGTACGGACGGTTATGAGTTTCCCTTAAACTTGTTACGAATAGCAAGTCATAAGTCATACTGACAATTAGAGAAGCACCATTTCTGTTATTATTAACATCATCGTCAGTTAATAGTGCGGAGGTTTATCAGCTTCGGTTCTCCACTTCTGCCTCTCAGATAATAGCATTATTCCTTACTAAATCTTCGCTTTAATATCCAGTGTAATTTTCCCGATGGAATTATCCTCGATCTTACTCAATAATTATTCGTCTTTGTTTTCCCTTATTTCAGGTATCCTTTCACCTTTACCTCTGTCCTTGTTTTACCTTTTTTCAGGGTCATTATATTTTTTCAAATTTGTTTAGTAAGCCTCATTTACTCCGCTGAGTTTTTATTGAGCATATTTCCCCCCTTAATCGTAGTGATGCTTCTTCTTTGGTCATTCACTGCATGCATTCATCGTATTAATCTCCTGTATTACATGTTCTTTGATTCCAATTCTTCTTCTCTTGCTGTTGCTGTCCGAACATTACTGCCGTGTGAGAGAATTATCCATGTAATTGCTTTAATGTAGGTGGTGCTTCGATTGAATCATTACGTTGCACATACATCTATGCAATTGTTCGCTTTGAAGTACGGACACAAAAAGAGGTAAATATACAGGTATACTTCGACAATAGAAACAAACACCGTAGCTTCTACGCAAGCGCCGGGCTGAAATCAAAGGGAAGAGTTGGATCGTATCAAGCGTATCGGCATTTTCAGTACACAGATTTGATTACGCTGAGATTAGTTCGATTTCATTACACTGATAAGTGTCGTGCAAAACCTTCAATTTTTATATATTTATTCATTTCCGTCGATATCTTCCAACTGACAGAAGTCAAATCAGAATATTCACCTCGTCTTCAAGCTTCAATTGCACCACATCCCGCGATGATTTTGTCCACAAAGAGAGAAGCGATACAGAGAGGATGTCTACCTAGAAAATTCCGTCAAATCAATCTGCCCTGATTTTTTTACTTGTAGTTTTACCTTACTTTTTGGACGAATCTCTTGCTGTATTAAGCATTTAATTTTTAGGGATAAATGTTGTTGCCGTCGCTGGAAAACAATGCACTTGTGAATTTGCCTAAGGGATATAGAATTGGCTTTAATTCGTGGGGTGGTAGCAATTCCCGTCCACGGTCTAGCTCGTGATGAGGAACGCATCTATGTTCCCTCTTTATGGTTTTTGCGTGGTGCACTTGAAAGGATTCTCAGAGCACTTGTTGCCGCCGCTCAGAACTCGGCGAGGACCAAACTTGCTAAGGAACCCCGCAGCTGCTGTGTTCGAGGTGGCTTCTCCCACTGGCGATGTATGCGATGGTATTATTAGGAATCGATGTGCCTGTAACGATGCATCAGAAGACTTAATGATCATATTATATGTATGATGTATATTTGTAAAATATTATCTTTACGCTAGTATGTCGAGTAAAATGTTTTCAGTTGTAAAAATGACGTTTTTATAAGAAAACCTTTAAACCTAGAATTAATCATCCTTGCTTGAATAAGAGTTTGATAGCCCCCATCATTAGTCCCTTTTTCTATTCTTCCTCGAACAGTGTTCGTCTGAACTTGATGTAAAGCTAACTACACTCGTGTTCATTCTATACATTTCTAAGATGTATGAACTATTCAAACATTTCTAGTGTTTGCCCTTGCCTCTCTAATATTGAGTTAACTCCCTTTTTGAGATGAAAATATTTTTTGAGTGGAATTTTTGCGAATTTTCTAGTATTCTCGAAAATCTGGAGGTGCACAATGCGTTAAAAATTAACTGATTACTGCATTGAAAATACCGATACATGTACATATCGATTTCATATATACCTAGTTTTAGTCCCACCCCGCATTTCCCAAGTGGCGGTAATCCGATTGAGTTTTGGGGAATGCCATAACAGTTTCGACCCCATATATCCGGTCATTCGCTGGTATTTGTGGTCACCCATAATGTGTTCATTCAAAGCTGCATAATAGGGTATCGCCTTAGTTCATTCGTGGTTTTTAAGCCTAATGTTTGCCATTTACTGATAAGACGATGACTCAGGAGGTGTTATAACTATTTCTGTTCTTGGTTTTTCTCTTATCTGTGTTATTGTGGATTCCTTCGCTCTGAATAGGCAAGCCTCCAGAATCGGGTGAGGTGCAGAATTTTATTCCTGGGTCGATAACTAAAATGCTAAATGTTTCGTTAGGGTGCTTGTATTTGTGAAGAGTAAGGGTTCTTCGTTTACGTCGTGTCATCCATTCCGACTCGGAAACCTTTCTCAATTTTATAAAATTCATTTTTAAGACAAAATGCCCTAGGGGAAATGTTAGTCTCCCACTTCATGTACGTCGATTATCGCATGCAATCTGAGAATCGTTAGGTGTTACAATATTTGTCTTACCACATACTTCTCTTTAACCATTTCGCATGCGACCACGACAGAAATGTGCATGTAGCTACGTAAATGATAACGCTTTTAGGAGCCCATGAATCATGCTTGCGTATCTCAACATAGTAGGCTGGGTTAAAGAACTGTGCCTTTGTGTTTTTTTCTTTCTATAGAACGAGAGCTGTTTTTGATCAAATCACACCATGCGTCAATTACAGTCGGAAAATGCCGTCGGCGGAATCATGAAATATGTATTTCGTGCTTGAAGTTGTTACTCTGGCCACCGTATCGAAAATAAATTATTATTACTGTTTTTATTAGGAAAGGAAAAGTTATTATTGAAGATTGTTCGGGTTTTCCACCGGGTCGAATTATCCATCTCTGTTTCATCGTCGACGTTTCAATATACGAGTTGTCTAACGTCATCAGGGAATGTCGTGGTCTGGTGCTAAAATCATCCCTCTCATCTCCATAATTTTCCCTAAAATCATCCCTCTGATGATTTAAGGGAAAAATTTACCCTCTTTACAGTTTCATTTGCCGAAGTCTGTCATTATTGCTCAGTCAAAAATCATGGTATTTGAATTGTAGTATGTTAATGCTTTGCCTATAGCATGCATGAAAAATTTGCGTGTTCGCATGATCCCATGATTATGGAATTGATTCATTGTCAAGTTTGGAAGTCGTGAAATCTTCCTGCAGGAAGTGGACTTCGGATGTATCGGGTGACGAACTCCTAGAGGTCGCTTTTAAAATTCGAGGGGATATCTCAGGGTCTGAATTATTCTTAAGTAAGATTGCCATCCCGTCTGGAAACACCATCATTTCGCCTTATCTCATGTCGTGTTGATTTCTCCTAAATTTTTTTCCTTACTTTTGTTATTGCTGGGAATATCCTGGCGTATTGTAGTAGCATGTATACTAGTAAGTCCCGTTAAAATAATTTAAGCGTCTCATGCTATTTCACGCCACTTACGGAAATCATTACATGACTACCGAAACTTGATCACCTCTAATTTTAACCTTTTTTTATTCGTTCCTTTCTTTTTAATTATTGTTGCATCAAAGCAATTCATATGCTTATCTATATTATTATCTAAGTGTTCCTTACAAAGGTAGCCTTTTGTGTTGGAATAACTTTCATCGTTGCCAAGTTAAGGATGGTGTGAAAATTGCGTTTTCTTTTCTTTAGGAGTGTACTATTTACTCTTTATGTTTAAGTCTTCGAAACGTATTTTGATTAGCACTCGGTGTGTCGGAGTGGCAGGCCAATGAATACAGGAATAGTTTATTTAGGGATGCGAGTTACAACTGAGGGCATTTGTGTCATCGGGGAATGGTGGAGGATAGGTAGGAGAGGGTAGGGATCTTTGGAAATGGAGGATGGGCGGAGAAAAACCCATCGTCGGTGTTTGCGTGGTTTGCTGATTGAAAGGCGCCTTGAGGACCATCATTTAACCTCCCATCCAACTAAGTGCAGTACTTGGAAAAACTTTCTAATGGAGAGAATCAAAAATAAAATGGAAATAATATAGACTTGTCAACAATATTGTCCTCAATGCATTGCAAATTCCTTGACATATGTGATTTTCTTTCCTGGGAAACTAGGAAGACTCCTTGAATTTGACAGTGGAATTCCATCGGCCACCCTGTTCCTTCTTATTCTGCCCGTTCACGGAGTCGCTCATGCGTGCAGCCCACTCACGGTGCAGAACACGGGTAAAGGCGCCTCTCTAATGCGGTTGTGAATTCGTTTAAATGCTCTGGCAAACATTAACGTTCTCTGGGCATAGTTGATAATTGTGATGTTTTTTTGGGTTATTTACTGTCGCTGCATTTATTTGGCGTATGAAACGGTTTGCGGCCTGTTTCCGAAGCGCGGGATCTCCCGCCTCTTTTAAGTCTGGAAGGGTGATTTTTCGTTCGGGCGAACGTCATGCGCACGCCCGCTGAAGTTGAATATCTGAGAGACAGGATTCCGTTGTCCTATGGCAATGACAGCTCCTCCGCCAATCTTTTTTGTGTTTATGAAATGGACCACTGTGGTTTCGATTTGTCAACTTCATCGTCCGTCGGGTAGACCCAAAATCTCAGTTACCCGTCAGAAATGGGTGCGGGATGAAATTTTTCTCCTCTGTTGAACCCAGGGCTGTGAGGTTTTATGTTTTTTTTTATAAAGTAGCGCCCGTTGAGGCGACTGAATGAAAGTGTGTATGCTTTGAGCGTGCCGCTTCTTGAAAATATTTTGAAGGTGTATTTGCACGAGAGGAGCTCTAGGTGCGGTGGAGACCTTTTGTCAGGCTCAGTTTGTCGGCCCTTGCTTTAGCGCATCCTCTGGAAAAATGTTCTGGAATTTCGGAAATCTTGGAAGTTCTGAGAGATATGTGGTTGAGCAAGTTCCGACGTGAAGATATCGACATTCTGTGAGGGCGTCAAGGTCAAAGAAGGCCGGCGGTGCTCGAGTTCTGGAGCGCCTGCTATGTTCGAATCCTATCACAATGATAAATTCGGGCAATGGAACCAGGAATTCAAGAAAGTTGCTACCAATTCTAACACTAAAGATTTTTTCCGGCCGGATGGTTGCGAAGGTCGGCAGCAGAGTAATACTGCTTCCATTTCTGGTGGAAATAATCGTCGAAGTCAAATCGCGTGTGCGTATTTCCTATTTGATAATAACGATCCTTGTGGATTTGAAAAATGGCGTATTTCTAAATAGCAGACATAATGTTATATTTTTTAATTTTAAATCCATTTAAAAATGGGTTATTGTTTATAATCATACATAAAATTGTAGGAAAGATAATTTTGAACATTACTGGGAAATATCAGTTTTCAGCGCAACCAGCTGAATATACGGAAGGATTTTGAGAAGTTGAATTATAAACACTTACAAAGATCTGGAGGAGAAGAAAAGGCAGGTGTTAGAGCTGCTAAATCCACCATTGACCATCTATTTTATGTTACTCAGACAATGGAGAAAATGGATGACAGTCAGTCAGGAAATCCAATTCTTTATGTCTATTTACAGAAAGCCATCGGCAGTGTTTCTCTCGGTAGACTATGGAATAGCATGAATAATATAACCGTCAACATGAATGTCATCTAAGCGTTGTAATTTTTTTCTAAAGCAGTACCACAAAAAATAGGGAAAAGAGCATCATATGAATTTACAATTACAAAGGATTTTGAACAGGGTTGAGCATCAAGATATACTTGGGTCAAACCCTTTAAAGATGGAAAATGTAATGTAAAGGAATGGATATCCCATTAAATAGTAGTAATACCTTGTATTCACTATGGTTTGCGGATGATCCGATACCAATAGCCCAGGACCACGGTGACTTATCTTACTTAAACATACTAACTTACATCTTGCACGTAAACTAATTGAAGAATGCAAAAATTGCGGTCATGGAAGTGAATATAAGAAAGACTCGAAATATATGCATTGGCGGAGCACGAGGGAGCATAGTGCCAGAAGATGGACAAGAAATACAACACTGCCAAGAATAAGGCTACCTGAGTGTTAAAATAACTCAGAATGGGACCCTGGATAATGCTATTGAAGGAAGAAATTTACAAAGAAAAAAGGCTGTATCCATGGTGAATAGTATATCGTTGGATCAAAGTATATCCAAAGCAAACAAAAAACATAAATATGCGTATTATATAAAGTATCAGCACATTTGGGTGTGAGATATGGCAGATGATGGAGAGAACCCTGGCGAGAAGCAGAAAATGATCATGCCCTGAAGGATCCCCCGGATTAGCTCCCGAGCCGTTTATTTCGCAGTCGCACGGTTTACGAGCTGGGATATCACGGAATTTATTTTACTGAGCTCTTACTCCATTTTGTAACTTTTAATATTTATGTTTTATATTTTTAACTACCATATTTTACTCCGGCGTGGAAAATACAGGTATGATGTGTTGAAGAAAAAATATTGTTTTTACTTCGTTCCATTCAAGACGTGAAAAATTTCACGTGACACGCATTGCTTTTGGGAACGTAATTGTGAATTGGAAGGTTAAAAGAAATCTTAAAACGGTGCCGCCTCTTGATTGGCTGTATGCGAGCATTAAAATGACATAGTTAATTGCAAGTGACATGTAGCATAAGTACTAAAAGCGGCATTATTTTTCCTCATAGATTTGAAACATGAACTTTATAGCGTGCGTAGATGTTGCATCTCAAGAAACTATTATTATAGTTCATGTGCGTATTGTAGTTTTCCGCTTTAAAATGCTGCGTTTCCGCTTCGTACGCCTTGGAGAACTTTTCGAAATTCCCTTGAACTTCGACAGAGAACTTTGACCTTCAAAAACCCAGACACTTGAATGACTGAAGTTGGCTATTAGTCCATTGTGCTTCAAACTATCAGCATAAAATTAAATATACAGCTATTTTTTAGTCAGGAGCCTTCTCATAGTCATTGTTATCTTCAGCAATCATCCATCCGAAGAGTGGTTTGCTAAGGCTCTCCAGCATCTTATTTTCAGCTTTATTCCTTAATAATATCATCTTTATATCATCCCTCATAATTCGCTGAATGTAATCTGTCCTTCGAAAGGTGTTAATAACTTAAGTGGTGCAGATTCATTTGCCCACGGAATTCATTCATTAGCATTTTCCGCGAATTTAGTTGTACCGTTTGAATTGTTGCTTCACGAGGACGATCATGTGTTACTTTTGTGCTGCGATATGAAATTCTATTCTTCAATGATTTATTTGAGCGTGCTCAAAGATGAATGCAGTTGACGTGTTCCCTCCGTTACTCATCGTTTTTCGTACCATAGTTTCTCAGTCGATGCCTTGCGACTAAAGTAACTGTCGTTAATCTGCTTTATTCCATGATGTAAATAAAACATCCTTCCTTTTGAATTTCAACCGTGTGTCCGTAAAAGAGCCTTTATCGATTCGGTGTCGCAATACGCTTTTTTCCTTTTGATATTGAAGTACGTGGAACTCAGCGTTTTCCCTCATTTTCCTCTCAAACTACTGCCTCGGTGCTTTGAATGTGGAACTTAAATGATCAATCACCGCAGAATTTTAGAAGTGCGGAATGTCGTGTGCGGCCGTAGAGATGAATGGTAGACTGATTCACAGCATATTTGTGCATTGATAGTGACGACTATCCTTAAAATAGATGAATAGATCCGTGGTTTTGTGAGATCGAGATAGAAACTAGGTTAGCGTTTCTCTCTCCTAACCCCTCGCCATTGTTACATCCGTGTAAAACAATTTAACCGTCGCTGTCACAAATTTGGTTACCTATACATGCATATCGATCGAGGTGAAGGAAAAGTTAGCGTAGGATAGATATGTGCATGTGTGGAAATTTGTTAAGATTACAGGCTGGCATCGTGGTCGAAAAAACCCACCGCAGGAAATATAACGAATCGGAAGTGGGTGTGAAATTCCTGCAAAGCCAGCTTTGTGGAAATTTTTGAATACTCGTTGAAGACGATGAATATGGAGTAAATTTTGAGGAACCTACGTAAATATTCTGGAGAAGTCGTCTCATTGTTAGCATCTTGGGGATGTCCGGATTGTGACGGTGACGATCGTTGACGATATTTTTTTCCGCGCGTGGGTTTTTGGGAAATTATCTTCTTTTGATAAATCGGGTAAACGTTTGTAGTTATTTAATCTAGGCAATTAATAAACTATTCAAAGAGTATTTTTAAAAAGTTTTTCCTTAATGTCAGTGTGCTCGTTTGAAGAAAACGGAGTTAACGATTTTTAAAAATTTTTAGTAGATATTTAATTTCGTGGCCTCGTCTAGGAATAGCGTCACTCATAGCTTGTAAAAACTGTGAAGTCTTTCCCAATACCTTTAAAGATATTTCCTTGGTGCAAAATTACTTTAGTTCATGCTCTTTATTTGGTGTTTTATGTTTCACATGTGGTCAGATAATTTTGCTGGGTGTTAATAAACTGTAGAATAACGTATGCGCATACCTGTATGTCACCATTTCACCTCCCAAAACCTTACATATTTACACGGATGGTGACCTAACACCCCCTGCCACACGCCCATTCGGCGGCTCGCGGGGTTTTCACATCCTTAAACAAAATTCAGAGTAGAATAAAAGCTGAAAAGTGGTCTCTATTCGGGCCATGTAAGTAGTTAAGCTTTTGCAGAGTTACGTTATTTTAGAAAATGCCAGAATTTTCGTTGGACCTTAACGGAGTTTGGAATCGCTTTTGGTAAGTAAGCGAACAAGGTGGAATGAAAAATATTTTCATTGAAAAGATGGACGTCGGACGATTTGTTAAGGCTAAAGTTCCAGTAATAGGGCTTGATTAGCGATGAAAGGAATTAAATTATTTGTGCAGTATTTTATGCAATTTCTCAGCTCGACCCTCGAGTCTCCTTATAAATTCTGTACTTGACGGTAGGTCTTGCGACTAGCTGCCTGATGTACGATTGGTTTCCGCCTGGGTCTTCTGTAGTATCTCCTCTTAATCTTATTTTGCCCTAATCTATTGCTTTTGAAACCTTTCATTATATTCCTTTAACAAACATAACATCTCTAATACCTACTCCCATTACTTATCCCCCTTACTTCCTGTATTCTCCGTTACTGTGCTCTCTTTAGTGTCGTGAATGCCCTTATGAGTGTACTTTTCGATGGTTTAAAGTTATTCTCTGTACGTCTAAGCTTTCTATTAATCATGTTAAGGGCATAGAAAGCATATTGGTGAACACATTTTCAGCTAGACGCCCGTTTAGTCTGTGACAACTTTTCCCAGCGTCCATGTTAATGGTATGTAGACGATAAATTCGTGCTGGGATGAAATATGTAATTTTTTTTCGACTTTGCACATGGTTCATTCTCTGTACAGTGTCAGATGCCCTGGCTGCGTTTGAAAGTTTCGCGCGAAGGAGCTATTCAAGTAGAACTTCAATGCGATGCGTTAGTGTTTCCCCTGAAAGTACTATTCGACATCGATAGATTGAAATTGACTTAAACGTTGAAACCTGGGTCGTGCATTACAGTTATTGCAACCAATTTATTACAAATTGTTGGACATACATTTAGTTCCAAATATACGTTATCACACCCGAATTTACGAATTCGTTCCCTTTAAGCATTCCATTGCTTACAAATACTTCCGAATCCCACTTGTCAGCCTTTTTGTTTTCGAAAGACTTATCCGAACACACCTCTCCTTTAAGCTCCATTCTCCACCCTCCATTCTCTAAGGTGAGAGCTGAGTACGGGCTAAATATCTCAGGGATAAATACACTACATACGAAAGCGAAACTGTGGACCAGGGCTTAGGTATCACACCAGTCATGGCAACAGCTGGGTCCCGCATCTTTTCGTTGTAGGCGTTCCAACGCCTCTTTAATTTCTTGCATGGTGTTGGGATCGTTAATAAAGGCACAAACACGTACAGGAGGTGACATCCATCCATGACGAGCTTTGTCCATCGCTGGCGGAGGTCGAACTCGCGACCCTCTATCCGGCTTGACCTCTTCCGGTCCAAAGTGGTCGCCTTTCAAGAAAAAAGTCGTTTGGGTTAACAGATTCGAACCCGTACCTCCCAATAACTGGTCAGGTGATTTGGTCATTTCCTCCTCCAGGGTGTCCAGCTCTAAGGAAAACCGGGAAGACCTGGAAATCTCAGGGAATTTTATTTTCACTGGAAATATTAGGAATAGCTCATGGAAATATCGAATTGACTCTGGAATATTCTGTGGTGTCAAAATAAAAAACAGCAATGTGCCTTTTTCGGCAGGTTGCTGAGTCAATTTCCCCTGTGTAGTCGAATTTTGCATTCCTGTAATCACCGAAAGTAGGTACAATGTTTTCTATATTCTTATATTGTGTTCTTATTTGTCATAGTCTGTAAATCACTGGCTTAAAGAGCGTGCCTTTATCGGCAAGTTGCGAAGTCAAATTTCCCTTGCGTTTTCGCATTTAGCAAAATGAGGAAAAAAGTCAATTCCTTCAGTTTTTTAAGTTGTTGATCATTTATATCAATGCTATTCGTAGCGAAGTCTGGCTGTGATATAACCTTGTTCCTTAAGCACCAGCATGAGAATGTTTAAATCTAAGAAAGGGTGGTGATGTGATTTTCTCTCAAACCACATCAGAGTTTTGTGTTTATTTTCCTCCAAATGTGCAAGTTTAAAAATAATCCTTACGTTGAATCACCCAAAATCATTCCGATCATTCTCTTATAATTAACGATAAAAAAATCAATATTTTCTCTGGAAAAATAAAAATTATATCTGGAAAACCTGGGAATCTCAGGGAATTTTCAAACGCCCATCTACTGGACACCCTGTCCTCCATTTCACAATAATTCGAGGCGACTTGCCACGGGGATGTGTGCGAGTAACATGCTCCCGCACCGCCTACGCTCATATGCGGCGCATTTGTGCCTGATGACATAGTCGAGTGCGCACGAACGCATCTTCTTCGTTCTGGAACGACTAGCAATTTGTTCAATACCCATGGCGACATTTGCTTTCAAGGAAGTAAACACTTTAACACATGTATGGAACATTCCTTTATGTTCTTGAAGCATGGGACTACATTTGTTCGTGAGGCGAGAAGATCAGAATCATTGCAGAGATGGTGTTACCGAAGAATGATGATGATATAGTAGAGTCTAAAATGATGATGCCCTACGGAGAGCTGGGGGAAAAGAGGCTTGATGAATATGGTTGGCAACCAGTATTACCGTTTGTCTATCTATAAACTATAAAGGGGGTTATTATGAAGACTTGAAGAAATGAAGCGGTTTAATTTTCGCAGTGTTCTAGTGATAATTATATAAGTCATCGAAACTAGTTGGAAAGGGGACAATCTAATGGTGAACTGCCAAATTTTTAAGGAGCCTTAACGCGACACTTAGTTGGATGGTGTGCAGTTCCGCATCAAACCAGTTTTCGGGTCCTTAATTGCTGAAAGTGAGCCATTTAGACAATGACGCTTATGAAGTGGAACGTTGTGACGCAAACGCGTCAGAGACATAACCAGGAATCACTTTACGCATTAAACAATTTAAAAAGGAAAGCAGCCTACTTCATTGAGGCCGATGCGAACGAGCAGAGAATGTAACACGTGTGATAGATGGACCAGGTTAGGAACCGCAAGGGACTCAGAGAATACTCAATAGGCCAAGTTTATTTAAATAATTTTGATCACGCGAGTTTCTGAATTACACCGATGATGTTATTACGACTCCGCTCTGCATCATTAGAACCGAAGGGGTCGACGATATGTATGTGAGACAACTGTCGAATTGATGAATACGGAAATTGCTCCTTCACACGCACCGTTTATAACTTCTGTAAAAACAGTGCGAGACACTAAACCGTCACAGCACATCTCCATTGCCTCTTCCAATCCATTTTCCGTCCTTTTGTCGTTGTTTGTGTCCTTAAATTTCCTGTCGCACGCCCCCAGGGCGGTTAGCTGGTTAATATGTAGACGTAGATGTAACACCGAAGTGTGGAAGTTCACTGTGTGTGAAAAGATCTTTCCACTCTCTCGAACGGGTCCGTGGATGGAGTGAGGCGACCGGCTCCCCAATCCTTCGCGCCGTGCGGCTGTGCTCTCTCGGCGTGAATCGATGGCTCGCTCCCAGAGTTCCTCGCGCGCTCCCCGGAGTGCATATCAACACGCGCTTGCCTCTCTCGGGCCTTCATCCTCGGCAACGTATCCCCTGCCCCTCTCAATCCCCTCCCTCCACTTTACGAAGAGCCACTGGGGGAGTCACTGGTCCCCCTCACAGCATCTCTTATCTCCTCCCCCCTCGTGTTCCCCCGCCCCCCGCAACCTCCCTCTCTCGGCCCCCCCACCCCCTCATTCGCGTCCCGTCGCTCGGTCCAGCCGCCGTGCCACCACCCGTGCTTCGCCGCGCGCGCGATCTTCACTGCTTCTTCTCCTCCCTATTCCGCGAGTGAGATGCGAGGCTGTCATTAAAAATGCACGTGCACACCGACATGGAGGTAAGAGGTCTCTTTTTATTCCATCATCTCTTTTACTTCTCTCGGTCGAGTCCGGGGTCGAACCCCGTCCGTCTTCGGTGTCCGTCCGTGCTCTCCTCTCACTCGTTTCTCTGCCACGTTCCGCCCCGATGCCGTCCGCGTGATATCTTTTGGCTTCCTGCTCGATGTCGGGTGCCGTACGCCGCCCGTCGGATGGGACGTTTAGAAGTTTTTACGTCTCGTCACGCCCCCTTTTGTCCTTCACGAGACAGCTGGCAAGTTCCGACTTCTCTACGCCTTGCCAACTCACAAAAACACGTAGATGCTTGTTTTTCCTCTTTCTGTTACGCGTTAATAAAGGCGTGAATGATCCCAGAAATTGTGCGAATGACGTAATCTCTTGTGTTTCGAGGCATCTTCTTTTTGTGTTCTGCGCAATATTTTTAACTGATTTCGGAGAATGAGGTGTGCTGCACCGTTTGTGAATAGTATCTCAATAATGTACTGGAGTAGTTGAAATAAGCGATTCAACTATCCTTGGAATCTGAGTATAGTCATTAACTGTTAGAATTTATCGAGATGAGGTAATATCATCTTATACCGAGTTGACATCCGTGTGTCGTTGTCATCATACTTCTCACATTCCCGTGTGTTTGCTCGTAATGCATTTGTCGTGAGTCGTAACGGTTCAGGTTTTCGTTTCTCTGATATGTGTGCATTTAAGTTCTCTGAGCTCGTTGGAATTAATCCACCGTTTGATAACAAGAAGGATAGTCGTGCGTATTACTGGTGGCAAAGGACAATTCAAAGCCTTTCCTCCGGCATGAGTTTCTATCTTCTTTATCTCAGACGGTGGAATGCTCTCCGATAAGATTTTTTTCCTGTAGATAAGATCCTTCTGCTCGTATTCAAAGTTGGTATTATTGTTCCAAGCCTTCGATCTTGAACCTTGATTGTGATACTTTTCATTCGTGTGGATATTGTGGCAATAGGTTAACAAGCTTGTTAGATTGTGGTTTCAGATCCCATCTAAATGTATTACCTTGCAAGATTTGGTGGTCCGTATGGCCTGTAGCGGGTAAAAAAATACTTGGTTTTGTCACTGTTGTCGGGGATTTTAGAAGCCATTAGAATGCTTCACGATGTCCATGAGTAACAAGTACTCTGCTGTTGTCCGTGTAGAATGTGGTAACTACGTGATTCCGGTCATACTGACATATCAGACTGTAACAAGTATTTTCTGTTGTTGTTTTTCTACTTTGTATTATGCCCCACGTTATGGGAGCCAAAAATGTAAAAGGTATTATTACAAATTAATACGCGAAATGCCACACGTTGTGGATAAACATGTAACACGAAAAACTATTGATTATTTTACCTGGAAAGAAACCACGATTGCGATATCTTCTCGTACCTTATATTTTAATTACTTTGCCCCAGCTTGCTCGTCGGAAAAGAAAATACATGAGACATTGCAGGTTTAGAGATACGGTTGCAATTTACTTGACAAAATGAAATATTCAATTTACAGACAATTTAAATAATCAAAATAATTCCTTATACCCTTAGGTCATGACCAACTGTATATTCTAATTTAGACACAAATTTGGTATATGAATAATTATTCCTTCTTTTAAGTATATTGTCTAATTATTTGCCACACTTCATCACTTAAACTTTTCACAAAATCCAATTACTTGATACAAAGGGATACCAGTCACAAACTTATTTCTTGGCCAATTAAAACCTCTTGCCTTATGGCTTCTTGTATCTTATATGAAAATAAAAGTTTATAGTTACAACCCAATTATTCGACGACACAGGTTGGTTTGTCCCTCTGTGGTCTGGAAAATCCTCTCATCCTCTGCGTGGTGTTCGTCCTTGGCGGGCCCTCAGCTTTTTGGGTCTCGTCCTGTTGTAAAATCTCCCGTTCCTCTCCTTAATTCTAGCTCCTTTGTCAATTCTCCGTTTCTACGTGGGCTATGTCTCGCACGATGCCACACTCTGGAACTTCCCTCTACCAAAAACTTGCGTGCTCTCTTTTTCCACGTCCGTTCACTGCGAGGGTTTGATCTACCCAGCCATTTGCGTGCTGTCTTTGCACGACCGTACACTCCGACGGTTTGCTCTACAATCACCTTTTGTTGCCGACGCTTCCACTCCTCAGGTCTATTGTTTATTCTCAAAATACACAATATGGTGGGTCCCTTATTGTTATTATAAACCATGAGGTGGTAAAAGAAAAAATGGCGAGGCCAGCGTTATGTTACAAGACGGTGTATAAGACTTGCTGAAGGAAGGGTTGGGGAATGGTAGGCGTGCGTTCCGGGCAACTCGCTCGCAAGTTATGGTTAGGAAATAATTATTATAGAAAGTAAAACGCTGGTGGGATGAATGTAAATATAATTAAAGTCAGCTGTAGCGAGACCTTGAGGGAACGGATGTCAATGAAGAGTTATGAAGTGGTCTTAGATATTGTTATCAACCACCTTATAAAATTCTGCGGCCATTCAAGTCCTGCTGGAATCTTAGCCCTAGTTGTTACAGATTAGTTATTGGGAATTAGCCTTATAGGTTTTCCAGAAATAATGTTTACTTTGCAAGTTTATGTTGTGATTTTAGGTACTCATCGTATCGGTATTACATCCCCGGTTCTCTTATTCTATTTAGCATTCCAGGTTTTCTCTTCCTGCTTTTGTTTTGTCCGTGACGGAATTCTTGTTTAGTAGATTGAATTTAAAGAGTTTTTGCTTCTCCAGTAGCCGGGAAACTACTGTCCTTTGTCGACATAACTCCTATGTGCCTAGGGACTGGAGTTCTTCACAGATTGTGAAGACCTCCAGTCTACACACACCATCTGTGCTTCATTACTTCCTCATGCTACACTACATCTTGCCTTGCACCCGACCCGGGATGTTTTTTTACATTGGCCGTACGGCGTTATTTAATATGGAAACCCCATGTATGCCTAAAAGCCGCTTTACGCGGAACATTTTATTGTGCAAACGAATGTATAATCTCTTGCATGAGGAAAAGTTTACCGTGTAAATCGGCCAATTGTATAATTGTCTGAATGACTTAACGGGAAATAGAACCTGCTCTATTTCCATTCAGTCTCTGGTACATTCTATGACAAATTCGTTTGTACAATAAAATGTATCTTGTAATGCGGCCTTAATAGATGAGCCGTAACATCTCCTGTGGGGCCAACATTCAATTTCACCGCTTATTTATTGTGGCTCTACCATAAGGTTCTGTCGTTACACTTTTGCGTGGAAGTGTCACTTACTGTATACCTCTTGAAAATTGACGCTATTGAACCGAAAATGCATGTTTTAAAAACAAATATTCTCAGAGAAACTTCTGTTAGATAACAATATCTAATTTAAGGTTATATTTTGTTGTCCTGATGACCAAATGCATGTTTGAACACATGAAACTGTGGCGAATTGGAGCGGGAAGGAGAAAAAAAAACCTTTCTGTTACAAATCGGGAAATGAACACGTGCATTTCCTATATTTTGATCGAATATCACTTCTTGAAGACATTTTTTGTCCATTTCCGAATTTGTTACGAGGACTTCCGCAGTTTTTTTTAAATTTCGAGTTTTTCAGGTTCTTACCGCGTTGCCGCATATTGTTGGACTATTGTATTTTTCCACCAATGTGCTGTAACCCGAAAAATTCTAAATTTCAGATCCGAATTCATAATTCGTGAATTTCTTCAATGTTGCTGTTGGCTTAGTGCTATCTGTCACCGTAACGATCTGATTATTCGATACCTCTTCTTATGAATTGTATTTCGCTTTTTTAGTTCTATTTCATGCCCGTTGTCCGTTGCGTTAATTCATGTCTTCTAGGAGGATCTCAGGTATCTTCTTTACTCGCCGTTAATTTTGATTCATAATTGCTGGGGTAGGATATTTATGGGTTTTATGGGATTAGGTGCTGGGATATGTATTTAAGGTAAAATCGAGGGAAAAGCCCCCAGAGGAAGACCCAGGAATACGTTCATGGACCAAATAAAGAGGAAAGTACTTACGTAAAGCATCCATAAAGTAAGAGACCTAGCATTAGATTGGGAAGGGTGTAGGGCTGTAGTCAACCAATCTTGGGATTGAACAACCAATAATGATGAGCATATTTAAGTCATCTGCTCATGTCCATTTTTCATTAATTATTAACTGCCTTAGAAGTGAATTATCTGCCAAAAAATTAGTCCAGTCTCTTATCAGTTCTTTTTTCTCTCTGAGTTCTACCTCCACAATGAGTTTTGAGCTATACAAAGCTCACCTATTGGTTTATTTTGGAAGCACCGGAAGAATTTTGTTTTCCAATTTCTCTACTTTAAGGCGTTGCTTCCTCTTATGTTTGTTTATCACATTCTTTGAAGAGTATAGTGAAGTTATGTTTCTCTCGCCTGTCAGAATTAGCACATGTTCCCGATATCCTGTACCAACGATGAAGTGTTGTATTTCGATGAAATAGACGAACCTCGGTGGTTTCATTAAATGTTTTGTCTTGTATACAGATAGTGTGAGCAGGGGTGTTTTTTCTCTGTTTGTCGCAATGAATTCGAAGAAATACCTCGTAGTTATGAGAACTGAGATAGCACCAGATATAATCTTAAACGCAATACCTCAGTGATTGTACTCCCGCTGCTCAAATTGTCCTTGGGTTGGCTGCTCGCGTCTCAATACGAGTCCACCTTCTGACCTACCTCTGCTCAATGCTTCCGCTTCGATGAACAACAAAGGTTGCTTTAACAATCCTGTTGTGAAACGTTTCTTGGACCGAGAATCAAATCTCGAACCCTAGGCTTTGCGGTATTTTGTGATATCCCCCTTGGTTCTCCAGGTTTCTGACTCTCGTGACTGTGTTGAGGATTAATGTGAGCTGAATGTCGCGAGCCATAACAAGGGCATGACGGTATTCCCTTTGACATGGCAAGCCAATGGTCCCGTATCCGGTCATGTAAACCATTTTCCTTTGGCACCTTTCAAGGAGAACTTCCTGAAGCCTCATCATTTTGGCACATGCGGAAGAAAAAAGAAAAGTGCATCCTCTTTCCTGGATTCGGAACTTTGCAGCGGCATTTAGTTGCATTCCACTGGCTTTAATTTTTGAATTCGACTCGAAGAAACTGGGGCAGCCGTGAAGAACTTTCCGCGGCTCAAGACGAGACCCCCTGGAGGGCTGCTGAAGTTCAGGAGTTTTGTTCGGATGCGCAGATACTTTCGCGAAGCAGTCGTATCCCGTTTTTGCTTTCCGAGATTTTTTCACTTGCCCAACTCGACCGCCTCCATCGGTTTTATCAGTGGTCGAGATTATTGGACCCGACTTCTCTTCCCTCCTCATCCAACCTTGATTGCCTCCCACGCCACTCGGTGTGCTTCGCCCATCCATTCCACACACTCCTCCCTTTTCCCCTCCACCCCCGCCCCGTTAATCGGCGCGATGTCTTGCCGTTAATCTCAACTCTACACCCCCTCTCCCCCGCAGACCTCGGAATCTCGCCACAAAACGCAACTCCTTATGCCTTCCCGCTCCCCCCGCCCGCAAACGCTGCAAAAGTGACAAATCCTTCAGCACTCCTCCCGTCTGTCATATCGGAGATGCCGAGATTAAGCGGACGCCGCCGTCCCCCGTGGCCGTCCATCGTTTGGACCGTATTTAGTTTTTTGCCGGCGTTCGATCGGGCGCCGATCACGGGAGTCAGCCTTCGACGCGCTCAGCCCTCGCTCGTCGGTGCCGCTGTCTCCCCTACCCATGATCGACTGCGTCAAGAGGACGCTGTGCCGCTTGTGCTGTGAGGTGAGAGTGTGGCTGCGTGCTCCGCCTCCACGCGGATGCAAATCCCCATCTGCTCCCCTCCCCAGCCTCGGCCTCTCACCACACCCTTTTTACAAGTTCCGCTCTGGAGAGAGCTCTCGAAAGCGGTCGGCCGACCGACCAATGCGGACCGACCCGCGCTATTATGTCGGTGGTATTCCGAAATTTGGAAAATAATCACAGATGGATTGATCATACTCACGACCTCGGCATATGAATGCCCCTGATTTTAGTAAGTATGTTTATATATAATTATAAACAGGTCGTTGCGGGTGGTGAACATTGATTTAGGTATTGTATTCCCTATTTGTTGGGCTAAAGGTTTTATGTTTGCCGGCAGCATTCAGATCTATGCAGGAATCAGTGAGCTATCACCGATCATCGTAGAGGTCCTAGGTGTTTGGTACCCTCAGCTGCCAATAGCTGTAGTGTTTGGTCAAGGTACTGCCATTGTTTAGATTGTCTCTTGCAGTCCAACGTAAGACGTTAGTGTTGTATAAAACTTATTTTTATTCGAGATCGGATCCAAATCTCATACGTTTTAGTTGTCAGACTGGCGAGTTAATAACCTGACTAACGTGGGCGGCCATTCGAACAGGATGTCATGAACTCAGTGCACGAGTGTTTTTCGTTTTGCTAATTTCCTTATTTGAAAAAAGATTATTGACACTCAGATGAGGCGTCTATGATCTGGAAATCACTGTTGGCTTAGGATTATGATTTCTGTTCCATTGACCGTCAGGCGAAGGACTGTTGACGTATTGCTCAAGTATCGTGTCAAATAAGATTACCCACTGGAGTAGGTGCCTTGGAAATATGTTCTGGTAAGGAATACCTCCATCCGGACTCGGTTGAGTTTATCTTCACTCATGGTCTTTAAAAGCACCTGTACACGTGCCCTTTGTCAAGGAATGCTGTTTGTGTTGAGCGAACGATCATTTAGCGTTATTCACCATAGCTAGGACATTTCTTCCCGATTCTTTGGAAGGAATCATTACCTGGAATTCTCAATACTGTTGGGTTTTGAGATTTCTCATGCTTCTTTTCAATTCTCATGCATATTCTGTATTAGGTTGTGAAAAGTTCACTTTTCCTGCTGTAAAGTATCGTGAAATTATTTTGTATTTACTTGGGCAAGTATTTAGCAGTTTGTGGTATGGTGACTTTAAGCCGTAAACTCGTATTATACGACGCATGTGGTATTAGCATTTTGGCATTGGATTTTTAAAATTATTATTTCTATTAAATCTGATATTTCTATCTCTTTAAGGCAACGCTCACTGTATTTCGTAGGTTCTATTCATAGAAAAGCTAAATTCTGTATTCTTCAAATGTAGTTCTAACTTGTTGGCGAGTAATATGATTCTTTAACTGCATTCCGTGGTGATATGCTACCATTTTTGGAAAATATCTTGGTTATATTGACCATAAGTGCAAATATATAAAGGTAATATCGACCGATGTTGTCGGAAGCACTCAATAACCCATTTATACCTCAAATGGTTAGTGAAGAGTAATGGACAAGATAAAAAAGAATACGTTAGCTCTAAGGGAATCCATATTTTGCTGTAATTCCTTTTGTAAATTTTGCTGTGTTAGCACAGTACCAGTGTTTTTTATTGAATCATTGTGCCTTGCCAAGTTGGCTTGTTTTTATTATTACGTTATTCCGAAAAGAGTTAGGAAATTATTGCTGTCGATCATTCCCAGCGTGGATGTTTGACGGAACCTGATTCCTCAGGTGAATAGACCATTTGATGATCTAAAAATAGATTTTTAAATTATCAGTGAATCGAAACGATAGATTAAATGCGCTGCCGTGGGTGATAATTCTTGCAGATGCTCATGGCGCATTCTGGATATTCGATTCGGCCGACTTTTTTTTGCCCTAGTATTAATTTTAGGCGGAGGTCCGTTTTACATGTTTTGTCATGTTTATTTAAAACATTTATTCGCAGATTGTAAGCCTTTCCTTCACTCACTATCAATTTTTTTACTCGACGGGTTTACGCTATACACTATACACCTACGCTATACACTATACGCTATACACCTGCATTATGGTAAATGTGATGTATTTTATGGAGATAAACGGTTAAATGGTGAAAAATAGATGCTGGAATTAAAGGAAGAGTTTATCGGCCGTTGTTGGGAGTTGGCCGGCTTGGTTAAGGAGTAGAGTCGAGGAATGCGGAGAGGCTTGTGGCTGAAATGGTTTTCCTCCTCGCTGATGGGCAACTATCATGCCCTCAATTCTGGCGGCGTTTCAATTTACCGCGTTAATATGCCCTTAAGGAAAGAAATTAGCGGCGATTTCCTTTAAAATTATATTTAAATAAGTGAATGGATTACAGTTTCTCTCTTCGTTAATATCATAGAATTGAACAGAGGGTTGAAGGTTTTTTGAGGTAGTGACAAATGGTGTAGATTGTAAGGGGGAATGGGCGATGGAGATGACATACGATGTTATACGATACTACTGGAACAGATAGGACTAGTTCACCTCTTTGGCCTTGTTCTCAGTTCCCATCCCACGATACCCACGCGCCACAGGACACCTCGTAACGCGAACTGCCGGCTACACGGATACCGCCTAGTAAATGCCCGCTTCAGAACGCCCTATATTTCAATTTGGAAGTATTGAACATCCATCTAATTTCCATGCTTTAATATCGGTTTTGAAGACTTAAGTTAGCTATTATATTGCTCATGTAAATATCATGCACCTGTCGGCAGTAATAACATAGCCTACCTAGCAACAGAGAGACAGCGTTTAAATTCCACTTTTGATTACCATGCGAAAATAGGATTTTTTCCAAAAATCGGACAATGTTAAACTATTGTTAGCACCGTATATAGCTGCAGAAGTATATAGCGGAATACATGTAGGCATATAAAATGTTTTGAATTTCTTGCCAATTGAAATCGTTTAGTCTAAAGTTGATGCTTAAACTGATAAAACATGAGAACATCTTTATCGTTCTGCTATATTTAATCAGAGATGTTAAATTAATAATTTTAGGGGGCTCTATTTATTATTGACAGTTTTTCTATTCAAATATCAAATTTATTAGTTTTCTAGAATCATCTTTTAAAAATTCTCCTCCGCATTACTAATTGTTTAAGTATATCTTTAATTTACGGTACTTGAAACATATTTGAACTCAAATTGCGGTGCATGAAAATATATGGCGTGATCCATGCGGGTGTAGGGAAGACTTGTCTCTTAGGGTGGCCTGAGCGAGATAATCTCTAACATAAAATTCCATGAATTTGGCCTCATCATGAATAAAGAGATCTTCTTTTTCCAATGAGAGTATATCTGCATCTTTCTATTTTACTTTTCGAAATGTTTGCAAAAAACAGCCATTGTGCGTGGGAAATGGTACATCATTATATGCACTCCAGAAAGACTTTTTTAAATTATGTTTTCCTAGCGCATAGATCTCGACAGAAATTTAGCAGTGAATGCTTAATCACCTATTAAAAAATCACTACTGCGCACAGCTGTAATTTTTACGGACTAGCAAAGAAATCTTCGGTTTTGAAAGCGTTTTCTCCGAACGGCTTGAAAATACGGATTCACGCTTTACATATATGTATTTGGTTGATTACTTAGACTTTCGGTAATTTAAAACAGTTTTTGCGGCAGCAATGTTCAAAGATTTGCTTCACGTGTCTTTCATTTGCTAAAATTTCACAAAATATGAAAATAGTCTCCATTTTGACGAAAGAAAAATCTCGCTCTAGGTATCTTTAAGCTCAAAAGTTGCAGTCGTAAGTACGACCTAGTACCCGTAAGACAAAAAAATCTTAATCAAGTTTTTAAACGGCAGTTCATTTTTTATCCTCGTTGAGAGTTGTTTTCATTTAAAATTTCTCTAATTCCTTGTGCTTGAATTGTTAATTTGTTGAGGTTTAAGTGAGGTGACAACAACTAAGGTTATTTGCTTCATTTAAGTACGGTTTGTTAGTGAGAGAGATCGTATATGGGGGAGGGTGGATAGATACATGGCGTTGGCAACGTAAGAGGTTGAATGAATTGAATGGTCCTCCACATAAGTTACCAAGAACGGACTGAGATTTCTTTGAAAAAATGCCGGGATACGAACTCAGGACCCCCCAGGAAGATTGGCAGCCCCTCTTTTGAGACATCACTACTAACCCGATCCGAACTCGAATCGTGAGCTACCGTATGCGGTACGTCGTCACTGCTCTCATGTTTACGCGGTGGTTTTGGTCGTCGAGATATTCCCGGCGATCGCTCTGGACCACCCGCCATCGGAGGCGAGGCGGCGCACAGTGGTCCTCGGCCCATGTATTTCTGGGACATGAAAAGATCTTCTCCGATCAAGATGAAATTTTGGAGTATTCAGGTTTTCGGGGTCGCTGAATACAAATATGATGCCAAAACAATTGAATTTTTCCATTTAATGTGAAAACTTGCGGATTTCAATTTTTGCAATATTTGTGCGAATAGATTTTATTTAGTGCAAGTAGGACCAAATTAATTAATTAAATTTAACAAATAAAATTAATATAGGCAAATGTCGGCAGACACTTATGCGTTTTTTGTATACTTAGTGATGTTAGTTACACTTTACAATAAATGTTTAGATGGAATCTCATGGAATGAGTGAACTTTTCACTAATTTTAATTATATTTCGCGGATTAATAAAGTTCTCTAATTTTCATTATTTTCAATTTGAAATCGCATATAATGACAACTTAACTATACATTTTTACTTATACATATAAATAGTACTTACTTTCCGGAGATTAATCTAGTTCTTTGAATTACAATCGATGCAACAGTTTTATATGTAAGCGACTCCGAAGTTAGCGCGTATTTGACTTTCGATTATTAATAGAATGCATACCTTACCTGAGCGTACTTTTTTATTACCTCTAACAGTAAAGGTGCGTGATACCGGTTCAGGATCTTCGAATTCTGATGCGTCATCAATTACTCTATCCAAACATATTGCACAAAAGATTTACCTAAATACTTTATTTTTCTTACCATGTCCCATTTTTCCATATACTGAGACCACTGTGCAGCACCGGGGCGCTGTTGGGACGAGCGCGGCGCCGGAGGGGGAGCCTCCGCTCAGAAGGGTGGAGACGAGTGCCGTTCTTACGGGAAGCGCTTGCGCCCACCCTTCGTGTTCGGGGGATGCATTTCCGGTCGGGGGGATTCCTTCCCTCCCTTTAATGTTTTCAGTCATTATTTTTCGGGGAGGGTAGACGGTGTACCGTGGCTGCCTTGTCCCATCTCCCGGCCTCTCCGAGTAATTAATAAAAAAGCGGCCCTTCCCATCCTCTCTCTCTCCGAAGGGCCCTCGTCCCACCAACCCTTTCACGATTAGTACACGGCGTCGTCAAGGGGGTGCGCTTCTGCCTTTCGCCCCTCACTCACCCTCTGCCGACGGAACGAGGGGGGGATGGTCGGGTGATGGGTGGCGAGGAGGGTCGAGGGGCTCGGACATCTCCGTTTGTCCCCGTGTTTCTCCCCTTACACTTCCCTCCCAAACCCTCTTTTTTATAGGATTTATTGTATCGTCGTGGACCCCAGCGCCCCCGTATTCCCTGCTCGAACTCTTCTGATGTTTTTTTCCTCCCGGCTACCGCGGTGATATGTCATGGATGCGAATTTCATCTCATGTGGTAATGGCACCGACACGATGGTTTTAAGTTTCACTAGTTTGTAGACGAAGTGTCTGATTCATGGAAGGGAAATAAGTTGTCCCTTGCGTCAGTTTGATCCGTGTGAAGTTAAACTCCTATTTTTTTATCTTACTCGGAGCTGTTCAGTTTATAATTGAGCTTTAATCAGTTTTGGGCGATATTCAATTATTTTCGTGGTCAATTTGTGCAGGTTTAGCAGAAAGTATAGTAATTTTTAACGCGCGGCAGCCGTGTCTTCGTGTTTACGTAATCTTAAGAGAAAGAGGCTAAAATATACATCTCTTTAGAAGGCCCTTACCAATGGTTGGTTTTTCAGCATTCATTCGCTTTGTGTGGAGCAGGAAAAGTGAACGTTCGAATTATTCAGTACATGAGGTTCTATCCGTGTGCCGCTAATTGGGTTCTGCAATCGGTAAAAGATTTGTTTTCTTTCTAATGGAGGTATTTTAATTTGAGGCAGTAGCTCCTAGGCTCGCTCCTCGAGTGGGACTTACGAGTGTGATGTAAGCTGTTCAAAACGACTCATTCCTCTTATGCTATTAGAAAATTAAGCTGTGCCTCGTCTATGCCCTTATTTATGGGTTTTGATCGAAGATTGCTTAAGTGACTGTGCCTTCATAGTTGATGACTATTTTGTCCGTATGTTAAAGAAGAGGCAGGATTTTAATGCTCTGCTCAAAAAAGCCATTATTGTATTATTTTTTTGTGATAGTTTCTGTGGGTTTAATATTGAGAAACATTTACATTAACGCATATGCCTGTATATTTGCGTGGAAGATCCTGTATGAACGCACGTAGACTTTTTCCTGCATATTATCCTGCCGTCGTTGTAGTTCTTGGTTATCAATGGGAGCTCAAATAAGAACTGCATCCATGCAAATGGAATAAGAATGGACTCTCATTCGTAATGCATCATATTCTTGCTCGGATGGCTTGAGCCTCGGAGTTATCCCGCTGGGAGTGGAGCATAAGGGCCGACCTGTGTATTCTCCCAAATCGATGCGGCGCGTTTCATTCCATCCCAAGAGTCCGATTGCGGGTCCTAGCGCGCCCCATGGGAGCAAAGCAAAACATTTCCTCTCCTCGAAAGAGCCTCGCCGAAAGGAGGTTGTCAAGTAATTTAGATAAGGGATTTTTCCGCTTAGCCGTGAATGAAGGCTATCAGCCGACGGAGGCATTAAATTTTTAGCGCAACTATGAAAACCTCTTTGCTTTCCCCCTTCCTCCCAATCTTCACTCATACCTTCTCCTTTTCTCCGTGCTGGTAGCCACTCCCGTCGGATGCCGGCTGTGCCGCGCCTTCCTCCTCCCGTGCATGTGGGCGGATGAGTCGTTTGACGAGCCATTGTAACGCACTGTTTGCGAATCCGCCGCGCTCCCGTCCTCTCGGCGCGGTGGTGCTGTTACGCGCTGCACTTTCCTCTAGGTTTCACGCACCTCGAATAAGCGCTCTTGTTTTCTTCCCGGACTTTTATATTTTGCCATGTGGAGTTCCTTTCTGTCAGTCCAGTTAGTTAGGGTTCTGTGAAACCAGTGAGCAGTAAATATCGTGCACACATGGCTGGAAAATTGAGGGCAGTTCATCCAAAAAGACTACGAATTTTAGAGTAGTATTAGGCCTGGCAGAGGCATTTATAGACATTTTAAACTTCTGCAAAGAGTTCTTTTTTACCATCATACCAAAATCTTTTGGCTTGTATACTGTACTTGTAATGGGAAAAACGGAGTTTTTATTATGAAGTAACGATTCAGGGCTGGAGTTGTGGGACTTATTCATGATGGGGTAAAAAAGACGTGTTTCTGTTTGCCCAAAGTAAAATTCAAGTTACTTATGGGAAACTACATCATCTGCTTTTACCTTCATTAGTGAGTTTTGTTTTATGAATAGGAAGCTATTCTACTAAATCACGCGGGATACGTTCAACTATTTATTTTTTAAATTGATCTTAAGTTGCCTTAGATTTTTTTTAATTTTTAAATTTCACCTTGTGTTCTATTAATTATCTTTACTAGCGAACATTGTATTCTCATTGAGGCTAGCCACTTCAGAAATATGTCCTTCACATATGCATCTCTTGCGGTGTGATAACCTCATTAAACAGTGAAGAGGAGAAAGTAAAAAAAATTGGAAGATCAATATGGGAGGAACTTGGCTCAAGAGTCGATTATAGAGGAATTACGAATGGTTAGAGGAATATTTTTTTTCCAGCCAATGGGATATGCGTGATTTTCGGTGGTGTAAAATGCTTTGGAAATATCTTGTAGGTTGCGTGATTTTGCCTACGTATCGAATCTTTCCTCATTCCACTTCGTGAAAGATCCAGAACGTATCCCTTTACGGCTGGCGTATTTCTTTGTGTTTATGAAGTTAATTGGTTAAAGTTTCATAAAACATTTGAAAAATATGTATTTGCGTAAGAACGTAAAGTATAGCGTAGTTGGCATACATTTATGTAATCGACGGTGCTCTTTGGCCAAGGCTTAGGTCATGGCCATTTTTTATTCACTCCCTTCCTCCGCAGTACTACTTTGAGTGCTTCTGCTATTTGTAAATCGTCTATTAATTTAACAGTGATTGCGATGATATGAGCCAGAGGCTCTGCATGTTGGTCGCGAAAGCGGTCGGTCGCGCTCTTCTCTCGTGTCAAACAAGGCCTGGGAGGAGGGAATGATCATTATTGTAGGGTCTCCAAGGACTCGGATGCATTTGTGCTGACATGTAGTTCGGGGAGTGGGCCAGTGTCGTGTGGGGCGGTTGGCGGTGGGGGTGCATGGAGAAGGCAGATATGAGGGAGTATTTTGTTCGGGATTGAGATGGGAGTTTGAGGGGTGTTGGGGGTGAACTCGCGGGGTGAATACGAAAGAGTCGGCGCTGGGGGCAATTGTGTGAGGAAAGAGAATGGCTTAAGTGAGCTCTTATGCGTCGACTGATGAGGAAGAGGATTTAGGAAAAGTCGGAAAGGGTGAACGGAGGGCGCAGTACGAGGAAAATGTGAAGGAAAGCTTTGTCGGACAGAGCATGCGTTTAAGTAAACACTACATAACTGCTTTATTTCTTATTAACTGCGGTGCAGTCTTAGGCCTTCTTTTTGCTCTATTTGACTCTTCATATATGTTTTTTCTACCGGAAAATTGTGAACTACGTTGCTGGCAAATAATCATGTAAGTATTTCAGGATTCTCTTGCTGCACGTGTAATCTCTGATTTTTTGTATAGGATTTTGTTTGCCTTTTCGTTTTGATTAATGTGGCATATTTTGAGTCAATTAAGTTTACAGGCATGCATAGTATGGTCGTAATTTCTTCATGACTTCACTTCGACATGAAAACCATAGGGTGGAGTTATTTCTCGATCTCAGATTTCATTTATCAACTTCTGTCATTCATTTCGCTCCCAAGGTGTTCTTAATGCTATATGGGTCATAGAGGCTATCGTCTTCGAACTACCTTCTTCGTTATCAGAAAATGGAAAAATGATGTAATAGTCGTTTTTTTCTTTCGAAAAATCGTGGATCTATCATCGAATTCGTTACGGATCATACCATATCAACCAATACGATTGGATTTTTGATTGGTTTCTTTGGGGACTCGGTCGAAAGCTGATGTCATGTGCACCATCAAGGATAGGTGAGCGTAAAGGTCAGGGGAGGTTCATTTTGAGATCGTAGGAAAAGTGAAGTGCCCCCGTTGTCAGGATTTGCCTGGCGACATTGGCCTACTGGTAATGGAGGGAACCAAAGGTTCCACAGTATAACTTCACATCCGACCGAAGGAGTAAAACGCTTTTGCAAGCGATCCGTGTTGGCTTTTTTCAAGGATACATGTCAATAATCCTGAGCGTAGGAATCTTTCCTTTAGTACGTCACATCTTTAAAAGAAAATTATGACAATGATCAATCGCGTGGAGGGCGGAATGGTGCCCACACCACCTTGAAAACCTTGATATTGCGATGAAGTTTGATAGCGTGAAAACTCCGTGGATTTCGTGTGTAAATCTGTCATCTGACTGTGTGTGGGCTCTATCAAATATTGAGCTGGCACATAAATCAGTTTCCTTTTGTCCGGGTAATAGGCCTGCGCGGTAAATTAATAATGTTACACTGTGTGCTCTTTCTAGTCATCTGATTTTGCTCATATCGACTTTCTTCGTATTTCCTTGCGGGATACTCAAAAGCTCTTTTCAGCATTAGGATCTGTGTTGAGAAGGTCGGGAAGATAAAAAGATACCTATGTAACCAAGTTTTCACCGAGTTTAGGATGCGTTGCTTTCACTTTTCACTCAATGTTATGGTTAGTTTGATATTGAATACATGCCTTTAAATTGTAAAAACTAGCTTAAAATGTGGTTTTGAATGACTCTGTAATTAACTCCAGTAAAACAACTTTTTCCGTTTTTTTACCATAAAAACCGTGAAGTTTATTTTCATGAAAAAGTGACAACGCAGCATTTTTTTATTTGGGCATTTGGTTATCCATTGTTATTGACGTATTGAATCCTTGTTGCTTGTCAAATTCTCAACTATGGAGATATTTTTTCTACTACACACATTACATTTTGTTGTTATTTACAGTTATATAATTGTGACTAGGGGTTAGGTTGAAGAGAAGACCTGTATCAGTCTCGTCCCACAGTACAAAATAAATTTGTCTTAACTCACAGCACCCTGGTAGGGATCGAGATTCCTCCGAAAGATTCTCGGATTCGCGCACGAACCCTATATTTTCGATGCCTCGACTTCAGCCACCACACTAACTACATCTACGAATTGAGCTGGAACCGGTGCACTATTTTCGGCTTTTGACTATACATGACTTTCCACGTCTCTGCGTAGAAAATCACCGAGGATTGTTTCTGAGGCTTGGTTTAAAAATTTTCTGAAACGTCCAACTCAGTGTTGCCGTTGGATTCCTCCGTGAATAGAATATCAATAGGATGGCCGAATAACATTAAAGCTTTACTTGCCGCGAGCACGGAAAGAAGTGGAAGTTCGGAGCGGTGGATGTCCCCAGATGGCTCCGAATACATTTTCCGTGTTTGGGATTCCCCCGCTTTTAAGGGGGAATATCGAATTTCCCCTCGTTGTCATCGATAAGTGAGGTTTTCCTGTGCTCCGATTATCCCTCTCGTCATCTTGCTGCGAGAGAGTTGGAATTTTTTTGAATGACGATTAGTTTACGTATGCCTTGAAAGAAGCATTTCAATCCGAGCCGGCTACGTGTTGCTTTGAAAGAGGAGGGTCAGAGCTTGCTATTTATAGACGCGTTTTTATCTCGCACTTTTATACTGAAGGCTTTACCCGTAAGTTTTTACTTATTTTTATTCGACGTGCGAATTTTACGGGGCTCGGTTTGTTATTCTTTCTATCTTCCAATGAATAGCTTATTTTTCTGACTGTAAGATGTGGGAATGGGCTAAAAATTACCGGTTATTATAAACCTGCCTGCTTTTATTTTCTAAATTATGTTTTCGAATACCTTGTGAGTTGGGTAACTTTA
Organism: Ceriagrion tenellum; assembly: GCA_963169105.1. Lineage (NCBI taxonomy): Eukaryota > Metazoa > Arthropoda > Insecta > Odonata > Coenagrionidae > Ceriagrion > Ceriagrion tenellum. The sequence goes on along the minus strand of OY720643.1, from coordinate 28,773,790 downwards.
GATCCTGCTCTGCCTATCGAAAATATCGGCATTTCGATCTGTCTCCAAGGGCAACCAGCGTTTTTACTCTCCCCATCATTTCCGCGAATGGAAAGGAATTCATGTAGCGATGTTTTTGTTTTTCCGTGACCTCGTGTGAGTCGGTGTCCGCGATGTGCCAGTTAATTTTGTTTATTAAATTGTTGTTTTTTAGTCTATTTGGGTGGAGTAAATCGCGATTTATTCTCTATGACTCAGTAGTTTACTTAGATCACTCTATTCGGGTATTTCTGATCATTCCTAATCGAATTTTGAGGTTCAAGGAACTAGAATCCATGCTGTAATTACTTTTCTTGCCCCAATTTTCCATTTTTAAGCTGTTAGATAGTTGGACGTTAATAATAGGTACATGCCATTATTTGAGTCAATAAAATTCGTGGTGCCACGGTTCCGATTTGTCTTTACTACCACCGTTTGTACTAATTAGCCAATTAGCCTAGTGTACATGTTAACGATATACTTTGCCTCCTCTTCTGTTGAACGTGCGCTTTTAATAGATTAACCAAGCTCTTTTTGGTGGTTAATAGTGACTTCTTCTTAATACTTCATCTACCTTAAATTTTTATTTGCCCATAGTTAAATCAATCTTGGAAGAAACAAATTTATCGAAAAAATTTCTTCGTGGAAAACCATGAATAATTATTTCGATTTTTGGGATCGATTAAATATTTAGTCAATAATTATAGACGTTTGGAGAAGTATCGCGACAGAAATTCGCAGTTAGCCAATAAAAGAACGGAGTAGAAAGTTGCAGAAAGTCGATCTTCAGATTGATGACTTAATAAAGCGATACTATACTCTCGTTCCTGTTTTCCACGTGCTGGGAAAAATATTGATACTTTGCTGATGCACTTTTTGTCTTACACTTTTTTTGAACTGAAAATTAAGAGGTACACTATGTGTTTGACGAGATCAATTAAATAAAGAGAGAATGAAATAAAGCTCATGAATCAACGAAATAGGCTTTGACAGTTTGTCATTTAGCACGTCGTGCTGCCGGCTACTTGTATACCGGGGCAACAGCCTCCCGAACGAATCGGATCATTACTCATCAAAATCCGAGCTCAGTCAAATGATGCTTTAGTGATCGAGCGGAATTTTTCCGATGGGCCTGGCCGTTGTCCAGATAACTGATCCTGGGATTAATTATTGCTGATGATAATTTAAAACGACAGCTTATGGCGGCATTTGTGGTGAAATTATGCAATTGAGCGAAGCTGCTCAGAACACTTGGTTATCAATACCTTCCTTGAGCTCGTCTTAAAATTTGTCTGAGTCCTGTCCCCTCGAGGGAAGAGTGACTTCGATCACGCACGGGATGCTCATCCTCAGAACGTGATCTCCTACTTCTAGCCTTCTCCCGTGCATAACCTCTTGGGGTCCTCCCGTAATTGAATTATCATTTCGATGCTCCTTTGTTGTCGTCGTTACGCCACGCGTCCCTTTCGTCTTTGGCACGTGGTCTCGTGTCGCGTCATCGCTTTGGAGGGAGGGGGCGGGTCACGTGCGTCCGCCTCCTCCGGCGGAACCATCCCTCCCGCTTCGGATTCCGCCAGGCTATTGTGGCGCAACCCCATGTGCTCGCGCGGAAGGCGGCGAGGACCTTGCCCCAGTTCTTCCCTGCTTTCGGAGATCGCGACGTCCTGCGAGGATGGTCCACGCATCCCCTCGGGGGAAACTCCGCGTCACCCGTCGCATCTTTGGGTTTTACACTGCGGTCTCCCGCTCCCCGATGTATCCGGCTCCAGAGTTGGGTCATGTTCTACCCGGGCGGATTTTTTAAAAAGAAACTCCATCGGCCACGAAGCTTTAAAATCCTAGATACTAGTTAAGCTTGCACGGGTTTCCGCGGCGGTGAGATGTTTTTGACTCTTTGGGTATTCATCGCAAGCCTAGGTATATCAGAATACAGTGTCGCATACCTTACGGTATGTATCTTCAGGCAGAATTGACCACCTGATCTCGCCGATCGGAATGTGGGTAATATTGTTGTCTGAATAATCTAACTCTTCCTCAGCTTAAACCACAAATAAATGAAAAAAATCAACTTCTAAATAGAAAATCATAAATTTACTTCTTTCGCTTTTATTAAACAGGAGGAGTATCTGTTGTAATCCCCTGCTGTGTGTACCTTTCTCTCAATTCACGAGACTATGCGAGAATTTTCACTTTATATTTTTTCCGTTGATCGGTAGGTTGTTGGACAGTCAGGTCAACTTCCTAAATCTGCGGTCATCTTTACACAAGCTATCCCTCATACCGCACAAAAGTCATAGTCTTCTGCTTCATCCGTACTCATTTACTCTTTATCCCTATTCTCTCGTCGTCATTTCGTTTCCGTCCATGACGTCCTTCATTATTTTTGTTGTTTTGTCTATAGAATAACCACAGTTTTTCTCTCCTGATTGGTACATCATAACATCTGAGATTAGCGTTGAGGTTTGAAGGCAATGGGTGTATTTGGCTCCAGATTATCAACTTATGATTTGCGCGGTCCAGGAATTTAGTCGTCACGGAAGGACCATGGCCGTATATTAGCGGCTTTTGGGTTGTTGGTGTGGTAGAGGATCAATAGAATTAGCTGGATCGAGGGAAAAACTATTGGAAACATGGTAAGTATTGTAGGGACAGAAAGGAGGATTGTAAGGGGGATTAGGAAGAGTCAGAAATATATGTAGGAGTACTGATGGGAATACGGCATGTTGTAGAGGATGATTAGAGGGAGAATGTTGAGCAACTTTGGGGGAGAAGAGAGAATAATTGGAGTGAGAACGGTATCGAGGGAGGCAGAAGTGGTGTAATATAGGGGAATTGAATGCTCCAAGGAGATAGGTCTTTAGAAAACGACCCGCGCCGGTGTGTTGACCGCTTACAGGTACTATTTTCTGCAGACCTGCTACTTATTTGTTAGACTACCTATGTTGCTCTTTCAGCTCGGTAAGATGCCATTCATTCATTGGTCGTGCAATTCTTAGATTGGTTGACGGCAGCCGTCCATCCTTCCCTATCTAATGCTAGGTCCTTTACATCCTGGGAGCTCTCCCTCTGTACATTCCTCTTTATTTGGTCCATGAACTTATTCCTGGTTCTTCCTCTGGGGACTTTTCCCTCTAATTTACCTTCGATTGTGTTTTCACAAACCTATTGTGTCTCAGTGTGTGTTCAATCCATCCGGTTCTTCTTTTCTCTATGGTGTTCCATGTGGTTTTCTCATCTTCTGTAAACTTCATAATTCCTGATTTCTTCCGTCCATTTTATCTTTAGCATCCTCCAGCGGCGGGTTTCGAAGGCTTCGAACCTATTCTGGTCTGCTTTTCCAATGGTCAGTGCTTCCAATCCGTAGGGTGCCACGCTCCATACGAATGTTTTCACGTACAGTTTCCTAGTTCGTTGCCATCTCCTCTATGAGCACAGCAGTTGTAATTTTACGATGAAGGCCTTCTTAGCTGGGGCTTTTCTTCGCGTGATGTCCTTTGTACATCTTCTTCAGTCTCACGTGATGATATTACCGAGATAGATGAAGGGATCCACCTGCTCTAATTTCTCTCCTTCCAGACTTCTGCCTTCAGCTTTTCTCTTCCGCATACTAGGATTTAAGGGTTCGTCTTGTTTATTGTCATGTTGTATTCTTGGAGAGCTTAGTATCGAGGGAGGCAGAAGTAGTGGTATAATATAGGGAAAATTATATACCCTTGGAGATAGAAAACGGCGTTAATTTATTTTCATTTTGTATTCATGGAGAGCTTACTACTCTATTGCGTTTAGCGACCATTGAAGATCATCGCGATTTCCAACAATGACTGCGATATCTTCTGCGAAGCGTAGCATATTTATTTCTTCTCCGATTATCTTTATTCCGCACAGTCCGATTTCTTGTGCTTCTCTTATTGCCTCCTCCAAGTACATGTTGAACAGTGATGGAGAGGGGTTGCATCCTTGCATTACTCTTTTGTTAATTTTAGCTTCAATTTGTCTTCCGTCTCTCATTGGCATTGTGACGTCTTGCTTTCTGTGTTGTTGGTTGATTATTCTGCCGTCGTTTTAATCCTTGCCGAGTTTTTCCACCAGCCCGAACATCTTGTTCCAATCTACGATGTGAAAAGTTTTTTCTAAGTCCACGTATACGACTTAAAATGGCTTGTTCTCATGCTTCTTCCTCTGTGCCATTTACTCTCAGGCAGTGTGTTACCTCCCTGGTACCTCTGTTCATCCTTAATCCAAATTGGTTTTCCGAGAGGTCTTCAGTTTTCCTTCCCATCCTTCGGTTTATTATTTGTGACAGTATTTTTGATGCGTGTGGCACTAGAATCAGTATTCGGTGCGCTCCTCTCATCTATCAGTTCTTGTCCTCTTCGCAATTATTACGCTCTTTGAAAGTCCTATGGAAGTGTTCCGCTTTAGTAGCTATCTTTGATTATTTGGTACAGGTTGTCCTTGGCTTTACTTCCGAGCATGTTGATGAATCGAATCCACTCCGCAGAATAATTAGGCCCCAGTCATCCGCGTCAACCTCGTTCTCATCATTCATTAGGTTTTCTTCCAGCGGCGTCGGCCCTTGGTAGAGTTCTTCGATGTATTGCTTCTACAAATATTCCCATTATTATCATCCTCTCTCAAAATATTCACGTTCGAATCCGAGTTTCTTCACTAGCTTGTATGCTTTCGAGATGTCATATAAAAGATAAAAATTTTCAGTTTCATTCTTGTTTGCCCTGTCTTACTTGATTATATCAAATCAGTATCAGCATCGTCAGTATTAAAAAAAATAATCTGTGTGTCTGTGGATTTTTCTGATTCGCGCATTCATCTTTACCTTAATGTGGATTTTCTTTTCTGTCTGGATTGTGGACGTATGAGTTTTCCAATTCTGATTTTGTCATTTGCCTCGATTGTTGTCATTATTGGATGAATACGATTCCCGGAATATGCGTGTGACTCGAATAAATTTTATTCCAGCTGTGTCATTTTCACGTTTTGGTTTTTCTGAAGTTTTTTAGTGAAAATGTTTAACTCACATCTACTTTCGCGGTCAACTCAGATGTGCAAACCTCGGCGATAACTGAATTACCATCTCTTTTTATACGCTGATATTCTTCCGTAAATGGATCTCCACCGAGTTTTGTTTGGTTGATAAGTGGTGTGCATTGGCAGGCGGGCCTTGGCTTTCCTTGTATTCAGTGCTTGCTTTCCGTTTTCCTCCGTTTCTTACGTCCATATCGATTTGCCATTCCCTTGTCTCCATCAATTCCCAGCCGAGGTCGACTCCTATAAGTGCCCTACTATCGGTTTGTGCGTCTGCCGCTGGGAACTTGGAACATTATCCGTTGTTTAGGGCAGGCATTTTATAAACTTTCTTTGTAACTTTGAAACTGTACTCTTCATATATATTGGCGTTATATAAATGTGCCTCCAACGTCTTTGTTCTGGTTACAGCGCTTTGTAACGTGAAGATGTGACAGAAAGCTTGTACGAATGAGCTTAATTGAGGCTAAATTTTCCCTCTGAGTGGAGTAAGCTATGGAAGCCCCAGCATCTTTCTGCATCTGTTCATCCTGAAAATATTCGAGCATGGTGAAAAGCTGAGAATCTAATGAACCATCTTACAATGTTCTTGTTTCATATTTGCCTGATTTTTTATTTGTTTGAAGAAGAATTTTTGTTTTACTTGTTATTTGAGTGTCACGCTTATGCGCTTGGCCCTCACGTTGATCAGTTTATAAGCAGAATTACTCATCATCATACGGAACTGGACCACTGGTCTGTCATTCTGTTTTGCTTATTTAAGTCAGTTTGCCTGTATGAATCTGATCAAATTAAAGTGACCAATGTATTTATCCTGGAGTGGAAGTAGCTTCCCATTTGAAACTTCAAAAATGTAGAACTGTCGGAAATAAAAATATTCTAGTATTGGTCCACTAAATAGATCTACTCTTTACGACCCGGATTTCGTCACATAATGACATGGGAAGATGTACAAGATGATGAAATAAAGAATAAATCTATTTAGTGGACCAATACTAGAATATTTTGATTTCCGATATTGAGAGGTTCCACAAAGTGAAGCCTGAACTTATTAGTTATAATATAGAACTGTATTTAATTTGTGCCATTCCAAAATCCTCATTCTTCATGAATTCAGAGCATTCATGTTATTGTCCTTTAATATTTCATCGAATATACTCGAGCATTGTGTGTATGCTCAGATGTACCGTCTTGTTCTTTGGTACCACATTAACATTTTATATTCCTTTGTTATCGTAGTATTATTTTTTAGCATCGATGTGTCCCATCCTTTTTGATTGCTGCTATTGTTTCCATTGTCTTTAATGCGACGTCGTTCTGTTAATTCCTTACCTTACATAGCGCATGTCTTTATCCTTGTCCTTTAGATAGATTTTTCAATTACTGTCCCAGGTATTTCATTGGGCCATAAGAACGTGCATCATTTGTTCTCTTTTGCTGTACCCTTCACAAATTTATCTCTTGGCAACATTTTCAGGAGGTTTTTATTATTGACGCAATTCTTTTTGTCATCAAGAGGCCTTCATGTGTGATCTGCCTGTTACATCCTTTAAAAACCGCTATCGTTTATTTGGTTACACACTCCATTCATATATATTTTGCATACCATAATAAGTTGGGATAATATCGCCATTTGTGGCGCCGTTCTCTGCTGCGTGAAATTAAAATGCCTTTAAAGAGGACCCCGACGTCGAAGGGTGACTTGCTTGAATTATTATTTATCGTCTGTTATGTAGTTTTAGGTGTAATAGGAAAGGCGCTCATGTTCAAATTCAGCTATTTATATTTTCATGATACAGCTACGGTGAAGATTTGCAATACACACCTAGGTTGCTGTTTCTAGCAATAATTTTGGTATGGATGAACATTCTTATTGTTGTTGTGTTAGCATGGTGTTCTTGTTGATAGTTCCCATCTTTCCCACGGGCGGTAATGGGTTTCCTTTCTTATTTCTGATCGTTATTCGAATAAAAATATCTGAAGAGAAAACGAAGCTATCCAAAATTTGGATCCGCGTATTATTGCGTGTGAGAAATTATACGATTTATAATTATTATTTATTTAAGTGATTTTTTCGCACGGTGCTTTATAACGTAAAGGTTTTTTATTAGAGAGACTTGGAGGCAAATTCACGCCGTTGGACTTGGGCTTTTACAAGTAAACCGTTGAGATCAGGTTCGGATGTAGGTTATTTATTTGATTGCATGTAGATTGGACTAATGAAGACGATTGGAAAAGGGGCATAAAAACAAATGCAGAGACACCTGATCCTCTCTTGACGATGTACACAATTGTTATTTTTCAGCTTTGGCTCTTTGAAAGCCTGAGGAAGATGCACGACCCATGCATTGAAATCGATTCGATGAAATCGATGAACTCCCTGATTCGGTGGAGAGCTCGAAGAGTATATTAAATTATATCCTTCCCAAACTTTATTGATTGATGTGCCCCATAGTTACTAATTTCCAAAAATAATTCCCCTAATATCAGTCAAGTATTTTCTATTCGTATTGCTGCTACTATTTCAACCTAATTATGTACCACTTAGCGCTTTATGTATCGAAAACATTGTCCCTGCGAAAAGTGTGTGTGGACTGGAGGCATTTGAGAATGGGGTTTAGAGGAGAATGGAAAGGTTATCGCAAAAGACGATCAAGGACACTTTCGGTTTGGTGATAGAGGCAAGGCTGTCGGGCGTAGATTCGGAGGAGGCAGAAAAGGTGGGAAACGGACCTGTTTTTAGGGTGTGTGATCTATAATGTGGAAGAGAGTGATGATAGAGATTCTGTTTGGCAAGTGTGTCTGAGAAAGGAAGAGGATAAGAGTGATTGATTCCTATGGAGATGCAGAGGGTATGACTTATGCAAAAGAGACGTGATGGCTGTCAAGTGATGTTAAGGAAAGTGGAGATGGCCCCAAAGTGGGGAAGTTTGGGTAGGGGCAGTCCGATTAGGCGTAAGAATAGCCAAAGAATATGAAGTTTTTTTTGCGTCGCCGTAGAATGGAATTAGTTTTATAATTGTCTAGGTTTCCCCGTAAGAACAAAAAAGAAAATACATAAATTCTGCTACTAATTAAAAAAACAACATACCGTATACATTAGCACGTACCCCTCGAGAGTTCCCTTACCAATGACAGGTCATTGCTGATACAATACATCGGGGAATGTTGGTTGGTTGGTTGGAGGGCATTGTAGCTGAGGTCTTTTGCACTATTAGGTAGAGTAAGCCGGCAAGGGAAAGGATTTTCAGGGATTGAAGGAAGGGTGGAGAGAAGGGATCCACAGCTGGATGTCTCTTCTGACGGACGGAGTTATTTTCTTGACATACTCTCCTCTCGGAGGTAGGGCTCAGTATTCCCCGGAATCATCTCATCACCAACGGGATTTGAACCATGGCCTTCAGAATCGGAAGGCAGTATTCTGACCACCACCCAAACAATAACGCCCGATTGGGAAAGCATCTGCCCTTATTTGAAGTTGTTTAAGCCCTCATTTGAAGATTGCCCCCGGGCAGTGCGGGGAATGTAGGATAGGTGGAGAAAAACCAGATGTCGGCGTTAGCCTGTTCAAACGAAAAGCACTAAGGGGTCCACAGCTTAGCATCCCATCCGACGTACGGTGTCCTTTTCTTGGTTTACTTTTCTCTCTTAGTAGGATTCGGTATCTCCATGAATAATATCAGCCAGTCACGGAATTTGAACCAAGATCTTCGAAATAGTAAGCCGCGCCTCTGGGAATATAGGAATGGTGGAGAGAAATTGTGTCGTCCGCAGCTCACTTTGCCGAAAGGTGCCTTGGTGTCAACATCTTTGTTTATCCGACGGAAGTAATTCTTAACTTGACGCGCTTTTCTCTTCGAAGTAGGATATCACCATGAATAATCTCGGCCACCCTCGGCATTTGAACCCAGGTCATCGGGATAGGAAGCCGGCACTCGAGCCAGCCCGGTTGGGAAAGCCTTCAGATCTTTCAACCCTTTTTGAGAGTCGGTTCGCGGGCAGGGCATCGTCGCGTATCGACCGGCCGCGTGTATCGTTTGGAGATGCGCCACGTTCAGTGACCCCCGTGTCGGTCGCCGACGATGCCTTCCCATCGCTCCCCTTGGCCTTTGACGAGAGAGCGCCCGCCTCCTCTGCCCGAAGTCTCCCAATAACCCGTAATTGAAAGGAAATGGCTCCGCGTGTCACGCGAGAAACGTCACGGAAGCGGAGGTGGTGTGAGGTACCGCGGTGTCCCCACTCGGGAAGCGGAGTGGGAGGAAGGGACAACTCCCCCCCCACACCCCGCCCGCCATCGACTGCGCTATTGGAAAAACAACGGAGGCAGATGTTCTATCCGCCATTGCCGTCTCTCTCTCTTCATGTCTTCTTCTTCCTCGGAGGGAGACTCGACGGACGGTTGCTATTGGACGACCTCAACCGTACACCGTGTGCCAATGCGCGGCGGAGGTACTGCTCGGCATTGAATGGTTATGCCTCGTGCCTGTTGAAGGGTTTTGTAGAAGGCTGTGCTGTGGTGGCGGTAACTCAAGTATGAGCGGTCGTCGGAATTTATGTTGTGTAAAAGTTCTATTTTTTCCATCGACTGTTTAAATCTTTTGAGAAATGTTACTGTCTGTGGGCGAAGAGGAAGAAATCTTGGGCCACTTCCTGCGTAGTATCTATCTCCTTATGGAAACTTAAGTTTTCCTCTTTTTGTTGCGAGATGCAATTATGGGTACTCATACACAGTCCTGTGCAAATCAGTGATAAAATATTCTAAGTAATTTACTTCTTTCATTCGCTAAGTTTAAATATTTCGAGTTTAACTTCTAAATTTTCTCGTGTATTATTTCTGGGTATATTTAAACGCCGTGAAAAGTTATCTACCAGTAAGTAATTTTTTCCCTTTTCTCTATTTGTCGTGTGGTACATTTCCATTACTCTAGTACATCGCCTCGTCTATGTGGTGTATATATTAATCGCGGCATATACATGGCTTAGTATCCATTAGATCTGATAGATTTGAAAAAATGTTTTCAAATTCAACTTGCTCGGGTTTGAATTTCATTTAAGATTTGATATGCGCTGTGTTAACTTGGAATGAAATTTTCGTAGTTCCTAATTATTTTTCATGTGCCACTCAAGGGGACTAATGTTGCCAGTGGTTGGCAAAACGGTGAATTTATTTCTATGCAGCTCAAATTTTGAAGCTGCACGCATATGTGTCCCCCTTAAATTTTTCCTATCGCTTTTTCCTCAATTGTAGGTTGAAGATAACCTTATATTTTTACATTACACTTAAATATTTTCATTAGGATCTAAGTTATGTAATGCATAGGTGCTTATCTACCAATATTAGCCCTTGTGAACCTTGAAATCTGCTATTTTATTATTATCCTTTGTACCTATGATCCTACTTAGTATTTGTTTGTTTCAAGAAGTTCTGAACTATTTATTACTAAGTTCATGACGTTTAAGGGTGTTAAAAAATGGTAAATGGGAAGTATGCCGATGATATATTTTTCAGCTTCTGGGTTTTTTTGGGGGGTCTAAAAATATACTTTCGATCGTACAGGTCCATTTCTTCCCAATATACGGTGTCTGACGTGATATGGAAATTTTCTTTCCTCCTGACCTTTGAAACTGTTTACTCTCTACTGCGTGGTCGCATGTCGTGCCCCTAATATCTCTCTCAATCGGCGGACACTTAACCATGATGAAGGCCTGCAGCGGACGGTGACGCAAGCGTTATGCTGCACAGTAGATGAAAATGCGTTTTGCCGCGGAAAACTTGGAATACCTCCCCGGCAAGGCATGACTGGTGTTATAAACGGTGTTTTTCAAACAGCTTTGCATGATACAGATTTATACCAAATAAATACCAAAATACCAAAAACAAAGTTTGTAAAATAGGATGGACGGCATTGAATATTGATAATCTTTTGGAAGTTCATCAAATATTATTATTTATTATTATTATTATGTTTGTCACGGAAAAATGACCTCAGTTGACATTTTTTTTGGGTTACTTGCTATTCGTCTTAATGAAAAGGTGTTTTCCTGGGAAGTTCATTCCTATTGGACTTCCAGTTTTCCACGAGGAAGCATATCCCAGCTGTATCCATTAGCAGATCAAAAAAATGAGAATTTAATCCTTTGTCGCATGCCCTAATCCTCCTACATGGCCTTTCGCAATAAGTGTGTCATGTTGGCGACCGCTATTATTCAACGACGCGCAGAATTTCCGTAGTAAACCCTAGTCGTTGCAATATTTTTTGTTAGGCGATTGAATGGACTTCCGCTGTGTGAAATCCATAGCTTTTAAGCCGTTACCAGAGTGTGATATTTCCAGCTTAGTCCATGCATTTTTCCTCTCTTTTTTATTCCACCATAAATTGGCCCTTATCACCCTTTGAACCGAGTCCATTTTACGTGCTTTGTCTTTTGACCCTTCGGAGTGCACATTAATTTTTTTCTTCAAAGAGCACAACCAAAATCGTGACGAGTTCATTTTAAATTCCCTATTTCTTGTACGTTTGTCGAATCATTTTAATAGACTTCAGACAGTTTGAATTTAGTATGCCCATTTGTCTTTAATTTCTGTCGATAGTTCTTTTCGTGGCGGATACATCCTTTTTACGGTATGAAATGTATAATTTTATACGCCGGCCGCCACAGGGCGAGGATGTCGGCCCCTGTGGCGGCGGGGTAAAGTCCTCGCTTGCTAAACCGAGGGTCGCGAGTTCAAGTCCCGCCTGGGTGGGTTTTTCACCACTCAGGGCATGGATGTATGTCAAGTTCTGTTGGTCCGGTCCCTGGAAAACCTGATGACAGGCTCAGCAGCCTATTGGGATTTCGGGGACATACGGGCCAACAGAATCGTCCGGCAAAAAAATATATATATTTCGCAAAATTTTATCTGCGCGATTCGTGAAATGTGATCCTCTGCTAACCCCTCCATCCATTATTCAAGGATAAAAGAGAACTTCGTTCAGCTTTGTTTCGCGTAACGTTTGCATCCATGAAGGTTTTTGCTGGAACGAATCCATTGATGTGGAATGCTTGGTGGAGCCTTTTTTCTCCGTCACCTCCGCCGCCTGGGGCTTCGCAGTGGGCGAGGATAGACACATTGGTACATTCACTTTAAATCGGCTGCTCTCTCCGAATAAAGGCGACAGTTTTTTAAAGTGTCCATAACCGGAGCCGTCGCCATGAACGACAAAGGTTGGCATTCTCTGGAGCGTTCTCAAAAGGTGATATATCTGTGCCATGACTGTCAATTAGTCTTTCGCGTGAGGGTATTTTTCCGTGGTCGTGTAGTTGCATTTGCTCTCATTTATTTGTTAAAACAAGGAGATTTATTTTCTCGTCTATAGTGCAATACGTATTCATTCAAGTGCCACTTAGTTTTTTGTTATTTTTATGTCCTAAAAGCATGCATTTTAATACCTAGTTACGAATTTGAAAATCTTAGGAACTGCGACAAAAGTGACGTGGTTGGATATTACCTTATAAGTGATTTAAATTTTGTTCGATGCTCGGATTATGTGATGGCTCTTGCCTTTGTCTTATTTCCAAAAATAATTGAATTTTTCTTCGCTATTACTAGGCCATGCCACATCTGCTCGCAAAATCTAACAGTTGCTTTTCCTTCTTCTATCTTTATATCAGTTTCATCAAAGAACTATTGGCGCATTTCTTTGAGAGGCCACCATTTAAGGGTACGACAGCTAGTCGACTTCGTCTACCGTCGGATATACTTTTGATCACCTTAACTCATCTACCTAAGCGTTTTGAAATTATTTTATGATATTTTTTAAATGCCTGTGTATTTTAGTATTTATTATTTATAAAAAATATAGATAAGTATATTTTATATAAAATTGTCTCTTGGGTTTCTCGAGCATTTCCGAAGATATCGATGACCACATTGGGTCGTTAGTAATATCCTTTCTGTGTTTGATTTTTGAAGAATTCGTTCAGCAATTTGCCAAAGTTAAAGAATTGGTGTTCTCCGCTTTCGAAGTCATATTTATTCTCTCAAATGACTGTCTTAATTTACTCTTGGGAGAGTGTAACTATTTGCTTACTCAGTTGAGTCGTGTATATCGACTGAATGCTGCGTTTGTCGGCTCCGTCGACGTGGCCATTGTCCTTCAAATTCATCGTAAAAGAGGGTGGAGTCTGGGCGTCGACGTGCTACTGAGACGGATTCTAGTTATTATGCAAATTTGCCTTTGGCGGTGAAGGCCCGTATCCTTTGGTGCTCACTGCTGCTTGTAAACGCACGGCATTGCTCATGGGGCGCAGAAGTACCCCTATCGAAACGATACCCTGGACAAGGGGGGGTAGTGTTTCTTTGTGGACACTCCACAGTTGATACACGTTAGCGGGTTGGCCGCTAGAGGTACCGTCTGCGTGATCGATGTTATCTCTTATTGTTTTGAGTGTAATTGACGGTTAATTAAGATATGTTTGATATTATTTTCGGTAATGATGTTGTTAAAAGCTAATTATGTGTTGTAAAGGTAAGTAATCAGTTTGTATTAATTATGAGAAAAGAGATTATCATTTTTAGTTTTTTTAAATCTCTGAATTTCTAACTGAGAAAGTGGACGGGTTGATCATAATTTTTTAAACTCTCAAATGTTCGAGGATGGATTGTTCAATATTTGACCGGAGAAGTTTCGATGCTCAGGAACATAGGCATTTATTATTGGCATCCAGTGGTGAACCAACGCGAAAATTATTTGACGTTCTCATTTATCTTTGTAGCAGAACGGATATCTGATGTTTTTTAATGAGTTGATATATTTTATTGCAGTGGGGTTATTTTAAAAATCACCTCTACTTCGTCAATATTGTTGTTTTATAGTACTTGTCTGTAGTAATGCACCAACGCAAGGTTATTCTGGAATCTGGCATCAGATTGAATGGTGTACATAAATATTTGAGTCGCGTAATTTATTTTGGAATCCTCGTGACTCCAAATCAAAGCATCCTTTGATATACCTCTTTAAGAATCATAGAACTTACCATGCCAGTGGTCACAATGTGGAAATTGTTCCTTCTAGACTAGGGATTACTGTAGAATTTCAACATATTCAGGCGAGATATCGTGGAAGTTCGTCGTATTAAAACAGAAGCAACAATTGCACTATTCCACAAGGTATAACAAGAGACCTTGTGGAATAGTGCAATTGTTGTTTCTGTTTTAATATTACTGGAGAATATATTTAATATGTTGCTAGAATACTACAATTGGATTTATTTACCTTTCCCATGATTTAAATTTCTTAGGGTGCTTCTATGTTGTGGCGATCTCTCTCCTACCATCCCTCTTTGAAACCGCCCTTGATATTTTGCACTTTGAATGCTTGTCTGTGAACTACTTTAATTCTTCGGTGCTTCCGTTTATTCAGTCTGCTCTCCAACTTCTGCCTAACTCGACGAATTGTGATGTTTAAACCCAGTAGCTTTTCGGTTTAAATTGCTTATCAGGAGGTTGACCTCTTCGTCACTTTATGATCATTTCGGAGTCGAATATTTGATTTTGTCTTTTATTATCGGTACTCGCCTTCAGCTTGGTCTTGTTTTATGCGGTTAAGATCCGCTACTCATAATTTTATAAATTCTAATGATAAATTTGCTAATTACGTGAGAGAAAATCCAGAATTTTTCAGCATATATTTGAGATAACTGTTTAAATATATAAATATAGAAGAGCGTGGAATTAAATCGCTGAGAGATTTAGCCAATTGGCTAATAACAATGGCGGATGACTACTTATTAATCAACGAACTTGCTGCCTACAAAAGATGTGTTACGGAGATGCCGCGCGAAGGTGTTCGTAAAGGTTTTATGTGTAGCTTGGCTTTGAAATATTGCAAAGTCCGGAATTTTAGAACAGATTTTAAATAGATTCAAGGCGTATGCAGAGTTACTTTGATGAAAGAAAACAATACTATAGACGGAAGGAGGGACGTGATTGAAGTAAGCATGGCGTAGGAAGGAAGTTACTTGCTGGAGAAAATAAGGAGAGGAAATAAGCAATGGAATGCGGAAGACCACGATATTAGAGCGAATACTTAGCTGGAGAGAAGAGAAGAAAGGATGAGTATTTTTGTTGGCATGAACATGTTTAGTTAATAGATGGACAACTTTTCTTGGAAACGAGTGATTTATAAGGGGAAGCAGTTTAGTTGTATCCATTAAATCCTCGTATCATCTGAAGAATATTCATTGAAATGTGTTATAAAAACTGATAAATGTGGTGCATTTACTTCTAAATTTTCCAAGTGGGGAGATTTAAGTTCATCTCCGCGTTGAGACGTCAAACCTTCGACACTCACTATTAATTCTTCGTATGCCGCAGATGTTCTTCATTGGCACGCGGAAGCGGAAACATCACGGTTCCGGGCCATTGGTTATCAGCCTTTTCTCATCTGGGCTCGCCTCATGCTGCCGCTAGCGGGAGACGGCAGTCGGGGTATTTCGCCTCGGCAACTAAATTACATGAAAAAGCCAAATGGATCCCACCGGGAAATGTCCATCGGTTAATTTTGTCCATGGATGGAAAGCGTTCGTTAGAACTTTAGACAGTAGTGTTTTGTCAATGAAATTGATTCTATTACTGATATGAAGAAGATATAGCTCTTGCCTTATTTTCTTTAAATAACGGCAAGATTAATGCTATCTTATCGTACAATCGTTTTCAGAGAGTAAATAGAGCCTTAAGGAGAGATAGGGAAGTAATCGAATGCATAGTTCGCTCTGGTGTGATTCGAAAACGTAGTGGTGAGAGGAAAGATGAGCTTGATTGTAATATCGTTGAGGATGGATGAAATGAAACAGCTGGAGGTAATCACTGATGGATGTGTAAATGTGAATTGTTTAAATGGGCCACGGCCTACCGCGATGGAAGCACCGATTTCCGATTATTCACCGAAGATGAGCACCATTAGGATCTGCTCGTATTTGAAGAAGTGACCCTCCTAATTGCCCGTGTACTGTTGCCTGTCGGCAAGTGGTTGCAGTATGTGCCAAATCACCTTAGCCATCGAAGTTCATTTAACTAAAAATATTGTGCAATAGTGTAACAGAGGTGAGGACACTTATGGATGCATCCTGTACTCCGTAGGATTTCACCGTTAATTTAGATGATGAATGGAATAATTCAACCTAGCAGTTAACTGATTTAGAGATATACATATTTTGACTAGTTTCGCTACACTGTAAGATATGCGGTGTTCTCCCAATGTAAGGACTTGCCAAATTGCCTATTTTTGAAGATGTTGCATTGTAACAAAATTAGTCGAAACAATTAAATCGTAAATAGTGGACTGATAAGTTTTAATCATTTAATTCATCTTCTAAAATTAATTAGAAATTCGGTAATTCAGAATTGGTGGAACAAGTGAAAAGGATGTACTACTGGACCTCGGAATGTAAATGCCGGTTTTTGAGGCGGAAGGGAAAGCATAAATACTCATTTTAACTGTCAAAAGGGGCGTAGAAGCACAAGGAAATGGGCAGAAGAATCGGCAATGTTTGTGTGATAAATCAGGTTTTCGTCCGTTAGTGGTGGTGTAGCCAAAAACTACCTCTACGGGTTTATTTTGGAGGTTTTTCCAGTTAATCAGCTTCGTATTCATCGCCACTCCGCCATATCAGTCTCCGCTGCGTAAATAATCTTTTTCTCTGCTACGATGCTGTCTTGAACTGCTCCTATTCAGTAATAGTTGACGAGTCCTTTCGTAGCTTCGAATAAAAATTCTTTTTGTGTATGATTTCTGGCTTAGCTCGTCAGCTGCCACCTTCAAAACTTTCTCATTTTTGGAATGGTTTAAGGGGGGTTGTATTTCTTACCATTAGGGTGAGAATGAGGACAATTGTTTACTCGCAGGTGAAAAATAAAACAACTTTTCAAGCTGAGTAAAATGAAAGGGAGTTTCTGACAACTCTCTAATCCAAACCAAACCAACCTAATCCAAGGGAATCATTTTTATGCCATTAATTTTAAGTTTCGTTATGGCGGCAGTTGGATTCAAATTTGATATAATTTACAACGCCGCAAGTCCTGGCCAAATTTGACTAAAAAATGACTGCGGAAAGTGTAAATTGATACTGATATGTATTGTCCATGTATTTGTGTGATTCAAACCAGCGAAAATAAAATGCTTTGGAAAAAGCTTCTCTAACGTGATTGTTATTTCGATAGAAATGATATTGCTAATGTATGCTCGGCGGACAGTCAAGTTCTTTTACATTGGATCATTTCTCGGTATTAGTATCGATTCTTTTTAGTCTGTAAAAAGCCGAAATAATATTCATTGGCTTAGTTAGGACATGAAAACCTCAGTCTCTTCATCAGAAGCTACCTTAAAATTTTGATTGTGGGAGAGCGCTCATCTCTATTGCAATTGTTCGTCTCCCGTCACAAGCACTTCTGAAAATAATAATCTTAGCGCTCTTTTCGGTTACGTAAGAGTTTTAAGTACCTGCGGTCTGCAGCACCCATCGCCGCGCGGGACGGGTGTGTCGGTCCTTGGACGAATTATGGTGTAGACGCTGTAGTCGCGAGCCAAGGCGTTGAAGAGACTGTGGGCGTTACAATTCGGGTGTATCTTGTGCATGTAATCCCTACGATGCTGTAGTAGCTTAAGTGAATCAGGGCCAGGGATTTAAATATTGGGCCCTTCTGATGAGGTGGAACTGGCGCTTGTACATGCTTGCGGTCGAAAAGACAGCAAAAGAGTGAGTGACAGCAGCCGTCGCCTTAGAATGTCCGTCGCAAATGAAGGTGTAAAAGGTTGGTTCAAACAACTGCCAAACTAACAATTGTCGGAATAATTAGCATAAGCTTTAAATATTTACCACTCGATGTTCATGATACTTGCAGTATGATGGCTCCTTACTAGTACGGCCAGGTGGCAAGTCTTTCCTCTAACAAGCCCGCACCTAACTATTTGTGCTCTTGATGGTGGTTCAAATACATAATCTCTCGTTACTACCTTAATTTAGGGGACAAAATTTGGCTGAAACACATTAAAGTGTACTGGAATAAAGAGTAAGATGATTAGTATAAAGAGGTAACTCTTAGAGGTACTAAAGAGGTAACTTTACACATTCAGGCGTCCCATCGTGGAAGGATTTTATATTTGAATACATATTAAGGCAATCCTTGTTCTTTTCCACAACTATTTATTAACGTTCTACGCGTTTCGCAGCTTGCTGCATCTTCAGGTTCAATTGTTTATACGTTATTTATTGATAAATACAATAGTAACCACCGCTCAGAAGCGGGAGGGAGGGGTTTGGAGAACAAACTAATTTTTTGGTGGAAAGGCAGGGGAACATAGGTTATGGGCTTGTGGGAAGGGAATTTTTTTCGGGAAGGAGTGGGGAGGTGTAGGAGGTAGGAGGTGTAGGGAAGGAGGTGAGGAGGAGCGGAAAAAGTAATTCGTTGCAAAGGTTGTTTGTCACTCTGAAAATTTCCATTTGCTCCAATGTATCCATCTTTAAAACTTTTGGTAGGGCATGTAGAATTTCGGGGAACTCTCATTAATATTCGAGACTCTGTTTTAATTCATTGATCGGTTTTCATGTTTAACTCATTAGCATCAGAAGGTAATTATCACCGAATTATTGTAACATCGAGGATAATGTCGAAATCGACTGGTGCATACTAAACTGCGTTGCCTATTACTAAGTGATGTCTTACAAACATGTAGAAACTCTACGAAGTTGTTTCTCCTGCCGTCACGTTAATGAGTAATATGGTTTGACTGAAAGTGAAATCGGTGGAGTACGTATAAATCACCAAATCAAAGGACGTTTGTTGAGGTGGGAGGAGGAACGCGGTTCTGGCTTGCGGCACCGTATGGCCTCCCTGTCGCCTGGACCTCGTCTCGAATTTGTTTACGCAGCGCGGTCCGCGGTTTCTTACAATTTTCGCACGGACGCCCCCATCCCACCCCTCCAATAGAGCACAAAGGAGCCCCCTCACTCATCGAGATCTTCTCCTAGTGCCTGCTTTGTTCGCTAGTTGGCGCGGTTGCTGGACCGCGACCTTCGGCCCTCGGCCAAGTCTCCCCCCCTTCCAAGGACGCCGCCCGCCCCCTCTGCCCTCCCCCTTCCTCCTGGGTGGGCACCCTCACCTGCTTCCCCCTCCCCGCCTCCCTGCTCTCCCCCACTCCCCGTCCGCGATCGACTCACGTGTGCCGTCGGCATCCGTGCCTACATCACGCGGTTCTTCCTTCAGCCCTGCCCCTCCACGAACCCGCCCCCCGGCCGCACCCCAATCTCTGCTGCGGGGCCCCGCGCGCGCCGCCCTTCCGCGCCACGGGCCTTGTTCAAATGCATGCATGCCAGAGTTAAGCAAAAGGAACCCTAACTTGTCTTTAACTGTGGGAACTTCTCATACTAAGTACCTTTTCCTGTATATCAAGTATTATTAAGGATAGGGTTAGTGAGTGAGCTAAAATTTTCCTTCGAAACCCGATCCCTACTTGGATTAATTTTATGTATAGTGAGATGTTTGACTCTGTCCGTGAGATGTTTGACTGCGAATGCTTTGGCGCCTTTTATGAATGGTAGGATTATTTTGTCGTCGAGTTTTTCTCCTCCATTCATTTATTGTAGTGTCTATGAAATCGTAATGAATTAATTGTTAGTATGGACTTAATATTCGTAAATTCGCTCAAATTTTAATGATATACGGAATTGTTAATATTATCCCTCAAATGATCCTTCCCTAATCCACCTATACATCCAGCCTACATCTACATAATACCCCGCCAGCCGCCGCAAGGTCGTGTGGCAGGTGAAATCACCAGCCGTGTAAATGTGTAAGTTTTTTGGAGATGAAATAGTGCCATGAACTATAGGAGTGCATTTAGGGGAGCTTAATTTTTATTGTGGTCACTTATTGTTCGCGGAGAGAACGAGTTTTTGTATCTATCTGTTCGGCAGTGTATCTTTCTTATTTTATCGCATCTGTCAGACCTAGAGATGTGGTGAGGAGTCATAATAATATTCTCTATGTCGCTCTGAAAAATATCAGCTCTGAATTTATCAAGCAACCTGAGCCTAGCGTAGAGCCTCCTAGTCTCTAAGGGCTCCACCTTAATCCCTCTAAAAGTTGAGACACTATATGTAAGCTCATAGCAGTTTTTAATGCCTAGTCTAGATGGCGTTAATGACCTGAGGTACGGTCGTCTTCTCCAATTCGACGTCGTCATTCGTCAGTCAGTCAGTCATCCGACGAAGAGTATGAGTTTTGCCCATCCTTGTGAAATCTACCCATGTGTACAAGCAGCGGGATTGTGCAATGTGAGTAGCGCTTCGCTGCCACGACTAGAATTACTACAAAGTATCAAGAACTCGTTTCCGTATATTGGTTGCTTGCTTTTGTCTTACCTCCCTTCCCGTGACTCAAAAGAAGGCCACACTTTTTTCTGTCCTTTTTATTGATGGAATTCGATCCCAATCAGAGGGTGGTAGCAATTTCTATATCCAGTTATGTTGTTGGCTGTACGTAGTTTACCGGATAGAACTCTGCTGAACGCTGAATCTGGGAGAATATTTTCACCAACCTTTTGCTCAACTCACACTATGTGAAACATCTCCATAAATATATTGCCAATTCGTGCTTTTCCTCTGTTTGTTTAGCTGTTGTTAAAACCCTAAGATCGACAGTAACCTGATTCGCATTCCTATACATTTTAATACCCATAATGTTCTTTCAAACCCCTAGCAGCACGGAGGAATGATAAGTACCTTTACGCCATACGACTTGACGCTTCTTGCCTCTCTTTTCCACTAATATCTGTTATTCGGTAGCGCGCTATCCAATTACTCGTCAGCATCGATGAGTCTAACTGACTATTTGCACTCATGAAGTTGTGGTCGAAGGAGTCGCTAAATACATTAGTAACGGTGCCCGCCAACGATAACTGTCGAAAACGTAGAGGAGCCCCAATTTAATCGATGAAATTTCGACTTAGCAGCGCAAAATTTTTTAAGTTATTTTCGTATCCAAACGAGAGACGCGAACATCCGCATTCCTATATCCGTACGAAAACTCACGAGCCTGCCATATCACATGTCAGACGCTGCGATGAATCGTACCGGTGCCGTACGGCTGGTATCCGACGAGTACGGCTTGTCAATAAGCCTTCCCTCGTACAAAACCTGAGCTGAAAACGAGACGCCAATCCCAGAATTTGATGAAAATAAATTTGCCTTAACGAGGTTTGGGACATGGCTTTAAAGATTATGATTCTTTATTCCCATTCTCGTCCCGAGCGCCTTATGGGATGCGCACGTAGATCCTTGATCGATCTTACGCTTTTATTTGGACGGTTGAGTCACTCGTCTGGCAGTTTGTCGTGGGTGATGTCTGGAGTATGGAATGCGAATGGAATCTACCTATTTTCGAAGCCGTAATCCGGTCCGTGAACTTTTTGTGTAGTATTGCTTGAATAAATGTTTACTTACTCGCAAATCACCGCTTGCGAATGAGAAATGGAATATTTTCCACGAAACTAGTTTCAAGATTTAAATGATTTGCATCAACTTTACTGTCGGATGATAATTGCAGTCTGAGTGGAATATCATGATTATTCACAATTGTACAAATATTTATCACCATAGTGATGAAAATATTTGCTCGAAATATTTTAGATACCCTTCCTGTCATGCTCACATTTTTGGTCAGTACTTTCTTGGACTGTTGCTTTCTGAGTTCCATTTCTAAATGTTAATTAATCATCATTTTTATGATTGCAAAAAATTTATCTGTGATACAGGGTCGCTAAACGTTTAATAAGTTGTTTTTGGCATAGCTTTTTGTAAAATCCAAAATCTTATGCGTTGCCTTTCCTCGCACTTTTCCTTGTCGCTTTTTTCTCTCCTTTTCTTGAGAGTGCGTAGCCAGGGTAGTTCTATAGTTTTTATCCTCTTCATCATTTTTAATAAAGATTCTCTTATCCATTTGAGATCAACATTTGGGTGCGTTGTAATTTCCTTTTGATCTTGGATATCTAAGTTTCTCTGTGCATTTTGAAAATTTACATCTTCTCGATACTTATTTCGTTCTGATGTTGAAAGCTTAAACAATGCAAGAGGTTCTTATATCACATGCATGCATTGTATCACAAGAAGGTGTTGCAATTATTGAGGCAGTTTACTCTCGTACTCCCCTCAAAAGAATATCCTTCTTTTTGATTTTCACTCCTCTGTCATGAACACCATTTTCGTGAGAAAAGACTCGGAATATGATACAGACGTTTCACTCACGCCCATGGGATCTGTATTGGTGCTGAATAGCGTTCGCTTAAGTTCGGGACAGTTACTGCATTTCTCTGCGCAGTGGGACCGTCGATGGCGTGGGAGTAGTAAAATACTCTACTGACTCTAAAGTATTGTACGATCAATAAGTGCACGACTCCGGGATGCTATTAACTCATTGCTTTTGATTGCTACGCCTTACTCTCTTGCGGGATCTTCCGCGTTTTAGATATCATTGTTTTGCTTTGGATTACGTTAACCGAATCATTGGTTTTCTCGAAGGTCGCCGTTAATTATAATGCTCGACTGCCATTCCCTAGCTGTGTTGCCTTTCCATTGACAGCTACCTGAAAACAGCACTGTTTCCGAGCTTGTGTCATGGTGTATTCCATTCTCAGAGGTATCAGTTCAGGCGATTGTGGATTTCACAAGCTCGTGTATCTTATGTCGCCCATTCAATTTCTAGTTTAAAATACCTGTTGTTGTTTGGTGTCGTCTACATGAGACCATCCGATTGAAGAAAACAGAATAATTCATTTGGAAATAAGAGAATGGGCTTGCCACATTATTTTATTTATTTAGAATTTAAGCTTAACTTCGTGCTGACTCGTTCTAAATTAGTTGTTTCTCAAATAATGAAATATTTTCAGTCTCATTTTTTATGTGTATTCCATTGCATCTTTTTGTGTGTATCAAATTTTACGGAACAGTGTACCGTATTTTCTTTTATCTAGATTCGTTGTTTTTATTTGAGTGCGCAGTATGCATAAGGTCAGCCAAATCTTACATCAAATGGCATTTTCATGAAGTAATAGATGTTAGCAATACGCCTAGAATGCTTCAGCCATGTAGAACTTGATTCTATTGTATTAAATTTTGGTTGTTTCCTACTGTGTCACGATTTACCCGGCAAAAACTAATTAATTGATAGCCTTGATCTAATGTAGGTTGCTCTGGAGGATGGGTGACCACAAATCTAGGACTGCAAAAATAGTTGATATTTTTGCAGCCGCCTGTCTTGTGTAGGCGGCTCGGCCGTTTTTTTTTGTTTTTGTTGAGCAGGGTTTTGGGAGGAGGAGGTATCCCCTTTGCGTTAGCCGGAGAGCGGATACGGTATATGGCGGTACCCGTTCGTCGATTCCTCCGAAGTGGAGTTCTTTCGCACGTGCTCACCGCCAGTATGTAAAAATTTCACTCGATCCATTCCACAGAATAAAATTTTATTGTTGGTTAAGGTAGTTTGAGCGAAATATCATTTTACCTATTAATCAATGAATTTGATCTCATTTGAAAGAAAAATATCTCGCCCTTCTAACGACGCCAAAAATTCAACCCCTTACCACATTACTTTCGGAGTTGTTTGAGAAAAACTACCTGTCCTTTTACGTGGGAAATGGTACGTGTATGCACTCCAGAGAGAAATTATTTACAAAATGAGGAATTCCTAACACTTAGATGTTGTAAAAAAATAAAAGCTTGTAGTTTGTATGTCGTTTTCTCAACTATTTTTGAAAACCAATCATATTGTCACCGCAGTAGGTTCTTGGGTATCACTAAAAACCTTCCATTTTGAAGGAGTTTCAAACGCACCGCGCGAAAAAAATAAGTCAATTGAAAGACTTATTTAGATATTTTCATTTAATTACTTACCAGTTCTGTAAAATAAAATTAAATTAATGCACCATTAATAATACAATATTTAATTCATGTGTCCTACAGCTGGTTACATTAAAACTTATAATTCGAATATGGTCTCTATTACGACTTGGGAACTATCTCGCTCGGACTACCTTGAATTGGCTGGATTTGGTTAAAATGGCTGGATCGTATGATTATCTTGTGAAATCGCGGCGTAGTTTACGTCCTTCACCAATTTCGTGGGATGACGAAAGATAATCTCTCTTCATTTCGGAGATTATTTACCGTCCTTAGGTCTGTCGCCATCGGCTGTCGAATCGTTACCTCTTAACTCTGGATTAATTTCTAATTCAGTGTTAAGACTGGTTCCGTTTTGCTTGTTTTTGTGCGATGTCTTTTCGGTTAATTTGATATTTTCCATTCAAGGGACGGGAAATAAGGGTTAAGAGCCCAAGTTTGCGGGGATAGCTTAACCATTTTGCTGCGAAGTTCTGATGAATTTCATTTTTAACCGGCTGACTGCTGAGTTCGACTTCAACACTGAAGTCCAAAAAATATTGTTTATAGATCTAGCGTATCCCCATAGTAATTGTATCTATTGTCGTAAACTTATTACCTTGGAACAATGATGTAAAATATATTTGAGATTTCTTCTAATCAAATTATTATTCTTCCATACTTCACTAATTTTGTCAGTTTTAGATTGTTGATTGCTAGGGAAACCCGAAATCAGTTTATGCAGTTGTGTACTTCGAATGTTATCGCTGGCTCAGGCTATAAGATGGCTCCTGGGACAACTTTTCAAAAACATGCTTCCTTTACTAGTTCCCAAGGGATATCTCGTCCTTCAAAATTGTTTATCTCCGAGGCATGAAATTCCTGAAAGTGCTGCGGTAGGTTGGAAATTGAAAGGAGGATATTGGCGGCCCGTTCCGTCTTTGGATTCGGTCCAATGCCACGGATATCCAACTAAAGCGCACAATTATTGCTTGAACTCCGCGGTGACCGTAAATGATGCATTCCATGCTGATAGAGTTAGAATTTCCAGTTAAATTCATTCGCTGACAGTAATATACCTATCTCTCACCGTAAACCGTGTTTTGGTACCGAAGAAACCCACTAAATCTGTTAAATTTCCCGTGGTTTCCACTGGTATGCCTTTTTAGAGCGTCAAGGTTGAAAACCACTGGGAGGGCGCTGAGGACATTTCGAGAAGCATTGCGTCAGAGAAAGAAGCTTATTAGTTATCGAAGTGAAGTAATGAGAAGAGACTGTGGGTTAAGGAGCAAAAAATGCTTCTTAAGACTTAGAATCTGGTAATATGTTTCCGGCTCCCAATAGGTCTTAGAAGGAATAAAACGAATCCCGCCGTGCGTGTTTTTTTCTCACCATCGTGGTTGTGCATTCGTCAGAAATAGTATCATAAGTATGTTTATTTAGTTGTTAGTAATTAATATTAGCTGTTACCTGTAGAGAGTTTTATTATTGTTATTATTCTTTAAGATGTATGTAAGTATTAGGTTTCGAGAATTTATCTGCTGATAGGAAAACGATGGAGTATTCATTATGATAAGGAGGAGGCTGATTGAGGAAATTCTAGTGATGGAGAATCGTATATGGAGGTGATAATTGACGAAAATGTTGTGTTGAAGGCCGTTGTAGGACATGGATAAAACCTTTAGTTTTATCTTGTATGTATGTATGTGGGTTACATGCAAGTTTCAGAAATTGATTACCATCATCTGAAGCGATGAGTTTGTGACATCCATATAAAATTTTAGTTTTGATATCATCAAGCTATACGTATATTTAGTTAATCAGTCTTTGTCAGTACATCCGAAATTTCTATATTCTCTGCACAAAAGGGATATATATCGATGAATGTGCACAAAAAGAACGAATTCCTGACCTCATCTATAAAATTCAGCCACTGAAATGTCGACATGCATTCTTATGCTTTTGGGAGTTACTTTAGGAATGAAAATAATTGTGTATAGAAAAAATCGCATTTCATTTCTTTGTTCAGTCAACTGTGGTTTGAACACTGGTGTTATTATTTCTTGATAAAGGTAAAGTAACGTTGAAACCTTGGTGAATTGTGTACAAAAATCCTGTAGAAATGAAATGTTCAAAATTTCAAATCAACCCCTTTCCTCCGATCCCCTGGAAGTCTCCTTTTTAAAACCCTGTAGAATGGGGAACAAGCATTTAAAAAAAATGTACTTTTATACGTATATTTATTTTAATTTACGAGTATTTGTACGTAAAATTTATTTTCTGGATTTTTCTGGACATGTAATCTCTTCGTCGTTCGGCGTTGTTTTAATGAGAACATTTCTCGTTAAAAAAGATGCGCCCTTGACAACGCCCGTCAAATAATAGTAGTAGAGTTCAGCGGATGACGTCATGGCTGGGACCGCTACTGGTAATACGTCACATTTACATGTACAGGTTACCTAGAGTGCTTTTATCTTTGGTGCTGAGATACACGTGGTAAAAATAGGGATACCTCGCAGTTACTTCAAGCCATTAAGATGTCATATTTGATGACGAGACTCATTTAAAATATTTTTACTTTTATAGACAATATTGAATAATGAACTTGGCATGTGTACATGACAATGACTTGGCTTGTCTATGGAAATCAGGACTAAACTCGTACAATGTTAAATAATAGGAACCTTAACATATATTTTGTTTTGGAGAGGCAAACACCCAAAAGGATATTGGTGGCAGGACATTATGAAAACTAAGATAATATTCCTTCTATAGTATTAACATTAAATTCTTCATATACTCTGTATTCTATCTTTATGAAATTACCTAATTAAAGTTTATATCAAATTTATGTATGTTCTAAGTTTTTTTACTGTTATTTTGCTTCCCTTGGAGTTAAGGTCGAAGTTATTAACAATTATTTTCCTTTGTCATTTGCCAACGTTTTGCATTATAGATTGATTCGTCATTCAACCGATAAAAGTGATGCATAATTAAAATACGAAACGTTGGCTAATGAGATGTATAAAATAATTATTAATATCTTCGACCAAAATTACAGAATAAAAAACTATAAATAACAGGTCACAAGAAGAATTATCTGGATAGCTAGTTTATTTATGACATCTAACCATCGTTAGAGACAAAATATTTTTTATATTTTCAAATATTAAATAGAAAAGAATTTATCTAATAATATTTTTTATGTTATCCTGGTACATTGTTTATGGTGATTGAGGTTGTCGCGACCAGCAGTTGCATTTATTCTGTAAAGAATAGACCAGAATACTGAACCTGCGCTGCTGGAGGTGTACTCGTGCCTTCTGTATATTGAATGAATTGCCGGAAGATTGAAGTTCACTAGTATGATGATTAAGCATATTAACCCTAATTGGTCACATGGGGTTAATTAACCCTAATCATTTTATCTTACTCCTCTTAGTCTCCCTTAATCGTGAGAAATCGTGAAATGAATGATTATTACTCCTTTCATTTTAATTATTCTTGCAAAATAATGGCCTATTATTTTTTGACATTTTTGGCGCCTTCAATCTTCAAAATAAACATACCTTTTTGAGCGAAGGGTATTAAAAAATTTATTTTATTAAAATATAATATTTCAAGAATAGATTCTCATATTTTTTATCTAAATCAATTCTGTAAAAAAGCAAAATTTTTTCCGTAAAAGCACGATTGTTCTTTACCTTAATTTTGGCAATTAGTTTTACAATACACAATAAATCTGGTTGGGAAACTGTGATACCTTTTTCTGCGATCCTGAAACATACCTAAATATTTCTTTTTAGATTTTAGAACTTATTATTGAAGCCGGATATAACTTTTTCGGTGCTGGGGTGAATTTAACCCAGTTTGACCGTTATGTAATTCTACCGAAGTGTGAACAATTAGGGTTAATATTTGGTAGACTTAGAAAGTGATGCGTTTATTAGAAGCGCTCATTAAAACATGTTTTTAATGTATATTGTTTTTAAGTTGAACGATTTGAAATAATGTAGTCGTCAGTAAATGTGAATAATTGACGTAAGTCACATGTAATTGTCCGAATACCTAACATATCTTCATTGGTCTTTCAATCCTAAGATTGTTTGACTGCGGCACTCTACCCTTCCCTATCTAATACTAGTTCCCTTACCTCCTAGTATCTCTTCCTATGTACTTTCTCTTTATTTGGTCCATGAACGTATTCCTGGGTCTTCCTCTGGGGACTTTTCCCTCCATTTTACCTCCAATTATGTTCCTCACAAACCCATTGTGTCTCAAGGTGTTTCCAATCCATCTGGTTCTTCTTTTCTGTATGGTGTTCCAAATGGTCCTTTCCTCTTCTATTGTTCGCTACACTTCATCATTTCTTATTTTTCCGTCCATTATATATATAAATTGAAAAAAATGGCTGGTTTTTACATTGCGGAGTACATTTTATATTTATTTCCATTGGTGTTCCTTAGTATTGATTGTCGCAGGAATGGGCGTTCGGTGGTTGCTTATGTATTCCGCGCACGGTGCCCACTTCTCCTGCGAGACATTTTGAGGACGAGGATTGGACCTGGGTCACACTGTGCCCGAAGCCTTGAGGCACGTTTCAATGTCGAGGGAGGAGGGGTGGTGGTGAGGGGTGGGGTTTGGAGGGAGTGTTGAGCTGGCGTCTCTAGCGATCACGGTAACTGGCTTGATCGCTTTATCCACCCTCTCCTCCTCTTCTTCCTCCCCCTCTTCGTCCCGTCACTTCCTTCATCTTTCTGGCTCGCCCACGGTCATTTTGAAGTCGGGAACACACTCAAAACGATTGGATCTCGGACGTCTTTATTTTTTATACCCCCTCGCCCCGAAAAGGGCCTTTGGTCCATTTCACCGCGTCACCATTCACTTTCGCCTCCCGTCGTGTAACTTCACTCGATCCTGGTAAACGACTGGCCGAGCGGTGACGAAAGGTTTTTTTTCCCAGGTTTACACCCTCAAACGCGTCATATTCGTTTATCACCCAACGTACCGTTCTGCCTCGAGGGGTCATGTTTCCGTCCGCGTGAATGGACATTAAAGCGCGGCTCTCTTGATGTCTTTTTATATCCCTGTGGGTACTTTCCTACTTTTCTCGTGTCTTTATCTTCGCAATCTTTCCTCTCTGGAGGATCGGAATAGTGCGGTTGCCATAGTACTGGCTTGCCATCCCGAAGTGCTCGGGCCCAGACATATTTGTATGGCTATCCCTGTCCGTAATTACAAAGGGCGCTCTCTGGATATCACTGCAGGTGTACTCCTCCTTGCGTTGGAAGTGGGGTTAAACTTTGCACCCCTTCGTGCCTTTTTTAGGTTATACTGGTGTGAACACGGGTTGTCTTCCACCCACAATTTATTCTCCCAGTCGTACACACCCTTCCGCAAGTGACCTCAGTTGTCGTTCGCCTCCTCAAAAAAACAACCACACTGAAGGGTGAATGACTTGCTCATTCTGAGCTTGTTTGAAACTGACCTCGTCTACT
Organism: Ceriagrion tenellum; assembly: GCA_963169105.1. Classification (NCBI taxonomy): domain Eukaryota; kingdom Metazoa; phylum Arthropoda; class Insecta; order Odonata; family Coenagrionidae; genus Ceriagrion; species Ceriagrion tenellum. The sequence continues at coordinate 28,744,322 of OY720643.1, read as the reverse complement.
CAGATGTCGTGTGCTCAAAGCACCGCCCACACGGATATTGTTTATAATGTCGCTGTCTGTTGGACCGATTCAATCATTTTATCTTCACTCGTCATCTGTTGGTGGTCATGGATTGCTTATGTTTCAGGACCTCTGAAAAGGTCGTTAATTCTTCGCCTTTTTTTTTAAGTTTCTCACATCAATGTGACGGCCCCAAAATTTGCCTCTTCTGCTCTCTGGTGTTCGACTTTCACCCAACTGCTTGGGGTTTGAAGCGCATTTTTTTCCTTAATCATTGAATGTCTAATGCGTTTATTGATATTAGAAGGGGGCTTTTTGTTTAGGGTGTCGTTAGCTTGATTCACCAAATGATCACCGAATGTTTTCCGTAGCCGAAATCTGCTTCGTTTTGCACTATCTCTGGTAATGTGTCTGATCATAAATCACTGTTGATTATTTGCATCTTCCATGACATAAGCGATGCCTTAGTAAGTGAATTCCATAGGAACATAAAATTTCGCGTGGGAACATTGAAGAAGTCGAGCATTTTCGTGAATCGACCTGTTGTATACTACTGATGTGTTTATTGATTTAAATGCTTAGGAAACGTGATGCTTCCTCAATATTTATAAACCCTTACTAATTGAAATTTTATTTGTGTTACAGGTGAGTTCCAGTTGTTTGCCTACTCTTCGAGACCTTCGGAATGAGTGAGATAGTTCGAGGTATGTCTCGAGAACAACAGTAAACTCGATTTTGGGACTCAAAGTGCAGAAGTCGCGTCCGGTCGAAATAGATCTTCCTTTTGGCTCTTGATAAGGGCTTAGTTCGTGTGGTCATTGCTTAGAAGTGATGGCAATAAAGCTCTTCCGAAGGCTGTGTCAACGTCTCTACACCCGCCTCGCCCATTGTCGAGGATGCATAAAAATTACTTCGATGTAGTTTTATAGCTAATTTATCATTTGAGCGATATACCATTTCATCGCTGCGGTTGCTTGCTTCTCCAAGAACTGTACTGCTATGTCGTGCCATATGGCTGCGTTAGTGGTAAGCATGGGCTTAAAATATGTGGTAAGTAATGCCTTGTATTTCTCTTCAAACGGCTAAATCTGCCTTTATAAATATTAAACGTGAGATAGGCGAAGTGTGGAGTTAAAAAAGTGTATTTGTTCTCAATTTTTACGTTATTACTCTTCGATTTGGGAAATTTTGTTTATATGTTTATAATTTTACATTGGAGATGTTGTACAATATTACGTACATCGAAATTAACTAGTGAGTTGAGGATCGGCAGAATAACTAAAATTATTATCAGTACAAGTAAAAACTAAGTTTTCACTAATAGGTTACAACAAATATTATTTATTATTTTTTATTATTTTATATTATTTATTATTAGTTATTAATTCATAATTTGGGATGCATTCATTCTACATTAATGTTTTCGCGATTTAATCTTGATATCATCTTTAAACTTAAATGCTTGCTTAAAATTCTCGCGTTATCAATCGATATGGTGGATAGGGCTCTAGATTGTATACAGGGCTCAAGTACTTTGCATATGACGACGGAAATTCGCGTGATATTGTTTATATAGCGTGATGAAGAAATGAATGTGAAACCGCGTCGGTTTTAGCTAGCTGCTGCAATGCTGTCTCTTTGTGGTTATTTATGTACACTGACTCATGCGTGACTTCATAAAGCGATTCATACCCATAAAGAAATACAGACTTTATTACTTCCTCAGTTTTGTTGATGACAATAGCGCGGCGAGTGTCACCGTACCGGCTTGTGTGGCAAGTGTTTTTTTTTACTGTTGTGAAACGTATCTAAGCATTGTCATTGGTAAAATTATGGAAAGACTAAGCTTGTGATTTCATCATGGATCGCTCTAAAAAGGCTCCGCGAAATCCTATCCGTGATAAGTATTTAAGCTCGAAATGCCCATCAAATGGTGGAAACTACTGAAAGTTGCAGGTATCTTCCTTTTTCATTTCTTCTTTCACGGACGGAAAATAAAGGACTTGGGGATGGGGTGAGTGCCGGGACCCCCCACTGCCGTGTTCCAATGGACAGATATTTATTTCCTCTTGGGTAAAGGGGGTCAGTTTTGGGTCTCCCGGGACGTTCCTGCAATTTGGCCATTGGGTGGCCGCTCGCCTCTGTTCTGAAAAGTAGGCAATCAAGGACTCGCTCCCCATTTCGGGACCGCATCCTGGTTCTCCGTGGCTGAACCCTCCCTGATGGCCATTTAGTATCTGCGGAAGTTTGGAACAGTTTAATCATATCCTGGTTCCTGTTAATTCAAAATTATCGTTGAAACTTTTTATGCCTCTGAAGCGCTTCTCTTCCATTTCATTTGAATCATACCAATGATAAACAATGAGACCAATTTTTAAACTATGGCTTTGCCAGTGAGCTACTAAATAAAAGGAATTTTTCGAAATTGATGACGGAATTCTTGCTATAATCGACGTAGCGTGCATTTTATTCGGCTGTTGTTAGTGATTAAACGCTTTTAAGAGTCGTATTTGATGCTTCATGAAGTACTGAAAAACATAAAGAGCTGTCAAAATACCCTTAAACGACCTTTCTTCGACAGCAAGTAATTGTTTGGTTTTTGTGAAGCCTCAAAAACTCAATACTTAGCCGCTAATGCTCTTACGTACAAGTTCAAGGAGCAGTGGAAAGGCTTTTACGCAATTCCCAGTCGCTTTGATTGCTTTCCTTATTAGAATTCCACATCTGACGTCAATTTTCTGTGTAATAAGGACATAGGTAATAGAATAGCATTAGCTAGGGAAGCATTCACTGAGAGAGAGGTGTCGATGACGGTATAACTGAGCACACACAAAGAAAAGATTAGTTAAAACATTATTACGGAACGAAGTTTTCTAGAAAGGAAATTCTAATTGACTGGAGTATTTGTGCGAGTATAGGTAGGAAATAGAATACAAGCTGGGAACCAGAAAAATATTTAACTGGTTGGACATAAAAGGTTGTAGAAAGAAGAGATTCGTCGGAGGTATTGAGGTTTGGGCGGTTTAAAATGGCGGTAGAGGATAGAGGTATCGGTTGAGCGGTGGGAGATAAGCCTAGGAGAAGGAAAATACGAATAACTTTAAGACGTATTTAGGAAATTCAGAAGAGATGAGGTGCTAGAGAAAGAGGTAATTTAGGGCTAATAGTGAAGAGATTAAATATGGCCCCAAAAATAAGTAAATCATATTACGGTGTCCAGAAACCGTCCTATGCATCACTACAATACCAAATAATGATTATAAATCAAATTAACCGGCTTTACGCTATGGAGTCACGTAAGAAGAAACCAAGAAAAACTTCACTCAATAAAATTCCACCTTTTTTAGTGTCGTATATGTAAAATAGGAGAATTTTACTGATTGTCATTTTTCTTACGAAATTATGATCTTGTTCTTACATCGGTACAATACCAAATATTAATTATCTATACTCCCTGTTTTCCTCTCTTCTTCATCTCCGCTTGTACTATGATTCGCCTTGAAATCTGGAAAAATATTTTCCTTCCAAAACTATTTACTCCCAAATCGTGCGTTCTTCTCTCTCCATTAAAAGTTGGTCATGACTCTTGAGCTTGATATTCTAAACTCCTAACCCACGGCCATAATTTCTGCCCGTAGGCTAACTTTTAAGGCTTAAGAGATCCTAGCGCTAATCGTTTTAACGGTTCACAGTATATTGTTAATGACTTTACCTAAGAGTGCTGGCGGCTTGTTCTGCCTTCGTAAATATTTGGCTTGTAAATGGAGTTATTTACCGAATGCTCTCGCGGCGTTATTTCTCTCTAATATTCCTCAAAAACTAAAATTATTCATTCTACTTAGATGTGACATGCCCTTTTAAAGTAAAAATATTAATTATTACGTAAGACTCCCCTTTCTTGGAACTTCCTAGCTACGTTCGCTGTATTATGATAGATGTATCTTAAATTAATTTCCGTCAATTTACTAAATTAAGTTCATTCGAGTTCTTTTGATTGATGAATTTTCATGTGTAGTTGAGGAATCTTTATCTCTTTTCCGGCTGTCTGAATTTATTACATAATAATTAAACTCTCTGCCGAAAGCATATAGCGTAAGAAATCGCAACAACGCCATCTCTGTGGATTGAGCGGGGTAAATTAAAGGTATAAGATGAAGTAAAGTATCGGTATATCACCATAATTTCGAACCTCTTATGAGGATAACTGATAGAAGGCATTTTAGTGCTACATTAGTGGGACGCTGGGTTGATCAAGCAGGTACATATTTGGAAGCACCTACGACAAAAAAATGAGAGATCTCATTTTACTCCAGGTAGACCACGTAAAAAGAGTACGCTGCGAGAACGTGAGTGCCAGCATAGAAAAAATTATTGCGCGAAATAACTACAATGAAAGGAAAAGGCAAGCACTAAGTTAAAAACTTTCACAAGTCTATAGATGGTGTAACACATTTGATTGAAGCACTAGGTTGGATTAGAGAATAGGAGGATCTAGGCTAAATTACGATTGCTTGTAAATTTCAGATCCCTCATGTTCCAGGATGCCAAAGGTAATATCATTTAAACCCCGCTCCATAGCTATAGAACTGATTGTGGCGAAAGAATGTCCAAAAAAATAATCCTTTCTCTCAAAACAAAAACAGAGCGAGGCACTCCGTCAGCCCACACATCGCTGTCCGACCATTCACTCCTCGGATTCATTTTCCCTGTTCTGTCCCCTCTTCGTTGTTGTTGTCGTAACTCCCCACGCCACAATGCCTCTCGTCCGTGCGGCGCCTCACTGGAATGTATGTGGATGCAGATACGATTGATTTTTGTGAGTACCGGGAACTAGCCGTGTTTCTTGCTTGAAGTCACCTGCCAGTGCTCAGTGGTGCGACGAACTCCACACAGTGAATTATCATCCGCCTTGACCTCAACTCGAACCCTAATTCCTATAAAGCTTGCCTTGACCTTACAGAATATGGCTCTGTGACGATCCAACTGCTTATTGGCATAATTATGTCCCACAATCATGAGTCGCTCCTTTAAGGTGGATGGAACATTAATCGTGAGTCATTGAGTGGCCGTTTTAATACCTCGTCTAGTATTTCGGAAAACAATTCTTGGACCGCACTTCACTTAAGTACACCTGTTTTGACAATAGAAATAACCACACATTTAGTAGTTTTAATGGCAAAAGATTTGGAAGTAGAAATTGTCTACCTAATTAAAACATTGTTAGGACTTGGGTTTACGGCGCAGAATTTGTAATTTAAACAAAATCTTGTGTAAGTGCGTGGTTTTTACTCTGCGTCATACCTTTCTATTTATTAGCAACCGTTGTAAGATTATAAAACGTATTATATATTTCGCGTTACTGAGCAAATCTATACAATTGAACCGAACTATTTCGGAATATGTGCCTTTTGGTACGTGGCTACGTTATAAAATTGCTTTTAATTGCCAATATATCAAATCGGTAAAATGCAATTTTTTCACGTTTCTCTAATGATGTCACTTATAAATAAATATACTTATGCAAAATTTCTCACGTCTGCACTTGAACGATAATCGCTCCGACCTCCTTAGAGCTCTGGGGTGAAGAATGCCTCGGTAGCACACCTTGCGTCTCGGCGCGATGCGGGCTCCTGGTTCGAGCCCTGGTATAGGCGGACGCTATTTTTCTTTGAGGAATTTTTCGCATCGGACGCGATTGAATTTCATTCCCATCACCCTGAATTATTGATCATTCTGAGCCAATAATTAGATATTGGCTCCCGCCATAAGTCTTCCTTAGGGTCGGATACCTCATCCTTTAAAGCCGAAGATGGCCGTTTCTTGCGCTTGTGTGCCAAGGGGGTTGCCTGTCTGTTTGCGTTGGTGGCCTCTGGAGGCGCTTGCGGCTGCTGACGTCATTTGCTCCATTTGAGACGGAATGGTGGAAAATTAACGCGGAGGAGGTAGGAATAATTACTAATGGTGTGGCGCGCGGGATTGGGAGTGAGCGAGGATGAGAGGAAGGCGAACCCTGAGTCGGCACCATGGAGTAGGGAAGGTTGGGTCTAAAATTCTGTCCTATACTGCGGCTAAGTTTTCCCGCAGAATGAGTAATTTTTTCCCGATTTACTTAAAATACTTGTCAAAGCTGGACCAAAGATTGTACTCATATTTTTGCGCGTTTAAGTTCGGGGATAGCTTTAATGCTCGAAAAATTTGCGATCTTTCAGCTGCTTCTCTCTTTGTGACATTGATGCACGATCATGTGACTTTATTTTCATGATTTACAATTAGAAATATATTCTTGTCTGCGTTTAACAAAAAATATGAAGGATTTACCAATCACCCGACTTTTATTTCGAGTAATTCAATGAGATTTAATTCGCTTGCGATGGTCGTTTGAAGACTCCTTGTATGCTAGCCGTAAGAATCATAATTATGTCTATAAATTTAAAATGAAAACAACTCAGTGCCTTCTTTCCTGCTTTTTGCCCTTGATCTTAGACTTGGTGAGCGTTGAGTGGATATGGCTTGTTCTGCAATTCCTTACCAGCGTATTTATACTATCCATACTGAGAGTCGTAATTGCTTGCAGTGTGTTTTTAGTGCTCCGGTCATACGTCCTCGCGTCAATTATGTTACTATTCGTGTAATACCATTCCATCGTGTGATGATGCAAGCCTAGCTTATTTAGGAATTACGCTGGTAAACTTCTTTGGCGATGAATAAAGCGCTGTGCACCGGCCGGCGATAGTCCTGAATGTATTCGCCGGATATTTCTCATTTGCACAGCAGCGGGTGCTCGCTGATCGCGTTGCGGGATATTTAAAGGGGAAACGACAAGTGGCACTTGTCTGCGGAACTCATGCATCTCTAATAGATCGTATGCCAAATGCTACCGCTTCTTGGGCCTAATGCGCTAATCACAAATAGCTCCTCCCTGTCAGATTGAATGTTGCTGTCATCGCTCTCTGGAGAATACTTGCACACTCAATCCATAATGTGCGGTATTGTGCTGCTGTTGCTCTACTTTGATGTTAATATTTCTTTTCTAGTGTTTAGGCATAGTGACGAAAAACTCCGTATAGTACGTGGAAATAATGGTAGAGGGCCGTATCCTGGAACGTCATTCAATTAGAGTGGGCTCTCACTCTCGGTGGAGTAAGCACTCATAATCAGGTTGAGCGTGTGTTGATTCGTATCATAGAAATGCACTCATGCTCGGCTCATTCGAGTGTATGTTTGTTAATCCATCGATTTGTGCTCAATTAATTATTATGTCCTAAATAAATGGTTTCATGTGCTAAGTTATCGTGTGAGGTGTTATTTTTTCCGAGAGCAGATATAATGCATTTTTTGGCATTCCAGTAGCTTCAGGTTTTTGTTCTGAGGTTTAATTCTTGTTCGTCCACAACAAGCACTTCCTACTTCGAGTCTGCGTGATAAATGGATTCATGGAGCAGAATTGGTGACGCCAAGTAGTGGAAATGAGCATACAGTTTTTCATTGGTTCCTGCACTCTTAGGTCGTGATAATGCTATTTATCCCATGTCGCTGTGAATCATGTGGTCGGACTTTTGGGCGGAGTTATAAAGGTAGTTTGGGCGAGATATCATTTCAACTAGAATTCCATGAATGTTGTGTCATTTTAATGAAGAATATCACACATTTCCATAGATACCAAAATAACATTCGCGAACCGCTTTATTTTTCGAGATATTTGCCGAAAAATGAAGCCGTTTTCCTTGGGATATGGTACTCTTATGCACTCTAGAGAGATTTAATTTAAAAAAGGAAGAATTTCTTACGGCTAGATCTCGTCATAAGTTGGACACTTTTAAAATGTTTTTTCAACCATTTTCAGGAAATAGTTAAATCATCACCGCAGTAATTTTTCGGAATCGCAAAAAAACTCGCTAGAGTTGCGAGGCATATTCACCGTGCGGCGAGAAAGAAATGATTTAAGTTAAGACTTTTATCGATATAGTTACTTAATTACTTAAAATTTCAGTTGTATAAAATTATATTTTCCCACAGTTTATCTTACAATATTTACTTAATGCTTTTACTGCTGCTGAAATAAAGAAAATAAAATTCGAATATGAATCCTACAATTATTAAAGAAAATTATTGCTCAAACACCTTAGTAAACCCTTGTTTCGGGGAATAAATACTGAGTTAAATGTTACGGACGTCATTTCTGAGGAAACCCGATTCCTACTTGAGTGTCTTGTGGAGGGCGCTTAAGTGCAGTACTCCGTCTGTCGGATGAGACGTTAAACCGTGGTCCCCTTGGCGCCTTTAATTAAGAGCAGGCTAATGCAGACGCCGGGTTTCTATCCACCATTCCTCCCTTACCTATCCCCTTTGGCGCAAATGACCTTAGCCGTCGGTTGCCTCCCCAAATATCCAATCCGATACGAACGTCTCTTGAGGTCCATGGTGTTATAGAATTTATACTTTCTTCCGGCATATTTCAGGTGTCACGTTAAGTCTCCCTGAATGAGAAATTGCCGCCTCTTCAAGAGGTTATTTTGCTTGTTTGTGCATTATTAGTACTAACGTGCCATCACAACTACAGTAGTTTTAAAATTTTGTGTGCGCTAATTGCAGACAGGGGCAACAGAACCCTGACGAATCGGAGGATCACCCGTCAGAATTCGAACCTCGACCAACGACGCGCAACCTCGGTCATCGAACGGGAACCAGCATTACCGTCATGCCAGGTGTTAGCCGATATGTGCTCCTCAGGTCGGTAGTTTATTCGTGAGGTTGATTGTGACTGCTTGGCCGCTGTATGCACTCTCGTTGTATCGATTATGTTTTGTTGTGTTGTATTTTAGCCTTTATCCTGTCGGTTTGAGATGGTACTTGTTTAAGAAATTGAATTGTTTTCCTCTCTGCTGTCTTTAGGATGGAGACGTCCTCACTAAACTTCGTGAACTGTCCATGGGGTGCCGTATCTGTGCCCCCCATTCTCTTAACTACAGGTCGCGACCCTGAATGGGGTCAGCTGATTTCCTTGCATCGTGACGATACCGAATTCAATAAAAATTGTTTTCTTTTTTTCCTCCCCTCCTGCTGACTATGGTTTTTTTCGCTGCTTTAGTCGGAGGAAGTGTTTCCTTTCACCCCATTCGAGCGAAGCACATTTTCCGAGAATCGGTTTCGGTCGATCTTCGTCTGTCGCGCGTCGTGTTGGTGTGATGCTAGTCAGGGGAAATAAAAGGTTCGGCCTACTTTGGGGATAACCCGTCGGGCTTCCTTCATTGTGGATTCCGGCCGTCTATTGTGCTGACTATTGGGCCCCCGAGCCGGTTGAGTAGCCACTGGGTGCGCTTAAGAGGGTCCATTTGACTTTCATCGCTTTTAGGTGAATTTTGTTCGGTCCTTTCCTCTTGGATTCTCCGTAGCTGCTGCATTCGTTTATCGGATGGTTTATTTATGGTATTGGAAGGTTATATTTATAGCCTGTGGGTCATTTAAGAAGAGTGTTACCGGAAATAGTGCTAACATTTACATAGTCTCAGTGTGGAAAATATTGTGTCAGGAATGGAGAACTGATTTTCGAATCGCTTCTACGATGTTATCATGAAAGTGACCCTCTTCACGGTAACATTGAGCAAGCCACACGACAAACGGTTTGTCACTCCAGAACCCCTCGAAAATCTTCGCCAGAGAATGAATTATGAGCGAGTTCCTTTTTATCTAATGCGGTAAACAATGGGCTTAATCTAGCTGATGCATAGCCTTTTGCGGTATAGTAATAAACATCCTTTTGTATGACTTTAGCTGGATTCCCATGAACGGAAAATGAGGCGGAAAGCCAATCACAGGCGGTGGAAAGCTAAGGGGCGGAGCGTCGGCCGGTGGAACGGGCTTTTTATTGCCTTTTGCTTTTCCTTTCTCGTTTTCTGTCCATCTGCATCCAAAATTTCATTTCATTTTTCTTTGAACACATAGTGCCATTGTCCAAGATAGGGCTAATCACCTCCGCTTGGAAGTCGCGAGGGCTGTCTTTCTTGTTTATTGATTTTGCGTAAATTATCCGCCAATTCGTGGAAACTATTTCCCTTAGGATATCCCCGGGAAGCAAAATGATTTACCCTGCGATCATACCGCTATGCTCCCACACAATGAACTTCAATATGTTCGTTCTTAACTCACTTGTTGTTCCTTTAATAGCCGAAATGTAGTTAAATCTGGGGTCTAGCCACAAGTAATTTGTCCTATCCATGATGAAAACAACTTTGTTTCAATCCACACAATTTATTATAAATACGACCCGGGTTTCAGCAACTTCTTGCCATCATCTTAAAAATGAAGCCGGAGACAATTACTTAATTTGTCCTAATTTATCATGCAAATAATTTTCAATTGATTGAATCAAAAGGATTGAAACAATTGATGGCCGACCTCTCAAAGAGTTGATGAAGGTGTTACACAGTGGTGAAATGCACATTCTGAAAATTACTGACCCTATAATGCGTACGGTATAATTGCATATCACGTGAACTATGAATTGCTGCTATAATTTTCCCCATCGAATATTTTGACACGAAAGAGGACGGAGCCATCCCTGTGAGTACTCGTGTGGGCGTTTCACGGGGTATTGTGAATGATGGATTCCGGGGTATTGTCTCTCCACCATGAGCTTCGAAACGACGCGATGATGTAAGTCCCCGTTGACAATTCCGCTCTGGCCGCTGCGAGGACGACGCAGCGTCGACGGAATGCGGGGCGAGAAAAATATTCCCCTCGTCGCGTCGGCGGACACACGGCCTTAAAGAGAGGCGAAGGATGGGGGCAATCGATAAACCTGTCAAATGTTACGCGATATTTTCCGCCAATATTTCCGATCACCCTCAATTTCCTCGGGCATCGATTCCCGTCCGGGATGAGAGGGCCACAGCGGCGGGCGGGCGTCGCATGTGTCGGCGGGAAGGGAAACGAAATGAGTTTTGGGAGGGTTTGCTTCCCCTCGTGCATTTTATTCCCCCCATCCACGTACTCCTAGGATTGCCAACATTTTAAGAGTTATTTTGTGTGTGGAGATTGCGGGAGATTTTAGGAGTTCTGTCGTAGGTTCCCGCCGCGTTGATGCGATGGTGCTTGCATTTTGAGGGTTTCAACCGAATTCGTAGTTTCTCTGCACTGAAACAACGATAGCAGAAACGCATAGCTTCGCCTGTGTTTCAACGGACATCTTCTGTTAAAGGTGGCTGTATAATTTGGACCTCCATATATGCCTTTTGCTCTCCTTCTTGTGCTCGAATTGGCTGTCTTTTTCTCGCATAGTATTCTTCTGCTCAGCCCTTCGTTCCCGAGACGTTAGTTGTCTGTCAGCGACATAATTGGCTAACTTGGGGAACTGTTGCGTGGTGGCTAGTGTAGTGGCTTCCCAAACAATTCCTCTTAAGCCCGGGTTAAGTACCCCATTTTCTGGGAATTTTTCAATTGAATCCCTACTTTACTTACTCCAACTCACTGTACTAGGTGTTAAATGCTTAAGCGCAGTTCTCCATCCGTTGGATAGAACGTAACATTTGGGCCCCCTTCGTCCCTTTCGGTAAGATCTGACTGCTGCCGACACCGGGTTTCTCTTTTCCTCCTCACACTTTCTTCTTTTCGTCCTACCCTCCTCCACCCAAATTATCCTTCACTTACTTACCTGTCCTCAATAGCGCCTTAGTAGCCGTTAGCCTCCAAAAAATAACCGACTAACGTGCAAAAACAGCGAACACGGTGGTCACCTCGTAGAGCTACGTCATAAGATAAATCTTTAGATTCGAGGAGATGAAAGTACTTAGCATAGTAAAAACGGCCGTGAAATGTATATTCCTCATAGCCTGCTTTAATGTACGATATTACCACAGTTGTACCATCTCTGCCTAGAGTAATAGTTTTAGATTATTTGACGACATATTTTCGGTAGAGAACTTAAAATGGAACACCTTACCTCCAAATCGAGCTCGAGACCGGTATCGGTATTAGATGGTAGCGTAATCTAATTTCTAATATACCTTTTACTATCGCTAGAAGAAGATGGTGCTTTATTGAGATTAGTGAGCGGGAGTGATGATACTAAATAATATGAAGAAATGAGAAACGAGATGATAAATAATGATTTATAGGAACTACCATCGGAACCACACTCGGAAGTACTATCACGTGGGACGGAAGAAGTACAACGGATATCAAGCGGAAAATAGCTCAAGCTAGGAAGGCGTTCATGGGAAAAAGACAACTGCTGTGCTCAAAGGAGATAGGACTACAAAACAGGAAACAGTATGTGAAAAAAACACTCGTGTGGAGCGTAGCACACTATGAATCAGAAGCATGGGCCATCGGAAAAGCTAACCAGAACAGGCGAGAAGCCTTTGAAACCTGGTGCTGGAGGAGGATGCTGAAGATAAAATGGATGGAAAAATAAGAAATAAAAAAGTGTACAGAAGAGGAAAGGACCATATGGAACACCATAGAATGAAGAATCAAATGGATTGGACACACCCTGAGACACAATGGGTTTTTGAGGAACATAATTTAAGGTAAAATAGAGGGACAAGTCCCCAGAGGAAGGCCCAGGAATAGTTTCTGGGACCAAAGAAAGAGGAAAGTGCATAGGAATACCAGGAGGTAAGGGAACTAGCATTAGATAAGGAAAGGTAAAGGGCTTCAGTCAACCATTCTTAGGATTGAACGACCAATGATAAAAAAGGAACTTAAATCCGTGAGGGGCGATATTTTAAAGACGATTGCACGATCTCGAAAGTTCCCGGTGACTTGGGAAAGAGTTGGCAGTCCTGTTTCCCCATTCACATCACCCCCTCCTTTTCACTCCCACCCTCGCGACACATCAGTCACATCCCTCGCCCGCCGCCTCCATTCGGGACGCCAGAGGGAAGACAGGAGTCTATGCTTCCCTCTTGTCAGTCTGTCAGTCAGTCAGCCGGCATGTGCCTGACACGCTTCCGTCGGAAGAGGGGGAGCGGGTGGTTTGCCTTCTGCACCGGGTCGCTCGTCATCGACCAAATGAATTGGAAGACATGAGTGCGTGACGCAGAGGCGAAATAGACCTGCAAACGCACGTCTGTGCTGTGGAATAAAGTGAAAAGAGGACTGTTTGTCAAGGATTTATAAAAGCTATGCACATACTGAGGAAAATTGACCTTATGCTTTAAAATGGACGGTTATGATGCATTATGATGAATTTTTTCTTCCGGGTATGTTATCACAATTGTCCGTTATTTTTTGACGGTATTTCGCGTGCGTTGCAATTGACTTCCTCCGGGATGGATGTCGGTGTATCTTTGCTTCATATTTCCTATGTATTCTAGGGTATTACTCATTGTTTGGCTCCTAATTAAAGTCAACTTTTTTAAGTATTTACTAGTGTATAGCCCTGTTCTCGGTTGATGTGATTAGGTATTTTTGCGATTTATTGACTTCCATATCAACGTGGGTAAACAGCAGCCTTCTTTTGTAATTTATTCAGGTTTCTTGGTAGTTTTGCTAATATTGATAATTTCCCAAGCAGTTAAATGATGAAACAACATTACAAAATCAATTAGCGGAACAACAACGATCATAAGTGGCCATGGACCTCTTTCAAGCGGGACGGCGCCTTTATGGTACCGAAGAGAAACAAAACTTGAAATTAACAGGTTATTTACGTACTTAGAAATTATTATATTTAATTTTTTGTCTGTTAAGTTAAAAATGTGCCGCAAGCGATATTCGATTTTTTTTTATTTTTAGAGTATCAGCAATAGCAGGTGGAACATGTTTCCTCTGGTGCCAAATGTATTCTGATGCCAAATGTGTGCGATACACTCTGTTGTCCTTGGATATTTGCTCTCTGCAAGATCCACCCGGCTCTCCAGAGATCGAGAGTGAAGTTTGCTCAGTCGGCCGTCGCACCGCTAAGTCGAAGACGACGGGTAAATCAGACTGACTCCGTAGAAGGTGCTGTCTTTCATCCTCTTATAAGGCGTTATGACATTCCTCTCTCTAAATTAGGTCGACTCCCAGCCGCATCCCTAAATGGGGAAGAACCTGGTTACTTCCGGTATATCGGTTGCGGAGTGAAAAATATGGGACACAACCAAGAAATAGCAGATAACAGCATCGTGTTGGAGAATATTTCAAATAAATCTGTGCTGCTAATGTTAAGAGAGTTCGTAAGATGATGATGGAATATCAATGGGCGGCTAGTGTTGGGAAGCACAAATGCACGATGCGATTTTAGGGCACTGTATATAGCAGGCGAAGAAGTGAGAGATAATTACTTTCATGAGAGGTTACAGGTTCATGCATACATCCAGATGACGCCCTTTCGTATATCTATTGGCTGTACATTCCATGAAGGAAATAGGCTAGAATTGTATGATGTTTACCTTTGAAAAATCTCATTTCTCGTTAAGTGTATGTGATTGCGATGTGATGCATCTGTTTCAGTTTTTTCTCCTCACCATTTACCATCCTGTTTCCTTCATTTGACCTATTCCCTGCTGGCCAGTTGAAAGTCGACAAAGTGAATACTTTGTAATTGACCGGAGTTTCAAGAACCCTTAATTTTCATTAGAAAGAAAGACTTGTATTGCCGGTTACGTACGAATATTGTGCTTCAGGACTTCCGGCTGATGCGCTTATCTAGCGTTCAAATTTTGCTTGAGGTGGCATCACGTATGAGATTCTCTTCACTATATATATTGTCGGACTAATAAAAGAACATTAGGCGTACGCCCTAAAGGCTCTTTGAAAGCACCTTTAATTAGTGCTTCAAGAGGGAATAAATGTCTAAGTAGTTAATCATTATGTAGGGTATTTATGTAGGGATATCTATGGAAACGTGAATTTGGCGCTCTTTCGCAATATTTGGATAATGGTTACTAGCTTGAAAGTTGAAATGAAAGAACAGCTAATTTTTTTTCCCGCTCGGTAATGTCTTGGCTAGGTTTCTGTGAAGCAGACGACCGAACATCGAAGCTAGGCGTTAATTACTACTTCACAAGTCGCCAGACAATGCAATCATCTCCATAAATTGGCCGAAATGTGGCAACAAGCCGAGCCTGATTACGCAGTATTTTGCTACCATTTGGTCATGGTTTTCCATTGCTCGTTCTCTTTTGGCAAATAAAGGAAATTGTAAAATTGGCATTGTTTTTTTTCAAAATCCTTTTGTAATATTCCACTCTGAATTTGAAGCTATATTTGGGATTTATTCCCAGCCATCGAGCATTTTTTTCATATTAGCGTGGTAATCGGTGACTTGTTCGAGTACTGGACCGAAGCTTCCAGCGTGACAAAATCTATACTTCCCATTCAGCTCATTCGCCCATGTCTGCACGCGGGAGTCATGTCTGGCTATAGAATAGAACCTTGAAAAAACACAGGAGGAGTTAGGTGCTTGAACCATTTGTTATAACATTCCCGGTTAATTGATAGTTTGCGTTCACTCTTTGTTAAATGTGGCACGTGCATCATTTTTTGCTATGTTAGTGCTAGCTTTAGTGAGTGAAATGTATAGTCTTAGATATACAGAACGAAATTGCGAAAACATTCTTGTTGTGGAGACGCGCGCTTTGCTGCGTCAAAACACTTCTTCACCTACGTCACGGAGTGGTGCCCATTCCAGGAATTAGGCGATGTTACATTGAGACAGCTTAACGTAATTAGACAAATATGTTAATTCCCTTTATCAAAAACATCTAATTGGACTTAATTGTTCCTATATTATTACGTTCTGAGAAAGGAATAGATACCATGTGGTGACGTCAACCCATTTTGATGCTCGTTTGGCTCACATGCTTTTTTCTAAAGATGCCATTTGAAGGCTATTATTTTTGCCCGTTATGGAGGCATGTAATTGAGGACTACTCGTTTCTGGTCGTGTTTCAGGAATGGTTTTATCAGTTTCCATGCCCACTGGAACTGTGTCTGCATTTATGTTCATTAATTAGAATTATTTAACAAAGTCTACTCAAGTTTCATTGCCTTAAAGCTAAGCAGGGAGGATTACACACGTTTGTACCTGCAAATTTTACCTCTCTACACTAAGTTTGAGACAATCCTTGAGATACAATGGGTTTGTGAGGAATATAATTGAAGGTAAAATAGAGGGAAAAGTCTCTAGAGGAAGACTCAGGAACAAGTTCATGGGCCCATTAAAAGGAAAGTGCATAGGGAGAGATGCCAGGGGGTTTGGGAACTAGCATTAGATAAGAAAGGGCGGAGGGCTGCAGTCAACCAATCCTAGCATTGAAAGACCAATGAAAATACTAACTCCTTGGTATTTTGTACTCGCCTCCGATGATTTTCCCTCCAGAACTTGTATGCCTCTTTATCTCATCACCTGTTCCACCTTTTGTGTACATTTTAAGTTATTTTATTTGTTTAATTTATCAACATTACAAACTTCTATTTCAATCGTGTTACTTCATGTGCATTTATCAAATACGTTCACTGATATGATACATGAATAATTACTATTGTTTTAGTTTATCATCACCTTATACACTAGTTTGTTTTGCACTGAAGTCTTTTTTGCTAACGATTTACCTGTGTCTTAACAAAAAATCGTAGCAATAGATTACAATCGACTATTTACAGAACAGAATATGACAGATTAATTTTTAATTGATTGCACTTGGGTTCCACGAAGTCATCATCTTAACTTGTCATTGACTCCCTTTATTTTGCTGTATTATCAATGTAAAAATTGGCTTAGCGAATAAATAATTAAATTTAGATCAAGGCTCACGAAATAATCAATTTTTCCGTCCCATTATCCTCTTCAGACTCCATTACAAGGCATACGAAATGAGAAAAAAATGACATTGCGTAGTTTTACGGCTGTATCTCCTTGAGCGTCCGCGTTTAATGAACGCCTCTCCCCCATCTCTGCGTCTGGCCCAGCGCCCCCTCCCTGCCTCCTGAGCCTCCCGCGTCTACTGCGCCTCAAATCGTCTTCCACCCCGCCGCTCCCCTCTCCCCCTTCATCCCCCCGCGCAAATATACGTCTGTGTTTTCGTCCCTCCCACTCCAACACTCTTCCCCTCCCCAGCATCTCTGTCCGTCCTTTCGCAATGCAGCGATCTCGCGGGCGGACACCCACACTAGCACACTATGCTCCTCTGTACTTAGCCGCCGCGGCTTCTCTCTTTTTCCCGCGCCAGCCGAATAGGGGAAACAGTCGTCGGTGGAGCATTGTGTGTTTCGCCCGACCGTCGTTTTTGTCTCATTTTTCTCTCTTTTTGCGTGCATCCTTGCTTTTCATGTGTGATTGGTGAAGCATCCTCATCATCATCCGACGTCCATCGGAAGTCGTCGTGGTTCGTTGCAGCCTTCTTCTCCATTCTCTTTTCGTTCGACCGATTACTTCCTCTATAATTGCTCATTTTGGTGTACGTAGTTTTTTCTTCATGTGTATCATCCTTGATGTTCCTTAGTAGTTCTTACCGTCAGTTCTTCTTGCCATTATTGTTTTTAGTCGGCGAAGCTAGGTTGTAGGACTTTAAGTTAATCAGAATAAAACAAAATATATGAAAGTGGCAAGAAGGGCTGGGTAAATTTACAAGAAAGGCTGAAAGTAGACGATTTATCATTTGAAAGTGTGACAGAATTTAAATATCTGGGAGTAGTCATTACAAATGAGAGAGAAATTGAAATAAACAATAGACATAATAGAATAACAATTGAGACACAATAGAAATACTTTCTGACATTCTACGAATTGGTCGCAGGGAGCCTCCAGTTTCTTCCTGTGTATTGTAATGTGTCGACTGGAATTTATGTTAATTGGAACACTCCTCGCTTTCAGTTTCCCCTGTTTTTTTTTTATCTCGGATGGTCCCTCTAGGTAACACGGCGGAACGATCCTTTTGGTCCTCCGGAACATGGCAAGTTTAATATGTTAAAGAGTACTTTTATTTCCCTGTAGTGGAAATAGTAGTTAGTATAGTAGTAGTTAGTAATAGTAGTTAGTGTTAAATCACATATTTAATTATTTCACGTAAACCGCTGGACAGTTTTCTAAATTTCTCATGTCAATGCGAATTTGATAATGTATCGTCAATCGGTCGTTAACAACCCACTGGGCACGAGTCCCATAACCATGCCATAATCTCACGAAACAATTTTTTTCGAAAATTATGCGGTTTAGCGATGGTAGTATGTATTAATTTGAATCTGGATACGTGTATTACGTAGTTAATGCACTATGAGTCACGTATTTTTAAGGTTCACTCAAGGGTTTCGTTACAAATGTTACTTTCTTTTCTATTTCTCGTGCCCGTAATCCACATCAATATGGTCTCATCAATCAGTCCGAATGATTTCTCCATGGACTATATTTTCCCCTCAGTTGATCATGGGAACGAAACCGAGGCACAAGTAGTGAAATTTGGTGGGGGTTATGTTGGAACTGTCGACGGCTAAGATTCAGCGCGTATGGCTTCTGATGACGAATCTGAAGTACCTCTATAAAGTGCAGTTTATGCTTACCCCTAGCCCCAAAATAGAAGGGAAAAGCTGTGGACACTGCTACTACCGTAGGCGGCGGAATAGAGATTCCAAAAATAAAGGCAACTCGCAAATGGAATAAGGCAGATTTACTAAACTCCAACGCAATGCATGTACCAAAATGTTGTTCTCCTTTTGATTACTGAAGTCTATTTGTACCCGAAGAACTGATTAGCCTCATTGCCCATTTAATCTTTATATATGCTGCAGCAAATTTAATCCTGGGTTTCAAATGTGTACAGAAGAAAGCTGTGTTGTTTCCGTGGCATTTTGAACTTATCCGGGCGCGTTCCTTATTCATTAATTTCGGGCCGAGTTGACGTATATATTGGAAAACGATATTGACGTGCACAATCAATTGGTATCCAACTCCAAGGGAAGACATTGATAAGAAAAAATAATGAGATATGACGTGAACAACAATAAAATTCTGCCGCCTACAGACAAAATGGAAAAAATCCGACCCCTTCTGGACGAGTATAATAAGTCTTTCATTCCCTACCCATCCTTTGAAACATATTTATCAATAGAGGAAGAATCTATTCCACATTTTAGCCGCCATCGGTGTAATCAAAGCGGATATTGATCTAGGACGTAACGGGGAAGAGCATTCGAAGGACATAGAAATCGGAGAATCAATAGTAATAGTTTTAAATAGTTTTTACGCCGTCAGTTATGTATTTCGATTACGTTTCTGCCCAGAAAGTAGTGGCAAGAAAGAAAAAGATGTCTCACAAAAATACACTCCACAGATTCAGGCTTCACTTCCTAGAAGTATGTTGCAAAAATTGGGTTAAATTCAGAGTTACTTTCAGTTTTTGTGGTAGATGTTAGCCATTTGAGCGTGACTTCATGACAAAGCGTTTTTTTATTATATATTATGTAAAATATTATGAAAAGGTCCTTTGAGTACACTCCTTTTTAACTTTCCTTTTAATATGGAACTGTATAGTTCAGTTTAAAAATAAGAGTAGAAGTTGATGGTTAAGCAGTTGAAATGGTTATAATAGTATTTATTAAATTCAGTGAGCAGTTTATGCTTCATGATTAATTTGCAATTAAAATACTCGGTGCTTTAGCGTTTCTTGAACCCCTCGTGTTCAGTCAGCTCCTAATAAATTGTGCAAGTTCATTGTAACCATACATAGTGAGTTAGGAGAAAATAACTCTATCTCCTCTTGAATGACCCTAGTATGTATCGCTGTTGATTAGGAATCGTATTACTTTCTTGATTTCATCTCATTTTTGGCGATGGACTGCAATAGATTTTTCTCCCAGTCAATGCTTTAGTTATTAAATTTATCCTATTTTATGCCTCTCACCGTTAGAAATTACGGCCATATGTAACCAGTTATCATTACTGCTAATTGTTTCAAGTAATAACCCATTGACACCTGGGTACTAGTAGAGTGCCCTCCGTCTCGATTTTATTTGAGATCTTTCGGGCATGTTGTACGCAACGGTGGGTCAACGCATACGTTACGAACGTTACTAATCCCTTTTGTTATAAGTTGTATTGTTGAAAGGACTCAATTATAATTTTAAACAATGCGATCGACTTGGTCGTTTGGTATCCAATTTTTATCTGGTTTCATTTGCCATACTGGCTCTTTCGTTTTGGTTGATTTGTCTATCAATGGGGATTTTTCTGAAATTGTCATTTCGGAGATCTTTCCCGTGAGAAAACTTGGAATTTTTTGCCTTGCTAGTTTTTGTAATATTTCATGTTTATGAGAAAAGACTTAAAGGCGTAGTGGTTCACGAAATGCTTCTGCTTTGAAGCAACTATTATCTGCTTCATACAGTCTCTTCACATTATAGGTATTTATTTCTTTATAGATGCTTGTTTCGCCCTCTGTTTTTGTAGACAGTCGTTTAGACGGAATTTTGGATTGCTTTTTTGAATTTCTCTCGGATTTCTCGGAGATAAAACAAATTTTAACAAGCACAGAATTGCGGAACTGGAACTCCTACTTTAGTTAATCACTCGCATGATGATATACTTTCTTTTATTTCAAAATGCCGGAATGAAAGGATAGTCTCACATTTTTCTCGCTGGTATAAAGTAATCAATAGAATCAGCGTCGCTCAACGGGCGGCGATCATCGCTCTAGCCTCGTTAAACTTATCTGTTCTGTGATCCCTTACCGATGAGATGAGGGAAGCAAATGCGGAAAAAATACCTGTGATGCATATGAAAGGTCGCGAAAATACGGGAAAGTACCGGTCTTCGTTCATGCGAATAGTCGGGAAAAATCGAAATTCAATTTGTGTAACCACCGTGCTCCGAAATGTGTTCGCTCATACCCACCTAATTGGTGTGGTGCAAGCTGCCGGGATGGGTTTGCATTTACGTCGCTTCCTCGCAGAGGAGTAATGAGGCCCTCCCAGCCTCCGCCCGTCATCCTCCGCTTTCCTCCCATCACCACTCCCTTGCCTCCACTTGTCCTCTCTCTATCTCTCCTCTCTTATCTCCCGGGGCTCAGTTTGTTCCGTTTTTTGAAAGTGCTTGAAGCCGTTCCCTTGGCTCCCTCCCGTCTCTTTATCATACGCTTAAAGATTTCATTAAAGCCTCGCCGTGGAGTCGTAGCGTGTGGGAGGTAGTGAAAGATAAGTCCCCTTGGATTAAATCCGGCGCGTGTTTCTTGGGAGAGTTGGGCCTCTTTTTCGACCGGTTGGAGGAGGGCGTGGATCTGTTACTCAGGAGGCGTGTCTCTTTCAGCAGCGGCGCTTAGTCGCGTAAGTAGATTAGCGAATTTTCAACAAATTACGCTGGTAACTACGCTTTCAACTGAACAAAAGCTTGAATGTTTTATTTCCGTTCTTGACTCTTGGCGTTGCAAAAAGATGTAGCCGGGGAATGCTATCCGTATGGACCACATTGGACAGCATCGGCGCATGTGTATTAATTCCAGGCTTGGGTATTCGCTTGTGTCATCATCCTCTTCAGATGAAGGTAATTCATCAATTAGGTTTCTTCTTAGGTTTTGTCATATTTTATGCATCCAATAAAATAAATTATTCGTGTAGAAGTCCAGAGATGGTGATGTCTAATAAGTGTAATACTTTGGTTCTGAAATGTATGTGTCGGTTGTGAATGTCTTTGGTGAATATTGCCTTATTTTACTGCCATAACAGTTGTTGACGGTGGATATCAGCCCTCCTTGTTTCGGCTTTTTGAAGTCAGTCTTCAATTCATGTCTACGGAGTGTTTAACTGTTGGTCTTTTTATGATTTCCCGCACAGGACAGTGCATTTTGATTATGCCTTCTTTGAGACTTTCTTTTACTTAAAAATATGATTCACAACTTTCTTTTGTAAGTCAAATTTACTATTTGCACCTGTACCCTAGCTCGAAATATCTTGGTTTCCACTGTCATTTCTTTCCAGAGCTATCTTGATTTTTTCGTCTTTTGGACTGCTGTTGAATTAATATGGATGACGTGACATGGTTGAGTATTTACAATACAGTTGATAACGCGCGCTTAAACACCTGAAACATTCCGTAAATATTCTCATTTTTTGGCTGAGCATTTGATATTACTCATTGGTCATTACGGTGACGACCATCACCATCAGTGGTCAAGAATACTAGCTTGTAAACCGTTCGTAAGCTAGCTTCGATGGTTTCTGAATAGTTTCATTTATTAAGCTAATCCTGTGAATGGCCGTTATATTACATGGTTACCCCTCTTGAATTACATGGAACTAGAGAAAATTTTTATGCCTATGCTGGCATCAAAGCATCTTCATCTGTTTGGTAGATTTTCTTTGCAAAAATTTTTATCCTGCGACCTTGACTAATAATCCACTACATCATCAGTGTTTGCGTAGTCCTATATAATATAAAAACTGGTTCAACTTACTGAAGTTGAGTGTTCACGCCTCCAACCGTTTCATTGTTTGTCTGAAATACTTGTTCCTTGGCCATGGTTGGATCGCGGATGTCACTCTGGTGGTCTCTGATATTGCAATCTGAGGTGCTGCAGCCTTGAGCGGCGGTTGAATCGATGCGACGGGTGAGCCGTATGCAAGCCTGGCATTGTCTCGGAAGCCGTCAGTCAGTCAGTGGGAGTCAGTCTCTACAGTTCATGACAATCGGTCGCTGCACTCCATGGCAGTATATCGTTACATTCATTCGATCAGTCTTTTCGTACATAAAAATAAATTACTGTGCAAACTCGTTGATCCTTCATAACCGATATCCTGACCTCACATAAATTTGTGTGCGCAGTATCCACCGAACAGTGAGATTTACGCTAATTTTCAAACATATATAAATTTCCTCTTAAATGTCAATCGAATAGCATTGCAGTGCAATTTAATTTATGTATGCCATCGGCTGAACACGCGCTGTATTACGACCTCTTGGAAACATACTTTTCCTTGTGGCGGAAATATATTAATTCTTTAATTTTGAAAATAGGAACCCTCGTTATCTTTTTTAAATGCTTACATATTAATCTGGTGTGCTGAATTTTGATCTCATGAACGACGAAAATTCCGGAGCTGCTGTGCTACTATATCGCTCATTTATTTTTCTCTCTGGATGTGCTATGCTCGTCGTCATGCCCACGCTCTTTGATTTTGAATCAAAGTGAATCTCGCCGATGACACTTGGGTGTGCATGCGTGCGTTTCAGCACGCCGTATCTCTCTCTCTCTCTCTCTCGCTCGGCCCTGCTATCTACTCGCGAAACGCCCGCACCTCTGCTCCTTTGCTCTTACTCCCTCACTCGCGAACTTGATTTGATCGTTTACGACCCGTAGTTTTATTTATTTTGTCTGATGTCTCGACGCCCGTAAAGTTACGTCATTACTTTGAAGATACCCCTTTGAGGAGCCGCGGCGAATATCGTGTTGCATGCTTGCGTATGCTTGCATTGGCTGGGAGAACTTCACGCTGTACCAACGCATAAAGCCTCTCTATATTTTTATCGTTCAAGTTAATTGATGTTTATGAGTG
The DNA here is from genome assembly GCA_963169105.1 of Ceriagrion tenellum. Classification (NCBI taxonomy): domain Eukaryota; kingdom Metazoa; phylum Arthropoda; class Insecta; order Odonata; family Coenagrionidae; genus Ceriagrion; species Ceriagrion tenellum. The sequence continues at coordinate 28,720,856 of OY720643.1, read as the reverse complement.
GACAGGACCGTTTTAAACCCTTAAGAGAGCATAGTAATCAACATTAGATTGTAAGAGAGGGGATGAAACAGCACTAGCTGAGATTAATGCGTCTTTTTATGTAATCGTCGTCCACATACTCATTTGTGCTCACCTTGTTGGTTGGTAGGCAGGAAGATCACATGACATCATCGCTTGGAATAATAATGGTTTCATCTCTATAATATATTCTGATGAATTTCAAAGATATGACCTAGGCAAATTAGAATTCTAAGCTTGAGAGAGGAAGTGATCCATTTCCATTATATTTTTCCATGCTTTGAAGGCAATGTTGGCTTTTACCGTGAAGATGAAAATAAATTTCGAATTTCATCTTCAGTTTATTTCCTGCTGTGAACACAGGAGTAAGCTGAATTTTTATTGTTTGCTGTGTATTGTTGTATATATACTGCTTATAATTATATTCACAATATCTGGTTCCTTGGCCATGGTTGGATCGCGGATGCCCCTCTGGTGGTCTCTGACATTGCAATAGCAATAAATTGATCGATGATAAATGAAGACGGATCCCCGAGAAGGGCCATGCTAATTATATGTTCCCTGTTTTCTTTCTCTGTAGCTCTGTGAACACATATTACTTTTTAAAGCAAAAATTGCGAAGAATAAGCACTTGCACCTACAGTTTTTTCTTTCTTGTCATTTTTTGTGCTGCGAGGGGACAGATGAGTGGATATGGTAAACGAGACATTTAAAAGAAGAAGTGCATGATACTAGCGGTTATGTCTGTTGCACAGGAGCGGTATGCTATGTTTATCAGGAAACGGGTCTCACGGAGGAAATCGAAATTACTCCTGGAAGAGAATTGCTTGAAATCAGTCATTTCTGGTTACCATGTCGTTTAAATGTGCCTTTAGACTGTTATAATCCAGTGTAAAGGAACGCAGTGCTTATTTAATTTGGTTTATTTTATTAACTCGAGGAAGGCTATTGGAAGAGTCAACAATCTGATGAATAAACTAACGCACATATTTCACTGATTTATAGATTAATTCATATTAAGCGCGGTAAATGCTGCAAATCATTGCACTGTGCTTTACGTAAGCTCCTTTTATTCAAGATAATTTGTTCATTTTAATTGCATGTAGCCAATTAAGTCGTGTGATGAACCGTATCCAAAGAGTATCGTCTGTAACGTTTTTTTTATTCTTGACTGAATTTCTAGTGGCCCTTTATGCCCTCGACCCCTTGGGTCTCAGCGCAGATGTTGGTTGCCCATGACGACGCTACGTAACGAGGGATGTTCTATTGTGCGTAACTTGATCCTTTTCAAATGTTCCAGGATCCCGAAAATTGGACTTACGAGTTTGGATGTTTCAAGAACTCAACAAGTCTCGCGTTCATCCGCCTCGCAGACGCTGTGAGAAACCATAGACTACATGTATTTTGTGAGGAGTTGAATAATAACTTTAGATCGTTATTTTGTGCGTGAGATTTTTCTACGATAACTCCCCTGGTGTATTGGTAAATAGGATTTGTTTGAAGATACTTCTTGATGCGAGACGCGCTTCCGTAGCATTTAAAGAACTCTTATGTAAGGCCTGTTATATTACTTTTCTAAACTTTGGTAATACATACGCTACCAATCAAGTTGCATCCTTTTTATGCCTTGTCGAAATGTCCTACATTCTTTGAAATCTTAATTGGGGCGCCACTCATCTGACTTCTGCAATTCCTTCAGTTAGTAAAAAAAAATCTTTGTGGTTCGAAAAGCAATTCTTTTATGTGCTTGATATCCATTTCAAAATGAAAGACAATGGTAATTTTCCACACAGTATTTTTAATAATTACCGACCATAGTTTCAGCACCTAGTGTCATTATCAAGCTACAATTTTTCCAAAAACTCCAACATATATACCCAGGAATGGAGGGGCAGGGGGTCAGAGTTGGGGGGGGGGTAAGGTAGGGGGTGGGAAGTGAGACGAAGAAAAGCCGTTGATGGTGAAGGTCAGGCAGTATTGTCATGGGATTGTCGGACACAAAGAAGAACAAGGTTCAGTAGAGGTGACCTGTCATTATAAACCACATCTACATAACTTAGCCGGGGTATGAGCAATTTCATATTACTCAAAGAAATCCAACTTAGTCCCTTTGTCAAAATGTTGTAAAACAGCCACGTCAAAATTACTAAAATGATTAATCTTTTATGTGCGTTTCAAAAAGTTCAACCAGTCATTTTAAATTTTCAGACCACGGTGGTCCAACGTTTCTTAAGTTGTAAGAAGTTATCATTGCTATTGAAGCATTTTCTAAACACGGAACTTTGATTGGAAACGATTAAAATATTGGGAAATGCTGCCTGATAGGCTATTTAAAGTACTACGTGTAGCTTTGCTGCATCAGACGGACGTGTATAAAAACCGTAGCTGAAGAAAACTAATCATTGCATTTTTCCCATAACTTCATTGATATTTTGTGCGGGTGATGAGGGACTCCATTCTGCAATTAGATAATATTTTACATTTCTTGTGTTTTCTGTTTAAGCGCAATATGTGTTCGTGAACGCACAGTTTAACAAGCAATGTATTAATGCTATGATTGTACCTTCCACCTAGTGTGCACAAGTTCTCAATTTCTGTTTTTCCTTATCATTTGTTTACACCTGTATTAGCGAATTTTCCCCTGCCAAACACCCTTAAGGTGGCTTACAGGGTAGTAGTAGATGTATTAAAAACTCTGATTTTATAAAGGCCTTAATTTATTATAAAACCTACTTTAACATTTACCTGCAATCTGAGAGTAGCTCAATCATGGCGCATATTTTTAGGCACTTTCAATGGGCTGCAAAATTAAAAAATTCGAGAGACACCTTGATTTATTTGAAGAGTTTAGAATTATCTATAATCCCAAAAAAAATTGTCACTCTTGAGGTGCAGAAACATAAGTTATTTCGATGCTAGTGAGTTGGAAACGATAAGATTTTTCGTGAAGGTAATTTTCTTTTGCTCATTAAAGTATGTGAAAAAATTTTAGGGTGCTTTTTTGAAATAAGTACCCTGTGTTAAGGACTAAAAGTTGCATATGTGCTGATCTAATTTGTGGACTTATTTATTTTACAATTTAGGGAAAGTTGTAACGACAAGTTGGTTGTGCGAAACGACCTTTGTTTTTGTATCACCCTATACATCAGTACGTACATAATAGTTGCTGAAGTATGGAAGGGGTTACAAACGTCTAGGGCGTCGATCATAATGAAGCAAATACTTGTAACGATTGCAGGAAGGTTTCTCGGGTTTTCCACCGGTTGATATTCTGCATCTCTCCCGACGTTTCGAACAGCGACTTGCTGTTCATCCTCAGGGGATCTTCTGAATGCCGTATTCTCAAAGTGGTCCGGTATATATACATCCCGTTCATGGTCAGGTGTAATCTGATTGGCTCTCGCGTGTTACGCTTTTCCCGCCATTTTTGTCATATATAAAGGTGTTCACTATTGGTTTCCACGCATTTGTTCTCTGAGTAGAGCCAGGCTCGTCCGGTGGAGAATTCGATCCACCTTCGTCGACTTAAGTGATGATTTCACCTTGGCAAAAGTTGGAATAGCCTCTTCGTCACGGCATTTCAGAAGAAAAGCAAGACTGCATAGTAGTTTTGCTTTCTCCTTGCGTAGGTCCGACAGTTTACGGACGTTGCGATGTGTCTCCTCCCCGTAGAGGTGAGTGATGTATGATCTCAGGTTTTCCCGGTGTATCAGTTGCAGGAAGGTTTCTCGGGTTTTCCACCGGTTGATATTCTGCATCTCTCCCGACGTTTCGAACAGCGACTTGCTGTTCATCCTCAGGGGATCTTCTGAATGCCGTATTCTCAAAGTGGTCCGGTATATATACATCCCGTTCATGGTCAGGTGTAATCTGATTGGCTCTCGCGTGTTACGCTTTTCCCGCCATTTTTGTCATATATAAAGGTGTTCACTATTGGTTTCCACGCATTTGTTCTCTGAGTAGAGCCAGGCTCGTCCGGTGGAGAATTCGATCCACCTTCGTCGACTTAAGTGATGATTTCACCTTGGCAAAAGTTGGAATAGCCTCTTCGTCACGGCATTTCAGAAGAAAAGCAAGACTGCATAGTAGTTTTGCTTTCTCCTTGCGTAGGTCCGACAGTTTACGGACGTTGCGATGTGTCTCCTCCCCGTAGAGGTGAGTGATGTATGATCTCAGGTTTTCCCGGTGTATCAGTTGCAGGAAGGTTTCTCGGGTTTTCCACCGGTTGATATTCTGCATCTCTCCCGACGTTTCGAACAGCGACTTGCTGTTCATCCTCAGGGGATCTTCTGAATGCCGTATTCTCAAAGTGGTCCGGTATATATACATCCCGTTCATGGTCAGGTGTATCTGATCTGATTGGCTCTCGCGTGTTACGCTTTTCCCGCCATTTCGATCGAATTCTCCACCGGACGAGCCTGGCTCTACTCAGAGAACAAATGCGTGGAAACCAATAGTGAACACCTTTATATATGACAAAAATGGCGGGAAAAGCGTAACACGCGAGAGCCAATCAGATTACACCTGACCATGAACGGGATGTATATATACCGGACCACTTTGAGAATACGGCATTCAGAAGATCCCCTGAGGATGAACAGCAAGTCGCTGTTCGAAACGTCGGGAGAGATGCAGAATATCAACCGGTGGAAAACCCGAGAAACCTTCCTGCAACTGATACACCGGGAAAACCTGAGATCATACACTTGTAACGATTATTTAAATCGTTAGTCGATCAATCGGTTAATTGACTATGCTGAATTCACCCTCTTTGAACTATCCGTCGAATCTGGTAAAGAAAACTGTGGTGCAGGTGAAGAAATGTCGTTAAAAATTTGGAATTGCTGAAATCCTAATATGTATCTCCGTCTGAGCTAAGTTGGAGCGGGTGTCGCCGTTAAGTGTAGATCATAGCGAAGTTGGCGCTTACAAACCTGCCCGCCTACGTAAGCAATTGCCCTTCCTCCCCACTCCCTCGTCATCCCTTCTCCACCTGTCCCTCCCCGAGACGGTCAATTGAGTTCGCGGGGAGTCACTTAAAGCGGCGAAGTTTTGCGACCGCATTACGCGCTCTTCCCCCGCCTCCCCGCCCCTCCCTCACCCCCGCAACCGCTCTCGTGGGCAAATTATGGCCGGAAGCGAGCGAAATGTTTTCCCACGCGAGCTGGCGCGAGGAATTTCGGATTGGCAGCGGAAGCGCCCCCCCCCCCCCTCCTCCCGGCCGTCTATTTTTGCATCCGCGCCCCCGGTCTGGCCCGCCCCGGCCGCGGGACCGCGGTTGTCCCCCCCCCTCTGCTTTTTCGGGTCTTGAGTCATCCCATAGAGCCATAGAGTGGGATGAGGGCCCAGTCCCTCTCCCGTCTCAATTTCGCCGCCGTGTTTCCTCAATGATTTCACCTCCTTTGCCCCCTCCTCTGCGGCTCCTCCACCTCAAAACAAAGCTCTATCGCCCAGCATCTTTGATTCGTTTGATGATCCGTTGAAGCTTTAGCGATCCATTGATGGAATTCCGGGCTTTGGGTTTCCCCGGCTTTGCGCCCGTCCCTACCTTTAAATTTACGGAGTTTTGTTCTAACCGCGAAATGGGGGCAGCGACCCGCCGCGATGGAAACATCGGTCCCCGCACAGTCACTGAAGTCGAACAACATTGGGATCGGCTGAAATACAGGGGCGTGATCCTGTTAGAGTGCTTTTAACCCTGTCTTCAAGGGTCTGCAAGTGGAAGTGCGAAATGAGCTTATTCACTGAAGCATTGCAAAACTACTCTGCTGCAAATACTACAGAGAATGTAATTGTTATCTACCACTTAATACCCAGGCGTATCAAATGGCCGGGTGGTTTGAAACAGTAGCTGTGGCGGAGCTTTGCAGATTCTCCGTCGTGTTGAACTGTTTTAATTTAAATAGTTAAATCCCGTTGTGGTTTTATTTACTCATGAGGACATTGATATTTATTATACTTGCTTGAAACTAATTCAAAAGTCGTTGAGGATGACTCTGTGTTAAATAAAAATAACGATTAAATGTCAGTGGAAGTCGCTGAAAATACTGTCGGACGCTCGGGTTTAAAGCTTGACCATATGATCGGCTTCTGAAATTAATAAATGTCAAAAAGTGTCATTACTCTTTCTCCAACTGTCCTTTCCTGACTGACTGTATAAAAGTATTAATTTTTCATGAGAAACTCTTACTTAAGTAATGGCGATTTGTTGCTGACATCTGGACGACGTCCAGATGTCAGCAACAAATGTTGTCGCAAATGCAGGACGTCGTCATGAAACAAAAACGTTATCAAAATATTTTGGAAATTTTTATTTTATCAAGTTTGAGCTGCTGGTCATGGCTGTCATAGAAGTCGTGGAAATAAAATTATTCTTTTGTGGGCGCAATGAAATTGCTTCTTGTTGAAAAAATGGCGAAAATCGAGATTTTATTCTCTGAAAAGGCTCAAGGCTGATGGCGAGAAAAGGATATATACATCTCTTTGATTTTATTTTACATTAGCATAAGTGTTTTCAAACTGCAATATAATATAATGTAGGTCGAAATTTTTGAGTGAAATTCACGTGCGTTCGTATCAAATGATGCATCACTTTGTTAATTCTTCACGTTCTTATCTGTACCAAAAACAGGCGTTTGGTGTGGAGGAGCTAGGGAAAGTTGGAGAGGTTTTTAAACATAGGAAATTATTGCATAGAGCGAGTGGGTTAATGAAATCAGTGGGGGTTTTGAATAGCGAGCATTCCCAAGTATAATGTATTTAAAGAATGCATTGGCGTTGTCATTGGCCTGCTAAATAGTTGTTGGGAATGCTTTCGTTGTGCGAGTATTGTTCGCAAGTATTACGGCATGAGAAAGGAAGGGATATAAGGAAGTAGGTGGCATGTAAGTAATAGTTTGGTTTCTAGAAATCCTAGAGAAATGGAAAAAAATAGTTTTGAGAATTTCCATGAGGGTAATGGCGGACGATATGTGAACGTGTGCCAGACATGTTAGGGCGAATAGAAATCTGGGGGAGTAAGCATTGAGGAAGGCATAATAGATGAATGGAGGATTAAAACCGCGATAGGGGGGGAATGTTTGTTGGTGCAGATTTTATGAGGAGGAATAGTTCAGATATCTTCAATAGAATTAAGTGTGCTAATTAATACATTACGTGGAGAAAGAAACCGTTTTGTACAAGATGTGGAGAAGTGATCGGCGTAGATAACCCCTATTTCACCTGCGTTTAATCCATAAAATATCTTTAATAAAAATCGTAACCAGGACGTGAGCGAAAAGTACGTGTAATGCTAAGTTGATCCCGACATCAAGTTAAGGCATTGAATATGTGGTGAAGGACATCGTCCTTGTTAGGGAACGGTCTGGTGCATATTCGAGAGGGCCAAGTCGTGGTGGACTCATATAGTCGGCGTTCGTCGTTGCTGAAACCCCGAGGGCTGCGACGCGCAACCCTCTCGCCCACGCCGCTTGGCACGTCACCCTTCCCGGGGCGGTCTCCTGGCGAAGACTGTGATGGATTCGTCGCCGTTACTTCTTACGCCTCTCTCTCTCTCCGCTGAATCCTAACGTTGTACTTAGTCGTGCCGCTCCTTTCCTCGGCGCCTGCGACTGCGCATCAGCGTACGATTGATCTCGTGTTTTTGGTCGGAACTCCTCTATCGGTGGTGGGAGGAAGTGAAAAAGTTACTCTGCTCGCCCGTCTCCATAGAAACCCAGATTTTAGAGCTACATTGCAATCTGTGAACAGGATTTTCGGCAATATTTTCTATCACTTCTCTGATTACTTATGGTCGAATGGTCAATACTTTCATTCCTTACTGACGGTGGTAGACTGAGGTTCTGATTGATTTCCTATTTTTCTAGAGTGACTCGCTACATGTTTCACCAAGGGATGTTTGCTGTCACATGAGCCTAATAAATGAGGGTCTGGTGATTTCCCGACGAATCTTTTAAGTCAACATTCTCGGTGTCCCCACCCGTTGAAGTTCGTCATTTCTTTTGAATTTTCCATTAAATTCTTTATATACTGCAGGAATGGTGGACTAATTGTGACGATGTACGAGTTTTTTTTTTAATTCTTCAGAGAAATGAGTGAGCTCGCTCATTAGGAAACTATGAGACGCTAACAAGGCTCGTAAATGATTATTGAAGTAGGGCTCCAGGTCTTGTACGCTAATATCTTCCATTTCCCTACATTTTCTCCGGATATGTTTTTCTTCGTGTGTGTTCCCCCGTTTCTAAGTTTTTGTTCTTTCCCTTTTGAGTGAGTTTCATCTCATTCTTACACAGCTTTCTATGTATAATTCGCATTCCTACCACACTTATTCTTGTATCATATATGTGCGGGACCATTAGTGTCTATCGTCGGCTGTTCTCATGATGACCAAACAAACGAAGCACTCATCTTTGATGTCAGTTACTCTAGTATCTTTGCCTCATTTTCATGTAATTCATTCCATCCATATTTTATCCCTATAATGTTTATTGTTTTGAGACGTAAGGTGAAATAACAATGTATACAATAATAACTGAACAATTGACGGATTACAAAGCGATTGCATTCTTTAATGAACTAACCTCAAAGTGACGAGTGACGAATTTGTCTGTACGGTGTGTTATAAGTAGTTTTACCTTCTCAAAATTAAAAATCGTCAGACAAACCAGAGAATAATGTGAGAACGAAGGCTTTCGCGGTGCTCTACGTTAATCTCTTTTATTTTTCGGGATCAACCGCGTATTTTTGTTGTGAGTGACAACAGTTTCGCTGATACTGCAGTCAGCGTCTTCAGGTCGAAGATGCCGGTTCAAAATTGGCGGGAAATTGGTCCTATATTATGAGGGACAAACTCATGGGCATCTTCGACCTGAATACGCTGACAGTAGTGTCAGCGAAACTGCTGTCACTCACAACAAAAATACGCGGTTGATCCCGAAAAATGAAGGAGATTAAATCAGAGAATTAATGGAAGGGGAGAGATTTTTTTTAGTAATGCTCAATTTGTCTGCGTTGTAGAATCTGTTGTCAAGTCAATATAAAGAAAGGTGTTGTTGGTGGTCACTTTCGGTTCAGACTAAAAGTTCAAAATTTCGGTCTGGTGAACGGTTGAAATTATTAACGTCCGGTCATATGTTAGCGCGTTTGTTGAATTAGATTTTGCACCTAATTAATTTGGGTAAATCAATTTCTTTGGCTGGGATGTTTTATGTTTTCTCGTAGGATTTCCCGAAAATTTATATAAGAATGTAAGTTGATCAAATTAGGCCCCAACGTTTTTAAATATTATAAGGGAATATCTTTTACACAAGTCGCCGTTAGCTTTCACGGAAGTAATTTGCTCTTGCCGTCGCAAACCGCTCTCTACTTGTGTCACGCTGTGGAAATTTCCTCAAAACTGAGCTATTAATTCTCTTCCCCCTCCAGAGTATGTCGTCTAAAGTTGCCATGGCGTCTTACGAGGCACGGCGATGTGCTCTTTGAGTCGCCACGTGCACCATCCCGCCCGAGTTATTCGCTTGAAGGTGGCCGTAACTGATTTGGCGCACGCCCAGTGTGTCGCGAACGTGTACCTATGTAACACTCCGTGTCACGGGACGTCGTCTCGCACCGTGTTCGAGATCGTGTGTATCGGTGTTTGGGACGCTTTCCCCTCTCGCCCTAAGGTGGGAATGTAGATATATTTAGAAGTGTGGCTTCAGGATGGCCAAACACGCAAAATACCGACAGCGATGGATTTTAAGTTGCGCCAATTGGAATTGCGTGTCCATTGTCTCTGAAAGTCTTGGTGCCTCTTTTCGACGAAATTATCTCCACCTCATCAACTTGGCTCATCAGGTCTGTTTATTATCAAGATTTGTTTTCTGCAGGAGTCTACTCCGTTCTCTCAACTTTCCGCTGTATTCCTTCATAATTCTTCATTTTGCGGCGCTCATATTACGCCTGTCTTATTCCATTTATGGTCTTCCTCGGCAATTCTTCTCGTTCATTCTTTCTTAACTTATTCGCTCTGTTCTTTCAGGCTTGACTAGGTGGAATTTTCTTATCATTTACAGTCTTAAATAATTGTAGGCACAGAATCTGTTGTATTTCAATTTGTCCTGTGGGCTTGTCTCTTTTAAGTGCTCAGCGTTTGTATTACACATTATTTCCCTTGGCAGGATATGTTAATTTGTTTTTCTTCCCGTCGAATTGATATTCATATAGCTATATATGAATCAAGTTGTTGGCTTATTGTGAATTCAGAGAAAATTTTCCGATATTTCATGAAACAGACGAGGGAGTTCACTTGGAATCTGGCTGTTTCCTTGGCTCGTTATCGTGTCTGGAAAATGGGCCTCGAAGTACGTTATATTCTGGCAGATGTAACAGAAACATTTCTTATCATGTAATACAGGTGCATATGAATGAATAATAATATTCGCAAGTTTCTACAAATTAGAACTTTAGGACTTTCCCATCCCAGAATACCCACCATCTCCGTCATACGGGGTGTCGTTTATTGCCTGTTCAGTACTCATCTCGCCGCCTTTATTGCTCTCTAAAGGGAAGCTTTCCTTTCTCCTCCTTCCTTATGATGATGTAGTAGTGCAGAACCTAGGTCGTAATTCCAGTTTTTATTTGCAGAAAATTTGTATTTTTTCCCTAAACTATTCGGATTTCCTCGCAATACCCTTTTGAATTTACTGAGCAATATCATTCGTTAAATCGGAGAGTTATAACTCCTAAGTCCTCGTTTATGCCTTTATTAAATCTACTAATTTCTTTGACCATGTATGTATAATCTGTTGTATTTCCTCCTTAACCCTCCGTTTGTCGCGTCACATACTGGAACGTAATTTGTCGCGCGGCGTCTCACAGACGACATTGAGCCATGGTTAAAGAAAATGCATACAAGCAGAAAAAATTGTTTTAATAGCTAAAATTCATTCGTTTGAATGTTAAATTGTATATAATGGGTACAAATTTCCGCACAATAATAATGGAGAAATATATATCAATAAAAGATCTAATGCATGATATTTCAACAATTAACACAGTTTCATTGCATTAAAATTATTACAACGTTGGTTATTTGAACACAGGATTCAAATTTTATTCGAATGCTCCAAGCAAATACAATTTCCACAATTAATACGTTTCAATTCGGCCATTCTTGCTTTCCTGATTACTTTTTCTCAAATTTTTGACTGGGTAAGTTGGTACATATTATCGACGTTTCCAGGACCAAATCGTTACTCATCATCAGAGGAAAGATGAGCGTGTAATTATATTATACACATATTAATCCTGATGACGAGGACAGACCGTGAAATGTCGCTTATCATGGACCACCTCACCTAGTCGATAACCCGAGAACTCACCTAAAAGAATACAAAAAAATTCTTTCTTAACCAGACGAAATTTTTAGATGGCAAATATGAATACTCTTGGAATATTGGTGTGATATATGCTGAAGTTCAGCCAGGTTATATAAGAACCAAAGTGAAAATTTTCGTAATAAATGTTTCATTCAATGTGTCATACTGGCTGAAATAAAGAATGTATAGTATTAAGACGTGCATCGGAAATTTAATATATTAAATAGCTGTAATTTATTTAAAGAAATGTATTTCGAATGTTTGCAATAGGTATGGCAAGGGTAATTACCTGGTGTAACACAAGTTGTCGCGTGGCGTCTATCAGACGCCAAAAATATCAGTATTTATTCCGGTTATGTGAAAAACATGCAGTCGTAGAAGTTAATATTTCAGAAGCAAAAAATAATTAGATACAAAAAAATATGAGATTTATAACTATGAAAACATGAAGTGGGCAAAGAAAAGAATATTACCTGGCGTCCAGTAGACGCCACGCGACTAACGGATGGTTAATTGCTGCCGTCTCGTTTGGGAACTGGTCCTCTGTAATGCTACACAGCAGACGACTAATCTATGGCCCTCGCCATTATCGTTTCCCCGTTAAGTCTTCACCCTTTGCCTACAGTCATTTGGCTTGAGTAACGTTATCTGCCGCAGGTGATCGATTTCTAGCAGATGGAACTGATTTTCATTTGGTTGTCTGCTGTTTATTGCGGAATACTCCTGTAATCCTCTCTGACTGTCCTCATCTAATTTTGGGAAAGTGTGCCTTTGGATGAAATGCCTCAGGGTCGTCTAGAAGGTTAACAGTTAATGACCATTGAGCTCTACTGCGCATGTGCCTGCCCTCAACTCAATGTAACTCGCATTGCGAAACTAGGGGATATGTGGTCTGTTCAATAACCCCTCCTCCTAGAATATAGAATAGTAGTTAATTCTTAATACCGAAAATAACTACTTTTAGTGGAGGGAGAAATTGTGACCAGAAGACGTGAAGATTAAGTTTAAAAAAATGATTTCTATAAATTTTGTATTTTAATTAAGTTTATAGAATCACATTGAAATTTAATTGAAAATATTTTATCTTTTTTATATCGGTTGGTTAGTTATGCTGATGTGAATTACCCTGTTTATTTTTGTTTAAACATACCTTGTTTGAAGTTCCAATTGGTTACTCGATTGGACGAAGATTTGTCTACACTAGTATTGCTTTAAGCTCGGCTTTTGACGCATAAATTCATTCCTTTATTCATCTTTGATGTCTCGGTGTTCATGTCGTTTAAGGTTTAGACTTTCCATTGTTTAATTTATATTTTTGCGGAGCGCCAAAATGGGGGCATATATTTCAAGTTATGTTTCAATGGAGTGTGCTTAGTTTCAATGGACCGTACTCAGAGTCATCTCTCCTTTCTGAGGAAGACTTAATATTGGCAAATAAATGAAGATTACTGAATTCTTGTTACTGGTTCTTAGTTTTTCTCCGTATTCGCTGTTTACTTAGAGGAATTTTTTGCCATTGAAAATATGGAAAGTAAATTAAATGCGTTTAGGAATTGCACGGTGACCGGTACTTAATCAGTTTCTTAGCAGGTCCATATTTCGTAAGTTTGGTATTTCGGGTTTATCTATATTTTATTAAAGCTTGAAGTTGGCAACTTGTGTATGAAACATCTTTTAGATACGATGAAGTATTCCGCAATTGAATGGATTTGAGCTTGTTTTTAATTAGTTTCATTTTCTTAATTTGACTACGGTGGAATTCTTTTAATTTTATGAAACTATTTTTAAGATACAAAATAGTATTATTCCCTCAGGTGCTTTTATCTAACACTGCAATATCCGAGTGCCAACGGTGGCGTAATGTAAGAAATAGTTAAGCGTGCCAAGCTGTTGGCTATTGCTGGCAACATTTTCTTGTCTTATTTTTGCCCAAGAATATGTCCTTTGCCGCTCCCGCTAAAAATCTCCAGCTCCCCCAGGCATTCGAAAGGAGCCGAATAAATATTTACTCTCCACTTCCGGCAGTCATTCACCCCATCCTCCTTTCTTTCAATCCTTGCAGTCTTTACGCGTTATGAAAGGCAGGGGCGCGAGTGGAACGCCTTCTCTTCTTTTCCCTCCACCGTGTGACTTGCTTTCTCCCCTCATTATCAGACGAGTTCTGACATGACGCAATTGCGTCTTTAAATGAACTTGGAGGGACTCGAAAGCGAGCTTTTTAAATCCCAAGATCACCAACTTCTGGCCTTAGATGACGGCTGATAAAGGTTTGTGGCGTTTTTTTACGCAATGGCTCATGATTTGAATTTTCAAGTATCTCGTTCTTTAAATACCTCCATCTGTTGGTGTATAGTTTTATCTGACTTAATGTTTGATATGGAGGTTAATTTTGGTGCTATTTTTTCGTTTTAGCTGATTAACTTAATATTTACTAATGTATTTTTCAATATGGGGTTTCTGCAAATATTTCCATTCTGGGGTGTATTGCCTGTAAGGCATTCTGGCCTGTAAGTAGTGTGCCAGAAAGTTTTTTTTTTAACTTTTTAAAATCTCCGGTACGTATGCCATTTTTTTGTCATTTTATTCAGTGTTAAAACACCCTTGCCTGCTCAGTTTCTGATGAGTACTAAATGGAGGAAATAAGTGCTCCGGAAAAGGTTTAACCGAGATGTCACGAGCGTCTTCAACTTCCTGGAAATGCTGGAGGTCCAATAATTGCCGGAAAAGCTCATTTCTCTGTAACTAATTAAATTAACTTCCCTGTGAGGAATTTCAGTGAGAAAAGAGGCAACGCCGTGTTTTGGTTATTATATTTTATTTGGCTGGTTGAAATCATATCTCAAGATAAGGCAAAACTTTTTTTGTATTTATGGGAAAGGGAAAATGTTGGAACTAACCGCTACAGTTCTCATCAGTGTTCCCTGTCGACTGGTGTTCTCTAAATCATGATTAGAGTATTCTACCATTGATAATTCTTCTGTTAAACTGATGGACTTAAAATTTTGAATTTCCGTTTAAAAAAAAGAGATTTATTGACACTGTGCAATGTTTTGGTGTAGGAATCTCACATAAACAGGTTTATCTGTTGCATGATACGTGTTAAACTAGTGAAACAATTTCTTCAATGCTAAATTACTGTGTTCACTTTAGGTTGAATTTATCTATTCTTGATAGATCGTTGAATAATGCCTTGACTAAGCCGAAGCTCGCCTACGTAGTTCATGGTAATAGGTATTATTTTTAACTATGGGCAGCCCTAAGAAAGGATCTGGTCCCCACCGTAAATACGTTCTTTAGTTGTGTGACAGTTAAATTTAAAATAGGCAATTCCTTTTGAGGGTGTCGGTGCTTATGATGATCAGCGAATTGTGTGATGGATTCGATTGAAGTTTATCACCGAGGCCTATCGGGCTTGTAGAGTTATGTTCCGGATCTATGAGGGTACGTCGTGCAGTTTTTTTCCCCGACAAATACATTGAAATATCAGGTATGCGCCTCACACGGCGATGCATGAGAAAGACCTTTCGTGTCTGAGCCGGTCAGTTGGACCTTTAACGGATGCTCTGCGCAATATGGTTTACAAGGAGAAGCTGATGCGTTTTCCATCGTATTTATTTACGTTGATGTCAATTTTCAACATTCCCGCGGCATGTACTCTCTCGTTGCTGGGGGAAAATTTCCCGCCGCTTTCTTTAACAAAATACAGCGCTCGTTTTGGATCAGGGCCCAAAACTTATGCATAATTATAATGACACCCATATTTTGATTTTACTTGTCAATCAGGGGGCATTGGCTTGCATTCATTCATAAATCGCTACTGATGATTGAATGCTAGCCAATGTTTATTCCCCGGCCATGTTTTCAGTTTCATCTAAATATTACCCTGCAAGTCACCTTAAGGGTATTTGGCAGGGAGTGAGTTATCACCAACCTATTGTACTAGTAACTTTCACCGACGCGCCCTACGCTATAGCTATTCTATCAATACTACAGAGGCGATTTGTGTATCGTAACTACGTAAACGAGATGCAATAGTCATTCAGGGATCATGAGAAACGCGATGTCAGTGCTAAGTGGCAGAATAAGAAATAAGGATTAGGGAGCAAGTCACCGGTACTTCCTGTAGACTTACCTACTTAAAAGCCTCATTGGCAGCTGTTACGGTCTCTTAATGATCGCGGGAAAAACGACATTTTAAACCTGTCTGTTCTGCTCTCTATTTGCCGAAATTTATTCTCAAGATCTGATCTACTGTAGTTAACCGCACCTTAGTTATTTCTTAGGTGGATGCCGCAGCAAAGCGTGCACGGAAGCGTCGCTCAGAGAAATGGGGCGCTTTCAATGTATTTTGAGCACAGGGGGCGTATTCAAAATTTCCTTAGCCCTCGTGCCCTGCGGAAATGTCCACCAATTCCCTTGTTCGGCGATCGGGCAAGTCGTGACGGAGGTTAATTTTAATCTAATAGCCTTTCCCTCTCGTGACGCGAGCGAGAGGAGGCATGGGAGTGGGGCAGAGGGTGGTTTGGATTTCACAGGGGTGTCCCGGGTCCGGAAACAATTGCGGGCGGTCGAGGCGCGTGTATTGTCCCACTTCCCTGGAATCGCCCCCTCCCTCCTCCTTCCCCCTTTCACCCCACTCGGACTCCGTGTATCTCTAACTCTCCCTCATTTCGAGCTGGGGATGGTGAATTCGATGTCCAGCAGGCAATATTGACGGATCGCCACCATTAACGGAGACCCGTTGGTAGGTTTTAAGGGGGGGCGATCGACATCTGAGGTCAAATTCGCCGTTTGAGACAGGTGTGCAAGGGTTTGGGTTGTATGGGATATTGTAAAAAGGTGGAAAGAAACCCAGAATCGACGTTAGCCTACTCCGCTAGACGACAGTCACCTAGGAAAACATATATAAACGTCCCTTGCGATGGCTAGATTATTGCACTTGAAGGACTTTTCACACAGCAGTAAGGATCGGGATTTATTCTTGAAATATTCTCACTACTTCCGGAATGCGAACACAAGCCCTCGAATGGAAACTCCGGACTATAGCCATCTCCAAACTTGCCCTAACCGCACATTGACTCTTGAGTTTACATCAGCCCTTGTGATTTCCTTAAATTAAAAGTTAGAGTTAACTTCATTTAGTTTTTTCCTCAGCATTTCCTTTCGACTTTCCAGGTTTCTTTGTCGGTTCTTTCTGCGCTGTAGGTATATTACTTGGTATGTTTGGTGATATTGACTTCTCATATCGCAGAGCTTTGAGAAAGGGGATTTCCTTAGATAGCGAGATGGAATCCTCAAGTTTTTGAAGCAATCATTATGAGTCCGCTGAGTTACTACACCTATGCTGTTTGTGTTGGTTTTCCTGTGAAGGTGGTCGTGGCGATTTTTGTTTATGTACAGATATGCGTGAAACTTTGCATACGTTTATGAAAGGACTTTTTTTTGACCCGACGTTTCATCCTAATTTTTTCCCTGGATTTAATATATACCCGAGTTTAACTTTTCACTCGTTAAACATGTGATTCTAGTTTTTTTTAGCTCAAGAGTAGGATTCCAGGAGCTGCTAAACCCTATAATTATTTCCTATCTCCTTCAGGCTCATTTTTAGTCGCGAGGTGGTAAATTGTCAATTTATTTTTAAGCGAATGATGGCCGTGGTAAATATGTCTTCACTTTGGGGTATTACTGTGTACTGAAAAGATTTGTTCACGATCTTGGTTTGTGGCTGGAGAAATTTTGTAATCCACCTCTGATTTCTTAGCTTAAAGTGATTCAAATATATGGGTGCTTCCTCCAGATCTTTGGCCAAGTATTTAACGAAGTGCCTACCAACTTCTCGAGAAGGCTATTTCTTGTGCTACTTTCACTCACATAGCATGTACCTACATTTTAAATCTTATTAAAAATCGACGAGGTATTGACTTGATCTGTGGACTATGATTGGACTAAATGTGGCCACGTCTCAGTTTGAGGCTAGTAGTAGTTTAAGATTTTTGCACGCGTCAAGGAGAAACATGCGGCAGCTGTTAACAATATATTATAAAACTCCAAAAGTACTGAAATATTTTAAAGCGCTTTCGTATATCATTGCTTGTACTTATAACGGCATATCCTTGGTGAAATATACCTGTTAGTACAGGTTTGTGACAATCGAATGACAAGAAATATCCGATAAGACGTGTAGTATTACGAAGTCAGCCTGTCAGACGTGGATAAGTCACAACCGACGTGAATCGTGTTATGGGGATAATTCTTTATGGTTGCATTATTCAAAAATATGCTCGAGGATATCCGTGTGTGTGTATTTTTCTATACATACAATGCAATCTATTTGCGGTACAGAAGGTTACAGGCGGGACCGCACCACGTTTTTCCCGCGCCGTTCATTTATTTTGGGCGCTCGTGTATTTAATACTTCGTCGCTGACGTGAAACTTCTACATAAGCTCAAGAATCCCTTTTATTATTTTATTGAATAGCCGAACGTTAACTAGATGCTACAGAACTCGCAGAACGTTTAGTGACGGTCTGCGAGTCTTCTCACTTCGACTCGAATTGTATAACGGTCGTGCGGTATTCTTTGTCGAGTAAACGTTATATGTGCCTCGCTGCTGTATTATTTGCAACCCATGCCGATTTTAACGCTTTCACGCCTTTTTCAAGAGGAAATAGAACCTGAAAAATCGTACGAGAATGTTGAAACTGGTCGGAGTTGTGTAGGTAAAAATGAGAATGTGTGAAATAAACAGCATTTCGGCAGGCACACATCAATTCCACCTAGTCAATTCGCAAATCATTTGATTAAGATATAGCGAGGCTGTTTCCACATTTATGAATATAGTCGTTTTACAGTGATTTATGGATGGGTGTGTGGTGAAAATTGATTCGTGTGAAGCTGGTACTTCATGGAGTGATTGACCGGGAATGCATGAACGAAAGGCAGTACAATTGCCTCTGCTCTTTAAGTACGTGCCCGCGTTTTCGCAATTTCTCCTCATCAAAGTGCTCAATTAAATTCCCTGCGTAAAAACTGCTTTAAAAGTGAATATGACGGAATTTTAAAAAGTAGAAGCGCATAGAAAGGTTTATAACGCTGATTCCACGAAGGGAATACGATCGATGTTGGGTAAACCATTCGTAATCTGTTGTTGCAGTCATTACCTGTTGCACATGTTCATACTTATTAGGTAGGCCCTTGAATTATGGCGAAATCTTTGTGTGGTTGAATTTAAATTGTGTGAAGTCTTAGCGTTGTAGATAGCCCACGAGGAACGACGATCATATGACCTGATCCAGTTTTTTTGTGTGAAGTAATGGAATTCTGTCCAGCTTGATCGTCGCATTTCTATGCATAAGCAAAGCAAAGTATTTTGTTCGTTACCCTTTTTATTCCTGGACCCAGAGTGTTGTTGTTTCGTGTAACTATTGTAGGTAAAAAGTGCCGGCTGGGCATATTATTTAATGATGTGTTTTGTGAAATTGACTTATTACATCAGAGAGCTGTCAGGAAAGGGATTCCTTCGACAGAGAGATGAAATCTTGTTCTTGAAGCAATCTTGAAATGAAGTTCTTGAAGCAATCAACTTGAGGAGTCCGCCTAGTTAACTAACATATGCTGTTTGTGTTGGTTTTCCTGTGAAGGTGGTCGTAGCGATTTTCGTTTGCATATGAATTTGCGTGAAACTAGTGTGTGTTAACTTAGTTGTAAGATGTATAGATAAAACTGAAAAAAATTGCTTGTTACGTATTTGGTTTACTTGCAATTTAGTGCCATTGTTAACACGCATCCTTATGGCTTTTGACCTATATTTCGGGATTACTTTGACCGCGGATTTTCTCCTTACCGCGAAATAGTACGTTTGATATTATTTTTATGGTGGATAACGAATATTTACATACATTGAACTCGAAGGCTTCCGCGGAGTCGTTCAGATGATATTGAAGACTTTTCGGGTTCTCTTCCGCGTGTTTCCATTGTCGAAGACGACAGTTTCGACAGCTGCAACGCTGTCGAAACTGTCGTCTTCGACAATGGAAACACGCGGAAGAGAACCCGAAAAGTCTTCAATATCATCTAAGTATCTTGTTACGATGGCTTTCGCGGTTTTCTTGTTATTTAGAATTTTCTGGTTCTGCCCGCGTTGCAGCAAACCAAAGTCGTAATGATGCTATGATCTGGGAAAAAATTTTTAAGTATTACTCTTGCTACATTTATGTTATGACATGCTTGGTGAGCATGTCATAATATAAATGTATATACATAATCAAATATACTAAAGTGAAATGTGGTTAAAAATTTTTTTCGACTCACTCGAAATTCATTAAAATGTGCGCTCCGTGACTCACGATTACCTTTCCCGTCACAGCAAACGTTTGAAGGTGACTGGAGAGGTAGTCGTTGGGGCTTTTAAAAGCCTTTAAAAGCGGAGGAGCGATCATGATAATCGTGATTTCTTTGGTGGATGAATAAACTGTAGATATTATCAAACGGTATCCTATATTTTCCGTTAAAGTGTGAACGGCAAGTGTAATATTATCTAGGCTTTTTTAGTTTCACACGTAAGAATTATAAAATATTTTTTTATGAAAACGTTTAGATATGCTCCACTGATACTGTTTGACGCTAATGCAGTTAAGCCTATAATTGTTGATTGCGGTCATAAATTATAAAATCCAAGGGATGTATAAAAATATCTCGATTGAGAATTTCCAAACATATGGTTGCCTATCAGAAAAAAAACTGACGGATATTTATTACATAAGCATTATTAATTGATGAGGAGACTTTGAGCAGGGTACTATTACAATTGGATCTTGGAAAATCTATAATTTGAGGTATCAATTATTGTAGGAATAACCTCTCCATTGTTCGGTTTTCGTTGTGGCATCTCTTTGTAATTCTTTGCTGACATATTATGTAAAAGAAGTGGCCAATTTTAGTTTACTTTTTGCTTATTTATACTTAATGTTGTTACAAAATTGAACTGCAACTATGGCAAGTAACGCGTTGGGCAAGTTCTCCACATAGACATACTGACCATATTTATCATTCACATGTATATACATTTTTCTACTTACAAATTTAAGATCTTTCTGGAGATATATAAGCTGTTCTGTAGACCCTACCGAGAGCTTCGTAGAGCAGTCAAAGAGTTGGTTCTCAGTTTGATTTTTCTAAGAGCCATTGTTATGCCTTTTGCCTATAAATCTGGAATTTTGGGGAAATAAGTTCATTGCAAGTAATTGCTGAAGATCGCAAGGCGGGTAGGTATTTTTGGAAATGCTCTTCTGATGCGAGATGCTTCCAGATGTACCTATTGCTAATATGGCATATTGCTCATCAAATGCTCTGCTCACCATGGAATCGAGATATGTGATTGAACCTTGTCGGTATAGGTAGGAACTTATGAACTTTCAAGTGTTTTGGTGGCGTTTTTCCTGCTAGGATCTGCGGAAACTCCGGTCGCTGTGGCTTTCTCCTTATCAGCGGATGCCACTCTGCGGGCCAGGCGTTGGCCCGCCATGTGCCAACTCTGCCCAGGAATTAAGTGTGTCCAAATTTATATCCTCTCTGGACGGCCCCTCTGAGTTTGTTGTTGAATTCATCCCCGGCTAACTGCGGCGTCTGCTCATTCTACGGCAGTCTCTTCGTGTGAGCGATCCTTCGTGTTGTTGACGGACGAATTTTCTTAGTTTATTGGAAACATTGGTTCACCGTGGCTGTTCACGTGAGAACGGTTGGAATTCGACCTGCTAGTCATTGATTCAAGTGATGTGCTCATGGCTATTGATTTTTAATGTCATTCCTTGACCTCAGTGCCGGCACTTGAGTCAACTGAATTGTTTTGTTAATAATGCCTTTAATTTTTATTTATTGGTGAGCTGTCATCTTATGGTGCTGGAAAGGTGAATGTCGTCAAATCATAAATTGCTTCTACAGATAATCGCCCCCCGACGCCTCAATGTGTAGGCCAGTGTGTTAAATATTTCTACACATTGAACTCTATGGACTGAAATATCAGTTATGTGGTTCAGTACTTCATAATTAGTGCAGTTAGTCGTTCTTCACCGCTTCTCCTGCATTTACATGTCTTCTGGAAAGGATAACTCCGTCATCGTTTGTGTACTGAACATTCTCACGTGCTTCCGTCGACGATTGGCGATCGCTTTTATTTTTTTGCGGGAAGTCCTTAAAGCTTTTACGATCCCGAGCTCGTTTGATGTTTCTCGCAATTTTATGCCGCTGACTCGTCGGGGCATAATCTGTTTAAGGAAACGACGTGTTTTGTTTTGCCCGATATCAATGAGGGCGATGACGGCCGCGGCGTAGGAGAGTGATGCCCCCCTTTCCCCTCTGTGAAAGAGCGGGCACCCATCTCTGCGTCTCTTCGTGACCCTCAACGGCCACCCCGCTGCCTCCTCCCCCCCTCCACTTCGCCTTCCCGTGAAAAGCGGCCGCGGAGACCGGCCCTAATCCGTAGCCCCCTCGTGCTCGCCCTCCCGTGTGTGGCTTCCCCCGCCCCTCGGCGCCCCTCCACGCCCCACGCTAATCCCTCTCGGGAGAGACTTCGCCGCAGGCCAACACTCGCAGTCCGTGGCACCGCTTCGATGGACGCGCGCTGACCGACCAACTCAAAATCTTCCATTGCGCCCAAACCCTGCCACCGCACCCCGAACACTTTTCTTCGTCGTTTCTCCCTCTTTCCACGCATTTTAGTGGCTTTCCCTCGTTTGGGGCTCTCGCTCTCCGAGCCTGTGTTCGCGGTGGCCGAAATTTCAATACTGGCGACTTGTTAGTGGGGACTGGAAGGGTGTTGCTTACATGCTCCCCTACCAACTTCCACTCTTCTTACTCCTTTTTAAACGGAAAGTTCCGTAGAACTCCTCGTACGGGAGAGGACAGGCTTATTGCCCGTATAAACTCTCGATTCCTCTCGACCGGGTCAACCATCCTCGCTCCGGGTCCTAGTTTGTCTTTCTCTAATATTTAATTCTTTTGAATTAGGGTACTCGTAAGCTCTTTTTTTCTTTCAAAGACTCTCGAAATTAGGATTTGGAATTCCTATCCCATTTTGATCACGCCTCCCCTCCTTCGATATCATTCCATCCTCCCCCGCTTGCTCTATCCTCCTTGCTGTAGGGATTTTGGGTTTTTGGATTCCACCTTGAGCCTAATCTCGGTTTTAATTTCTCTTTGTGGGGGTAAATAATCTTCTCCCATTCTGCCCTCCCACTCTTTTGCACCCACTTAATTTCTTACCTCCTCAACTTCTTCGCGGGGATATCTTTACGGCCCATCTGCTCCTCTGCCCCATCTTAAATCTTCCCACACCCCCTCGTCACCCACCGCCTCCCGCTCTCGTTTAAATACCGCCCCCACTCCTCGCGATCCACTCTCCCCTTCCGAGCCGTGCCTAGGGGGAGGGTGGCTGTGCTCGCCGCCGGCGCCCGTCTTAATCTTAAACCGCGGACCCCAGTCTCCTCCAACTCCCTCCACTGGCCCCTCGCGTCCTCGTTCCCTCCTCCTCCTCCTCCGCGAACCTCCGCAACACCCAGTGCTCCAACAACGGCGGGAGGAAGTGTTTGCGTGTGCCAGTGCCGTGCCGTGGTTCCGACCAGTTTTTTTCCGACTCCCTCTCCACTGTTACAGACAACTCGGGTGCTGGTTCCGTCTCCTCCCCAAGTTCAAACCTCTCTTGGCAGACGCTCTCCCATTCTTAGCCGTGTGATAGTTTTGTATCGAGGAATAATTGTTCTTTTATGGGACCTGTTTCCCGGATTAGAGTTTGTTGAATTTTAAAGCGGTATAATCGCAGTTATTAAGGTTACATGACAAAATACTAGCGTGTCCGTGCGTTGGATGGATTGAGAGAAATCTCACCTTTCAACCGACGAGCCGAAGAGGAGCATTTCAATGTTCCGGTCGCTAAATGGAACGAAAGTTGGGCGCTACCAATCGGTGAACTAAATCAGGATATTAGTTCATCGAACTCTACTGTTAACCTCCCTCAGCCTTCTACCAAGTGGTAGAGTTCAGTTTGCTGTCAACTTCGTACCGTCCTCTGTGCTGATTGTTTTGATAAATTCATTCAGTTGAGTGTTACTCACGTAATCTGCCCTGTACCTGGTATCACCTGGTTCCTGCTCCCAGTGCTGTTGATGATGTGGTAGCGGCACTTCACTTTGTTATGCTAAGTTGCCACCTCAGTGTTTTGGGGTGCTGGTGATGGTGGTGCTTGATTCCGCCTGTGCTTCAAGTGTGTGATCGTGCCACTGTGCTGGAGGTGGGTTTCTTGTGTGCATACGTGCTTACGGATCTAACATTCTCACCGACGAAGGATTTCTTCGGCCCTGGACTTAAAACACAATGGCTCTCGGGAATATGTTTCGGAGGAAGAAGAGCTGGAACCTGGACACTGTACGTACGAGTCTATTAAGTCGATCTTTTTTCTGGGTGATCTAAATGCGCATGAATTTGTGCTTATTATTTTACGTCTACCGTTCGTATTCATTCGAAATAATGCATTGTTAAATTTTCCCTGTTGAGAATAATCTGAAACGGAGAAATGTTTTGCTGCCGGCATGAAAGCCGAATGAAAGAATTTCCGTAATGAGAGAATTTGATAATTATGAACAGCACGCAAACTATGTGGTTAGGGGCGAAACATTGATGTAAACTTAAGACGTGAACAGTATTTTTTAATCCCCCAAAGGAACGACTCTCTTTAGATAATTGTTATGTATTATTGGCAATTTATTCTAAATGTGGAGTGTATGTCTAATTGTTTCTCACCGACTCTCAGTTTTTTCCGCCGTGCTATTTCGTTAACACGTGCGTTTTTTTTCTCGGGTTATCAGCGCGTGGGTTGGCATGTTTCTCCGACATTCCAATTTATCTGCTTTGCGCTCAATATTTAAAGGCCGAGTTCTGTCTGAAATTCCTGGTAATCTTTTCTGACCTAACCGATGAAAGCGTTGAGAATGCGAAAGACATTTATAAATTTTTCATTTTTTTTATGTTTTAATGTGATTAGGGTGCATAATAAGGCGACCATTCGAGATATTCCTCATGGAAATTCTTTGTGTGTGCATCTTTCTCTTTTGTATGCCCAAAAGAGATGCTACGTCTTTTCTGGCTCCAGTAACATTTTTAGTTGTTTTTTGTCGGACTGGTATAATTGAACTACTTAAGGCTCGAAAGAGGTGGGAGTAAGGCATCTGGATGTATAAATGAGAATGAATCGAAGAATTTTCTGAATAAATTTTCTTTGACTGTGTTAATAAGATTTCCGCTGGTGCCATAGGGCGGTGCTACGAAGTGTTCTGTCCGATTTGGAAAACACCGTCCATAAGAGATTCATGAATTGAGGCCGAATTAGGGCATTGAGTCCATTTCCTGCTTTGCTCTAACCGTGTTTTACTTAATCCCCTAATGTAATTGTCGAGTTTGGACGGTTGAGTTTTTCTTCACTGCGCCCGTGTGCCGTATGTTTTTTAGCAGGAGCGTTGGTAGGTCAAGGTGGTAGTTCTCCCAGCGGCTCCCGTAACCGGAGGTGGTGGGAAAGGCGGGTGTAGATGCGGCCCGCCGGCCTCCGGGAGGGCTGCTCGCTGTAGTTCCTCCATTCATCAATCCACGCACTTTTGTCTGACTGCGCAAACTGGAGCGCTGTCGTGGGTCTAACTAGGCCGGCGGGTGACCTCAACGTCATGTCATGTGCCCATCACTGACTGCTCTGTAGAGTGGAGGAGAGAGGAAGGGTTTTTCATTATTTACGCTCGATTGTTGTCCCATCATTCTTTTAACGCCCATCTACTGGCCGTGAGACCCAAATTGAATGCTATCGAAGGGTAATTTTCCGCAAACATTGCAAAATTGTTTTGAAGCCCCAAGTGTTGACAGGCTGGTGGATCTACTTCCAGTAGATCACTTTCAGTAGCCATGTGTTTAAAAAACTGATGTTTTTAGTTCTTGCGTTTTTCTCGTATTTGAAACTGCCATTCATGCTTAAAAACTTTTTGCCTCTGGTGAAAGTATCGAGATTGGTGACGTGCTCAATTGTATTGGTTGTCGAAATCACCGACAGACTGGTGATTTGCAACGGATAGATACCGCCGATTGCAATCGCCTGGTATGACGTGGACTACTTTGCTCATCATGGTTGTATCCAGATGCATACGGCTTTTTAAGTTTCTCTTGTCGTAGCCGCGGGAGACTGGTTGGTGACGCACTGCTCTGGTGGTTGCGGGTTCGAATCCCGTGGTCATGGATGAGATCGGTCTATTTAGATTGATACGTTAGGTTGTTCGGCGTGATGTAACCTGTGTAATTGGAGCATCTCAAACCCTTAGCTACTGCTTGATTTTTGTCGCGATTTGATCATTTTGTGTTTTATTTACGTGAGGGCTCAATTGCTTGAGCGTTGTTGTGACGCTCGTGTTGTTTGTTTAGTGCACTTGCCTTGTGACGCAATTCTTATTAGTAAGCGCATTTAGTCTCGTTACCTTGAAAGGGGACAGCTCACCGTCGCGTGTTATTGAAGCAACGAATTAAGATGTTAAGGTTCCTTGCCACAGAGCGAAATGTTTACGTCGCCCGTTTAGTTGGAAAATCCTTCTGTCCAACCTTTCCTTATTCCGAATTACAGTCGCAGTATTGCTGTGAGTCGTATTTTTGCGAGCCTTCGCTCGTTGAAAGTTGCCCCTCTAGTTATTCATTAATTATCGTGAGGCTTCCGTCACTCGTTAAGAGGGCGCGCTAAATGGTTATATTGGTTACTCAGGCCGTGGTTATCGGCGTCCACGCTTACGAGGTGGGTGATGGGGTGCATTCTATTGGTACTTCAGCTGTAGTCGTCTATCGTTCCAGGCTGACTGGAATCCCTGATGAGATTCAGCCCTCGTCCTCGGCCTCTGATTACGGCGAGGGCTCATTTTAATCCCAGATCATTAACGTCACTTCAAATTACTAGTCAATGGTTATGTTGTGACGACAGGCCGTCAGGTGTGTCCCAACTGCCAAGGCTACTTCGCGGCTTAATGAGAAATTGAAAGACTAATTGCAAAACACAACATCCTTCTTTGCTCAGCCCACCAAGCGAGTCAGGCTGTTTCTTCTCTATTTAAAGTTTGTCTGTTCAATGTTATGCTTTGCTAAATGCTCTTAACCGTGATGTTTTGCAACTCTCAATTGTAATAATATATCCCCAATGTCAGTTTCACTGCACGTATGATTTTCCCATATCTTACGTGAAATTCGCTTTCAAAGTGACAATAAGTTTTTTTGATCTCTTATCGAGAAAGATAAACGTTGGTATAACTAATTTAAGTAAACTCATCCATTTCAGTTTTAGTTTATTAGCAGTCTTTAGGATTTTATGCTGTGACATACATATTAAAGTGCGAGGTAATGACCCCTGGTCTTCCAATAGTTCGAGTTCTTGTACTCCGAATTCTAAACTATAATTTGGTAATTTCAGAGGATGTTTTCCGTCTCCACTAATATCTCATTCTGCCCCTATGCCTTTGTGAGGTATGGAAGCGTTTGCTGCCATCGGTGTTATAGCTAGAGTGAAATTAAAAACCACATCTAAAAATACAAATTTCATTTATTTTCATTTTTTGGTCCCCTGGTTAATTTCTGTCGGTTCATGCACCATTTGGGGTACCCGTATCTCATTTAAGTGATTACTGTTAGGTCTCCTGCTTCCTGGTAACTGCCGCGAGTTATTTTTTAATGAAAAAGAGAGACCATCACAATTTTATTTTTAAATGTTATCAGTTGTAAGAAGTGTGAAGTATTAGTGTAATAATATATTGATTCGAAATATTTAATAACTTACCCACACTAAAAATTTCACATTTGAGGTTTTAACTTACCTATGTATTTTACGCTGTACTGCCTTCTAAACCGTGTATAAGGGTGAGTTATAAACTTATGTTTTTGAATCATTCTGAGACCAGAACAGTAATTAACCAATAAAAACTGCGACCCATCATCAGAAATTTTTCGTCTCTTTTGAGCCCGGAGCCACGACATATCTCGGGAAAACAGATAAAATATTTTGGTAAATGTAAAGTAAGTAAATGGCTGCACTATATAGATGTTATTTAAAAATTACCATGAGTATGAGGTATTTCTTGATGATGTGGCCAGATTTGTTGTGCAGGTGTATCGCGCTCGAAAATACCCCTAGTCTATACCGAAGGAAATAAAATTCCTATAAAAATTGTTTGACTTCAGAGGGAATCGAGAACGGATCTCCCGATTGCCGGACAGGTGTGTTAGTCTGTTACATAATCTAGCCATGGTTAATTAATGGCGAATTACTGAAGAGAATTTCATAACCTTCGGTGCATCCCTTTGCTCCCTTGCGCGTGATCTCGTTCCAAATCAGTTTTGCATTCGTCGTGGTATGGATATCATCTTAAGTCTCATATCAAGAACACTTGGCGCTACACTATAGTCGCTACCTCCCTTACCGGTACTGCTCAATTATGTTTTGGCGGAAAGGACCTCATGGGACCAACTCCCCCTCTCAGTCTCGTTTGATGATCACATCCCTCTACAGCTCCCCTCCCAGCCGTTTGCGCTGCCCGCCCATCCACGGCCCCGCCGTCGCTATATTAAACTCTCTCGCCCATTGACGACGACTACCGTGGTGCGTGGGCCAAGTCGTCTGCCGCGTGCGTGACGTCTGGGCCTCCCGAGCTGGGCGAGCGCTCGCGTAGAACTGCCCGTTTTAACGACCTGCTGGGATAAAAGCCGAGGGAAAATTCCTTATGTTACTCCCTTAATTTTGCGGACCAATCGGTCTCAATGTTGCCTTCACTATCAAGGAACAGCACCGAGAAGCCAAGGATGCCAGAGTTATTTTATGCGGACTAAGGGAGTAGGCTTACGATTATGGATCTCGATGAGAGGAGGATTTCTTGTTCGTTGTTTGGTTGGAGTTAGGCCAGAGACAACTTTCGTTTGTTATTTTCGTGATTGGAGGATTCGTTGGAGATTTTTCCGGCGGCACTATTAATATTTGTTCACTGAATGCGGGTTGAAGATTAAACAACTTTGGCAGTTGAATAGAAGAGTATGTTTACCTTTACATTTTCGTTATGTGTGATTAAACTGGGCGTTTACGAGACTTGAGAGAGAAATTTCTCGTCAACCTGTACAATAAAATTAAGGGAGAAGTTACAAACACTTCCTGAATTCCTGTATTAATTTTGTTGTCACGCTATGCAGCATTTAAATGCTTAATTAAAGTCCGCATGAAAAGGTGTGACAATGTGAGAGATCACATGCTTTGTTTACTAGTTTTACACGTTCCATTGTATTATATCGTAAATGGTGAAAAAGTCGTGTATATTTTCAAACCAACCCACGTAAACATACCAAATACCAGTAGTTTTAAAGATATACTTACGTGAAGATAAAAGAATTAATATATGAATCATTTTTAATATGTAATTTATTTCTTTGCCTTGGATTTAGTGGTTATCGAGATGCGATACCTTCAACTTGTGTCTAGATTTATTTCGACAGTAAGGAAATATGAGCAAATTCACTGTTTACCTTGCTTAAGCAGATGGAAAGCTCATAATATCCAAGTTATCTGCTTGTCCGCCCTTGGTTGTCCCATAAGAGATGGTTTCAGAAGTTTTATTTTGAAGAAAGTATCGGACGCTGACGGTTTACATTTATTTGAAAATCCACGGGGATTGACATAATTCGCTCGTGTCACAACGCCTGCAATAGCTTTCAGATTAACGCGGGAAATTTCATAACACACCTCTTTCCCCCTGGCCTCTTTCTCCGGAGCGAAGTAAATCGCAAAGTGAGGCGCCAGGTATGAGCTCTCCTCCCACTATCCCATATTCTCTCGTTCTTCTCCCCTTCCGTGCGCAAGTGCGCGTGCTTCGCCCGCCGTGTCTCCTCACCTTCGCGAGAGAGCCGTGCGCGCGACTCGGTCGGCCGACTACTGCACGCTTCCTTCCTTCGCTCGTTAAGCACCTCGGAGCACACGTGACACTACCGCCGCGGACGCTTTAATAGGCGTGCTTCTCCCTCGGCCAGGGCCGCCGAGTGCATTCAACACGCTCGCTCTATCGCCGGCGTGCGTCGAAGGGCGTGATCTGAGCAGGAAGGGAGATAATGCTGTGGGACAGGTGTTTCTCAAAGAATGTCGAGCTCGTAGAGCTGTGGAATATGTGTGGGGGGGGGTTTAAAAGAGGGGGAGAGCTGGATGAGATAATGCTTTGCGATGGATTAGCGATTCCTGCGTTAGTGCTCCCCAACCTTCCTCCCCCGTAAAGCCCTGTTTGCTCGTAGGCAATGATTGTGTGAAGCTAACTTGGCTATGGCCTGAGACCTAATGAATTTCTTGAAAACATACTAGAGGGGGAAAAAACAATAGACAGCTTATTGTTAGAGGATAACCAAGGGACGAGTGAGAGAATTCTTCTGACGTCAATTTTTGGCAACGATTAGAATTCAACATATTAAATTAAGGAAGACCTGGTTCATTCCTGAACATTTTTAGGTCTAGTTACTGACCAATATTTCGGCATTATCTTTCATTTTTAAGATTATAGGCGGGTAAGTGTTTCAACTCCTTGAAATGACTCGAAGTGACTGAGTGCCGAAACAACAGTCAGTTGCAAGACACTATAAACTGTAAATAGTTTTCTCTTCTTTCACTCAGCTCCTCGAGCAAAATACTAGTGTTTGTAGTGTTCCTGGAAAAGAGCTCTACGGAAACAAAGGAGCTAGTACGGACTAGGGAAGATTTGAGAGCCGTTGTCAGCCAATATTATGATTGATGGGCTGATGATGACGAATTGGCGTTTAAATCTGTGCCAATTTTTGGTGAGTGGGCTGGTGTCAATTTATGATTAAGAACGTGCATCCTTTTGGTACACACGGAGATGTAGACCTACTGGGACCCACTAATGACTTTTTTCATTCCAAACGAATAATTCGTTGAAGACAATAAGAATAAAGATTTTTCTCATATACTTTTGGGATCGATGTCCCAATCCGAGGTTTTCATCTCTTTCACCAATTGTCTTTGCTTTTTGAGAGGTTGAAATAGGTACAGGAAAACGGCCTGCCACGGCGGAAGTTCCGCTGCGGGTTATCGGAGGTTAATTATTTCATGGGGCATGGCTCGACTCCGGTGGCGTTTACCTCCTACTTGTCCGAGTGCAGTTGTCCCTAATTGAAAGTTGCAGACTGAGTGCAAAATGACATTATTGCCGTCAATGGGTGCTAAGATGAAGCACTGCGACTAAATGAATATAGTTTTGGGATTAGATCGAAAGCAAAATCGAAGGCTTCGCAAACCATGCGAGAGCGAGGAAACGGCATGCGGTTTACTTTTATAAATGAAGAAAGTTTTCAGCTGCTACTTCGTGCGTCAGATGTTGTGCCGTAAATATCTCTTCAAGGGTTTTAATGAAGAGCAAGAGGCGGATAATTTGTCCATGAATTAGTGAAGAAAGAACGCGAATCGAATGACGACGTGCTGTGGCCTCCCTTCAGGCTACAGCTGTATTTGTTTGCTGAGGAGGGAGATCATCGTGAGAAAGAATGTCTTCACTGCATTTAAGTTCAGTTTGCTTTTTAGGTCCCAGTGAAGTTTTTTTTGCTTTCATTTTTTGATGATTTACGACGTGACATTCAGGCTTTTTTCATTTTTTTTAGCACGGTGTGGCATTGTGAAATAGTCACTGGGCGTCAAAGCTAAAACTAATGTAATTAAGTTTTCTGTTCCCTAATTATATGCTATTCATTGTAACTATATCTTCCTGTAGTGTTATTAGATGAGCTGTTGTAGACGCAGACAAGTGTTCATTTATGTGATTACGTCCGGGAATTGGAATGAAGGCATAGGACATGTTCGTGTTGTGACTTGGTCGTTCATCGAGGGTACAGTGTCTCTATATTTTCAAGTGGCGTAATGGGTAAACAGGACGAAGCATTTAATCAACGGGTGTTGACATGTTTTATAACCTTCGTCAGAAGTTGTTTACTTTCCTTCTCCGTCGTTTCCCGCATTAATTCCGAAAAAAATTGATAGCGAGGAAGGTACTGACGCGGAGTAGTCGTGAATCTCATTAATTAGGCCGTTTGCTTAAGTTAATTAAATAAAAGATCTCGTTTTTGAAGGGTTGCGTTGGGATCCTATAGCTTTGAAAGTACTTCCTGTAGCATTCTGTGGTCGGACGGAATGTTAATGAGTTGGAGAATGGAGAACGTATTAAGGAATTGGAGTCGTCGAACATTACGCAAACGAAGGCGAATTAGAGGAAGTCGAACTGTGTTTAACAGTAGATGGACGGGACTTGGCTTACTACCTAGAAGGACGGTAGGGGGTCAAAGATGACCCCTTATTATAAATTTGTTTTATGGAGATAAATTTATTCAATTATTGTTAAAAATTATAAAATACAACCATAATGAGTAAATACAAGTCAATACACAATGTTAAACGTTTTTCTGGAAAAAAATGACCCCTTCCCGTCCTTCTAGGTTAAACCGCGCACAGGTGCCAAAGTTTGAAAAATAATCCAAAGAAATTATTGGATATTAAAGAACACCTTAAATGATAACAGTCACAAAATCAAGGCATAATCCGTGCAGAACTAAAGAAATGGCGAATGGCGAAAATCGAAAAGGGGTCAAAAATAACCCCCTCCGTCTTTGTAGTGTAAAATTCTTTATCTCTTTGGGTAAAATGTTCTTCTTTACCATAAGCATATTTTTATCAACCTTTCTTTTCATTGAGCTTTTCGCTTTTGCTTAGAATCCGTCAACACCCAGTCTTTAAAAATATTAGGCGAACTAATTAAGAAGTAATTGGTCCTTAAGTTTGTCGTTCGAATACATTCTAAGATGAGTTAAAAATGAGAAATGCTGTTTGTTTTAAACTCTAATTCTACAAAATTATTTTGAGGGTACTATTTGATTCTAAGTTATCAGACGTCAACGTGTCAAAATGATCGTTACGATGTGATGTTAGGAAAAAGTTAGTCGCTTTGTGAAAGACGCATGTGGCCGTAGGTGATGCATCAACCCTCAAAGACAGCTGCAGGAACGTCGATTCAGGGATTGTGAACCCTCTTACGTGAGGATTTAGATGCCACATTGGCTCGATACCGTTATTGTAATTTTTATGTGGGATATGCATTAAATTCGGACTCAGAAAAACGGGGAAAGCTGGATAACTCCTAAATTTAGTCTTAGTTCAAGTTGGTTGAATTATTATT
Organism: Ceriagrion tenellum; assembly: GCA_963169105.1. NCBI lineage: Eukaryota > Metazoa > Arthropoda > Insecta > Odonata > Coenagrionidae > Ceriagrion > Ceriagrion tenellum. The sequence goes on along the minus strand of OY720643.1, from coordinate 28,688,218 downwards.
CGTCTAAAAAATGCCTCAATCCAATTTTAGTCCCAAGTATTTGTCATTTAGTCCCCGTGACATCTCTTCTACGAACTCCCGGTTTTTTATGAATATCTGTTCAACCTTAGAGTGCTCGCACATTTATCGTGCATGTTGCGCACTCCTAGTTGAGTGACGGTTGTTAATACCGCCGATAACTCATCCTTAATTAAGACTTAAATTATTCGCCAAAGACGGCGAAATTTGTCTTTAAAAAGTCTGTTTACGTGGCCAGCAATTGAGAGCCCCGGGTTCGAATCCCGATCAGTTTCAATGATTTTTATGGCAAATATGTCTACTAGGTGGGTATATTTGTACCATTGCGCGTGGCTGTTTACCACATATGTGAAATTGCACGTTCGGAGAACTGAGACCTCAAAGTTAGATTTCTTTCACAAGGACGGTGAGAATTTTTTCGATCGTTTGTTGAAACCTAGTATGTCTTCAATACGTCCTGTCCTTGAGTGCTCATAAAAGCATGCCTTATGCTGTAATATTTTTGTAATGGTGGGTAACCTGTTTATCATTGCTAACTTGCAAGCATGGAGCACATTGCCAATGTAAAGTGATTAGGGTAGGACTCAACGTCGACAAGGTCAAGGACATGACGTCGATAAATCTCAACTTTTAAATTCCATTATTAGAGTAAATGAATCACTATTTAATTCCTCTAATAATGGTGGGTTATCTGTGGTATTTTAAAGTTATACATTTTATCATGAATCGCATACTCAAAGTAACGCTGGAAACTGCCTCGACAATCAAATAAACTTTCTGAGGTTGTAATATCAAATTACGTCATTGTCGAGGCGCCATACTTCTGAAAACTTGACGAAAATAGCTCCAGAACTCCGTATTTGCTTGTGATTGGCTTTTAATTAAACTCAATATTTTAAGTTTTAGGTTTAGAATATTTATGGAAGTGATTCGTGCTCCTCATGACGGGGTAACCACATTTGATTCCATTTCAATAAGTTTTGCTGGGCCGTCTCAGTCCTGTGAGAAAAAGCAAACATTTCTGCTTTTGACTGTAAAAAAGTATACTTACAATTAGTCAAATTACGTTACGCAATGCAATTACTGCCCTTAATTAAATTGCACTTTTGATTTCGACGGCGTTTTTAATGTAGTTTGAGCTAGATAGTTCCTTAGGCATAATGGATACAGTTTAGAAGTATGCGTTTTAATATCAGCAGCTGTAGGAAGCATGAATTAATTATTCCATTTTTAAAGGTGCAATTAAGTACTTATATGCAACTGAATTTCTAAATAATTATATATATATATATATATATATATATATATATACACAATGGAAAACTTCGCCAAATGGCCACAAACACAATTAAAGAGGAAACTTACAGGGGGTAAAAAGACGAAAGTAAAGAGAGAGTCTTACTTAGAGACGTTTCGGGTGTTATCCCTTCTTCAGTCACACAGAGAATGCACTGCTCCAATGAGGGTAGGAGAGGGGAGGTTATGAGAGGGGGGACTGGGGAGGTTAATAGTGCTGGGCCTGGCTGATGGGGCTGGGGGAAGGTTGATACAAAGTTATGATGATAGGGGACTGGGAAGAGCCAAGAGCTGGGAAGGCGCGGGGAGGGGGGGTTAGAAGCAACAAAGTAACAGAATGATCAGGGAGGTGAATGATCCAAGGTCTGGCTGACTGAACAGAGGGAAAGTTGCAACAAAATAATGAAAGGGGACTGGGAGGTGACTAACATGGAAGGGACGGGGGTAGCAACAATGTAATGGAGGGGCGGTGACAGGTAAGGGGAGGTAAAGACAGGCTAACTCAGTTGAGGGGAAGTGAGTGGTGGAAGTTGGGAATGGGGGGGGGGGGGCAGGGGCAAGAAACAGAGAGGAGTAGAGAGCTAATGGAGAATATTGAGTCCAGGGGGGGAAAAAGCTTTGCAGAACCAGATTATTGCCATCTCAGTAGTTCTAAGTTCTGTATTGGAAGCATCAGCGGGGAGGGCGTGGAGGATGGTGAGGTGGAAACAGGAGTCGAAGTGAAGATTGTGAGTAGAGGCATGTTTGGCAACAGGAAAGTTGGGAGGAGAGGATCTATGGCCGTTCATACGGATGGATAAGGGATTGCTAGTTTCCCCGACGTAAAAAGAGGGGCATGATTTGCATTGCAGGAGATAAACTACATTGGAAGAGGTGCAGCTGCCATGGCAAGAGATAGGAAATGGGGTCGGGTTGTTAGGGCTTTGGAAAGTAGAGAGGCTGCGTATTAGGGGGCAGGTTTTGCAGCGAGGTCTATGGCAGGGAAAGGTACCAGGGACTTGAGGAGGAGAAATGGTGGGAGGGGATTGGCGGGGGCGTAGAATATTGCGCAGGTTGGCTTGTCTTTTGAAGGTGAGGGTGGGACATTTGGGAATTAAATCTGCGGTGAGTGGGCTGTCTCGCAATATAGGGAACAGTGATTTGAGGGTGAGGTTAACTCGATGAAGCCCCGGAAAGAATTTGGTGCAAAGGTTTAAAGGCGATTCGGAGGTGGGTCTGGGACGAGGAGTATAAGGTGTGGTGGAGGGTAGGATGCGACTATCAAGGAGAGGGGAGGGGTAGCCGCGTTTAAGGAGAGCATTTTTTAAATTTTGAAGGTGGTGGTCGAGAGAGTTTTTGGAGTTGCAGATTCGATGCGCACGAACAGATAGGGAGAATGGAATGGATCGTTTCGTATGGTAAGGGTGGCAGCTGCTAAAATGGAGATATTGTTGACGGTTGGTGGGTTTGATATGCAGGGAGGTAAGAAATTTGTTCTCAGAGAGAGAAATTTCAGTATCAAGGAATGTAAGGTGGGTGGAGGAGATGGTGGAGGTGAATGAGACAGAAGACGAGGAATTGAGGTCAGAAAGGAAGGTGGACAACGATTGAGGACCGTGTGTCCAGACGAGGAAGATGTCGTCGATAAATCGGACCCAGAAAATTGGTTTATGGGACTGCAGTGATAAAAACTTCTCTTCTAGGGCGCCCATGAAGAGATTGGCGTATGATGGAGCCATTCTTGTGCCCATAGCAGTACCATTGATTTGGAGGAAAATTTTGTCATTGAAGGAGAAGGCATTTTTGTTTAGGACATGTTCCGAAAGCTTCAGAAGGAAGTCAGTCGAGGGGACTTGAGGGGCGGGGCGGAGGGAAAGAAAGTGCTTTAAGGCATAGAGACCTTCACTGTGGGGTATTGAGGTGTAGAGGGAGGTGACGTCAACAGTGGTGACAACAACAACTTTCTTTCCCTCCGCCCCGCCCCTCAAGTCCCCTCGACTGACTTCCTTCTGAAGCTTTCGGAACATGTCCTAAACAAAAATGCCTTCTCCTTCAATGACAAAATTTTCCTCCAAATCAATGGTACTGCTATGGGCACAAGAATGGCTCCATCATACGCCAATCTCTTCATGGGCGCCCTAGAAGAGAAGTTTTTATCACTGCAGTCCCATAAACCAATTTTCTGGGTCCGATTTATCGACGACATCTTCCTCGTCTGGACACACGGTCCTCAATCGTTGTCCACCTTCCTTTCTGACCTCAATTCCTCGTCTTCTGTCTCATTCACCTCCACCATCTCCTCCACCCACCTTACATTCCTTGATACTGAAATTTCTCTCTCTGAGAACAAATTTCTTACCTCCCTGCATATCAAACCCACCAACCGTCAACAATATCTCCATTTTAGCAGCTGCCACCCTTACCATACGAAACGATCCATTCCATTCTCCCTATCTGTTCGTGCGCATCGAATCTGCAACTCCAAAAACTCTCTCGACCACCACCTTCAAAATTTAAAAAATGCTCTCCTTAAACGCGGCTACCCCTCCCCTCTCCTTGATAGTCGCATCCTACCCTCCACCACACCTTATACTCCTCGTCCCAGACCCACCTCCGAATCGCCTTTAAACCTTTGCACCAAATTCTTTCCGGGGCTTCATCGAGTTAACCTCACCCTCAAATCACTGTTCCCTATATTACGAGACAGCCCACTCACCGCAGATTTAATTCCCAAATGTCCCACCCTCACCTTCAAAAGACAAGCCAACCTGCGCAATATTCTACGCCCCCGCCAATCCCCTCCCACCATTTCTCCTCCTCAAGTCCCTGGTACCTTTCCCTGCCATAGACCTCGCTGCAAAACCTGCCCCCTAATACGCAGCCTCTCTACTTTCCAAAGCCCTAACAACCCGACCCCATTTCCTATCTCTTGCCATGGCAGCTGCACCTCTTCCAATGTAGTTTATCTCCTGCAATGCAAATCATGCCCCTCTTTTTACGTCGGGGAAACTAGCAATCCCTTATCCATCCGTATGAACGGCCATAGATCCTCTCCTCCCAACTTTCCTGTTGCCAAACATGCCTCTACTCACAATCTTCACTTCGACTCCTGTTTCCACCTCACCATCCTCCACGCCCTCCCCGCTGATGCTTCCAATACAGAACTTAGAACTACTGAGATGGCAATAATCTGGTTCTGCAAAGCTTTTTCCCCCCCTGGACTCAATATTCTCCATTAGCTCTCTACTCCTCTCTGTTTCTTGCCCCTGCCCCCCCCCCCCATTCCCAACTTCCACCACTCACTTCCCCTCAACTGAGTTAGCCTGTCTTTACCTCCCCTTACCTGTCACCGCCCCTCCATTACATTGTTGCTACCCCCGTCCCTTCCATGTTAGTCACCTCCCAGTCCCCTTTCATTATTTTGTTGCAACTTTCCCTCTGTTCAGTCAGCCAGACCTTGGATCATTCACCTCCCTGATCATTCTGTTACTTTGTTGCTTCTAACCCCCCCTCCCCGCGCCTTCCCAGCTCTTGGCTCTTCCCAGTCCCCTATCATCATAACTTTGTATCAACCTTCCCCCAGCCCCATCAGCCAGGCCCAGCACTATTAACCTCCCCAGTCCCCCCTCTCATAACCTCCCCTCTCCTACCCTCATTGGAGCAGTGCATTCTCTGTGTGACTGAAGAAGGGATAACACCCGAAACGTCTCTAAGTAAGACTCTCTCTTTACTTTCGTCTTTTTACCCCCTGTAAGTTTCCTCTATAATTGTGTATATATATATATATATATATATATATATATATATATATATATATATATATATATATATATATATATATATATATATATATATATATATATATATATATATATATATATATATATATATATATATATATATCCATGTAATCTTTAACTTGACATTTTTTTCATGCGATATGTTTGTAACTCCGTCTCGATGGAAGGCTATTTGTAATCCCGAAAAAATTAATGCGGTGCCAATTTTATTTATTTTAAATAATAGTTGATAAAACATACAAACTACACACTTAATATTTTGACGGGATATATGTGTATGAAATTCCTCATTCTTTAAGCAAGGTCTCTCTGGAGTGCATACACGTCCCATTTCCCGTGTAAAAGGGCTGGTATTTTTCGTCAACAGTCTCAGAAAAAGGTTCAGCAAGAGGCTGATATTTTTGTATTTTTGGAGGGGTTAGATATTTTATTTAAAATGAGAGCGAATTCATTGTTTTCTAGGCGAAATGATATTTAGCTCAAACGACATTAATGGGTGTTCGCTTCATAGTAATTCCTTCCTTGTTCCGTATTGGGTGTATGTTAGTTAGACTGTCACAATGAGTGAGCTGGCTGTGTTCGTGGGAGCATTTTTCCCGTGAAAAGAGGGAAATGATTTTTCGCATTCGATCATTTGTCGATAGACCACACGAACCCGTGGACTCGTAATCCAATTCCCCGTGATACATACCACCCCCGTGTTTGTTGACGACGCGAACATTCGAAATTGGGTCATTTCCGTGCGTGATAAAACAGAAAAGAAAGATAAAAGGCCGCCCCATTGAATCAATAATGTTTGAAAAACCGAGGATATTAGTCATCTGAATTGGAGGAATAGGGTTGTCAATAATGCGTATTAATGCTATATCCCTACTCTGGATGGTGGTAGCGTATATGGATGGAACGTAATATTCATACTTTCTTTCCACTGTCGGTTTTTCTGGGCTAAATCCTCGTAATTCGATAAGTCATGAGGCAAAAATACACGTTTTTAATTTGTACCTACTCATCATTTGGACCCCTGGTTAATCTCGATATCTAGAACCATGCCCACTCTTGCCCTTTCTCTATTACTGCGAGCCATCCCATCTCACTGTGGATTACAGGAAATGTGTTCTCCCCCTCTTGCAACGGAAACATAATCGGAGTCAGAGTTCCTTCTCTATCATTCTAATGGCTCTGCTAGGACGTATTTCGATTTACTACTAGCATGAACGCTACTGGAGATGGACGTGGTGTGAATATATTTCCTTGTAATGTCTGTAATAGTAGAGTTGCTGACTAATTTCGGAGAGTTTCAATCCTAAAACTTGCGAACATGAAGAGGAGTTGTCTTTAAGTCATAACATCCGCCTGTAAGAAGGGCAGAGGGTACAATGGTACGAGTATACTTATGAAGTAGCTTACCTCCGTATTCATAAAATACGGACATAATTTTTAGGGTTGCATTTTGTTGCGCATGAACTTGATTAAAATGGTAGTACTTCAAGTTCAGACAAGGTCGCTAGTGCGGCGGAAAGCGATTGGCTATAAAGCAATAATCGTCTGTTTCAAGGTTTAAAGTGACATTGTAACCTTCTTGATATGGGTCTTCAGACAATCGTTTGCGTCTTTTGAGATCGCAAGATTTGACCCAGCAGCGTTGGTTTGACTGTTATGAATAGTTGTTCGAACGCCTGATCCGACAGATGTAATGGAGATCTCGTGATCTGAAGCGTGTTTACTGCATTTAGAGTTTCCTTTTGGCCATCACGGGCTCGGGGTTTATGATTATCCACATTTCATCTTCATGATGTGTGCGTAGGATTGGGGATAAAGAACTGACTGGACAGTGATGGGGAAATATTGCGTACGTACTTGCCCTTCCCGCCTTCCTTTTAGGGGTAGGAATTCAGTGAGTGAATAGTAATTAAATGTGAAATAGAATAGTAAATGTGAAATTATAAAATCATCTGCTCATTCTTCCTGCCGTACTTAGGTGGAAAAATGTTATTTGGTGGATATTATGTGTGCTCGAACTGTAAATTTGTTGTCCTCTTCCTCTTTTCGAGAATTTTCAGCGACTTGTTTCTTCATCTTCGTTGTAATTATTTATTATTGGTTAGGTTCGTTCCCTTAATCTTCGTTACTTGCATCAGCTGAACATCCCTGTATTGAAGAGTGTTTTTCACTGGTGCTATTGCCAATGCCTTGCCATAGTGAGGATTATTTATGGTCTCCGTGTTAGCTATGATGAAATGCGTCCTCATAATTCAAGCTTCTCGTTTCTGATTTGAAACGCAGTCCTTAATTGCAATCGACGTTTTTCAGAAATGATGTTCGGGCAAGTTGACGTGCGAGAACCTCGATGCAGCGAGTGAAATGTTTTGACAAAGGTGGACTAGACGTTGACTTCGCTCACAGCATACACACAACAAACCTCATTGAAATCTTCCCTTCACTTTGCTCCGCGCCAGCCAATCACGTGAAACATGATTTTCCTTTGTGTGTTTCCTTCATTATGCCAGCAAGACAGAAAAAACTTGAAAAAATTGGTTCTGAGCGAACTTTGAAGTGGTTTTATAGAGTAAAATGTATTTCTTGGCGTGCATCTAATTGTTCAGGCTGGAATTGAATGTTCGAGAAATGTTAAAATAGTGTTCATTAGAAACTGCGGAAAAAGATTTTTCCGTCCTCGATTATTTGTTTCAAAAAACCATAATGTAGCCGTTGGCTACCCTGTATTAACCAAAATTACCACTCCGAATCTAAAGCGCTGCGAGGAAGGTCATTCCATTAATACATTGAGTGTGACATTTTTTTTACTATTACGTAAAGCTCTCGTGCATTGATAAAAATAAAATGATTGGAAGGTGAATGGAGCGAATGCAGACGATGTGGCAGCGACTCTGTGGCACTTCCCCGTTAGACTCCCCGCCAGCCACGCTGATTCCTCCCGCCGTGTCCCTACTTTTCCCATCCGCGCTTCCCCTTTCCTCTAAATCTCTCCATGTCTTTATTTAGACGACCTCGGAGAGTGGGACTGTGTGCGGTCGCGCCCTCACCCTAATTTTAATCCCATTTACCTCCTCCCTCTCCTCTTTTCTCTTGCCCTCTCTCACCCCTTTCCCCACCCGATATGTGGGTCGACTCCTCGTCCCCCTGTTACAAACCTCTACCTGCGGCCGTGAAGGGATGTCAACAGACAGGGGAAAAACCATGTGAAGTCGGAGAATACCCTCATGTACTTGTTGATGGATGTCCGATCAACCGTGAAACTGGGGGTACCCTAATTAACCCCTTAACGGCTGTCATTCGATCTGAAGAATAGTTTTATTTGTTCATGGATTCAGTTTATGATCCGTGGTAATATATTTTATGAAAGGATTTTTGTCTGCGATTGCGCATTTTCTTTTAAGTAGAGCTGGGATTAAGGCCTTCCATCTGCTTTAATGCGGTTGCATATTCATCGAACGTAAGACGTTACTACTAAGACAAGCGCGAGGCGGGGTTCCAGCCCAAGACCTTTTCTAGCTGGTGCGTTATCAACCTGACCTCTGTGATCGGCCACTTTCATTGTTCAAAGCGACAATGGTGACATGATGAATATAATGCGCATTCATAGCGTATAATTGCTTCTTCTGGCAAGGCTCGGCTAGCGTATTACCTACTGTATTACCTTTGTAGCAGGAACTAGCAGTATCTAAGGACTACTACATAAAGTCATAGTGCCCCAGTCTGAGAAATGATTGTAGGCCTTGATATTTAGCTAAGGATCCAGAAAGCTAATGGGCGGGCAAGAGAAGAGCAGGCGAGCGGTGTGTTCTCATTTTTTAATTGTGTAATTTTGGAATAAACCTTGTAGCCCACGCATGGCATGTAGCATGTAACCATACAAGCCTGTTTTGATCCATGCGGAAATCCCTTTCGTTTAGTGTTAAGAGTCGGTCATAGCTTTGTGAAAAGAGTTAAACTAAATATATAAAGCAGGTCGAATTTTTTACATCGAATATTTGAAAGTATGCCAGAGCGTATTTTCCCGTATATATCTACTCGACTCATTCTCTAGTCTATAACGAAAGAATCGACCTCTGAAGAACGGGAGGAATGGTTATAGTTTGTTAAGGAATGAAGGGTCAACGTAATGTATTGCGAACTTGCGAGGCATGTGGTCTTGGGTTAGAACACCAGCCATGCAAAGGGAAGAGAAGAGGGAGAAGGAACAGAATGGGGGAGAGGACTAAGGTTCTAGTGTGTGGCAGGTTTGTATATTGGTGGCATGCTGTTTTGTTATTGCCTCTAATCGTCTTTTAAAAGAAACAATTTTTTTACTTATTTTTTCGGTGGGGTATCTCGCCTATTTTGTCCATGAACGATACCTACGTACTTGATTCCCTACAGAGACACGTCACAGATATCTTTAAATGTGATTGGTCACCGTTATTCTGCGCTTGTAAGGCAGCGGTGGAGTGAGTTGGTTAAAATGTATGGGATGGCTAAACCGGATAGTTCTGTTAGCGACCCTGTATCTATCAGGCCAAAAAATCCTCAAACATGAAGTTGCGCAGAAATATCCCTTCCTGTATATCACTGGAAGTAAACGATGTGAGCTATCGCTCTCAAAAGCAAGCTGCAAACGACATTATGCGCAATAAGGCGCACACCTCTTCGGCGGACGAGCAACGCATCGAGGCGGCAAAAATCGACGTGCTGATGAAGGAATCGACTCAGGCGCAATACCGAGGGTAGAAGTGATCCATTTGGACTAAACAGGACCGATAGGATACCGATGACTACGAGCATTACGGATGCTTGAGTAATATGTGAAGGGCTCGCTGAGAGTCATTTCTTGAGAGTTCTTCAGCCTCCGGGAGTGGAGTTGGTTGGTTATTTCTTGGGGAGGCAACTGAAACTGAGGTTGTTTGTGGTATTTAGGATGTATCGGTTGTTTCTGACGAAAGGGTTATTTGGGAATTGAGGAATAGGAGAGAGAAACCTGGCGCCGGGATTAGCTTGCTCTCGACCAAATGCGCCAAGGGAACCACGGTTTAACGTCTTTTTTGTGCTTGAAGTTCTTTCCGTATGACACCCACGGCGAGATGAGGATTACACGGGAAATTCCCATACCCCATAGAGATTTGAACCCTAGCCCTAGGGATGGGATGTCGGTACTCAATCCAGAACACCAACCCGATCCTCTCCGGGAATGGAACTCGGGTCGTCTGGGCGATAAGCCACCGTATAGTCGATGCCGCCCCTCTCATCAGGAGCTGGCGTTCTGCCGCTCCCCCCTCCCACCGCGCTACATCTCTCGCTCACATTTCGGTCGATCCGTGGAGTGGTGTGATGATGGTGCGCGATCATTGGGACGCGTTTCTCTCTCTCCCGTGCTTCTCCTCACGTTTCCCGTGAATGGCGACGACGCGGCGAGGGACGCCCGATTGTTCTCCGCCCTCCCGTTTTTATCTGACTGACCGTCTCGATCGAAAGTAGTATTGATGACTTAGAGCTGCCACCTTTTTGCGATACTGAGCGCGTGGCATACTCGATGGATGTTTTGGGTTTGCGACTGCAAGCAGGAATTTGCTGAGGAATCTGCAGTTTTTCTGACGATTTTTTAACTTTTCCCATCACTATCGGTCTAAACTCAAAATGAAATATCCGTTGTATTTGAGCGGAAATCCTTGATTCTCATGGTCCCAATTGAATTAACTGAATTTTAAATGTGAATGTGACCTGTTTGCATGGAATAATTGAAAGCGGAAATTGTAAAAATTGTAAATTCTCATTCTAAATCCTGTGACAGCTCAAGCATTTCTCACTTAATCACTTTCCTTCTGGCGTCTTACAAAGAACCTTATCCTTTTGATTACATTTTTGGTTAATTAATTAGGTGTCGCTCGTTTCTCATTTAAATGCCTTAATATTGGGAGTTTAAAGCAGTTTTCCTTGGGGATTTTTTGAAAGATAATAGCATTAAATGTTCTATTAAAGTCTCATTGGAAGGATCGCTGTAAAAACGAGAAAAATCTGTGAATTTTCTCGATGATCATAAGTCATCAGTGTAAGGATTGGTTTGTTATAGCTCCCATCTCCATTCTCCTCACAAAAACCTCTCCATTCTTTCACATGCCTTGGGACACCATAAACGAACACAAAGCATGCAGTGAGTGCAATGGAGATTGAATACAGTATACCCTCTTCCTCTTACGATATTAATCCGTTCCACGGGACCGTTCGCAAAGTGAATTCCGTCGTAAAGTGAACCAGCATTTTATCGGCCTCGGGATTGGTGTTCACGTAACAAATATTTGTATGTTGCTATCGTAAAAAATGCAGTCCGTTTATAAATAATGGCTCAAATGTTTCAGAAATGTGTAACAAATAAATGTTGTAAATATCGTCGAACTTAGAAATTTGCGCACAATAGCATGCAGATCGTAAAGTGAATCTATCATAAAGTGAACCCATCATAAAGCGCGGAGGTCTTGTATTGAAAAGTGGATTGGTTGTTTGTAGAAGACTCGACGCGGTAGGTATAATTATAGCTGAGACTTTATATCATTTTGGTGAAACGTCTTAAATGAACGAGTTCTTCCACGATGTCTGTCTCATGTAACGTGTTTATCTTTTCGCCTGCCAAATGGTGGTCGGCATCACGCTAATATTCCGTGGTTGGCATATTCTGAATAATGGGTTCTCGTTCCGTAAGAGAGCTCCCAAACAGGTTCGCAAATAAGTATGAAGACTCGGGAGTCGGGATGGAATCGATTAGAATCCTCTTGGGCGCTTATTGCCGCTCGCCGTGCGCGTGTCATTCCCTCTTTGTCGGCACTCGTGTCACTCGCACGCCCTCGGGCGAATTAGCGCTCGAGTGGCTATCTCCGCTCCGGCGGGCGTGCCCGTGTCATTCCGAGGGGGCGTGGCCGGGGTCGCTGTCCGTCCTGCGAAGCTCTCCGCCGCCCTTGGTTGGAATGGTCCTCAATCCGGTCACCGTCATCAGCGATCATCAATCCGAAGATTGGTTTGCTACGGCTTTCCTCGCCATTCTCCCATCTGCAAACAGTTGATTTATTGGCATTGATTTCAAGTCTTCTCTTTGATGCCATTCATTATGTGCTCCGAGCGTGCCTTTCGTGGCCCTCCTCGGTTATTGCTCCCATCGATTTCTCTCTCCAGTACTGTTTTCAAGAGATTTTGTGGCATTTTTATGAAATGAAAGTCTTCTTCTTCTTAGTTTTCATCAAACACCTTTTCTCTCTACCTCTTCGTGGGACACCTTTGTTGGTGATTCTCTCCGTTCAGTATATCGTCTTCATTCTTTGTTGACACCACGTTTCCCTTGCTTCTAATATTTATTATTCAACTGGTGTTACCGTCCAAGCTGACGTTGCTTTGTGCTTCCTGGATCTTCTTCCGTGAGGATGCCATCTTTGCTCGCTGCATCTTTCTTGCATCGTCCATCATTAGTGTTCCTTCCCGGCTGACAAAATTATTGAACTCGTTCATGTGCTTGTTTTTGAAGTCTCATGATGATTTTGTTTTCTTCATTTCATCCTCCGACATTATTTTGTTTTTATATTTTTCTCCTATTTTTTCCTCTAGCGGTTTTGTCCACACTGTTTGCGTTCTTGTTCGACCTATATACTTCTCTGCTAACTGGGCTTTCTCTTGAGTAAAGCGTATGATGATCTGTGTCCTCCATTCTCTAGTACTCGGCCTAGTGCCATCAATAATATGTCGCGATGATTGCTATCTTTCTCGCAAAGGTATGATACCGAATTGACATCGCATTCCTCTCTTCAAGCTGCCCTGGAAGTAATTCTTCAGGAAATCAGCGCTGTGTTGGCGCTGTTGAATCAATCGCTGACGTCTTTATTGGAGGAATGAGTAGCCTTATAAGATTTGAAATAGACGTTTTTCGGTATAGTGTGAGAATTAGGGCGAAGGCCGTCACAAAGTGAATTTTTTGTTTGCTTCTCCTTAGAAACTCCTATAGGTGTTGAAGAAGAAGAAAGAAGAAATCTTAGATGCATATATAATTAAAGAAATCTTATGGATTATTATTACCATATGTGGTATGGTATGTGTGGATATATGGATATGGATATATTACCAATGTGACTCGTTGATTATCACTATTAATTCCCCCCGGCTACTCGCAGGAATGCGATTATTTTGTGAGATTTCTCTATGCCTTTGGCTTGATCTTGATATCGTTGTTTCAGCAGGTGAGTATAGGGCTTATACTCTTCCTTTATAAAGTTTACGCTCTGGCTGTATTTTTCTGCAAGACGTGAGATAATGGGAACTTTCTTTCTTTTTTCCAATAAACAACCCCTTGACTCGGGAGAAGGCTTCATTTTGTGATGCCTGTATTTCACCCATTTTTTTCTTTAGCTTGGTTAATATTCATGTTGCTCTTTCTTGGAAGACTATGTAGAAGGACCGTTAATAGCTTGTAGACATTAATCTTCTATGTTTATGGAAAAATATCATCTTATCGTGGAGTTTACATCGTAATTATCTCGCCCGAATAATAATATCAACGATTGTGGGATTGTGGAGATAAGAACTCGAGAATTCGTCGAAGGATTCCCTTACTATTATGTGACAAGCAGAAGTTTTTACGCCCATTGAAGACAAGCTATACAGATAAAGTATTTGCTTTTTACCGAACGTATGTTAGTAGTTCACATTTAGCTTCAATCTTAAGATTAGCCCGGCAGATCGTCTACAAAACAGTTGACAGTATTGATTGCAAGTCGTAAGTTAGGGGGAGTTTAATCGATTTTTTTTTTAGTATTTCAAATTTGACGTAATGGTGACGAAAGACTGGGACGGCCCATGTTATCGTATCGTTGTATATGAATTGCCCCTAACCTTGAATGAATCCAATCTCGAAGCGCCTTTTGTTGATGTTTGAACTTGTTTTCCTCGGCCAAGGAAGCTGCATTAAGGTCGAGAGAGGCATTGCCCTTGGTCACTGTTATCTGTCTGGGCAGATACGTGTCTTGCGTACTATAGGGTTGCGCGCCTTCCGTCGAGGATGTGCACAAGTCATTTGCGAGCGCTTAAATTGCTCGCCAAATCCGAAAAACGTGTGATAGTTGCAGTCTTTCAAATTAGCATGTGAAGTTAACGTAAAAAATGGAGTGGTCGATAACTGTTAAATAATTGTCCATTAATGTATCAAGGCATACCCTTTTAACCCTTTGTCTGATGATGTTGTCTCGTAGTTTCCCGCGACGTTTTGAATGCGATGATTTCTCCATCTTTCGGGTGTTCGCCGCGTTGCTTGTCATGATTGACGACAGTTTCGCCCGGATTCCACCAGGCGTCTTCAGGTCGAAGTGCCGCTGTCAGCGTTTTGGCCGTGCTTATATAGCTCCTCGAGCTCCCGCGCTGTGCTGTGATTGGTCGGTTTTGTCATTGGTCAAAAGGGCCGCCATTATAGAAAAACGCCACCAGACGCTAGACCAGGAGGAACGACAACCCGAGAAGTCCGCATCTCATGCCATCATACCATACATCGCCGGCACAAGCGAGAAGATCTCCAGAGTCCTGAAGAAGAAGGATATTGTCACGAGATTCAACTGCGTATCCAAAATAAGCCAAATCATTCCAAGGCCAAAGGACAAGATACCGCCGAATCTCCATGAAGGGATATACCGCATCCCTTGCTCATGCGGGAAATCATATATCGGCGAGACATGCAGGTCCATGAAGATCCGCCTGCAGGAGCACAAGAGGGCGACCCTCAATAAGAAATTTAGCCAGTCAGCAGTCGCCGAGCATGCTTGGAGTGAACCCGGACACGATATTCTTTTCGACAAAGCTAGGATAATTGCAAAAGAAAAAAGATATTATCCCAGGCTGATAAGAGAATCAATTGAAATTGCAAAAACGCCTGGAAATTTCAATAGGGACGATGGATACCACCTGACAAACACATGGAAGAGACTTTTCCCAAAACCGACCAATCACAGCACAGCGCGGGAGCTCGAGGAGCTATATAAGCACGGCCAAAACGCTGACAGCGGCACTTCGACCTGAAGACGCCTGGTGGAATCCGGGCGAAACTGTCGTCAATCATGACAAGCAACGCGGCGAACACCCGAAAGATGGAGAAATCATCGCCTTTGTCTGATGCTTTGACAATTTTCAACGAGAAGTAAGAAAGTGTTGCCCGAAAGACATTTCGATGACTTATCGTTGATAGATGTTTAGGTATTCGATGAATTGAATAAAATATGTCTGGAATTTAAGATGAAACTTGGTTGTACCCTTCATTGTTGAGCGATAGAGGATAACCGGAGTCTTTCGATGAGTAATTCATTAAATTTTCTGCTTTTCTGCAGCGTTGTTTATATTTAACTATTCCGGCCGTGGAACTCCCCATTTTTTAGAATTGAAGAATTGCTTTTTTTGGTAACAATCGGGCTAATGCTGTGACTGTTACGATGCATCCTTTGCAGTCCTTTTTTGCTGAGAGCGAGCTAAATATCCGCCTGGCTGTCTGAATGACTTTACTTGAGATGCTGGTATCAAACCTCGGGGTGAGTTTTTTTTTGAGACGATATAACCCGACACGGATGAAACGAGGGACGAATCTCTCTCTCACTTGTCTCCGTCTCTCTCTTCTGCCGTCAATGCGTCGCCGCTCTATGGTGTTTCGACCGAAATACTTTTCCATCTGGGACGCGCCGGGAATCGACTTCGCAACCCGCCGCAGCGCAATGGTCAACCTCTTTAGTGAAACCTAGTGATCACGTGATGTCACAGGAGTAATTGTGCGGGCAAAAAGTTGGGTTGCTCAAAATTCGCTCCCCTCTGGCGACACCCGAAGTCGCACATCCCTGACCGCTCCGTCCGTGTGTGCATTCCGTTTCACTTCATTGACGGAAGAGGTCCTTTAAACTGTGGTGCGGGGCCGTGCGCCGACTGGAAGCCAGTGGAGTGTGCCGGGAATTTGAAGGGCTTGTGGAGATTCCATATGTCGCCGCGAAATTAGTGAACGCTTCCGGTGTGCTGCGTGACTTGAGCAAGTGTTTTGTGGGACACAGCCCATGTGTTACGTCACGTGTATATTGGACTCGACTGGTCCTCCCCCTCTCCCTCGTTAAATGATGCATCTCATTTGCAACTTCCTCCAGAATGCCGTGCATCTGTAATTTACCTCCCAATCAAAGAGTTTTTTTTTAATCGTCACGCGCTAAGTAGAAAGCATATGACTCAATCAATGTGACATGCTCACCAAGAAGCATTCTCTAGATATCTCACCGCTACTCTCTTTCTTCTATCACCTTTTGTCGTTCCATGTCGTATTCCTTCCCATGTTTGACACAATCAATGGACATTCCTTCATTGTTACTCTGACTTGAAAAGATGGAGTCATCGCTTTTTTAGGACAGTGTGATTTGGTCTCCACTCAGCGGGAAGCGGCTCTTTTTCCTTGATTTGGTTTGGGTCCACCTCTTCTTCCGCGGCCCTCTCCCGAATGTCGGGTGGTTTTCGTCCACCTTGGTCATCTCCATAGGACTCCCTCTTCTAACTCTTGCGAAGTGTTTCCGTGGAAGTTTCGTCCTTCGCGAGTGTTTTCGGCGGAGACGTGACCGCCTGGCGGCCGATGTGCGAACTAGCCCCTCCAGCCCGGTCTTTCTAGTCCTTGGCGCGATGGGTGGCGCTGGACGGACCAGGAGCCGGATAAGGGCCGTCAGGGCCTGCGTCCTCAAGAGATTTACTCACGTAAGTGCCATGTGGTTTCCCTTTGTGGCATCTCGCACTTGTTGTTTTCCGGAAGCGTGTGAATGCGGGGAGAGCGATAAGTTGCTGTAGATACAGGCCTTTGTCGAAACATGTTGACTGTAAGTTAGTTTGTGATGCCTGCCGTTGCCATCTTCAGTGTCATGTTTTTTGAAAGTTAGGATGCGGTGTCTCCTCTTGTTTTAGGGGTCGTAAAAACATTTCTGGACTTCTTTCGTTAAATATTGTGAAGGAGATGGGGGTGTAACTTCTTGAACTTCAGATTTTGCCCGTATTGGTGGTGTACCGTCATCCACGTTTACTTCAACTTACAGAGTGATGTTAAGGCTGTACTTCGATTATGTTTATGAGCATGCAGAGAGCTGTCTCGCTTTTCTCTGTCGTTGAGTGCTACAAAGTAGAATGCGAAAAGACGGAAATTTGAGGAGATGAAGGGCAACAAAGTTCTTATTATTACTGTATTACATTTAGTTAAATGCTCTCAAGAGTAATAGTACTTCATCGTGGCCATTACTTTGAATAGTTCGGAAATCAGCGCTCGATATTGCAAGATATCTGGAGACCTTCGCCATTTCAGGGGAATACTTTATTTTTTCCAGAGCAAAAATAAATCTTGAGCATTTGGAGTTAAAAATCAATGTGTGTGCTACGACCATCGGGTCGATACTATATTGAGAATTTCGCGGAGTGGGTCGGCCAGTTGTTTTTATTTCCTAAAATATTATTCTCCAAGACGTTACTACGAATTGTGACGAAATACATGTCCTCGGTTCAGTTTTATGACTACGAGTGGTAAGCGATGAGAGGTCGTTTTCATTTTAAAAAGAGGACTTACTCTATCTATCTAATTATCTGAAGGATTTTAGATTTGCTTGTCGTCCGTAATAGCATTATCTTTTGATATTGTCTCTTTGTGAAATTTTATTTAGTCTGCATTATTGCTATAAAATGTTCTGGTTTGGACTTATTGATTGTAGATTAGTTGGAGAAATTCTCCTGAGAATTCGTTTCCTAATTATTCTTGGGGCTACCTCGAGACTATTAGTTTATACTACTAGTAGGAAGGTCCCCCAGTTAACGAACGATCAAGTGCCCCTTCGCATAAGTTAGACCATATCTTTAATGCGATACGAACGTTAGGGACTCCGCAAAGAAAGATTTTATTCGCGATGTAAACAAAATGCAAAGTTAAACCGCTCGCTTCTTTAAAAACGGCCACTGGCGACCTGAGGGCATAACATCCCTGATGTTAGGACCAGGCTTGGAGTGGCTAGAGACTCAGAAGCAACACGCTAGGTTTAGATTACATGAGAATGCAGTTCACTTGAGTTTCAGGGTGACACGGAGAATGATTGATACTGTGACGAACTGATCGTTATCAAAATTCCTTTTTCCCACGCATCATTAGAGGCAACAACAAAAACAGAGCGAAACGCTAAGACACCCTGTTTATGTATATACGATGCACTTTTGTCGTCTCCGTTTCCACCACAAGTTCCTGTACCTTAACTTGTCTGTTTTTCGGCCACACACCGCCAAGGCGAAACGCAGAATCATTCAGCTGGAGATGTATACTGCTTTCACCCTTTGAATGAAATAAAGCGCGAGAAAGGGTTGTGGTACGTTTAGGATCCCTCTCTAACTATTCATGTTTAGTACATGTTTCATTCATTTCCCCTGGTACGTCTGATTATGCCAACGTCTGGCATTCTTGACGTTGTGTACCTACCGCGTAAGATTCTATAATTTTTTTGTAAGTTTTTAAGGTTTATCGAGTATAGACGCAGCGAGTAAGGAGTGTGGTACTCCTTACTAACACACATATACACCTTATAATGCACATATATACAATACACCTTACGGAATAAGATTTTATGTGCATGCTGTTTGAAACTCGAGGTGAGTGGAGACACCTGTCGTGCCGCATATGTATTTAGATAAGGAACTATCTGTTCACAGCTATTGGTTGCCGTATGCAGATGGGGCCACTGGTTCAACGTGTTGAGCTTCCCTTCCTCTTTTAGTGGGCGTTAAATGATAAAGCCTCCCCTTCCACTCTTCGCTTACTATGTCGAACCATTGCCGCGGAATCTTGTGACACTAACTCGCTTTAAAATCATCTTTTAAGTCTTAAGGTAGGTTAGTGATAAGCGTCAACTTCCAACGGTCACGTGCGTGAGATTCATATTCTCGACTGCAGTGTTAGATTAAACTCTTTGTGCAACTCCTTGGAAAATTTTCATCCGTCTTTTTGTTCATCGGAATTGTCAAAATACCTGCGCTTTCTTCCGTCAGTTTCGTCGCTACGGTTAATACCAAATAATTGGGGAATGATACTGTGGCTAAATACTGATTACGGCAATGGAAATTTAGAAGGATGGCTATGATTGCCTTTTTGTCGTAAACCTGTGATAAATGAGTTAATATACGTTAGTCATGTGGTGCGAATGCGCTGATGAATCCTGAACCGTGTGCGTGAAAGTTGAAAATGACTAGTGGAGATGGAAATAAAGCGACGGGTGTGCTATTGGTTCCATGCATGCATAGTGAGCATGTCTGGAATAGGGGTGTTAGAATTAGGAAGGCCACAACTACTTTGACCAAAGCATTGAAACTGCAGTGGGTTTAAAGGAAGCTCATGACTAGTGACACCACAGTTGGATATGAATTTATACCTAGATCTTAAATTACTCTGGTAAAATATTATGAACATGTACTATTAATGTATGATTTTACACTTTCCCGGCGAATTAAATTAGTGTAAATTTCTCGGGCTCGCCACCGGGTAAGATTTTTATAGACAGCCGACGTTTCGGGTTCCGACTCGTCACCCATTCTCAAGGCTAAGCCTTGAGAATGGGTGACGAGTCGGAACCCGAAACGTCGGCTGTCTATAAAAATCTTACCCGGTGGCGAGCCCGAGAAATTTACACTAACATGTTAACTAACATGTTAACAATTTACACTAACAACTATTCTTACGCTGCTGGTTGTCGTGTTCTGTTGACAAATAATGAGGAAAATTGTTAACTGGCGGGTCTTAGACGTCTTTTTCATGGTGAAAAAGGGAGGTTTATGGAAGAAGGATATTTGTATTGGGAATCCTCCCTGCGAGTTAGTTTTTTATTTCCCGCTTACAATTACGTTGGTGAAAGGATGCCCTCTTCAGTGTGACGTTAGTTGACGAAATGAAAGGCTGACTCTTGACGGTACGAAATTCTAATGGTGCCATTATTGCATTTTAATCTCCTTGAACTGGCTGGACTTAAGTTGACATTTAATGGACGCGATTGCGTACACCTACGTAGGCGTTAATGTTCTGAGCCCTGGGTGAAAATTAAAGTTGACGCTGGCGTCTATTGCAAAGAAAACTTGAGGAAATCTTCCATTAAAGTTCGCCCAAGACAATAGCGCAGTTGAGAACTCAAGTCTACGACCAATAGGCTAATGGCTGGCAAAGGCCTTTCGGTGAGGATGAAATGACGTAGTCACGACGCTATCTCGGTAGAGTGGCAGCCGACGCGATTTCCTATGAGTTTTCGATGTTAGACTTCAATTATTACATTATAAAACGTTGAGAGACTCTCGGAAATAGCGCATGAAAACTTTAACGGAAATAGTGGAGACGAATTACAAACCATGAACATTTGAAAATATTCGTTCCCGGACGTAGGACGACTTGGCTGTCCATTCGTCCTCGGCGTGTGACGTGGCGTGTTGGTGGCTTTTCGTAACGTTCGCCTTAGCGGAAGTTCTAAAGTCCCAAAGCCGCCATTCTGAGACGACCGTATCGGCTGTGCCTTTTGATTTTTGGTTGAATTGAAAGCGTGTCTTTCCTCCGATTTCCCTGCAATCTTTCCCTTCCATTTTGCTTGTGGATTAAGCGAATGTTCGTTCAACTTGTTTAGAGGATCTTATTGAGGTCGTTACTGTGTGTGAAAAATTCGATCACGTGGACTTGCCGTGCTTGGAGAAGGAATGCCGTCCCTCCAGAAAAGTCTTTGCTTTCGGTCAAGAATATGGAAGTAACCATAGCTAATTAGGATTCTGTCAGGTGTCCAAGTTATGGTAGTTCGCTAATACTATGGTTGCTAGTCCAAGAACACTATGGTATACTGCCCTGGCCATCCGAAGGACTTTTTAAGGGCAAAAAATTGTCGCCTCTTATTCTCTCACTCCCTTTCCTTGGATGGGCAGAAATATATCTGTCCTTCCTCTTCATTTTGTGCCCTATGTCCCTCCTTCAGTTCCACTTCTTCTCTAACAGTCCTCTCCCGCTTAAATTCCTACGGTGTAAAGTCACCTTTCTCTGCAAACGAGATAATGAAAATTAGGTTTGTTTAAGTTAAGAGTAAGGTTCCTAGAGATTGATTAAGCGCGACTGTTTACATTCTCTTGTTGCCAGATCACTTTTGGATGAGCGATCTATCTACGGGATCCGGGCCAGAAAAGTTCGCATTCATTTTATCGAGATGGCACCGGCCTCGAAGCTCGCTGTCTGCTCTAGTCGATTGTATTTCAAGGTCCTATGTTAGCATGACGACGGTTACTACAACAGTTTCAAAACTCGAAAAGGTTTAATTTTTGATTGTTCTCGTACTTGATTGATCTTTCTCTTGATTGATGCGAGAATTGAAGGCCTGATTGATATACCTAATCGAGATTAGTGTTTACAAGATTTTTCCAGTATTGCGACCGATTTTGGCGTATGTGTAAGGCTCAATTCTCATTAATGGCCATTGTTTTTTTCTGCTCTTTTGTGTCTGTATTTTCCCTCCCTTTTAAGTGTCCATTAAACGGTGGCATCACTACACCGTTGTAGGTTTTGCTTCAACTTATTTTGGCTCTCTTTCTTGAGTTGCGCTATTCTTTCTTTATTACCTTTAATGCTGAAACATTTCATATGTCAAATGCTAAGGATCCTTCTCGGTATTACTCTGGCCTCAATGGATCTTCCTCCGAACTCCGCTTTAATGATTGATTTTGCGGGTAAGAAAATGTCTCGATCACACGCTCGACGTTTGACTTAAGAATTTTACTATTAGATACTTAGAGATATTTCGTTCCGTGACCGTTTAGAGACTTTTATTTAAGTCGTTCGTACATTTTTTATCGGGCTAAACTTTTTCGTGAATTCATTTTTCAGGACTTACCGGAATTATGCGTTGTCGCTAATGGTCGTTCAATAGTATGATTGGTTGACTGCTGCCCTCCATCCTTCCCTGTGCAGTACTATTTCCCTTACTTCTTGGTAGCTTTACCTATGTGTATGTTTTGTACTTTCCGTGTATTACTCATGCTAACAAAGAAATTATTTACCTTTTTTACTTTTTATCGGTTATCGTATCATTTGCTTTGTAGGAACTATCAGGAAAATGAGCGCATTTTCATAGGTGACAGATGGCTTCAGTCGCTGTTTGGCGTGCTTCTTTAGAAATGACAGCTGCAGGAGAACGCAAATAACTCCCTTTCATGTGTCCACATTGGCATTGAAACTTCATATCATGCCGTGTTGAAAAGATAAAGCGACGGAAGCGGTTTTTTCCTTCCCAATTGAATCGGTCCGCCGATTCCAATCTCCTTAGGATTACCGCAATTGAGCTAAAGTGGTTTTTCTCCATTTTTTAAGAATTGAAACTGGGTTCATTGAGTCACTTCTTCGTGATAGTCGGATTTCATGTGATTTGATGGCAACAGCTATGCTTCGTTCGCAGTCACGCAATACCGTCCTCCAATTCAAGGGGAGTTCTCGAGTCGAGGGTCGTAGGCTCTGTGGATTGCAACGCGTATTTCACCCGCCAGCTAATAGCTGAGAGCTCTGTGCTCATACTTGACCACCGAGGAATGAAAGCTTGACCGTCCGTTTATGATGCCATTCTCTGCTTAATGGCTGGCGGGAGAGTGTGGTGTGTATATACCTAAAGAAGATTTCGTTATCAATTGCCAATTGGTGGATTGGAGTGCGAGCGATGCGGAAAGCATGGTACTTTCGTGGCCGCCAGTGCGAAATAAGACCCGGCTTAGACGCTACTATCTCTCATAACTTTAATAATCGGTTTTTAGATAAGTGGTGCCTCCGTTTAATATCTATGAATTATTTCACGGACCAACAAGCAGGGTGGCGATAGTCAGGGGAACCGGGAAAACCTGGAATTGTCAGGGAATTTTGAATTTCTGGAAATGTCAGGGAATTCTTGTAACAGTTAGGGAAAAATGGGATGTGAATCCTCATTATTTTTCTACCATTGCGTTTATCGTTCAGTCTTTCCCGTCCTTTATTTCACCAACTGAAGCTAAAGTCCGTCGCTGACGTGCATGGATTAAGCCCCATCAATTCGTGAAATATTCAGTTGCGAATCAGACGTACAATGTATCCCTTTTGTATATCCTTATTGCGATATTTGCCTAGTAGTGTTAAAATTCATGATCTCTACGCTCAACACAAGGAATCCGGGGCTAAGTTATTCGGAAAATTTTACCTCGAGTTTTTATTTTATCTTCCGAAGCTCTGGTCGAGAGGTAGCTGGAGCACACTAGCTTATAGTAAATACATGCTTGCAGTTCTAAAAATACGAGACGATGGTTAGAAAATTTAAAGCTGCTGTAGAAGATTTAGGAAAAAAATATTTCAATAATGGGTGACATTTTGGCGATTGTACAGGGAAATTGGTCAATCCATCAGGGAAAAATCAGTGAGTTTAAAAATTGGATATCAGTAGCCACCCTGAACAAGGGTATGCTTTTTTGATGGTAAGGGGGCATTTCCGACGTAATCATGTGCGCTGAATCCGAATCTACTCACAAAAATTGCCAATCACGTCAGGATTTTGAGATATTATAACCTTTAAGGGTCAAAATGGCAATTTTTAGTTCTTTTTGGCCCTGAATATCTCTGAAACCATAGGTGATTGAGTGATTCTGACAATGGTTTTTTAACACAAGAGTTCGAATCCGTTTTCAGAATCACTCAATCGTCTATAATTTCAGAGATATTCAAGCTCAAATAGACCTAAACATTGCCATTTTGACCCTTTTAAGTTACAACATCTCAAAATCCTGACCTGATCGGCAATTTTTATGAGTAGATTCGGATTTAGCGGACAAAATTACGTCGGTAGTGGCTCTTCACATCAAAAAAGCATTCGAAACCCTAATATTTGCAGGCCTGTGTTATCGATGGAGATATTTTTCCCATACTAAGCGTTTTTCCATGACTCGGTTCTATCTTAAGAATTACAGTGAATCTGCTTATTCTCATTTCTATAATGTGCGTTTGATATTTCCTAGATATTTGGAATCATGTTCGACTGAGTGTAACATTTTGTGGTTAATAACTTAGTTTATTTTATAATCGCAGAAACGCAAGATTTTTCGCGTTATTATTCAAAGGTTGTATCTCAGGTTTTCTGCGTGGGCTTCATTCATTCAAATTCTTGCATCTAGACCAGTGGTTCTCAACCTTCCTAATGCCGTGACCCTTACATACAAGTCCTGATGTTTTGGTGTCCCCAGCCATAATATTATTTTCGTTGCTACTTCATTAGACCATTTGAAATATGTTTTCTGATGGTCTTAGGCAACCCCTATGTAAGGGCCCCCTACGACGACATCCCCGGTTCGACCCCCAAAGGGATCGCGACCCACAGGTTGAGAACCGCTGATCTAGACGGTCTTAAAATTTTGGTCAGCATTAAATTTTCTCCATGATATGGCATCTTAAATTTACATATTTTGATTTACTGTCGTTTGAAATCTGTTGGCATGAGTAAATTGCGAGGGGTCAACCGTGGTCGGTGCCTCTCACTTCTTTTGTACTGTAAAATCCAGGCCTCCGCACCCTATATCTCTTCATATACCTCGCCTCCGTTGTCGCTATTGAATGGATCCGTTGAATGCCTTTCTTCTCGGGGTTGTGGGAAGGGTGAGGCCTGACCCTCGCCCCGTGTTGACCCAGTGTTGGAGGAGGAGAGGGGATGCCGCTAATTGCTCTCACAACGCGGTCATTTACCATAAATAACTTTCCTTTCCGTGTCTTTCTTCGTTCTCGGAGGTTTACTCTTAACTGTGTTTTGCCGGCACCCATTTGAAGTTCCACCGATTTGTAAATGTCAGTTATAAATATTACTTCCCCTGATTGCGTGCCTAATTTTTTGAAAAAAATAAAAATTCTCAAATTGTAGATAAGTTGGCCATATTATATTTTTTGGTGATTACTGATTTTCATCAGGAGAACGAGGTCAAAGCTGACTGCGGCGAAACTTGTTGCTCGCAAAATTGCAATATTTTCCTGATAACGTGGAAACAAATCGATTCGGTGTGTATATTTTATCGAAATGTTACCTGTAAATTTGGTATCTTTTAACAACCTTTCGTAAGAATGGTATCATATGACGCTGCAAAAAATAGTTCTTTCCACAATTCACCCAGCCCGTGCTTCGCCTGATGGTGAATGCTATTTCAAATATGTTTTTGTGAAAATCATTGCTGGAAGTTTAGTTATTAATATGCAGTCCTAAATCACGCTGAATATCTGTGCTAAAAGCGACGCCTATGTAAAATGCTTAAGATCGTTTTTTTACGGTGAGACTCGTCAAAAGCCTGAGAATCCTGACAGTGAGGAATATGCAGAGCCATGAATGCAGTTGGAGGAGGTGGTGGTAGCGGCTGCAGGGCGTCACAAAATATTGTTAGGTCATTCAGTGGCTTTTTACTTAGAATATTGACAATTTACGTTCCCAAGGAAACAGTGTAGTGGCTCATTGAGTGCCTTTCCGATAGTGTCTAACCCGCGGTTCAATAATGTGGAACGCTACTAAGGCATTTGACTTTTTGTGAACGTGAAGTAGATACCCAATAAAGGGAAACCCGAACCCTTTCTTGGGCCATTTACTTTATCACGGCGGATCGAACGACCCTGGACTTATCATCTTTTGGGTCCGCGCCATCTAACTCATGTACCTTGGTATTGGCAAGTGCACCGAACTACGGCATCATGTCTTTGTTTGGGGGACGTTGAACTCGTGTCTCTGCTCTTAGACATTTCCTCTTTTCGTATTGTAGTCTGTACACTCCGTGCTCTGTCGCGAGGACTGTTCGCCCGTCGAAGCCATTGTGACACACGGGGCAGAGATTTCCGAATGAAGCCATGCTCTCTGTGGAAACGGAATCGATCCTTTCCCCTTCACACCCCTTCCTCCCCGGTGCCTCCTCCCCCTCTCTCTAATGGCCGCTGATCGTTTGTCGTGCCTTTTTCCGGGATATTTTTGGAATATTGTGGATGAAAAAATCGATTCCTCAAAGCTATTAGCGATGCGCACCTGGTCTTTCCTGGCTCTGCTGTAAAGAAGATTTTACCGCATACTTCACGGCGATGCAGCAACTTTGCCCCCCCTGGACCCATTGTCCTATAGATGAAAATATTTTTGGCGTTACTTTGGAGAAAGTTTTTCTATCGCCCCTCTCTCTCCCTTATTATTCATACATCAACTGTGGAAATATGGTTGGTGTGATGGCTACCGTGGACGGTTAAGCGACATAAATTGCAATATCTCATTTAGTGAGACATGAGGAAAAATATCGTCTTCTTTAGTGGCTCTTTAACGGAAGGTTTAAGGATGATAATGAATCTGTCCTGCTAGAAGAATAATATCCTGGCCTGTCAGTGGTCTGGAGCAATTTTGGTGGGACTATTTTGAGCTGCATGAAGCTAATGTGCCATCAGCATGACGGTAGTCCATGCCAGGACTGTATAAAGCAGGAGGTGTATTTTTCATGGTATTACATTTTGTATTTTCATGTACCGGCCTTTTTAATTATTATGGGGCCGGTTCGAATCCAGTGGCAGAGATATAATTAATGGATTACCAGAGCCTGCTTGCAGGCTGTACACTCCAAATGCAGTACTCAGTGCACTGAATGGGGCTCAAACCTCGGACCTATAGGCGTTTTCCCTTAAGGGTAAGCTTATGTCGTCGCCAGGTTTCTCTCCACCCTTCCTCGATCACCCTAGAAATAACTCTTCCATTACCGCCTACCCATCGATCGTACCATCTACCCATTTATTGTACCTCCTACCCATCCATTACCACATATCGCATATGCCGCATATTGCTTCATCTGTCCCTCAACTCCTGACACAAGCAAACACCCACCTTGGACTGATAGGACTAAACAATTTACCGGAAATGAATTGAACCACCCCAAGTGTTTCTTATCTCTCGAGTTCATACTAAACGAATTCCCTAATGCTATATGCTGACGACATACGCTGACGACATAGGGTGTCTACGTGAGCGGGGGTAATTATAATGCTGCTGCTTAACTGCGCGGCATATGACAACCCATGTTAAAGGGGTGGTGGATTGGGTGATGTGGTGAGACTATCCTCTTTGGCGTGACAGTTAAATAATTGGGAAGTTCTATCTTCGGAAAAAGTGTCTTTCAGAAACCTGTGGATGGATCTCCATGCATGATTCCGTTTTGTGTTATCCGCGGAATGAAGCGGAGATTTCTTCCCTTGGACCATTAAACGTACTGTTGGTAACCGTAGTTTCGAGTTTACAATTTCACGTAAAGTTACGTTACACGTTACAAGTAAAACGAGTTGACGTGCTCTGAACTTTATAGGGCCCGAAACGGAACTGAGCCATGTTTCGTGCTAATCGATATTTTGTGCTACCCGTTTTCACGTTTATTAGATTCCCTCGGTATTTTCTTTTTTTACGCTATCATTTGGTAAAATAATAATTGGAATAATGGTGCATGATCCTTGTCGTTTTACTCGATTTTTTTAGGTCAGAGTTTTAGGAAAGATTTAATGTGTCTAAGAGACCTCATATAAATGGAGCAACGCGTAACATCTGGTAGGCTTTACGTTATTTGGAGTGAAATTTATAGTTTCGGGTACTTGTCCACTTTTTTATGGTTGAAATTACTTCTTGAAAAGATAGTGTGACGATCTTGAGGAGCATACCTAAAGTTGTATGTCTCGGGAATTTATTAGTCTATACCATATTCTGAACGCACGTATCGCGTGTCCGATTTACCCGAACTTATGTTCAATTTGTCGTTCCTTCAGATATCTTTCTTTTGCTCAGGAAGAACGGGATGAATTTTATGATGGGGTTAAGCAGACGATTATTGTGCATTATTTTGAAATTATAGGCGGTATTCTTGTTGCTTCTTTGTCTATTCAGAGGCTGGTTGCTGGACCTATTTCATAGGTGATTTTTTTCCGCCATGTTGCTCCTTGCGCAAGAATGAAGTAGAACGAAAACCTTTTTCAGGTAAACTCTCCCACGTCAGAGATAAACCAAGTAGTGTTGAAATTATGAGGCAGCGGGTTGCACTATATCTTGTGCGTACATCTGATTGCTTCGTCTGGCTGAGATTTGTCATTGTAAAATACATAATGCTACTTCACAAAATCGCTTTCACGAAGAGACTCGTTTGCTCCCTTCGTTTTCGATTTTCACGAGCAGTTGTGATTTCATGGGCGTCGGGCTTTTCGAGGGAATATTAGCTTGTGTGGATCATCATATTGTGAGACGATCGTGGCGTAAATGGTCGACCAAATGTTCTAGTAGACATTGTGAAAAGTGCACTTAATGCGTGTGAGGTAAAAATTTTCGCTGCTTCAAGCTTATTCTTTATAGGTTGTTTGTTTCCCTTGAAATCTTCGGGAGTTACGCTGGATGTGCTATTATTTTACCACTTCTAAGCTTCAGCGCGTCGTTGAATGGAATTACACCCTTCAGGAGGGACTGATGGAGTATTTTATTGATATTTCGGCCTTTTATTGGACCACAGTTCATTGTAGCGATGCTTTGCACTCGCATACATGGTCCATTCTGTCACCGGGTAGACTTTAGCTGTTATTTTCATTGCCTATCACCTCGATGTCTCGTTTGGGCAGAGTTCCTAAAACGAACGTAACGTGGAACTAGGGTGGTTCCTTAATAATACGAGATGAAACATAATGTGTGAGATGAGATCTGGTAGAGCATGCCGATTATTATTTTTCTGCATTTTTTTTTTAGTAAGACCTCCGTGTATCGGTACACAAATAGGCTAGCTAATCGTTTCTCTAATTAACAGTTTTATTTTGAAATTCGTTGTTTTATTGTTACTGGATTATCAAGACTATAAATATATAATGAAGCATTAATATCATTTAGCCTCATTATTTTAATTCTAAAGTCATACATTAATGCCAATTTTATTTTTTGTAAATTAAGCTTTATTGACTCTTCATTGTGGCGCTGCAAAAGACAATGTGTCGGTCATCTTAAAGCCTTGTAATGAACATCTACGTATCTACCGCTGAGAGCTATGTTTCCCGATGTCAGCTCTTTTCACGGCATCATTTCTCTAGACTGGGAGTTTCCAGATATCTTTTTTATTGATCCACATTCTCTTACCCTTGGAAAGACCAGAAAAAATCGTGCGTTACGCACGGTTAGGCGGGGGCGGAGTGCTCCCAAGGGATATGCGACAGATTTTCAGCGACACTTGATGGATCCAGCTTACTAAATTAGCACTGGCTGCATTAGCATTAATAGACTAAAATGTTAGCACTTCCCGAGAGCGTATGTAAAATGTTTAGAAAATCGTAATTGCCGGTGGAATAGGCTTAAAAATCACCGGAGATAAATTTCCCTGTGGACCGTAACTCTAGCATCTTTTTAGCTTGCGCATTTTTCTTCCAAATCAATGATAGCTATTTGCGCACCTCCTTTTGTATCCGTAGCTGGTACTGAGTAGGTTGTTGTTTTTTTTTAATCTCGAGGCTTTTTCATCGGCACGAGCTCGCCGGATATTTATACAATGGTGGGTGCCACTTCGACATGTATTCGGAAACA
Source organism: Ceriagrion tenellum (assembly GCA_963169105.1). Lineage (NCBI taxonomy): Eukaryota > Metazoa > Arthropoda > Insecta > Odonata > Coenagrionidae > Ceriagrion > Ceriagrion tenellum. The sequence continues at coordinate 28,658,520 of OY720643.1, read as the reverse complement.
CTCCTCTCATTTCCGTTCTAATTTTATGTGCTCGCGTATAAAATTTTTCCAAATCCCTCGTGTGTGTGGGCCTGTTCCCGAAGGCATTCCCGAGCGTTTAACCGATGCCCCGTCTAGACCTCGTCATTGATTCTCAGTGCTGCGGAATTCGCGAGGGTTATTTTTTTCTTGTCATGTGAGCGTCCTCGATGTCATTGTCGCGGCTAATTTCCTTCGCCGCCCTCCGCATCCCCCAGTTTCCGCCGCAATGGGCGACCACCATCCCTGCCTGCCAGCGGCAGAGGCGGCCGGCCCTTACCCTCCCTCCTCGACTCTTGTCTTCCTCCATCCATCCCTCGCTCAGCGCTACACTGTTTCAGCCGGCGGAATCGGGTTATTACGAGTTCTGGTCCTTGCGATACGTTCGGAATCTAGTTACAGACAAACATTAGCGGAGAGATAAAGGGTTGTTCGTGTGCGCAGTCGGCCAACGCTCCTACGAAGCTCAGCAGAGAACTGGGTGGCCATTCCTCCTAAAATTATATGAATCCTGGGAGAATTGTTGATACTGTTTCCTTGATGAAAACTCTTGGAATTCATCTATATGTTTTTTATTTGTGGAATTTCTCCTCGATTTCCCCGGATTTTATCATTTCGGGGAATATTTGTGGGTTTATTCTGCAAATTTGTCTACCTCCGTGGTGGCGAGGTAAGTTCCTCGCATAATAACCTTGGAGCTACGGCTTCGAGTCGTGCCTTGGTGATTTTTTCTCCATCCAGGGCTCTGCTTGTTTGATCTTCTTGTTCTAAGCCATTAAAACTGTGATGTGAAAGGGCTTTAAAGCTGTTTCCAGTAGTAATTGTAAATAAAAGAACACAATATAAAAATCTTGAACTTGTCCTCTGTTATTTTTTTGAATGTCATAATCGTTCACATCAGATTATGAAATTGATGCAGTGGCTTAATTTGTTCAGATGTTCTTAGAGCCTTTGTAATATTTTTTACACCCTGATTTATTCTTTTTTGCTTGCGCACGAAACAAAGCCTCACGACTACTTATGTTATCTTGATGAAATTACTTCGAAGAGCTATCCATTCTCTGGCAGCGCTCTTCGTCACTACAGCATAAAGTAGATGCCAAGCCAACGGCATTATGAGATATGGTTTTCGTTTTCAAACTAAGCGATACGCACACTTATTTTCTCTTGTTGAAATATCTCCAAACCATATTAATTATAAACAGAATAGAACACCATGAACTGGGTTGTTGAGGAAGTAGTTTAACGAGTAGTATAATAATTTTGATATTGGTCCTTACTTCTGATTCTGGGATGAATTAAACCTCATTGAGCCATGTGCTCTTACTGGAGGAGAAACTGGAATTCTACTGGATTTTTAAGTAAATATTCTATAGCTACCCTGTGCGAAGCACTGCAAGTGGGTGGGTGCCTTTGCGGGAGTCAGCCGGTTGGAGCCAGGGAGCCGGATAAGCCTAAGCGCGCACGATGACGAAACGAGAGACGAGGCTCTTCCGGCTGAGAGACAATTACCCGGTGGGAAATTATCCCCCCGAGCTGACGAGGGAAGAACTCGTAAAGATTCTTCGCAGGCACATGTTGTTACCGATGCGACTCGTTGACGATAACAGCGATGAAGAAAGGGTGCTTATGGTTGTGGCGGAAATAAATCAGGTGGTTCCCTAAAGGGCTGGATTTTATAGAGCTAAGTTGTTGTTCACCGAAGACTGTTTTAAGGAGAGTTTGGGCGTTTGGAAAGATTGAAGGTGGTGAGCCGCCTGGAGGCGTTGCGATGCATATTTGTTTGACGAAAACCACGAAATTGAAGAGGATAGATTCTTGGGAGAAAGCCAAATTTGAATGACATAAAGAGTCTGTCGTTGGGTGGCGACATCTGCTAAGGATAGGGAAGGATTACTTGGGAGGAGAGGAGTTCTTGGGCCAGGGCACTAAACCCATTTTAGAAGTGTGAGCCTTTGTCACTGACAGTAAAAGCGGTCTAACTGGTAGGGGCAATGGACACTGCTTACTGTGTGTCATTTGATGTTCCAATGTTTAACGTTGGAAAGCGTTTAGACCCTTAGAGAAACTATTAGCTCCTGTGAAACATGGCACTTGAACATACATGTGAAAGTAAAAACATTTCAATTTCCCAATTACTGTGGAAATGCTCAAATGATGCGGTACGCAGTCATGCGCCCCAAAGTTAAGGTATGTTCCAAATGAATAAAACTCGCTAGGAAAAAATCATTTGACTTGACCGGAATTCAAGTTGAGAGATCTGGGTTCGATTCCGGGTGAATGAGTTTTTTTCATGGGTATTTAAAATACCTATGAATAAGTGATAAATTACGATTTCAATTGCGGCTTGCATTTGACGTGCCATACATCATCGACCTCTGTGAGTTTTTGCACTTATTGAGTGGATGAATGCTTTGGTATTGGAACGGTAGCGAACCCAGTTGTCGAAGGCGGTCGTTCCATGAGTAGTAAATGCTGGAGCGAGAGTCATGTCGAGAGTCATCGACTGTAGCCGTAATTACTCTGTGGTTTTCATTGTGATTCCGAGAGCTCTTCACCTTTTCTAATGCCGAGTTCTGCATATCTTCTAAGTCCCGGCGAAAAGTGTGCATAAAATTTTGATACTCCCGCTAGGGTATCGCAGAATAGTAATATTGGAACCTGAACCTTGTAGTAATGCACAACTGACTCAGGAATTACTTCTTAGAATTGTTCCATGCTTCACTCTGAAAGATGCGTTGTTAATTGTATTATTTTCTCCCTTGTGGAATCCATTATTGTTCGTGATGATTTTTTCCTAGTTTTACTATCAAGTATTATCCTTCGAAAATAAATACACTTGCATAATTTAACTTTGAAGGTTCTTATGACCTTTTCGTTGACTCGCGATAAGTTAAGTATTTTATTCCGCCTTTTCAAGGAGGGGGAAACCTTTGTACTGTGAATTCCACTTCCCTTTGGGGCCTCAAATTCGGAAGCGATTTCAGTTTCCGCGAGTAGGGAAATGGCTGGAGATATAACGAGATAATGTGATTTCAAACTGCTCCGGGATTCATTTCCTCTTTGCCTTTGAGGATTTCTTTTGTGGGGAGTCAATTTCCGGAAGCAGCCGTTTGAAAACTGCCGATGCCTTTCGGAAATTTGCTAAAGAGAGACAGCATATGCTCGAAGTTCTCCCTGGAGAGTACGCGAGATCCTACTTCAGGAGGGAGTTTGCGTACCATTGTGTTTTTTTTCTAGCGTAAGCAAGATAGTGATATGTTTTAGGAGTGTACATCTCAAAATTAAAATTTGGTGCGCGTCAACTTTTGATCTGTTTTATGAAGATGTTTCAGAAAATCCTCCTCGTAACTTCCCAGTGAGAAAGGCATTCTTAATTTTTTATGCTCATCGTTTTGTTTTTATAATATATTGACTCCACACTTCCTAGTACGTCATCGTAGTGTCATTCGCTCTGGAAGACTGTCGTACTTTAAAAGTTCTCATCGTTCCTTCTCTCAGCACGAGGGTAACGTACCGTTTGATACTGGGTGGCCACCCTTTCTTGAAATCCTTGGAAACCGGAAATTTTTTTTGTTATTGCAACCTCCTCTGTAATTCCGGAATTATCATGATTTTTAAGCGGAAATTGGGAATATGTTTCCGATTTTCCTCTAATTTTTGCGAGGTGAAAAAAAACCAGTGTGTTCTAGAAAAAAACGAACTTTGTTCCACATAAAGAGTCTTACTTTTTCGTTTTAAATTTTGTAGACATATTTTTTGCCTTGGCACTTTTTAAACTCGGATTTGACGGGCTTCTTTTTGTCGAAGTTTATAATTTTAGCATTCATAATAAAGTAAAATACTTTGAACTTTTCTTCAACATTTTATTTGTACAAAACATTTCGCTGAATTCGCGGCAATTTTTGGCGAAACGCGCCAGTATAATCTAATCCTGTATATCTAATCCAGTATAATCTAAAGGCCTAATAAACCTGCTGTTAATTAGTTCTAGGTACATATTTTAATTTATTACGAATAGGAAATCGAAACTACTTATTACTTATAAGTGGGCTCTGTCGCCTGGCTGCCCTTGGTTCGCTGCCATTTCTTATTAGGAAGAAAACATAATGATGGAAATACTTCTGTGATACTGTTGGGACCTAAGTTTAAAAAAACTCCTTTCTGAGCAATTCTAATAATAATATTATTACCATCATCTGAACTTTGCATATTTTTTGTCATTGATTGACAGGCGGTAGTACTGCGTTCACCATCCATGACTAAACATAGTCCAATCACTGTGTATACCGACATAAATGAAGTATGCAGACGTTCAAGCTAATTTCTCCTTTGTTTATTTTTGAACATTTTCACTCCCGTACTCCTTAGTAACAGGGTTGCCAAGGTGACGCTAAAATGTACATAAATTTATTTGTATTGTGTAAGGCTGTTTACGAACTTGCCCAACGCATAGTTCACTACCATTCTATTTATCTCGAACCGCACGCAGACTTAGTTGAGTCTTTGCTTGACACTTGGAGCCATTCTGCGACGCAAGAAACATCACGCGGCCATTGTCTTGTTAAGCATACGAAGAGCAACATCCACGGCATATCTTTGGTGAATAATTGATGTCGATTACCTGTATACAATGCTTCCAAATCTCATATGAAAATTTAGAAGGCAATATTGGTAACAAAACCTTTTTTCTAAGGATAGATCTTCTTTAATGTAGAAAGCCGTGGTTTTATTAATTTCCGCTTGCATCTCAGCTGCTCATATTATTTTTATGCTGAAAAAATTGACATTTACAAGGTAATTCTTTTCCTGAGTTTAAGTATCACCTCGCGGCTCAAATTGATTATATCGGTACACCGTTCCCAGGTGTCTCGGGGTGATTGAGTAGTAAATGAAATACTAAGTTACCTCAGCAATCAACCTCGCAGTATACCGTAAATACCCCGAAGAGCATTATTTAGTCCCAGAAAAACCTGTAATACAACTAAATATCTATAACGGAAATCCAGTGTCCTCTCTGTGAAACTTCGTTTGTCATATTCATCCTCATTGGTGTCACTTGTGTTGATCGCCAGGGAAGTTGGCCGTGGCAGAGGCCGTGGAGGGTGTGCGTACTTTGTGTGTGTTTACGAGAGTCGATGCTGTTGGCTTGGAGCCCGTTTTCTGAGCGAAGTGAGGGCTTCTCTAATGGCAGTTTGCTCTTTGATGAGTCGGTGTATTGCACGGAGTGATCGCTGGCGAGCGGAACCTAGGGATACTCAACAGTCATACGTTCTAAAACTATTGATTCGACGGCGGATGGTCATTGTAATGACGTCCTACCTCGACTGCGAGATGCACTCCCAAGCGAATTAGAGGAGGCACTGAAATGCATTGGACTTAAAATCAAAATCCGTCTTCAATCAATAGAGATGAACGCTAGGAACAATGTCGACAGTAATGACGCCTCTCTTTCCATGTTTTTTCAGTGCCGCGTGCTGGTCATTTTAAAAATCCATTAGGTAACCTGACCGATTTCCTGAAAGAAGTGACTGTTGCTTTGTGTCCCACGTGATATAAATTTTTATGTGTTTTTACTCTATTAATGATAATTTACTTCGAATCAGTGGAGAATATATTCTTATTCACGATGCGGAATACTTGTAGCGAATATTTTTAAGCGGTGATAAACATTACTCCAAACTTTTTTTGATTGCCCCAGGCGGAAATACTTTCAAGTATATGTTTATAGCCTCTGAACTTCTTAAATGAATTGGTTGTAAAAAGGGAAAAATGGATAATAAATGAGGGAAATTTGGACATTCCAAAAAGTAATTAATTTGGTATTCCTTTATTATCGAAATGCAACTGCTGCTGACTTAATGACTTAGCGAGCGCTGCTGTTGCAGAATTTGACTTGTTGAGAAATGGGTTCTAAAGTAAATTGCTGTACTTAAAAATTATTTTTTAAATAATATATTAATTTAGTTTTATATCTTCAAGTCACAACTGGACAATTTAACGCCCCTAATGGATGATTACGTGAGATTCTCTCGTTATCCCTCCTTCCGATCTCATATGCCCCTCCCCTAACAAATATGTCGTCTTCTATCACGGCTACCGCGCCATTGTGTGCTTAGCCGATTTCTCTCCACCTCCTAAAACGACCTGAGAAATTGTAAAAGTGAAGCCTATTTTGTAAACACCCTCAAAATAAATGTTAGTATTATTTAGTAAATATTTAGTAAACTAACGCTGATAACAATTTCTTCAAATCCTATCAATATTGTCAACAGAGTTTATCTCGGTAGAATTTTTAGTTTCTGCGGTAAATCTCAGTCAGATTGCTTGATGGACGGACCTTTTCCCTGAACGAGTTTTCTCTTTCAAGTCTTTTGTGTGTTCATCAGGGGGTAAAAATGGTCGCTGAGAACTCTGTGGAATGATGTTATAAGTTTTTAGTGCTTAGATCAAGACTAGAAAAAACGTTTCCCTAATCAAACTTACTATTAAGAATTCAAAGGATGGTTTGTAAAATCCTTTATTAGGCGAAATTTACACTTAACAAATTGTTTTACTAAAATTCACCTGATATTGTCGATCATTAGTCGAAATCCAGGTCCTGTCTATTTTGCATAATACGTGCTATTGGAAAAGTTTGGTGAATACAAATTTGTTAACCGTGGAATACCACCAAGTGACAAAAGACGGAGTTCTTATCACGTTTACAATATTTTAGAAGTAACGGGTTGTCATCTTGGAAGTTCATATCCGCACAATGGAAGAGTATGATCATAGCCTTTGCATATATTTTGATCCTCTCGTATTCTTGGATCCCGTCTGTACCGTTTTTTCTGCTCCCTGCCACGAATATGTGGATGCCCTTTACGCTAACAGACGACCCGTACAGTGTAGTCTCCCTCTCCCCAGGGTCTTCCCTGAACCGTATTTCCGAACTCCTCGCCTCCTTTAAGCCTCTGATGGACCGGGCTATTCTCTGGGCGCTCTGGACGAGATAGGGCGGGGCATCCATTAGCGCCTCCCGCCGTCTTTTCCATGGATGCGATTTTGATGCGTCGTCCCTCTTCCTGTTCTTCTCCGCTCGGTCCTCGATTCACCCTTCGTTGCCTCATGCTCCTCTGCCCGAGATAAGAACATTATTTTTTGGAGTATTTATTCGTACAACTAGACAGAAAACGTTTACTCACTACTGGCTGTGATCGTGGAGAATATTTGACAGTCGGCGTTATCAACCGTATATTACAGTCAATATAATCTTATTGTAAGATACCTATAGTTCGTTGTATGATTACCTTGGCGTCTCAAATTTTGCAGCTCAGCTTTCTGGAGTCCTTCTGTGTGGCGATGTCGTTTGTTGACAGTAGTTTCTGCAGCCATCGGTGGTGTCTTCTGGTCAGAAGTCTGAACGTGACGTGAACAAACGGCAACGCTGAAAGCCGAGCTGTACCAGACAAGTGCATATATATTATTCAGGATATTGTCATGAAAAATGTCCTTAACAAACGGTGGTGATTCTATAAATACCCGTGATCGAAGATAGTAGATGTTAATAAGGTAAGTCGTTGATATTGTTGTGTATTGCTATCTGTTAAACGACGCCAAAAACAAATGTTGCACTGATTCATTTGTTAGTGTGGATTTGGACGCCGTTTTAGTAAGTGGTGCTTCGTGGTTTTCGCTGAAATGGGAAAAGCGCAGTAAAGTTCAGTGAGTTGCTTTTTGCTTTTGAATGGGAAAATGTGTGAGGAGGTAATAGCGAAATTGGATGCTGTTTATGGGGACCATATGCCATGTATTACAACAGTTGGATTTCGGCTCAACGAATTTAAACGTGGTCGAACATCCGTTTTTTATGGGATATTATTGGAGGGGTTCAATAATGGTAGGGGTGTTGTAATGGTAGTATTTTTGTAAAAGGAGAATGTGTTGAAAAATAAATAATTTGTTTATGAAAAGATGGCGTTTTCGTTTCTATCATGGGTACTTATTGTACCACCCTCGTGATCACAAAATTTCGACACGCTTAAGGCATACGCTCAATTAAACTGTTTGCATAAAAATTGTGTATTTCTTCGATATTTTCCTTGCATTTGATGTGTCGGCGTCCCGAGAAGCCGCCTGTGTAGTGAACATTTTAACTTGGCACCCTAGGCTCTGCAGTTGCCACATGTTGGTAGTAACTAAGTTAATTGAAAAACCGGTGTAGAATCACCCTTTTGAGTATCAGAAAAAGATAGTGATATTAAATTTATCTGTGTAACACTTATAAACTATTCATTTCCGAGATCGTGACTTCATGCGTGTTAGGTTCATAAATTGATTATAAAAGTTTTTCGATCGACGGTATCATCTCTGGATTGTATTCCAATGCGAGCCTATGTGCGTAATAAAGGTGATGTACGAATGATTACAAGTGGACGGTAATCGCTGGTCCTTAAAAAAAAAAGTTTTTTTAACCTTCGTGAAGTATTCCAGGTTACTGCGAACCGTATTCTAATTCTATACTGATGATTCAGTGATATTAAAGCTGGAGGACGGGGTTTCCCCTTTTTGCTTGTTTCTATTCAGGAGGCCCCTGGGATATTTGTCTAAGTTTTAAGAGCTAAGTGAGCGCTGTTGAAAATATTTAACTCGCTAAATTGGATGAACCTCAAGTACGCCAATAGCATTTGTTCACTCGCTCAATGCAGAAAAATCGTGCGACTATGCTAGTGTCGTGTGCGAGTTGGTTCTGTATCATGTTGGATTGTGCAAACTCAGAATGGAGTTTTAGAAAACTTCGTGGTGGTTTGGGCTGAAGGCCGTCACGCGGTGGGGCAAATGTTGACCTTTACGCGGTATCGTATAAGTCTTTTGCTAGATGTTTGCTGTTGGAGACAATTAAGTGGATTTTTCTAACTTTATCCGAATTTATTGTTGCGAGGTGCATGCTTTGTAATCATCTCGAATAATTCCTACCGACAAATGGAACATGACATTTTTTGTGAGCACTAGGTTTGTTAGTTCGTTTTTTGTGGAGTTAATTGCCAAACGTGGTTATATGGGCTGGAGAGGTAGTTGAGCTTGATGGGGGACGGGTTTTATTGGGAGTGGAGGAAGGGCAGCGAATGATTCGGCGTAGACATTGATTTACTTTGAACGAAAGGCGGTATATTAAACTTCCCATTTGACGGACAAAGAATTTCATGGGAAGTTGTCTATATGGAACACTTGAGTGGTGATTGAATATCCTCTGAAAATCGTCGCCACTATTGCCGCCGCACTTGTTGTCAGCGATGCGCAGCGATCCTCATAAATGTGATCATAATATTCGACCCGCCACTTGTGTTCCTTTATTTTATGTCGCTATGGGGGACTGTAATTGCTGGCTTGCTCTTCGGACGATTTTATTCCTCGCCCCGGGTTCCGTCCGTGCATTTATGTTTTTCATTATGCGATACATTCCGAAAAATTTATTCCCTGTCATTTCCATTGTTATGAAACCGGTGGTACGCCGATCTCGACTTATAGTCATAGTCGTCTCGATTGCTGCCGTTGAAATGAAATATGCTCTGTTGTCGAATTGGATCTATCATTTTACGGCTCCCATTGCGTGCAATTATCATGCAGTATGCTCATAGTACCAAAGGTTATAGTAGCCTCATTCCAGACGGGCCGATTTCACAGGAAATAACTTGAGAAAATGTTGGATATTAAACTGTTAAATGAAGGTATCATTTTTCATCTTTTTTTGCACGATTTTCGTATCTGCCATTATTTTTACATTTCATCCTCCTGTCTTATCAGTGTCTTACACCTGTATTTCTTCTCTTTTTGGCGTTTCTCTCTTTATTCAAACTACCTTTTTATACTTTTGTCTCGGAAATTGCTTTCAAAATTTAGATACCAACCTCATTAATTCATTTTTCATTCAAACCATTTTTTGCGTATTGCCGCGAGGAAATTTTTACGGCGCATTGCCTCTCATTGGTATGTTTTTATTGATTAATTCCCTATTCAGGACAGTATACTTCTGGCTCATCATCTTGCATTGCTTTTAAAGCTCTTTTTCTGCTTGCATTAATTTCCATTGATTGTTACCTGACTTATCTATTTTGGCTACGAGCACTTTTTCTGTGGCGAATATAATACCCTTTGCCTTGCTAATACGGTTGTTTCCTCCTTTAAAATGCTTGGATGAGTGAGAAGATCACTTTCTTGATGATTGTTCAATCTAATGTAGTGATTGATTGTAGTATTTCGGTGATATCCAACCCAGAATCCGAATCGTTGCTACCGCGAAGGCAGCGTGTCTGGGAGTGATCATACGTCGTGCTTCTTGGAGGCCGCACCCCCGGCGTGGTTCTCTCTTCAAGAGATTTGGTGGGAGCAGCTGTGATGGGGGTGCGTTGGACCCCTCAGAGATAAGGAGGGTTTAGGGGATGACCCTTGGATCTTAGAACTCGATATTGAATTATTAAACCCTTTCCTTCAAGCGTTTTTAATTCACGACCCCTCGGGATGCAAGGGGGGACCAACCTCTGAGAGTGACTCAGGCCCGTTTCTTTTATTTTCTGCGGAAGAAGATCCCTATCGCGCGGCTGCCCTTGGGCATTCGATCCTGGAGCGAGGACTTCCCTCTTTTTTTCTCCCGGACAGGGCTAAAGGAAGGGTTTAAGATGGGAAGGGGTTTGCTCCTGGCTACTCCGCCCCTCGGGTTGAGAGGGCTGGCGGGCGGAGGCGAAGGAGGGGCTGGGGGGGGGGGGGGGCAAATTGCTCCTGTGGGGCCCGTGCCTCCCTTCCGCTTATTTTCCAATGCGCCTTCGTTTCATTTAATCCCTGAATGCGCGTTGGTATGAGGTCTCTCATGCTCTGGGATTTCTTTTCCGCGTGCAAGGGAAGCCATATCTCTAGCACGGTGTCTCCCTTCTCCTTTGGTTTATTGAAATGGTGTATTGTGGCCATCTGAGCCTACTCGAATTAAACTAAGTCCCTTCTGTAGTGTTTCCCTGGCTATAAATAAGCGATATAGTTAGCTGCGGAGACTCATGTTAAAGGAAATGCTGCTATTCAAACAGCTGGAACGTAATGTTCTGTTTTGCACAAAATGAGTTCAAGTTATGAAGCCTTGAAGTTGAATTTAATATTGACCTCGTCATATGTCCGAGATAGGTTTTAGATATCTTCTGTTTTTCTTGGCTGTTGTTTAGGAAAAAAACCTTCTTATCTCGTTCGCGACATCAGGTGGTCGAATACTGCTCATGTTCATTGATTCTTGTTCAGTAATGCCCATTCCATGGCTACGAATGATTTATTTATCGGACCAACGGACAACTGAGTTTTTACGGGAGTCATTTTTCCATTCATTAGTTTTTAATGCGATTTGATTTTGTTATGGAGGAGAATGGAATGAAGTAAGTATGATAATTGTAATTGGAACTCAAATTATTCTTTCTATAGAGAATCAACTAAGTATAAGATAGGGCTGTAATGTGATTATGCATAAATTCCTGTTATAGCGTTTATACAACAGAAAACAAAATAACTTTAAAACATTCATCCGGCTGGTAATGAAATATATACTTCGTTGACGAAGGAAACAAATTTCGGGGAATGTCTATCTTGAGTTGATATATGTTTCGTCAAATGAGGTTAAATGGTCTTTGTATTACGTGAGTTTGTTTCATTCGTGCTAACTCAAGCTCCATACCATAGGGATTCACTGTTTTGATTTTTGGTACAAACGAATTTATTCCCTTTCTTTTTTTGGTCGCAGCTTTAATAATAGATGGGACCTTTTAAGAACTAAAATATATCAAATTAAATTCACTAGTGTTCATCTTTATCATTATATCAAATTACTTGAGTTAACTAATGAAGTCTATCGCTAGTTCCGTTGTTGGAATAGAATATGAAGATAAGATTGTATTTGAACTTAAAGCAGATTAAACCATCTCCGTTGAGACCCTAGTAAATGATACAGTATTGTGGTGAGATCGTGGAAACCACTCAGGGTGGAGTTGGAAAAGGCTTAAGAGGGAGGGAAACCCCTTCTCTCTCCCCCATCAGCCAAGGATCTACGGCGGAGTGTTCCGCGAGACATTGTCGGCTTGCTCGGGATTGAGGGCGCCCTGCGAGACCGAAATCGTCCTTAAAGGGAGTGGCGCCTCTTGTCGCTCGTGCATAATCCGAGCAGGGGCGGCGGCGGGGTGAGGCATGCGGGCGTGCTCTTTGCAAAGGGAACAACTTGTGGGGTGCATTCACATCTCTATCGGCCCTTTTTTCCCCAAGATTTAAAGGGAACAGCTGGGAACATGGTTCTGCATATCAGGAAAGCACTGGGTGCTCGGCATTTCAGTTTATAATCGTCATAAAAGGCTATTGAGCGTGGGGTTAGCTTTAAAGCAATTGTCCGATCTCTTCTAGTTTTCTATCAATCTTTTGTTCCTTCTTGCGTTCTCATCTTCCATACATGTGCTGCTTTACTCCCCCTGGAGTTTCATTGTTCCCTACTCTACTCCCATCTCTGGTTCCTTTCTTCGTAACTCTTTTTACAGTAATTACTACAAATATTTTCACTTATTTTTTACGACTTGATTAGGTCTGCCTATATAAATTCACTGTTACCCCCTTTTGTAATAGTTGAGTACAAAGGTTTAGGTGCTGATCTTTTAAATGAAACTCTCTTTTTGCTATTTTCTTGTATCGATTCCTGAGTTTATTGCCGGAACGATCATGAAAGTGAATCGAACCAGTAAAATATTAGGGAATAACCCTAGTTATTTTTTGTTCATTGTGGAGCATTAAATACCTAATGGCGTGAACCCCGGCCCTTGGGTTAATCCCCTTGGGTCTTACTTCCAAGGTGTAGGCTATTCATTGTGCCAACCGAATTCCGTAATACTGCCATGTCCATTGGGAATGGTTCACCAAATGAAGACGAGGGATGGCCTGAAGGAGGAAAGAATATTGAAATGATAATTTGTGAAATGCAGCATTTTTTAAATTGAATTAATGTCGTACTTTCACGTGAAAAATTCATGGAAACTTGTCGCCCTTAAAATGACGGAGGGAGAGTAACCATCACAAAATATTACCTCGCAAATAGTGAAGTGAAACTTTGAAATGCTGTCCTATCAAGCAACGTTATCGTTCTCCGTTTTTATCTCTTCCGAAATAATTTATTTTTCCTTTTAAAGATGTATCCCTTCCTACGGTAATGAGATATCACCTCCAATAGTCTGTAATAATGCGGTTATCGTGGAAAATGATGAAGTATTACCGGAAAGTTGTGTTATTGTACTTTAATTGAAATGGAAGCCACATTAGCTGGAAATAATTTTCGTGAATCCTGTTCCGTATTCGACCAACTATATTGTTGAGGATAGAGTAAGTTGTCCTGCACTTTCTTTTGGCCTATTCTTATTTTTGAGGAGTTTTCTTCATATACGAGGTAATGTGGGGAGAGGGGGCAGAGTGGCCCTGTTTCCGTAGTGTGTACAGGCATGCAGAACAGGAGCTATACAGCATTTTTCATTTAAAAATCGCTCTCTTCAAGGTTTATGTATTTCCACTAGCGAGGTTTTTCATTTCCCGTTGAATTAGTGGAACGGGGGGATAAAGAGAGTTGACGTCCCCTTAATTGGCTTCCCTCGTAATGCGTTTAGGTCGTATTTGTGAGTTGCTGTCTTGGTTTCTTGGTCGCCGACACGTAAATAAAATATCTCCCACCGCTTCCGCTAATGCCTGATCTCATTTTTGTGTACGGCCGTGGGAGCTTCCTTGGATTTGCGTCGGCGGAAAACGCGGCGGAGGGGGAGGGGGCTGTCTAAACTCTTTAAATCGTCCAGCTGAATAATTTAGGCTGCTCATTTGCGTAAGCCGCTTGCCCAACTAGCTCATTAACAGCCTTTATTTTCCGCTCCCCTCTATTCTCTAGACGTGAACTGCTTTGACATCAACCCGTTTGTTAAATTATTGGATACTTCATCGGTCTTGTGTAACTTGTTGATACGCACTCTAGTATGTACAACGTGTGTTTATTAATTGATCGTTTTCTCTTTGAGTGAATACCATCGCATTCTCGTTTTTGGGTATGGTGTCTTAATGGTTATTCATACCATACTCGTGTATTGCCCGTAAAGTTTCAGATTTACGCTTTCATCTAGTGATCCTATAACTACGATTTTCTATCACTGTTTGTCAGTTTAAGTTATAGAGGCTTACTACGACTGTTTGAAGTAGTTGCCCGCTGGAACGCCATCTCCACTATGGTCAAATGAATCAGTCTGGTGAAGGCTCATATTTCACATTTTATAGATTTGTAGGTAAAAACTTCCATATTTCTGGTGGGATTAAAGATAAACTTGGGTTTTGATCACCTAATCGACTAAGGCGGGTAATATAGCCATTATTCGTCTAGCCCATGCTCACGCTAGGTGAAATGCCGGCGATGATATGTATAGATGACTTATTTTCAAGCGGATCATCAATGGTGTAAGAACTCCCCCTTGGATGCAATGAGTCTGAGTTGCGTATATGATATTGCATAAGTTACAAAGCGATGTAGATTCTTAGCGGAGACAGAAAACAGAGCCAATGTTGTGGGTGACATTGTAGCAGTCAGGTCCTTTGGTGAGGAGGGATGATATGAGGATGGAATGGTAAGATGGAGCTGAGCCTCAAGATTCTCCTGATGGTAGCCAGGATTGCTCTTGTAATTCCTACGCTAAAGAGCCTCAATGGTGATTGAACTTTGTGTCGGGGACTCGAGGGTTAAGTTACGCCCCTGACACGTTCGCAGCCCGCAATACTTGTACAGTGTTTGTTGTGCTGCCTATGTTTCAGGCGTCTATTCTGCCTGCGATTTGTGCCTGGATCTCAGTCCTTCAATGCATAACTCTGGCTCCTTGCATGGATAGAGTAAAAAGTGGTCCTCTACCATTCCGTAAACTGTGGCAGTTCAGTTTACAGAAACGATCCCTGTGTAGGAATTCGTTGCACCGAGTAGGCAAAAAAAAGCTGGAATAGATTCCTAAAGTTTCACCTCATCTTTGGCTATTTATTTTAAAATTGTATTGAGTGTGTTAAGGATACTCATCTTTTGATTCATGTATATCGGCTGAGGTATCAGAAACTTCTTGCGAATCCTTTTGTTTATTGATAATAGTTGCCTAATTAAAGGTTAAACAATACATTTTACTTTTGTCTCTACCGCTGAGTTTATTCTCTGGACCTATATTTTGGTTATATTTTGAAATCTCCTTCTGTATTATTTATATATACCAGTGTCTGCTTGCTACGTGACCTTGACGATAAATCAGCGATTTCCAAGATGTCCGCGCCAGAATAGATCAAAATCCTTTTATTTAGTCCCATAGTCCAATTATTTTCGGTGAACATATCCTTAATGAGCCAGCTTGGCTTTTTTTCTTCAGCCTTTGCGGAATGGTGGTTATTTTGGGAGATCATTTGTAGTTTGTGCCTTTCGAGATTTGGTAGTGATGGTGAAACTGTGGAATCAAAAGCTTAAGGGAAAATTATTCAGTCTATTTATGTGAATTTACTTTCTTTTGTTGTGAAAAATAATTGAAGGGTACAACGTAATTTACCCCCTCCCCACACTCCATAAGGGCTCGGCGATCTTAGTTCTTCATTTCTCGTAGGAATCGGAATGAGGCTGTCTTATGCATCGTAAAGTGGTAATTATCTTCATCGCCATCTCTTTAGTCCACATCGTAAAGTGGGAATTGTTTAACGTGGGAAATATTGGGTCAAATAAAGCAGTCCTGGGAATATATTTGGACCCTTAAATGATTTCATCAACTCGAAATCTTCTTCCTCTGAAAATAATTGCTCATTATTTATTTCGTTCAGTAATAATATTTTTCAACGCAATGAATTGTCCTCCGCCTATGTTTTTTAAATTTAAGTTTACGTTTGTGTAAGTATCACCACTATGTTGTTTGTTGTAAAACTTATAAAGTGGGTTATATATTTTCATTTGGTAATCTGAAATTACGGGCATTATTTTGAAAATTGGTAAGTTGGTGGTGATTTACCTAAAACCAAAGAATTCCAGAGAGAGGACCGAACGTCAATGGAAGTTAAAGTGGAGCACCACCCGATTATCACAGTGCGCCACTCCATTCATTGGCGGAAGTTTGCGGTTAAGGATAATTGTTCCTTGATTCAAACGTTTAAAGAAATAATAATTGATGTGTTGAGGAAAGATTAACTAGATATCGCTGGCACCAATGATCTCCGGGCACAAAATTAAAAAAAAAATTATTTTCAGGAAACCCGGGTAGAGTCGAGGAATGTTTTCGTGTATATTTCTATCGCAAACTTAAGTGATAGCGTTATTTTTATTAAATGATTTAAGTTTTATTGTCAACAAGAGCGTACAACGGTATTTTGAAGTGCCATTTGAGTTTTACAGCTCTTGCTTTTATTGCGTAGAAGAAACAATGTTCTTTGAATGGGTTTCTTTGCCTAGTGCTGGGTACAAAGGGAGAAGCGAGGACTTCATTCTGTTCTAGTGTGCCTCATTCAAGGCCGCCGTAGAGCCTTTGCCCATAGATATTTATACTCGTCCATTGAATCGTGTTTCTCGCGTTTGTCGCCGTCGGTTGCATCACGCATCCAGCGGGTCGGTTGGCGCACGCGCCCCGTGCGTGCGGACCTTTTATTAGGAAGGAATTGACGCCCGCGTCTCGCTCCGTCGGAGGCGTTCACCTCAGTGGCTCTGGGACAGCAGGTTGCCAAGGCAATGAGCCCCCCTTTTCGGCAAACATCCCACACGTCACGGATCTCTCTCGAGTTTTGCAAGGGACCAGGAATTTTGGCCGCGGAAGCGGATTTCTTGAGCGAATTGGGAAACGGTGGCCTCGTAATTGAATGCAAATGTGCTTTTGATGCGGATACGAGGACAGTAGTCTCTTGAAGGGGAATTCAGATCAAAAGCTCAACCGTGGGGGAAACTCAAAATAAGTGCTACTGTGCACATTCATGTGAAGGCATCTGAACATTTATTTGCATTTGGCTTTTGCACAGTGGTAGGTATGTCGAGTGCTTGAGGTACTTAGAAATGTGATGAGTGGTATATGATTACCTTGTGTATCAATATTATCACGCAACTTTAAAGGATCCATTCGTAATAATTTGGTATTTATAGGCGTAAATATGTGATCCATGTTAATGAAAACGCAATGCTATCGAAAAGCGATGCTTTCACTTGGTGGAAGGACGTTATTATGATCGACAAAATGTTTTTGACTTCCACTATTTAAATTGTGGAAATCACAAAAGTTTTGTCTATTACTAATAACAACGTAAGCTTTTGAGAGTCGATGACAGGCTACTGAGATGCATCCATACCTTAGCTGTAGTTCACGTAAATAGCATGCTCATCAGCAGAAAAAAATATTCTTTTTGCACTGTTGAACAGAAATATTTCTTGCCATATTATAAGTTGGAATATTTGGTCAATTTATTCTGTAGTCTTAAATTTTAGTCCAACGTTCATGGGATTTCCAATAGGTAGCTGGGTTTAGTTTCCTATGGAAACATATTCTTTCATTATGACTTTCAAACTCGTGTACAAGGCATTTTATGAGCCAGTCTTGTGTATAATATGCTTAGGTAAGATGTGAAAGTAATCTGACATCACCATAAGTCAGGCTTTTTCCAGATATTGGCGTTAAAACCTTTGCAATAGAATGAGTTAAGAGCGATATGGTAAAAGTGGAGACGATTGTCTACTTTTTGAACTGAATTGTACGTACTAAGTTTTTATTAGGTGTATGTATGCAAGTGTTAATGGATTGCTGGTCTTGGAGCTTCGGGTTAAACAAAGGTTCTACTCAGTTATCTCAGGGAAACTATGTAAGATTGAATAGCGAACTAACCCAGTTACACGTTACCCGTGTCATTAAGGTTGTTCTGCTATAGTGATATCACTATATGAAGAATGTACACACATGAACAGGCGTCAAGTAGTCCTTCGCTAGTACACATCCCAGCCAGTTGAACGCAGCAATTGACGATCGAATGTGTATTCCTCCGCTTTGCGTTACGTATGGAATTCCAGTCAACCCTGAGCTCCTACCAGCTCCGGAAGGCTCATGCGAGTACCATACCTGCTTTTTATAAAGGCCGTTTTACATGAGGAACTCTATTGCACATTCTGATAAACATGTAAATTTGCATTGAAAATTGCGTCGTGTTGATCGTTGAATGGCCGGAATGCATGCGTAAATATATTTACGACGGATGGTAAAAAGTAGCCCTTGCTCCGATTCCGTGCCAGCGTTCTCGAGATTACTGTATGTGAAATCAAGCAATTAAATACCCCGTGTAAAACAGCCCTTACTCATATCCGCCGTATTTCTGGCGACTTTATCATCATTGGTCGTTTAATCCTAAGATTGGTGACTGCAGTCCTCCACCCTTCCCTATCTAATGCCAGTTTTCTTTCCTCCTGGCATGTCTTCCTATGTAATTTCCTCGTTATTTGGTCCATGAACTTATTCCTGGTTCTTCCTCTGGGGACTTTCCCCTCTGTTTTGTGTTCAATTATGTTCTTCACAGACCCGTTATGTCTGGGTGTCTGCGATGGCCGAAGGGTACATGTTGTTATGCAGTGGGATGATCCGGAATTTCTCCGCAGAGAGTTTGATGTATGCCTGCTGTTTTTGAAAAGCTTGCGTTCTGTAAAAGAGTGGGCTCTTTTGTCCCATTGACTCCTCCCGGTTGGGTCGTGACCTGTCCTCACTCCTCAGGTCTTCACCGGAGAAACTGGGGTGAATTCTTGGTGAAACAACTCTTGCAATTATCGTCTTTAGTTTGGTATGCGGGGTAATGTCGAACAATAGAAATTGGCGTCTAGGGGTCTGTGTCTGGTGTCTTGACGCCAAGCCGTTTGATCTTTATTCGGAGGAGCTTGTTTTGCGGTGATCAAGGAGCTGTTGTCTCTGCGGAGTCGAAAAGTGGCTGCATTCCCTGTTGGGCTGAGAAAACATGGTTGAAAATGCATTAAGAAAGACTGTGATCCGATGGAAAGGTGATTAGCATGAGATTATTAATTAATATAAAAAAATCCCAAGTTTTTCTGTCGGTGTGTGTTTCTACGCACAATCTATTCCGAAACGCGTATTACACGTATTGGTGTCATTTCATTCGTTTGCAGTTTTTTTTCTTTCGCCAAATTCAATTAGAAATACTGGCCATACGAAATCGTGACGAACTCCAAACGAAACATAATAAAGATTCTTATTCTTCCCTGCTAATTTTATTTTCCTTTCGATTTTGTAAAAAAACGGCCTTGAACTTGCACAAAATCACGCGTTTGTGGTGAATTGTCTCCTTGGCGAACGACAGAATTGTTGAAGCCGAGACTCAAATGAATGTATCATAAGGGAAAACCCATAACGAATCAATGGGGAATGATGAGTAGCCTTTATCATCAGGGGAATAATTTTTGAGAACAGCAAGCTTCTTAAATTGAGGCATAAAATTTGTTGGATGAATGATTATCAAAGAAGCAGTTAGATGGCGTTCTTTTGAAGGTTAACATTATCCTATGTGGGATTGCAGATTCGGGATTGTATGTTGCACACTTGAAATTATGAGTTACTCAACTGAATAATTGGAACTTCATCTCATCCGGTTTTTGACCCTCGTTCGGATCTTAGGTAGTTCGATTTATAGGAATATATCCGGACTGGAGATTCATTTAGCTATTTCTACTCGGGAGACTATATTTTTCCTAACTAAAGAAATATTGTCCAACAGTAACAAATTAGGAAATTTGCAAATTTTGCGCAGTACCTGTATAATACATGTATTAGGAAATGATAGATATCTTTCTGTACTTAAAATCCAAATCCATCATGCTTGGCCAGTGGGGAGTACTCTAGTCAGATGATAAAAATATTTCATTCGTAACTGTGCATCGCATTAATGTAGCGGAGTCATTGAGCTGGAGCTGCGAAAAAAAGATGGAGAGTAAAGAACCCGGATATGAATTCAAATCGAGCCTCGGTAGGGACGTATGATGAACTTAAACCCTTCTATTTGGTATAACTTCTGTTTGGAGTAGATAGAGTTTGGATTGGATACAGTTGAGATTGAAATCAAACATATTGATTGTTCCGTTCTTATTCCCAATGATTACGTCTTTGTTCCATAATATCGTATTTTACTTCGAAGTAAGACTCTTATTTGCATTCCCTGATACCTCGGCAGTTATCTGTCGGATTGAATATATTTGTCTTTTGAATAGTTTTCTGTGTACCCTCTTCTCCCTTTGGAGATCGTTCTGTTCACCTTCTAAGTGATTGCTTGAACTGTATATTTATTGACGTAAAACATGTCATTAATAAATTACAAAAATTAATGATCGCAAGTATCCTCATACCTTCACGACGAGTTCACCTAAAGAGTTTTTATTCTAAAGGAGGTACATTTGTATGTAATTTTAAGTCAGTTGAAAATGTTCACCTTTCGGTATGTAACGTTAACATTATATCTTCGGTAGCTGTTGAAATGTTTAATGTAACCTTAGTTGTTTTTTAAATGATTGCTGTCATGCACAGCGCCAGGATAAGTTTGTCATTACATTTTAATTTTACAGTTTTCCCCCATGCAGTTTATTGCTTACCAAAATTTCAAAATCTATGATGGGGTAGTATCTTTTTTTGCAAGGATTTTATTGCCCAGATAACTAGGCGTAATGTAATATTTTCGTAAAACATTTTTCTTTCCGCATATTTACCCATTCCCGCTCTACGGGTCATCTGATTTCAATTGAAAAATGGACTAAGTGGCGCGGGTAATAAAGCATAAAATATAATGCATAATTAAGTTGGAACTCGTGAATAAATTATGTTCCGAAAGCGCTTCAGGATCAACTGCGGTGGTGAAGTTTATATGGGAAAGCCTCTGTCCACCGTAATTGCGCAGTTGGGATTTTGGCCTCCAGTCCATCATTGATCCGCTTCCTTGCCTTCAGGAGGACCAAAGACCACTTTGCTCCACCGTGTGAGTAACTTGCCTGTTGGTGAGGTGTTTTGGACTGCCATGAGTCAATAGCGTGATTACGATCTCCCAACCTTATTGAGGAGAGTACTCATCAAGCGGGGAGATCTTGCGTTCAAGAGAAAAGTTCAAATGTTGCACTTTTTCGTCAGTTCTTTTCCGCGGTAAGTACCCAGTTTCTGATGGTACTGAGATTGCTCTGACGATTCTCTTCCTCCACAGTCGCCCGATGTTTTCCCGTTGTCTCTCTCTTATCATTTTTCGTACCGTTTTGCTTATTCGAATGCCTTCTTTCAGCATGAGTGTTCCTGAAGTGAATGAACCTACTTGTTATTAAAGATGTTCGGTGAGTGAATCAGGTGGATTTCAGGGAAACACAGACTGGAAGATGAGTGGAACTGCCGTCTGACCTACGTATCCATGTTGATTAGTGTTTTGTATCATTCTCTGGACCCACATTACAGCAATTCCCATCTATTCTCATCCTAGAGGTCCTGGCTGCAGAACCGTTTAAGCCAAAAGGTTCGCAGTTGACGCTAAAATGACAATGATCGTGTAATGCCTATGACGGATGAGCAGCACCTCATATCAGCCCGTGCGGATGTTATGTATCCGGAGAAATTTGAGTTCTCGGACTCATTCGGTTTACTTTCAGTCCGCAGGTCCAGATGAGGAAGTTGGCAACAGTTTATAACCAAAGATGCTTATTGACTAGTGTCGCAGAGGTGAATTAAGAACGGCATCTTAAAAAATTTGAATGTAATACCTCAGAGAAAGGGCATGCGCGTTCATCTTATCCATCCTCGTCAAATGTGTATTTTTTTCGGAGCCATTTAGAGTCAGTTATGTAATAGTCCGCGTAAAAACGGTGCATGTACTGTAATGTTTCGCAGTAGGAGAAATTACAGCATTTAAAGCGTGGTGGGTGCAGTGCCTTGGAGGAATTTGAGAAACGGCCGCTCTGGAAATTCTGGACATCTCAGGGAAAGATGCCTTTCCTGCTTCTGTCTCCATCGTGAGGGATTTTGGAGGCTGCGCACTTCCTTGTACTTGTCGAGGGCTTCGAAGGTTGGAGCACACCGCCAATCCCGACGGTGGCATGGCGGGCTTTCCTTTAATCCCTTCGTAAGGCTCCCTTCCCTGTGTGATTCAAGAGGCCCCGTGCACCCCGTCTCAACACCCCCCCGGCATTCCAGCATTCCGGTCTCCCAGACGTCACCCCCTCTCGCCGGCTTGCGGTGGCTTACGAACGCCCCCTCGGAGCGGCACCACAGTTTCCTCATTCAATCCTACCCCTTCCTCCCTGGTACCCTTCCCCCCAGTTCGGCGACGTGCAGCGGTGACGTCACCCGCGCTGTTTTGATTGTTAATCCGCCCTCTCCAAGGCGCTGAGCGTCTGCCCGTCTCTTACTCTTGCCATGCAGTCCGTTTTTATGTTGGTTGAAGCGGTTATTTTTATCTTGTTCCGAGGTTCTCAAACATTTGGGTTTTATTTCAATTTTTATCACGCAAATAACCCACATACAGATTTACTACCAGTTGGTGCATTAAAACTGAAGTAGCACATGACAACTATTTTCCTCTGGGGGAATTTTGTGGATTTAGGAGGTAGTTGGGAAGTCTTCTGCTTATTGTGTAATTATGTTAGTTATTTATAATTTGTAATATTATCGTGTGTTTAATTTTTTCTGTGAGTTATATTTATTAATCTTTAAAGAACGCTACCAATTTGATTTCTAAATTTGGGCATTATTTTCATTTGCTTCATTTTATCACTATTCACTAATTTTTACTTGGAGAAGGGAGTGATATTCCAAGCATGTGGAAAGGGGATTGGGCGGAAAAGAGAACTGATGTAGTCACTATAGAGTTTTATTATGTTATCTAAGCTCTTTGGAGATGCTTGAAGTAAGTAAATATATTTGTATTAATCTCTTGATAACTGTGTTACAAATGACTGAGCCCACGTATTAGAAAAATATAACTGAGGCTTGACTTGTTACGCGACTTACTTGTTCCACGCCGCATGCTGGGTACTTCTCGCTGGGTACAATGGTAGGTTTGTTTTACGACTTTTAGAAACGTATTATACAGAGCAATGCATTCATAGATACAATAATCGATAAAAAATACCAATTGCTCACCGTTTCGTTTTTTATTCGATCTATGCGTCAGAACTTCATTTACTCATTTTGTCTAAAATAGCTCTCTCTGAAGTGGTCAGCCATACTATATTTCCCATGGAAAACATTCCTTATTTGACAAAAATCTCGAAAAGGACTGCAGTTAAAGGCTGACATTTTGCCTTCGTTGGAAAGCTAAGACTCCTTTGTAATTAGTCCAATACCGTTGTGTTTATGAACAGTGCAGCTTTCTTTAACTACCTCTAGACGACGTTAGAGTCCTCGTTCATCGCACATTGCTATACCGTTCTGATATTCTAATTATTGTGTTTGGTGTTCTGTTGTGTTTTCTGCCAATAAAAGGGAACTTTAAGGTATTCATTTCGCTTTGTCTTTTAGTTCACTTGTGCAATGTATTGCTGACTCCATTTTGTGCTCTTCTTGCTCGACAGGTTAACAAGTCGTCGGGCGTGGCGAACGCCAACTCGACACAGTCGCCGCCCGGGGCCGCCGCGGCCCCGCAGCTGGTGCCGCCGCCCATCTCCTCGTCGTCCCAGGCGGCCCCGCAGCCGGCCGGCGGCCCGCAGGCGCTGAGCAGCCCGTCCACGTCGCCCAGCCAGCCGGCCGCCCCGCTGGCGCCCTCGCAGCAGGGCCAGCCGCCGCCCCCCGGCCAACAGCCCGTGCCCCTGCCCAAAGGGGGTAGCAATGGGGGTGGGGGCCAGTCCCCCACCTCTGTGCCCCCCAACGTGCCCCCGCCCACGCAGATCAACAAGATCAAGTACCCCGGTCCCCTGCAGAACAAGAAGGACAAACGGCAGAGTTCGTCCCGGTTCAACGTCAGCAAGAACAGGGAGCTACAGAAGCTGCCACTGCTCAAAGGTGAGTTCCGTTTCCTAATTTCCTCGGAAGAGAGAAGAAGTTTTCAGAGCGGAAAAAATAGTCAGACTCTGAGTTATTATTTTTGAACCCAGATACCTTACAAATACTTAAAACAATCAAGCTACTCTGGTGGCTTATATAAATTCCTCGTGAGTATTTGATGCTCGACAATGACAGAATTCTGACGTCCCTGCCTTGTTAAATTAATTCACCGCGGATTCTGAAACTTCCTTTGCTTTGAAAGGCAAACTTGGGGCAATTTATTATTTTCTAATTTGTATATTAGGTATTAAGCACATGTTACGTAGTGACTCGTCGTATTACGAGCGATTATACTGAAAATATTCGAATCTATGTTAAATTTCAAGCAAGCTGCGAAAGGCAATGTCCTATTACAATAAACAACTGTGGAAAAGTACAAAACTTATTTTCAGTATGGATTCGATTATGAAATATTACCACGAATTAATGCCTGAAGGTGTAAAGTTTAACTTTTAAACACTGCAATTTTAATCAAAAATTTTAATTAGGCATAAGAATGTCATTTGTAAGTTGAGGTCGGTCGGGGCTGTGCCGTCTCGTCCGTATTTTTGATGTTGGAAAATGGTGAAGCCTTCCAGATTAAGGGCCCTATATACATCTTGGCACTGTGATATTATTGATTAAATATGGTTCGAATCATTGTTGGGGCGAATGATGTATCGCTGTGAATTTTTCTCTTCCTCGTTTTCCAAATCGTCTAATTCTTTGAAAGCAATGCCGCGGCTGATTTCACGGCCCTGAGCAAATTCTTTCTGGTCTTTCGACTGATGTTTTGTGGACATTTGCTTGGGTTATGTGTCTTAGTAATAGGACTAGCGTAAGTCCTATTACTAAGTAAGTCCTGATAACTCCCCTTGTAAATAAGTAAGTCCTGATAACTCCCCTTGTAATTTGCAGAATGATAAGCCCTTAACACGGTTTGGAATTTTTATTACCTCTTAATACAGGTTGTCCTTGTTTCGGGAAAAGCTGGATTTTTACAGAGATTACCCTGATCATGAAAAGCGGAACAAGTGCGGGGTATTGTGCGATGGTAATATTTTCATTATTGTTTGTGTTTCAATCATTGTCAAATAAGGAAATTTGAATCGCCTCTCATACAAAACACGTACGTAGGCCGAACTAATCAACTGGCAGTGCGCAAATCATTTAGGGCTTGGGTTAAAAATTAATTTTGAATTATACTTACAGTTCGTAATTGCAATATAATGCTGTGAATAAGCACTAAATGCATGCGTAATTATGTTAGTCTGAAGCTACATTCATATTTGTCGTGGAAAGCAAATGTCTTGCCGTAGCAAGGGCGAGAATTTTTTCCGCTGTGGGCCGGGAAAACTGGGAATTTTGTGGGATTTTTCTCTTATCGGCTTTGTGGATATCTCTTATACTGTGCGTTAGCCTTCTTTGAGCAATCTGTGGGTGTAGGCGTGTGGTTCCACTTCGACCCGTGTGATCTTTCGTCCCGGTCAGTGAGGAAAGTAACACGAAGTCGCCACGATTGACTGACCGGCAGCCGGTTGGAAGCGGCGCTGCAAGGTGGCGACCGGCCACTTCGTCCGTCGTGGGAATTTTGACCGGTTCCCGTTGCGTGATGTGCGCGCCCCTTTGGGCCTCCCCTGGCGCCGACGTGGAGAGGCGTGGTCGACGGAACCATGAGGACGGAAGTTTCATTACAGGTTGTGAGGGCCGGGAAGATGGCAATGAGTAGCGAGTGAAAGGGCGCGGTACAGAATGGGGCTTGGTGTTTTGCGTCCAAATTATATTTATCTAACAAATTTTAAGCTATCCGGGACTAGCCACGGAGTTCCACTTTTACGGAGTCACCCGCAATGCACTATGTGCGAATTTCCACAGAGAAAAAAATCCACAGGGGAAGAGGACGCCTCGGTAGCTTAACTGGCTAAAGCACTCGGCCGGAAATCGAGGGATCCGGGTTCGAATCCCGGTCAAGGCGGATGATTTTTTTCTCTGTGGAAATTCGTATATATTTATCTAGTTTGTATATATGTGACCGAAATTACTTTTTTTGGTGTTCCACGTATTTAGGTGGTTGTGATGGTCCATTTCTTAAACAAGCCCAATCGTGCCTTATTTTCTGTTTCCATTTTTATTTTTCTAAAAGCATATCACCGTGTACATGGATAATCAACTGCTATTAGCATACATCTACACATCAAAACATTCTCCCGTCAACGTGCACTTTCCTCACGTTAGGAATCTTCGCTCTAGAGTAAACAAGTTTGGAACTTTAATTTAGTAAATATAATGTTAACCGGTTAAAATAACTGACAATAGTTATAGATGTGACGATTTTCTCCATTATGGCAATGATTTCCATTCGATTGGATTGGATATTTTGGGAGGCGACCGACGGCTAAGGTCATTTGAGCCATAGGGGACGTCCCGGCATTACACGGCATCGGCATTAGCCTACTGTTAACGAAAGGCGCCAAGGGGACCACGGTTTAACGTCTCATCCGACAGACGGAGTACTGTACTTGCAGTGCCCTCCACAAGACACTCAAGTAGGGATCAGGTTTCCTCTGAAAAATATCCACCTCTGCCGCCCGTGTGGTAGGCGAGTACTCTAGCCACAACACCGACCCGATCCCCGATTTTCATTCTATAAAAATATTTTAATGTATAATAAATCTCGAGACAGTTGAAAAATATGGCAAACATTCAAGTATTTTTCTCAGAATGTTGTGCTAATCCGCATAAACTATTACCCATGTGAAAAAATGCGCAATTTCTCAGAGGTGTCGACTAATAACCGATATGTGCAGTAAAAGATGTTTGCGATAACATATATCGTTGGAAACAGCTACTCCCGCGATAATTTATTTGCTTTCATTTCGATGTAGTCCAAATTTAACCTTGACGCATTTAATGCCGGCAACAACAGAGTCAATAAAAACTGAAATATTTGGTGACCCCTTATAGGAACATCCTCTGTGTCCTGTCCGAAAGTTATGCTAGGATGTGTTTTAGTGGGGATGCAGAAGTCTGTCCTTCAGCGATCGTGGCGTGGCAAGTTTAACAATGACAAGGTGTTATATTCGGTGTGCATAAATCCCTTAGTACATAACTTTGGAGGAGAAACTGCTTGATTCACCTAACTGACGATTATGAGACTCGAAATGCTATCCCGGTCAGGTCAAATATTTTTTTCCTGGCGATTAGCCTTACTTGGATGTAGTGTTACCTTCCTTTCCCGAGGAATACTTAAACAAGGTTCCGTTTGTGGACGTGGGAGTACAAGTGTCACGCAGGAAGCATAAAAAATGTCGAGTCGGCGACAATTTTTAACGAGATTTGGCGGGATCACGGAGACCAAATGGAAAACATCAGTGCATTGGCGTAGGGAGGGGTGAGTGTCATTTCGGGAAGGGTTTGCTCTTGCGACCCTGTGCTCCACGGCCGGGTCCCCTGAGGGCACCCTCTCTCTTTGCAAATATAATCGCGTTAGGAAGAGCGAGCGGAGGCAGATTGTCACCAGGTCTACTAGTCCAGTTTGTTTCCGCAGTCGCACGCGATGTGTGTTTTGGGATTATTGCGCTACCGACCGAATTGGTGTGGTGGCCGCACAGGGGAAATACGGGTGCTGGGTTGAAATCCCGATGGATATCAGAGAGGCATGGGAGTTCTTTCTAGATGATACCGAGGATATTATTTGATGTATTTATTTTAGTATATATGTTAGGCGACAAAGCAAGAGAGGTACGCTTCCCAACTTATATGTACATAAATTTCTTTTTCCCACGTACCTTTAGTGGCGAAAGCAAAAACAGAATGAGACGCGTCGATAATTGTTAACGTGCAATTCAATTTCGCCATTTTCCTCTTCCAATTCTACGCTTTCTCGGGATAATAAGTAGATGAATGTTAACCAACTCCAAAAACCAAAGTGTAGGTAAGTCCTTAGATTGTCTAATTTTTCTCAGCCGTAATAATATTCGCGACATCGTTAGAGTACTCGAAATTTTCAGGAATGGCGATGTGTCTCAACTTCTTGTATTTTCATTTTTACGGAAATCTTTCAAATTGTTATGCAATAGCCTTATTGGGAGGTCTGAACTGAAAGTCATATGTCGTGTATGCGATATTTGTATGTGATTACAAATGTAAAATGATTCCCTAATTTCACTGACGACAACATCTGCGGAAGGACGTGGAGATTTTATTTTCATAATCAAAATAAATAATTTTTATGCGTCATAATTGTGTATTTGCTTTGGAGTATGCGGTCAAAACGTTCATTGAATATAGGTTCCTTTTTACGGAAGAGTTTCTCCGGAATCGTTTTTTCCTCTTTTGTTATTGGCACTTTTCATGAGATTCATAAAAAATGAAAGGTACATATCCGTATTCTGTCACTCGCGTGGATTCAGAGTTGGCAGGTGGATAAGCGTCCAAGCTCTTTACCCTTTTTACCGTAAGTGGCTGTCGTGCGTCATAAGCATCTTCCATCGTTTCCCTGCGGGGCTTGATCGTCTTGTTGTGACGAGCCAAGGAGACAACCTGCTACATTTCGCTCCTCTAGTTCCTCAAGCTCTTGTGTCCCTCGCCGTAAATGTTGCGAAGGGAAAATCCTTAGTGACGTAACGCTCCTTACACCATGCGAGAGACCAGCGTACAACAACAGTCTCGCTGTGAGTGCAGTATACTGTCGTAAAATTAAGTTAATATTCTGTGGTTTATAATGATGTCAATTAGTTTCTGAAGTTGACGCTTGCGTTAGACGGATTATTTTCGATGATGTGGTCAAACTTTTATCGATGCAGGTGCTCTTTGTATTGCCCATTTAGGGCAGTTGATTTTTTTTACTCGCAGCTGCTTCAATTCGGAATCATTTTGCAGCGTCCAAACCACTTTTAATTCTTAAGAGTTTGGCTGTAATTGATCACCTGGCACGTGTACTACGATCAAGAAAACTCCCATCTCTTCCATTGGTCTGGTATTACGGGAAAAGCGATCAAAAATTGAGGTCATTTAGGACTATCGGGTTGGTTGTTACAGTAAGGTTTCATAGGGAATGTATAAGGGGTGGAGGGAGGTTCGGCGTCGGTATTAGCGTACTCATTGGGACTGATGACAAAAAGACAACGTCCCATCCGACGGGCGGAGTGCATCTCAAGAAGAGCTCTCTACACAGCCCTCAAGTGTGAATTGGGATTCCGATGAAGACTCTCTAATTTCCGGAAATCGAACCAGGGCCCTTGGGATGGAAAGCCAGTAATTCAGCCGCCTCACCTTCCCGATCTCCTCTGTCTCTTCGGTCAGACTCATCCGACGGCATGTTATCGAAGATCCTTAGGTCGCTTTACACGGTACATTTTATTGTACAAACGAATATAACATAGAGTGTACAAGAAAATGAATGAAATTAGAGCAGGTTCTATTTCCTGTTCTTCTTGTTGACGCTCAAGCGTCGAAACCCGGGTCGTGTGTGTGTGTTTTTTAAGTTGTGGTTTTTGTAAAAGTTACCATTAAATCATCTAAAACAAACTTACTTATGGGCATCCTGTTGGTGGAATTTTTCATTTACTTCATTTTGCTCATAAGATGTGGTTAATACGGAAAGGTGCGGGGATATTTTTTTCAAATAGGGTGAGAATATTGTTCCTTGCAATCAGACTCAAGATACGATTTGAATTTAATTTTTATTGCAAGCTCACGCCCTTCATAATATGGCTGATTCCATCCCTGGTCTCCCTTAGTAAATCACACCTTCTTTCTTCATTTGTGGCCAAGATTTTTTTTCTGCAAAATGTGTTCACTCAGTTTGTAGCCTAGACAGTTTGTAGACTTTTGTTGTTGCAAACCATTTCTCCCGAACTCTAAGTTGGACTTCATTTGTGACTCCGCGAAATTCGTTCTTCATCAGTCTTCGATAGCAACTCATGGTCATTGCTTTCTAATCTACGGATGTTATTGTCTATGTATCGCTGCCATTAAAGAGCCTGCTAAAAATGCACGTTTAAACTTGCTTCGTTCGTAACTCACTAAATTAAACGACTTAAATTGCTTCCTTCCTTAATTTCTACTCTGTTCTGCTATCTTTTTCATTTACATTTATTTTATTGCCTCGTTTGATGCGAGAGAGAAAATTATGTTTATTATAGAAGGAGAATAATTTAGGGGAAACGCTAGTTGCCTGGGTTAAATGTATAGAAATATGATACGTGAAACTGCGAAGCGCAGGCTTGCAGATCGAATGTCTTTGGCCTTCCTGGACCTTATCCCTGCCTCCCCCTCCCCTTGCGGCCCCCTTCTCGCCCCCGGACTCCCCCCCCCCTGTTCCCGTCCACTTGGGGTAAGACTTGGGAAGACGGTGATGAAGACGGCGCTCTCCCCCGTGATAAGGATGCACTCACGGAATGCCCCCTCCTCCCCCCCTCGATATTGGTGATCGCAGGCCGAGTCGCAATGCGGCAGACGCACAGAGGGGGGACAAGGGGGTCGCGCCACCCCTAATTCCCTCCACCCCTTCCTCCTCTTCGCCAACACGCGCCTTTCCTTTTCACTTCCATCCCGACCCTATGACCTGTGTCCACATCGTCTCACACGTTTCACATCGTCTCCTCTACCTTACCCTGCTCATCGCCATAAACAAAATACAGAGAAAGACGCTTCGTTAAAAACTGCTACGAGCGAACAGACTAGTGTAACTCAGTTGATGGAAGGACGAGTTTGGGGTCCGCCGGAGAATTAGGAAGAAGTGGAGTATTTCAAAAACGCTTAGGAGAAGACACATTTTTCAGAAGAAAATTTGAAAATAAGTGAAGGAGGAATGAATTACTAAGGAGACCAATGATGAAATCAAGAGGTTATTTGCCCGGTTAGGTTATTTAAAAAAATCGGATAATCCGAGTTACAAGGTGTCATGGATTATATTAATATACTTCCACAC